>OY757237.1:69069471-70292458 GCA_963583995.1 Xylota segnis | reverse complement strand
ATAGAAATTTGTTCCAACAGGCAGGTGATTGGTGCTTTGAAAATATCTCACGTCCTACTTTTATTTTCTGCTGAATATCTCAGAGATGGGTATGAAATGCACACCACTGCATCGGCTCCCATTTCGTTGACGACATTCCAAGATGAGAATGGATTCGCAGTTTTAGTTAGCATGTGTGTTTGTTATAAATATCTCTGCGATACGCAGTAGCCCGCAATGTGTAGCGCACTTGTGAAAATATTTCCGAAAGCGAAACATTACACAGATTGCCAACACAACAAGAGACCGCATAGACCTGCAAGTGACAAGAGTTGTGGCAACTATAAACTCTAGAAGAAAACAAACAAAGAGTATGAAGAAACTAATGCGATTGTAATTAATACGTATGTATGTACGACCGAATCATTTTTTTGTAGCGCTAAGGAGTTGCACTGGTGATCTAATTTAACTTGTCTGTTTCTTCTACAAGCAGAGGCATTTAGAAGCGGCTTACGAGTGTAATCCAAGTGAATTAGAAGCTAGATATGTATGTGGCAGGCATTTATGGAAGAAATACTTTGAGATTCCTCACGCAAACTTGGCTGTACACATTTGTATCTATGTTGCGAATAGTTTCTAGATTCTCTCACGCACACTTATGGTGCACGTTAGGACTAAAGAGTTTTCAAACTGGATTCTGATTACTTTTGATCTCTAAAGATGGATAGGTTAATTGAAAACACCTAATGTAATGTTCACTGCTGGTTTGACAGGTTACGGAAAACTGCCTTCAGTGATCATTTCTCAATAACTTAAATGGATTCATGGATTCAATTCGAAATTATTCTTATATACTACATATGTACGTATAAGTCAGTCGAGGCAAAAACCTTTTCAAACATCCCAAGGCAGGACAGCAAATGTGACATCTAGCGATATATGGATGAAGGGAACCTTCAAATATTTCGTCTGCAGCTTTGCAACTGAACTAACGACGTAGTCCGCGTACCAATAGTTATACCAAACGTATACAAAAGCTACAAACCACTTGGAATGCTGAGTGGTCTTATAAAGTGGGCGTGGTCACACCCAATTTTGTTATGTCGAATTACAACGATATCTTCGGATATTTGTTGATGTTTCATGCAAAATTCTAACAAAATCATTTTTTTATGAAAACGCCTCCAAAAAGTGGGCGTGGACACACTTGATGTAGGGGCGAATTATAGACAATTTAAATGTCTAAATATGTGGTCTTAATAAAAAATTTCGAATTCATGTAAAATAGTGAAGTTGTTGGGCGTGGCAGTGGGGACTGCAACTTTTTTTTGGAAGCCTAGGCATCAGATTTCATCCCCCTAGCCCAAAATTTAAGGCTCAAAAAGTGGAGAGAAAATGATGTACAGACATGGCTCGATCGCTTTTACTTTGTTGTGTCACAACTGATGGGTCTGATGGCTGCTTGCCTATCGTTGTACATAGATGTCTACGTGCTTCTTATTGTACAGTCAATAGACTTACCGCTCACAATAACCTTGCGTCTTTGGGGAGCTTTATGAACCGGGAAATTGATGGGTCTGATATTATTCATAAGCCAGTACCTTCGTCCGTTATTAGACTCATCCGTAAAGATGGATATGGAGGCGGGATTGCTGACCTCATCATTTGCCTAGCTCTCTTTTTAGAGAGAAATTTGGAGTCAAGGTTAAGATATAGTATATGTAGGGGCAGTAGGCATATTTTAGTAGGCATGTTTTATTCTAATAGCGTTGGTGATCCTCATAGATGCTAGCTGTTAAATTTTTGTAAGGTTTGTGGCATTTGCGGCAGTAGGTCACCTCTACTTTCCTACTCCATGCGTGAAAAACTAGGTGCCTTGCCTTTTCTTATAGTCGGAGTTGGGTAGTTGGGTCCATTCAAAGTGAGTAGTAAAGTGAATTAGTTCCATTTAAGACCATTAAGGGGGCTCATCGCTGTTTGAACCACATGGACTAATGTCACTAATATGACAACATCACGGTCCTAATTCCATTTTAGTCTAATCTTGTAAGGATTTCATTTATCACTAGGTTCGACAGAAAAGTGGGAATAAGACTCTCTCTTGGGGTGTTCCACGCGGAGCCACAGCACGTGCTTGACTACTGCCCAATTCAGGTATAACGTTTCGTGTTTTGAACATGCATTCTTTCCAATCTGATAGAAAAGGATTGAATCCGCTTAGGCTTTTTCTCTGGAAGTTGTTAATGGAATTCGTTTTGCACTCCTTCTGAGCCAGCTGCTTTAAAAGCAATTTGTGTAACGCTCGTTCCATACCACGATGCTGGTTTGGTTTTAAGGTGTTCCTTTGTAACGAACTGATTTGACATAATAGACTTGACTACGTCGAAATGCTTGGACAAACTTGATGAGCCTTGAGCTTTCTCAACGCCTTCAGTTTGTTCTACGAATTTGGCTTTCTAGTAGACATATACTATAGACTACTCTGTTGGCTTTCAGCCTACATACATAGGTTCCTAGATACCCAGATTCAAGAAGAGTTTAAGATCAATTTAGAATGTCCTTTGATGGAAGTTTTGTTTGTATAATGTGTACAAGGAATATTATTCTCCGAGGGTTGCTTTCTTAGTTCAGTTGAGTCTTGTGCATTGACACAAAAGTGTCCTTCTTAGAGCCCAGTTTGTTGTTCTTATCTCCACACTTAGATCAGTGATAGGTCCATTGAAATACAACCTAGATCAAAAAAACCTCCATACACACTCATGGAACCGATTGCAGTAGAGGTGTAAACCGTCACTTTGAGAAGTGTTCATCGGCTTTCTTGGTTCCGTGGATATTTCTAAGCCTTGAGACCCAACAGAGTGCATTGCTTTAAATTTAACTGAAGGACTAAAGTTTGCTCTGACAGCATTTGACCTGTTTTAAGGTAGCTAGCTATATAAATGTAGCCTTGATGGTGTTAGGCACTGCTTGCGCTTACCTTTATATGTACATTCGTGAACCTAGTTAATTGGGTAAGTTCACCGAACAACCGCACCGTAACTAACCGCATTCCGGGTAATTAAAGAAGTAAAATTTGAGCAATATCAAGCCAAACCGGTAACACAGCTCCTCATTAAACGTATCATAACGTTTTCAGCTATAAATATTTTCAATAGATCTCGATATGAGTTCACTCTTTGCCGCCCTGATAACGTACTTACATACGTACTTGTTCCAACACAACTACGTGTATTTACCTCAAAAGGGGTCAGCCCCTTTAATTAAGCCAAACACCTCGCTCATTTAATGTGCATAAATGATTAACGATTAACTATCATAACATAACGTAATTAACTATAGTTACGCATAACCTAGAAACGTTTACTCGTACGGCATCTCAACTCAGAACACTTAATAGCGAGAAAGAAAATAAAATCCATCCACAACGTCCATGTTTGCGAAAATGAAATAAATTAAAATGTATCTCATCGCTCTTTCACGTTGTGACGATGCGTATCGGCGAAAACGGAATCAATGCACCGTGCGCGTCAAGTATTCGTTCCACTTAAAGTGCGCGCAACAAATAAACGTGCTCCTCCGTTTTTAGTACGCCAGTTTTTCTCTATACACGTATATACGTGTATCCATACGGCGGTAGCTACTGGCTTCAGTCCGGCATCGATACTCGATACTAGAGGGAAAATAGAAAACACAAAAACAAGTTAATCCACCTCTCGTGTCACTCCCAGAGCAGTTGCAGGTCTAGCTCTCACTCTGTGTGCGATAACTGGCTTGGGTCCTGTTCAACCAGATTTCCGCATTACATTCTCCCACCTAGAGATAACTTTTCAGCTTTTCAAGTGACTGCTGCAAGCAAAGTAAATATCTATTCACGCTACAACCACCAACGGAGACGACATCCATCAGGGATGTCCATTCATCGGAATCGCTGGAGAGAATGACAATCACAATGAAAAGCGTTCGAAACCGAGTGGATAATGGCTTACAGATACACTAGTGGTTAGATTTATGCAGAGATTTGTATCAGAAGTTTGACTTGACCAATTCAGAGAAATTGTCTCCATTTAAACAAGATGACCAGAGATGGGATTAGCATTACAATACAATTTCTCGATGCGCACACGGCAACTCTTCCCGGAATTAAGATGATTATCTAACTTTAATATGACAACAACAGTTATAATCAAGACAACAATAGAAACCCATCAACACTCATTCAACTGACATCCATCAGCATCGACCGAAAGTATGTCAAACTGGCTGCATTGTGTCACATGCACTTCCTCGTTGCGGCGGCCATCGAAAAATCGCCTGTCGATTGAACAATGGCAACAATCCCGTATTCTTATCGGGATGCCAAACCATTCTCTGAATACCCAGTGTAGTCAAATCGGGAACGATATGGGTATTCGGCTTGTTCAGTTTTCAAATTCAAATTTATTCCGACTGCACACGATCGTGCAGCGAAAGATATGTGACAGCAATGTGACATAAGCTCGCCCAGCCTGCCTTCGCTGCAAAAAGTCACATATCTTGTGGTAATTGCATTCAGTATAGACCCAGACTGGCGGACTGGACAGAATTTCATTCTCTGGTATGGTAATTACGATGAGATGCTAGTAGGCATAGGGGTAGGCAGGCATTTGGTTCGGTTCGGTGCGGTCCACATGCACATGCATAGGCACATGGGTGGGCGGAATTTGAATTGAGTGGGAGTGCGGGCGTTGATAAACGATTTTGACCTAGAACCTAGTACAAACCAATCATATGAGCGATGGTCCAGTGTGTTTTTTTTTTTTACTGATATCGAGTGTCTTTGTGTAATACGACGGGGCTTCCTATAGAGATTGCTGGCTCTCTCTCCCGTGCTGATGCCTCTGATGGGAATGTAGAGCAAAAGATATGAGAACACTGATATCGGTAGGGTAGGGTGTACACTTTGTAGTGAACTTTTCGAGAGTCAGAGATTGTCTCACAAAGTAGATACTTACCCTAGTTTAATTCATCATTGTGATTGGGTTGGTTGGTTGGTTGGTTTTTTGTTTGGTCCTTGTGGGTTGTTGGTATCTGCAAAAAGAGAAATCGAATGCATTGTTATAAAGTGTATCAAGGAGGTTTACGGGGCTGTTGTAAAACATAAGATAGTGGGCTTTGTTCGCATATGTATGAATATCCTTTTTATGAGACGACCTACAATGGACGCCCAAGTGTTTCTATATTCGATGAATAGAATTAGAAGGCGATTATTGGGGAGAAGAGTGGTGGGGAAGAGCAACCAATGTCCTTTGGAAAGGAAACTAAATCCTTGGAAAATTGACATTCATTGTTTCACTGGATTTTGCTTAATTAGTCATACAAGCAGGCATATGCTTCTCATATGTTCGGGGAGCACTTGTACTATCACCACCTTGTGGACGCAGCGATTCAGTGGTTAGTGCTTAGGGAGTTAGGATTTCCTAGACAACTTTGGAAAATGTTTCCAACAAAAATTGCAATAAACAGTAGGTCCCTTCCATTTGTATCTGGGGTCTGTTGCAGGGGACACTCGACTACACACCATCGTGTGCAAGTTTCCATTTATTTTTTTTTATCACTGGAGTTTCGGCACTGGAGTACAGGTCCATTGTACTACCAGAAAAAACAAATACTACCTCATCTACTGGAGTGTGTTCGATTTTAGGAACAAAGGCGAGAAAACATACATTCGGTGATGAGTGGCTTACAGTACCAGCAGTCACCTTATCACCATCTAAGACCTGCCACTTGATTCGAGCAAAGTCACCCTTCGACAAGCGTCGTATACTTTCTTAAGCCTAAGCTGTCCGGTAAATGGCAAATGTCCGTATAATTTCTTAGAGACGCTCAGGACGCTGGAAGACCCAACACAGGTTGCTGCACTGAATTTTTTTATTTCCTCCATAGCCATTGTGGCATGGGACCCAGACAAGACAAGAGTCAAAGACTTTAGGCTTAAAAAGTCGAATTCAAAGCGCTCTTTTATTTACGAACTATTTTGAAACGAGTTATAGGGTTAAGCAAAGTTTTAAGATCTATTTGACCGCCGCTACAGACGCAGTAACTCCGACCATTCCACCTTTTCTTAACAATATAGTCGGCAGCTATTAGAAAGACCGTCACTTTAAAAAAAGAGCAATGCTTACCAAAGACTCGATTGCTTTAAGCCATCCGGGAAGATTCGACTACAATCCAGTCCAGGCTTAGACTCTGGCTAAACCCAGTCCTGAACTCAAAAAAAGATACCTCTAATTTTGAGATGGTATATCTATCGAACCAAGGTCGTTCTATAAGTGCCGCGCAAGGGCCTCGAAACCCCACAGCTTTTATCCCACTTCAATATTTTGATAGTACAGTTCATGATAAAACTATCAAAGGGGAGCGTCAAGAGCAGGCGCAGGTGGACAAGCACTCGAGCAATCAAGATAGGATGTTCCTTGAAGTTCAGTGCAGTCAGACATGTACTTATGTGAGAGACCCTTCCTTCCAACAACGGTCCCATAAGCTAGATGAAAACCTTTTTTGTTGATAAGCCGAATGTCTTTCCAGAAGCACCCACTAGCGTAAAACGGAAATCGGCTTGAATGTCTTCAACTTGAAATGCTTTGCTTAGAGATGATTCCTATCCATGATCACTCCCAGATATTTTGCTTCATCGGAGGTCTGGATAGTGACGTCTTTTAGCACCGACTGAGTAAGACCGGTCACAATCCTCAATTTTCAGAGGGTTGACTATTAATTTTCTGTTCCTTTGCAATTGTCAGTAATGGAAATCTTTTTTCACGTAGATCAGGCTTACCGTTGAAGCGGACTTATGATTATACTGTCCATAGTTCTCGTCCTTCTGTCCTGTCGATATTTGCCTTATCCGATGAAATTAGAAAAGTTGTACCCTGCCTGGCAAACCATACAATTGTCTAGAATATCAGAGTGTCCCGGCACCCATATGATATGAATGTTGAATTATTTAAATGTTGATGTCCCGATTAGATATCACATTATACTCCAGTCACGACATGTCCTATTTGATCCCCATGATCTTTGCCCAGCAAACGCTGTATATTTACATCATTAGAAAAGACAGCTTCTCCTACCCCTGATGTATGAGACCCACATTTTTATGTAGCCTTGTCTTACGTCATTTTGTAGAGCGTTTTACTTGTTGAGGGGTTTCTAAGGTTGCTTTTGTAATTTGTCAAACCATACTTTAAATTTTTTCCTTGAAGAGACTGAAGTACACTCTAGCATGCGTGTCCAATTTCCTGTGTAAGAGCGAACCCTTGTAGTAATCTATGCTGGGTTATACAGAAATCAAGGATTGTCAAGGTTTATGATGCCATTCTTAGTGCTTCACTATCAGACGTTTTCTTATCAATTATGATCGTGACTCTGAGTATCCTAAATCAAACCAATCCTCTCTGCATTCAATCTTATGGATTGTAGCAGAAAGAAAACAAACTAATTTCCAATCACAAAACCTCTCCAGTGAATCATCCATTATGCGCACTTGTTGTGTTGTTTACCTTCCGCATCAAGTCTCTATCATCAACAAAAACACGTAATGGCACATTTTCCAAGTGACTCACCCAAACCGACCTGCATAACCAGAGTGAGTTCAATTACACTACCCATTCATCCGCACACTTGTTACTATCGGCATTTGATTTCCATTTTATTCAAATTTCATTACAAAATCAAGCAAAAAAAAACTAAAACATCATCCATAATGCAAAACCCTCACCGTCTGTCAATCCAGCAGCCACAAGTCACTGTCATCAGTAAAACCAGAAACTCAGTCAGTGGAAATTACACTCCACCCCGAGGCAATAAACTTCAACTCAAATTTCAAAAAAAAAGAGAGTAATATGCACAATCGGTTGAGAAGAATGAAAAAAAAAAAAAAAAAACAGCTCAACACAATAACTTTTTAGTGTCAAAAGTTTATTATGCTCGCAACGAAACCGATTACGATGTAAACAAGCCAAGTACAAATCGATGAGCAGCAGCAACACTCCCCCAACAATCACTGACAACAACCCTTGGAAGATTTCTCCTTTTTTTTTGTTGTCCCGCGATAGTCGATCTACTTGGCGGCTTCGGAAGTCCCCTTGGGTTAGATACAATTCGATTCACTCATCCTGCGTGCCGGGGGGGGCGACATGTGTTTCATTGTACTTTCCCAACTTTTTGTCTGGCACGCAATTCGGCGTTCAATGAGTCACCTTACCACCCCCGGATTGTTGGAGTCATCACACACACCCATCATTGATGGATTGGGCACAAAAAAGGGTGGTGTGGCTAAGCCAGGGCATAACAAAGCATGACAAAAGGGGAACACAACACAAGAGTGGCAGGTCGTGAACCGTGGTGCGTTGCTGCTTCTCTTGTTGCTCGTTGTTTTTGGCGCACAGCAGCATATTTTTTCGGAAAACAAACAATCATGGCAACTTTCACTAAAGCAGTGAAAATAAGAAAAATGTAAAAAAAAAGGAAGACACAGCCAATAGTCTTGGGTTTCATACTCGGAAACCAGAACAATAAACTATGAAATTCATGTTCGGGTAAATGCCTTCCTCACCTATTTGTTGTTTTTTTTTTTGGCAAATTTTGGCAACACAACGAACAGATTTCGCAGACTAAATGAGTCATGGGGCTTTTGAATTTCGAACGATTGTCTTGCCTTGTTGTTGTTTATATTTTTGTCTTTGGCAATAGTTTGTGAAGAAGAATTTCAGGAATCTCCGATGGAATTTTGAATTTCAGACGATGGAGTTATAAATTTTTGTTGTTTATATGACTGTAACTGTTGACTGTTTGATTCCGGTTTTTGGCTATAAACTTTTGGATACGGGGTTTCCCTACAGAGAGTCAATGGGTTTGGAAACACACAACAATTTTGACTGCTGGTTTGACTGGTGTACTTACACATACATATGTGTACGAGTGCAAACAGGTGTCGAAATTAATTGCATATTTTTGTTTTTATTATTTCTCAGTCACCTCTGCAAGGTTAGGTTTGATGTTGAAAATTAAAGGAATTCTTAAAAAGAATGTATTCGTATGTGACAACGAATTTTGACTGAGTTGGGTGGTTGTACCCGCTCAGCAGGGACACATTTAGACCATTGTTATACCACTAAGAAAAAAACTTAGACTACCAATATCGGCGACCTATGTCCATATCCCAAATGGCAAGAGGCAGGGTAACCCGTGTGAACCCATGTCAAAGACGAAGCTTCCTTAAGTCTAGTCTAGTTAGATCGTTAAGATCTTCGAAGACATACTCAGTATGTCTACCACAGTAATCGTTGAAGAGAGTACTAAACCTTCTGGCATGTCTTCCTACCAGAAAGTGCCCCGTGAGGGCGCCAATTATCTTTCTGACATTTTTTCTGGTGACGGACTTATGTAAGTCTACAGGTTTTCCTACCATGAAGGTCTGATACGATTTGTTGAGAAGAGAGTCAAGTGGTGATATTGTTCCACCTACTGTTGGCCAATCTAATTCAAAGATTTAATGAAATTCTGGCCTGCACCCTTCCTAGCTAGTTCGTCCGTTGTGCTGAAACCAAGCACCGGGATACGTCCCACCTGATAGTTAAGAGGTTCGCGTTATTGCATTACCTATTTGGTTCGAATTTTTTGACCATTCCAAGGCCTTTATCGCAGCATGGCTATCAATGTATGTTGAAAGGAATGGCTATGCTTATCGAGATCACCGCTTCACGGACTACTGTGGCTTTTGCTTGAAATACACTGGAGTGGTCTGGGAGTCGTGTGGTGACATAAATATCCAGTGGAGTGGGGTAAACTCCCGCATCTATTCCAAACGCTGTCTTGAATCTCTGTCACAGGTTCGTGTAAAATGACTTTCAATTCCCAAGTACTTATGTTAGGAACATTAGAACAAGGGTGCCCGTCATATAATTTTTTGTCAAACTTGTATATAAATATATAACTGGCGGCAGCTAGTAGAATAGAAATATCGCCTTAGGTACAGTTGTCAATTCTAGAGCGAATTGCAGGAGTAAACATGAAACCCTACAGATTAATTGCTATAAAGCCACCGCACTGAGCACAGATGAGCTCTTAGTGTACACGTTTTATCGGATAATGTCAAAAACTTCTGAGATCTTAAATCAATTACAACCCAACATGTATACAGGGTGTAGTTCAGAAGTTATACCATTTTAAGTTTACCTCCAAAGCGGGGGTGTCTCACTTCAACGGGCTATAACTTGAAATTGATAAGAATAGACCCCCACTTCGTCGGACCTTCAGGAATCTCAACTTAAAAGATTATACCTCTAACTGGGACACTTTGTTTTTATCTGAACTCACGACACGGGCTCACAATGGATCCACTAGTGATCCGAGTGTTGACTACATATGCGGTCAGTTCAACCTACCTACCTAACTGGAACGTTCTGGATGTCAGTTCAGTTTACTAGCCATGACTGAATACTAACCTTCAGATAGCAAGACCATATCGTACGAGTGAATTCTTTGTTTTATGAAGCTGAGATGTAGGTATGTAGGTATTAAAGTAATTCATGTGGCAGTCTACTTGACTTGAAATACTGCTTTATCGCCCAAGTGGTCTCAGCAGAAAGTAGTCTACGTAACAACATGAAATATACGTACATATGTACATCAGTTACTCCATGACTTCGAGTAGAATTACTCACAGAATCAAAGATTGGCAAAGTCGATATCCTTGGGAGTGAGTGGTGACGCCACCGGTCTGAGTCCTGATACAACCTTAAGAGTGAATTGGGCATTTTAAATGAACTGACAGTTAAGTGCTTGTTCCCTGGAGCCCACTTTGCAGTCCATTTGAATTTGAATAGTGATTAATTACTCAGAACCCAGAAGTGCTTCTTTGAGTATTTTACCAGCTTCTCCAGGCTTAAAAACTTCTTTCAGCAGTAACTCACGTGAAAAATGTCACGTATGCACTCAATACTGCCGAAATCAACTGTATGCCTCCTACTGCGTTTGCATTCTTATTTCAAATCGAAATAACGTTACATTCTGTGAGTCGAAAAGTACTCTGTACCTACACCCTGCTGCGTCACATCTAGAATCCTAATTTGCCATTTCCAAGCGCACACAGCGCTATCGAATGACATTTATCGTAGTTACGCCGATTATACAACAAACGTCATGCAATGTGCACAGACCCCCTCTGCTGCGGTCTACGGCTCTAAATGGGTTTGTTACACTTGTGCATTGTACACGTCTACAGAAGCCCTTCAAAATTTTCAGTTTCCTTCATTCTTCTGGTGCTGTAGTAGAATTAAAAACAAAATTGGAAAAAAAAAATCAAACAACTGGTGCGTATGCCCTTTGTCATGTCATTTCCGGTCGATATTATCTGTGCTTGGTTGTGATTGCTCGTATTTTGAGCGCAACTGTATTTTTTTTTTACGAAATAGTTCAAAAGTTCAACTATTATGTACATACTTAAAAACTTTGCTTCCCTTCAAAGAAAATTTATGCACTCAAAGTGGTAAGATACTCTGTTAAACAAGTGCCAAAAGTTCAAAACAGAATTATGGCACGCATTTAGGTCGGATGTCATCACCAATTTTGGCACAAAACACGAGGCAATTGCGAGTTCTCAGAGGAGGGGTTTGTTTTTCTTAATGAAGTGTACTAAGTGGGGGTATTAACTCTGGAATGAAAACAGACCAGTGTAGAGGGTAAAGATTCTCTTCTTGACCTTCTCCGTCACTACAAGTACACAGGCGATACCACTATTGTTGCATCTATCAACAAGCAGCTTGATTTATCTGGGACTTGCCTTCCTTAAGTTTGATGTAGGCCTATGTAGTTCACGAAGGAACTAGTTCAGAAAAGAGCTCTTGCAATTAGACTAGGTGTAGAAGTGCCCAATATCATTTTATTTTAGTTCATCTAGTTCAGTAGTTCAACAGTTCATTTAGTTCAGTAGTTCAATAGTTGGACAAGCTCAGTAGTTCAGTAAGAACTAAATTGTTTGACCCTTACTCGCAGTAAGAACACGTTGTCTTAGTCTATGTGAAGAAAATTATATACTATACTGAACTAAATGAACTGAAATGAGCAGAAAGAACTAGTTCAGCAAACAGATTTAAACTTAACTGAGCGCTCACTGAACTGAGCTAATATGCACAAGTCTAGGCTGATGTGCTACCATTCATTTCAAGAAAATAATCTTAAAGCAAGTCCTGGGAACCGAGCGACATGAAAACCGTTTCCAGACTCTTAACTCTTAACTCTGTCATAAAGCATTCTTGCCACTGACAACATCCAAAATAACGGACCAAATAATGAGATGTAATTGTGCCTAAAGCAAACACATAAAATCGCTTCGTGACTCCTAATGACATCTCCATAAACTTGACTCAAACTAATTGGAGTCTGCATCGACTGCATGCCACTTAACCTGACAGACATGCCGCAACATCAGACCCCGTTGCTGTGAGTGCGCGAGTGCATCTGCACAACTTGTTTGAATATCCTCTCCTCGGTGGCACGTTCACTACACTCTTTGGCGTTTAGAACTTATTGATTGGTTAACTAGAAAACCCCGCTAGGCACCCAATTTTACATTGCGCTTTCGAACACGATTATTGATGATCATTCTAAAATTGGCCATCTGCGCGGGGAATGCTGCCACATTAAACTTCCAGCGTGTGTTATCTATTCGGGCAATTTATCCGCTTGGCTAGAACAAGTGGTATTCTCTAATCTTCTCTCTCTGGGTGCCAGTTACCCAACTTGAAGGAATTATGATGGTGATGGTGAAACACTGAGTCGGGGTGATGTAAACGTCACCAAGTTTGCAGCAAGTTAATGGAGTGCTCGTCGTATCCGTTGCATGGATGAAGCTGTGGATGAGATTGTGGAAATTTATATTTATTTGACAAATTTCTGCGGAAGCTGTGTTGCTGTAATACAGCGCGATTGCATCATTACACCCGAGTGACGTTAAGGCAGAGTGGCGAGGAATTTTCTCAGACACCATGTGTACACCATGGCTGTAGGATGTCATTTTGGTGAATGAAAAACGTTGCGCGTAGATGGGGTTTTAGTGCTACTTTGTGGATATTTTATGGTCGTATTCCTGTGCAGTTAGACTCGCTGCATGGAAGAAATACGAATTCAGACTAGCGGCAATGGGGTGATGTTAATACGCTGTGAATCTACCTCGGTTTACAGTTTCGTGACGATCATTAGGTGGATGCAGTGTTCGTGTTCAACCTATATAATGTATGTAGTAGAACCCCGCTGGGTTAAAACGAGGCTTAAATATATGTAATTGGGTTCGACGGTTAGAAATGATGTCTTTTTGGGTCGGGTTAAGTAGTCTACTGGGTTATGGTCTCGATAAATTGTGAACAGCCAATGCTGAGTAATTACTTTCAATTTAATTTCCAGGCTATAGAGCTTTTGGACTTTTCTTGGAATCACATAACTTTCACAGCATTTGAGCCATTAAAGAGGCCTTGACACAGCTAGGAAATAATTTCGCAATGTTTTCATAGCATAAGTTTGGGAGTTCATAACCCGAGAGGCAGACAGTTGCCCATTGTTCAAACTTGAATAAAAAGTTGAATCTCTTAATTGAGACTTTAATCACTATCTAAGACATATTCTAATGCTTTATTTTCTTTCTTTGCAGGTGAGTGGCTAACTACATATGTATCAACTTATAAGAAACCCATTCCTTATTGGGGTAAGTGAAACCAAAAACGTTAACATTCGTTGAGTCATAAGAAATTCATATACAAGAGGCTTAGGTTCATTAGTTTGTTCCTTTAGTTTACAATCCTGCAGCGAGAAGGACATTAGGGGTACACTGAACCATGCATTTTTGATCTATTGTGTTCCTTATCAAAGCCTTGGAACTGTATGTACGTGTCCTCATAAGAGCTCCATACACTCTTACTCGCAGAGCACTCTCTCTAATCCAGTTTCCTATAAGATGAGAGCTGGCTCTATTGACTGTATTTCCTCTTACTGAAGTATTTCAGTCTTTTATGGGTCAGTGCCTCACAAGATCCCAGCACATGCTCTGTGATTTCACTGAACTCATCGCAGGATCTGTAGGGGCGTTCTCCAGATATATCTAGTTCCAGAAATTGTCCCTAAGTTGACAGTGCTCCAGAAGGAAGCCCAGTGTTCTTACTCATTTTGATACGTGCTTCGAATCTTTTCGGTTGTATTGCCCTAAAAGTTCCTTGGCTAGTCTCATGCCCTGGGCGTTTCTTGATGTTCTTTCTCTAGTTTCCTGAATTCTTCTCTGAAAGTATGATCCCTACTTAGCACAGTTGACATGGTTTCTATCGATTTGGACACATCTATATTTGACATAGATTTCACACTGAAAGATGGTGGTACTTGTTCTCATGGATTGATTTTTTACCATTTATTCGGATTCCAGTTCCTTCACAAGTAGTTCTTGAACCCTCAGTTTGTAGATTGCGAATTCTTTGCTTCACTTCCTTTTATTGCTGGGTTTGGTAACAAAGGTCTTTTAAAAGTTGAAACTTCTAATTACATCATCGTCTCTGGGAAAGGCCAGGAGTGGTAATTGTTATAGTAGCGCATCGAGAAGCTTCGATGTAGTACACTTATCTCTTCCTATTCATTCTTTAACCATTCTTACAGCATTTCGACTTGCACATTCCTTAACCACAAGCTGCAGTAGAGAAGTCAATTTCATGCCTGCAGTTGGGGAAGTTCCATGGTCCCTGTAATACAGAGGCATACATAGAAGTATTGTGTGTCTCCTTCGTGGTGACCAGATTGGTTCCTTTTTTCCATGCAATTGCTGCATGCATACATACATATGTATATGTACGTCCATCTAAGTATATTAGTTGGGAAGCTAAGTCGGCTCTTAAAGAGCAATCTTGACACAGCATGGCTCAGTGTCACAAGATCGTTTCTTCAAAACTCTATAGCGTTCAGCCAGTGAGTACGAATTGTAGACAAAATTGAAATTTAAATGAACGACAGATAGAAAATTATTCTCACTCCAAAGAATACGTGTTAACCTCTTTCCACTCAGAAGTACGTCCGCCTGTTTATTGTTATTTGTAAGAAGGGGTGTTCGCAAACCGACTTTGTAATCTATTTCTCCCTACGAACACCCTGGGAAGGGGTGTTGTTCCCCTATTAAAGGTAAAGCGAGATGGTTTATTCCTACTGAAATTATGTGTTACCAGTGCTGCACTCAGTCTCAGTGAATCACTTCCTCTGAAGAATCTCAGAATGAAAAGTTACTCTATGGCCTATCTGATCTCTAGGAATCCCCATCGGTCCCTTCATTAATCTCTTAATTTAACCTCCTTAATGGAAGTTCATCAATATTTATAAGATAAGGCTATGCCTCAACCTCTTCACGATATGAACTTCATTTAGCCCGCAAACCGCTTTCCCAGCCATCATCAAAAATCCCGAATGCATCTGGGTCAAAAGTCAAAAATAGAATTATCCTCTCCACGATGAGAGTGTTTAAGTATCCATTGATTTATTAACCACATCCACTTGAGATCACCATAAACATACCTCTCCACTCGGATCGTGGAACACCTTCCTCTCATCATCGATTCATCTTTTTCTTCTTTTCATTACTATTGTGTCAAAGTTCAAATTGTCAGTGTAAAACACTGTTTTTTGTTTCCCTCATCTCCATCACCTGTCAGCCTCTCCTCCCAATTTTGCGCGTCGCAATCAAAATTGATTGACGAAGAAGGAGAGAATACATTTTCCTCTTCTTTAAGTGATATTTCATCGTCGTACCATGGTTAACAATGTTGTGCTGTAAAAAAAACAAAAAAAAAAAAAACACTAGCAGCCTTCTCTACCTCCTCGTATCACTTCCTACCCCACATCCAATGACCTACATATTAGTTGTTCTATTTCGATTGAGTGTTAAATAGATAGATAGATCCATTTGGATGGAGGAAAAAAATCGGAAATACAATGGATTAGCTTGATTGGTCTCTGGAGACCCATCGTGCATACTGGGGATGGCGAGGAGGATGAAGAAGTGAAAATAGATTCACAACTTAAGAGTTCAATTTAATGGGATTCTTTCGCTACTGGGTGATTATGTTCCACTTAATGACTGCTACTCGGGATCGAAATGGGGCCAGTAGGTCTTGGACATGTACACAATGTTTTCATCCCAATTATGTGCAGGTTGTCAATGGCCCACTCGATTTAAAGAGAAGTTTTTCCACTTGCTCTTGTTTTTTCTTTTTGTTTTTTTATTACATTTCACTTGGGACTAAGAAAATGCGTATTCCCATAGAGGTTTGTTAAATTTCGTTTCGTTTTGATTGTATTTACGTTGGCGTTGGCGTCAAGGTTGTTAATTTTATTTTGTTTTGGCTACGCCATGGGAAAAATCAAATTTCCACAGATGAAGTCAAATTTGTTTCACTATAAGCAAATAGCCATGAAATACATCTGTATATACATATATTCAGTTGATTTGTTTTTATTAAAATGACTAAAGGAGAGAGGCCCGTCCGGTTGACGATTGTGGTCAATTGCAGCGGGTCGACCAGTTGCACTATTACCGCCTGAAGCGCCACAAGTATGGAAACAGAAGGAGGTTCACTGACGATGATCGTATTTCTTTTATTTGCAGGCGTTTAACCACTGATGTTGTTGAACTCATTCGATGTCTAGTTAGAGTCAAAAGACGTTACTTTTTAGGATGCCTTAGAGAGGTCTCTTTATGAAGCGACATTTGAAAGATGTTGTTCATTGTTTGCCCAAGGCGAAGTCCATTATACACAAATCGAATCATTTAAACAAGAGTCTTCACAATTAGACGATGATGTTTAGCCTTAATGGGTGGTCCTGTTGCACGTTTGTTGTACAAGAAACTTCAACCGATCAAATGGGTGTATCTGACAAGACAAATAGTTCGTAGAGCAAAGCTCGTCAACCCATACCGAAAATCATATCAATAACTTTGTATTCCAAACAACCAAGGATATCTTCATCCCTCCTCGTTAACGTCCATGCTTCCCAGCCATGGAGTGAAACTGAAATGTTGAGGTTCTCCTTTGTGTTTCTTGACAAGACCTTGCTACTAAATCGGCTTCATCGGCCAACGAAACAAAATCTCTAAAGCTATGTTATTGTTAGACTTTACAGCGAAGCCGAGGTAGACGATGTTCCATGTGCCTTTGTTTTGCCTTCATTTACAGCTAAACCCTCATTTCAGCCGAACCTGCTCGTTATATCCTGCCGATGGTATAAATATCATGAGCGTATGTCAGACATTAGACAGGTTTTTGGAAAATTGTACCTCTGGTATTGTCTTGTGAGTTTTGCACAATTTTCTTAAGTATGACATAGCCTTGTCTTATTTTTTTTGACATCAAAGGTCTCTGTAAGATTGTTTTCGACTATCGTCATCCTGCTCAATCGCACGAGTGGACTAGACATCCCTCTGTATAACTCGTCTCTATAAATGCGATCCGTGCCGTAGCGTGAATGCCAATCCAAAACTGTACTGATAGAGCCCAATCAGCTCTTTAACAAATGTTTTTAAACATTCACACAGCACAGCCAATAGGATCTCGCATGCAAGAACATTTTCTTGAAGGAATATCAGAAATCTCGGAACAGAGATTTTTATGACAGATTTTCAGTCAAATCCATCCCATTTCCGACCCTCCATCAATTTCATTCTTGTTTGGAATGACAGGACCTTCCTTACTTAAGAGGCTACCTGTGCTTCGTTCCAAATAGCCCTGTGCTCCATTGTAGTTCGTTCATCGCAATGTCCTAAAGACTTTAGTCTAAGAACAGCCAATCCGGTGGATCTTTTTACCTTTAATCCTATAGAGAGTACGTTCAAGAGCTCCGGTAATTCCCAGACAAGCCATACCATACCCTTGATGTTCCAAAGTAATAAAAAAGCGTAATTCCTCTCTACTATCGCCCACTATACAAACGCTCCATGGAGTAGGAAGGGTCTTGCTCACTAGACTTGCTTAGGTTTCAGACAAAAAGCTTTGCGGCATATCCAGTACGCTTCACTATGCCTTCTGACTTTCGTAATTTTGTTTACCTACTAGATTTGTCTTTCAAATTAGCTTGTTGTCTATGATGAACCCAAGATATTTTAACTCGTTTTTTAGGTCCAGTTTTACCCCCTAAAAACGAAGCCAGATAGTCTTATGGGTTATATTTTCTTACAAAGAGTACCACATCAGTCTTTTTAGGGATGACGCTCAGGCCAAAGGGCTCCCAGTGCATTGAGATGCTTCGTAATCAAGACATTGAGGTCATAAGCATTTGAAGGTTTACTGGTTTCACTGGTTTACAGTATTTTCAGAAGTTCATCCAGCACCAGAAGCACGTGTTACCTTTTTCTTGCTGTGGTGAGAGAGGTTCTACTAAACCCCGTAACTTGATGGCTCCCTCTATATCCAGGAAGATATTCGTATTTGAGGGCACCTTCACTATGTTTGTCTGAGCTATTTCCACATACTTCCATTTGGTATACTGGTCGGTGCTCAGAGATAAGGTGGTTAGGTTGGATCTGATTTGTAATGTCCATTGCTGTATTGTTCTAAATATTGTTCACTGACTAAATTACACACCAAACAGAACAGGTTAACTTCGACTTATACATTGTTAGGAGAATCATGTATCGTCGAGTCATGTACAGTGCGTCGGGTGATGGTGGTCTTAGAATAACATTATGGCATTTCTCAGGAGCGGTTCTAATTTCTTTACGACTTTATAAGCAAAATCGTTAGCAGTAGCAGTGTTAAGACAAACCCTTGCGTGTCTCCATCCCTAGCAAAACGTACATTGGGAGGTAGTTCAGATCTTATTCTAATTGACAGATTGTGTGCTCGATTTGGTCGATCCTTGGGGTATTCTTCTCTTTGGATTTGAAAATATCTAAGCTACCATCAGTAGATTGACCTTAGACATACGACTTAGACTAAAAAGCCTAAATCTTCCTAGAACGCTCCTCCACATATTGTATATATCTAACTTCTAGCCTCCCTTGCGAATAGAACAACAACTTCGTTGTAGTACACCGGCGGACGATCCAAAGACGCTCCCAATCTAATCTGTTGCCAAGTTGAAATTTTTTTTGTTTCGTATTTTGCAATACCATACTAATTTACGCAGTAACCTTGAACGACGATAAGTGATAGGCAATATTTGTCACATATTTATAAAATCATTTTTATTTTTTCTATTTTTCAATAAACAAACAAATCTTTTGTCATTTTTCTGAATGAATATATGTATGTATTTGAATAGAATACCTGAACCACATATAAGGCGTAATATATTCACCTGATTCGGTCTTATCTCTACATACATACCTGTAGCGTGTGTAAATATTTGCATTTTAAAAGCCCGGCTACATTAGCATAACTTAAACCGTAGCAACCTCAAAGGAGTTTGTTTTTTTTCTTTTCTTGTTCACCGAATGAAATAATAAATAAATATTTAGCGCGAAAGCATAAAGTCAACATTTTTGTTCATTTGTCTAAAAATAACGATCTATTTAAATATTTGGAACACTAATGGATTAATGAAGCAGAAGCACGCTGCGCTCAAACATTGAGTGAACGTCCAACGCTCCAAAAGGAGACAGAAAATATGCAAATATTGTGAAATTCTTTACATTTTTTTGAATGCGATCAGTGCTGCCATTAAAACAATATTTATCCAAAAGTGTATCGTTCGTTTCAAATGACTATGCAACTAGTTCGCGTATGGTTTCTCTTTTCTAGTGATAACCAGTTGATATGTAACTAAAATATATGTATCTCCGATGTTGATTTCGGTGATTGGGAACAGACACTGATAGGTCTGTTGCACTGTTGCGACAATGGTACTAGAGTATTGAAAGTGAAACTTTTGCGTCTTCGTTTTCTTTACAAGAAACTATCAAGCTTTGCAGCAACATTTGGAACCTGCCTCATAGTTCCACTGAATCTGAACGTATTTTTTGTAAGACAAAATGACAAAACTTCTACTTTACTGTTCGAGCAGAGATACTTTTTTCGATTCCTTGCTGCAGCACTGGTATGAGGGAAAAGGTGTGAAATGTATTAAAAAGTAACTATATGTTACTAAATGTAAATAGGGAGACTCCATGAATTATGTACTCATATATTTTTCAGTGAACTGAATGACATATGCACATATATTATAGAACATGACTACTTCTCAGTTATTCTGTTGAATAGAATGAATAATGTTTTGCTAATATGAATTTGAGTTAAAAACAAATGCAATACGTCTTGAACAGATCATTTGTTTTGTAATCATAACTTTGGTAAAGTGGGCGTGGCCCTGCTGCATTTTTTGTTGAATTAGAACAATGTCTTCGAATCTTTATGGATTTTACATGTAAAATTTCATCGAAACCCCTTTTTTAATGAAAATTCCGCCAAAAAGTGAACGTGAACGCATGTGATCTAATACACTTGTACTGCAACTATTAATGAATTAAATGCAATCAGTTTTTCACTGGTCTCTCTTTGTACCTTTAAGATTGTCCGAGGCATAGTGATTGACCGCGAACTATAGAAAGCTTCGAAGCAAGTATTTCGAAATGTTGTCAGTGATGACCTAGAGAATCACCTATAGAGCATCGAACTTTACTTTACTATCCTGGAGAATTCCAAAAAAAAAGGTCTCTCTGTTACTTCGACTGTAGCCTAAACAACTCGACGGATATGCTTCAAACCCTAAATCTGGGGTCTGTCTAACCTCAAAATTAAGGAAACAGTACTTAAGTTCGGTTTAAGAGAAACTCGAAGTCTTAAAACGGCTCTAACTATACCAAATCGTAAATTGTCAAATATTTCAATATTTTGGCTCGAAATTTATAGGTGGCACCAGTACGCAGGGTTGTTTGAAATGTTTATGACCCTTAAATATTAGGCGCCACAGCCTTATGGGACTCAGAATCCACAACCATTCGTGTTGTGCAGGTTATATTCTTTACACGAATGAAAGGGGTCTACTGTTGCGTATCGGAAGGGTAATGTGCTACTTGAGAAGCTTTCTCATGACAGTTGTTGTCTCGGATGTTCATCAGACGTTCGCGAGATGTGCGGCCGTTAAAGAAATGTTAAGTATTGTCTAGGGATCGAACCTGGAACCCATTCGTAGTCCAATGCACCATCAATTCCGCCCTGGGGCGCACATTTTTTGAAATGATCAAGTGGGCGCGATCATTGTTGATGACCATTTGGGCTTTTTTTTACCGCATTTTCTATCGTTTTGGCAAGAACTTTGGACTATAAATTCTTGCACGCATGTCTGTTTTTTTTTTCTTTTTTCTTAAATCGTTGTAATCCCATAAAAACAGCGGATTCTTCCCACTCTATTAAACCTCACGAATAGGAAGAGTAAAACTTGAATTCCTAACCAGTTTTGCACTTTATTTTATCTGCGTATTCTATGATTGATTGGCTACGACCATAACAAATTGGCTACACTGCTTACATGTATTTATGTGACAGAATCCGTAACAGATACACGTGTATGCCATCAATCACCTAATCAATCACATAAAAATAAAAACATCTGTAAAATGGAAATGAGTGTCTGGTTGCATTTGTTTTCCATATATTTGGCAACTAATTAACTTAAATCGGATACCCCAATAGTTTTGCTTTTGTTTTTTTTTACATTTTTTAAACTAAGAGGTGGGAACTGATGGATCACCCTTGATGAGCATGATCACTTGATGTGGCGTTGTTTTTTATTTGTCTTAAGGCCAGCGCCTTCAGTTTGAATCAAAAATGCCGCAATAAGCTATGGGAAGAGTTGTGATAAAAGGGTTTATATGCCCAAACCAAATATTATACTTTTATCATTTAAATGGGGACTATGACATTGAAATACGAAATGACACCAAGTACTGGCATTCAATTCGCTTGATTGGTCTCTCTACAGAGACAAAAGCTTCAACTTTGACTACTAAGACATTATAATCTTGTGTTGGATGATATCAGACTGAACAAATGAAAGGATTCTGAACTAAGGTCCCTAGTATTCTACAGTGCCCCTTCAGTCATTCCAATCGTCATTCACTTCTAAAAACCGCATTTCTTAGTCCCAGGACTAAGTTTAGTGAAAAGAATACAATCACAAAATTTAAGTTGAAATTAACAATTCAAAGAAACTGGTAAAGTTGTGTCATCACACACACTATCTTCTTAGCTGTAAATCTTTGAAAAGTACTTAAATTTTAATTAAAAACTAAATTATGACTGACATCAGGTGTCATAAATATTCACTGCACGATTTGAGTTAAAAGCAAAAAAAGTCGACACATTAATTCTTCTTTACAAATCACACAAATATTCAGTTTAGCACTCTGATACATTCTGATTAACATAAACATTTCCCTAATGTCAATCAGTGAAAGTAAACTAAAACATAAATTTATCTGAAAATTATTTCCTAAAACAGCTGCCAACTCCCAAAATCACTTTGATTTAATTAACTAATTACCATAGTCTAGTCTAGTCATGATAATCGTTCCATTTTTAGTTTTTTTCTTCTTCTTCTTCTTCTTCTCTTGAATGTCAGATTAAATGTATGTATGTGTATAGGATTTCACTCTGTTGTCATAAGTAGATGATTGGTTTTGTCTCGTTTATAGTTATGCAAGCGCGAAAAAAAAAGAATTCATTTGTCAAACTTTCGATTTGTCTTCGTTTAGGCCTTGTGTCAAAAATTTTAAATCGAGTAATAATTGTGTCACAAATGACATTTGGAAAATAATTAATGATTCGAGTGTGCTCCCTCGCTTTAATGCAAACCGGATATGTATATTGTTCGATGCCCTGCACTGGTATCCGCACCCTTTCCTTTGCTTCGAAACAAAAACAAACCATGTCCCCTTGGGAATATTCACATGACACAGAAATGTCATACCTTTGTGATGACTAGTGACTAACAAACACCCGCACGAAGGAGCCTTTCGTCGACCAACAACAGTGCAACCACCCTTAACCCTTATCCAGTGACATAAAACCACGTGTGGTGTAATGTTTACCTCGCAGAGGGACACGAAACGTCACACAAAAGTGAAAAACTACGATAAAAAACAACAACGGGACAGTACGACTGTGCGACATAAAACAAGTAAAAAAGGCAACAAAAACCCAGTCATTCAACTTATTCCCGTTTTTTTTTTTTTTTTCATTTTCCAGTATACAAGGTACAAAGTAGAG
This sequence comes from Xylota segnis, assembly GCA_963583995.1. NCBI lineage: Eukaryota > Metazoa > Arthropoda > Insecta > Diptera > Syrphidae > Xylota > Xylota segnis. The sequence continues at coordinate 70,269,218 of OY757237.1, read as the reverse complement.
AAGAAACGTCAGAATAATAGCAAAGACGACTCATGCACGACACGACACTATGTTCTCTATGTTCTGTACGCTGTAACCAGGTTAAGACGAAAGAAAATTATGACAAAACTATAATGCCCGAGAGACTGCTGTTAAATAATGACAATTATGAGGGAATAACGAAACAATACCAACACATACTCACATATGTATGTTTCAAGAAAATGAAATGGAAAAGAATAAAACAAAAAGACGGACAACGGGGGGCTGTATGCAGCAGGTCAACACCCATTAAGAATTTTTATTTGATTTTTGTTTTCCTGTTTCGACGACTCGACGTCGACCGACGAAGGCACACAACACAACCCGACCCAACTGCAGGGCGGCTTTTGCGGGAGGATTATGTAATGAGGAAGTTGCAAAGTTCGTGTTGGTGAATATTTTTCTTCTTTTTTCTCTTATCTGTCAGTTTTCTTGCGCGTCGTTCTTTTCTTGCAATTTTTCAACTTTGCTAATTATTCAACTTTGAAGTCCATTAACCCAATGAACGGATTGAATGAGTGAGACATAAACAAACAAACATTGATGCACTTGAGACGGTAAAATTGATGTTGACATTAAGTATGGTGTAATGTCGCGCGTTGACATCTGTACTGAGGGGTGAGGATGAGTATGTTTGACGGTGTAGAGTTTTGTGTAATGTAGGCTTTAAGTTGCGCACATAAGTAGAAGACGATTAGAGGTGAAATGTTAGGTTCAACAGAATGGTTGTTACGCTGTTGACGCATACTGACGCTGTTGTTGCACCAAGGTAGTATGAATTACAGGCATCAACATTCAAGATTTGCAATGCAGTGTGACAGTGCGGTCTAACTAATCCATGGTTTGTCAAAACGCCCCATAGTTTACGAATTTTTGTGATATGTGTTTCAGAAGCTTTGAGCTACATGTACACTTTGTTCTACGAACTCCATGGTTTATAAGTTTCGCACCCAAACAGTTTTTTATACTCCATGGGTCCCCAGATTCTAAGACAATTCTAAGAATGTCCCAACCCAGAGCGCCAGGTCCACTTTGGAAGTGATTGTTCAAAATTTTAGAACGTTGTTCAAGTTGTCAATTTTTCGAGCACATAAGAGCTGTCAGTGTCGAAATGACGTATGGCTCAGAAAGAAACAGTTGGCCCACCCATTATAAAGGAGCTAGGTACATCTACTCTTTGTATCGCCGGGTTTGGGAGCACATTATTTTCTTTTATGAGATGTATTTCACGTACGAGTGTGCCTTATTCGTACTTGAAGTATGACATCTGCGAAACATGGTTTCTGATATGGATTCAGAATATTTCATATTAATTATAGAATCCTTAGTCCTTTAACGTATTCATTTCTCCTATACATTTAGATGTCTAAGAATCATACCTTTCTAAATGTATTGCTGCTATGACTTGGCTTTGTTTGGTTATATAAAACACAATCTCTGACATTTACCATGTCAAGCTTTTCCACTTTTATGCCAAAGTATAAATAATTAATGTCATTCACGGGTCATAAATCAGGTTACTTTGACAGCAATGTGACACAACCTACCCCAAGAAAATCAGTTTCTGGTCAATGAACCACGAGTAAACAACAGTGATTCAAGAAATTCATTTATTAACTCTCTCTCTCTCTCCACCTTGCTACCAACTGACATCACTTACACCTTCCACCTTGTATGTCGCCTTGTTCTTATTGCGTGACAGTTGGTCATTAATTCAATCGATCTAACCTTGCGAAAATAACTTATATCTTTCCCTTTCTTGTCCCACATACGTCGCTGTCAAATTTCACCCATGTCAAATGACAATAAGCGATAAATTCAAAATGTAACAAAAAAAAAAAAAGAAACCACTCAAATCTGGGAAAGACTAAAGAAATATTAATCACTGAGCGAGTACAAGGGTGTGGCGTCCATAAGGTACGTCAAGAGGTCAAGTTTAGAGTTTGAGTGGTGTAGGCCATATGTATGTTAAAAGGGTTGCCAGATTTGTATAAACAATTTCAATTCGCGATATTGCAATTCTTTAGTCAATTTGACAGAAATAGTCTAACAACAAACTTTTAACTTACCAAAACTGCAACTGATCACACGAGAGTAGATACTCTTGTTTACGTAATGACGATGTCCTGCAATGACAGAAGAAAATAAATGTCAATAAAAGTTTCATCAGCTTATAGTATTAAAATTTGTTGTCATAGTTGCCAATTCAATAAGGTACCCTAATTAGCTAGCAATACTCCATTCACTTACACTCAAATTCAAAATAAACTCAGCAGCGCGCACCCATTGACAAACAAATCGACACAAACTGTCACAAGAGGTGACTTTCTCTTTTATTTTCGCCACAATTTCATCCAAAAAAGTAATTACAACAAGTAAACTCTAAATGCATAAAGCCGTACACTTTTAAGTGACTAAATGGCGACCCAGACGGCTAGGCTAGGAAAACCTATTTTATGTGCCATAACCATTATTATTGTTATTACTGTCAACTAAGCAACTGTCATTGTGTGTACACACTCTGTGTGGTGACTGACTGTAGCAAGTATATTGGCTCGCCTAGTCGAGAAAGTGAAAACTCTAAATGAATCTTAATAGGCTTTCCTATGACGACGCCCGGCTAGGCTTAGCCGAAATCAAAATGCGATGTGGTGGTTGCTGTTGCCATAAAAAAAAAAAAAAAAACGAATTCATTTTATATCTCTAGACGTTGAGGTTAACAACGCCTAGTTTTGTCGCATTGCCAGCACCGTGAGATACATAGATACAGTACAAGTATTAAGATCTCGTCGGCGCAGTTTTGTAGTCGATTGTAAATGAAGATAGGAAAATTGGAAGAAGAAGAAAAATTGGCTTAAAGCCGGTTGATTGCAGCTAGCAGACGTCTACAAATATGGCAGACTATAAAATTGCTTAAATGTAACTTTTGTTTTATGGTACACGACATGACTTACAATTTACATAATTGAAGTCAAGATTTGGTGGCATTGCGCGCCAAGGAAATGAAAAGAAGTCTAAAGTAGGATTGGTATGGCTATCAAATTAGCCTGCGCGCGAAATTGTATTTTATGGGTGGCAATTGAGCGTTAAGTGCCTTATAAAGTCTTCCGCGTGTTATGTTTTATTTGCTTCAAATTGGAAAGCTTAGCTATAGTTGTTATACAAGACAAGGTGATTGGAACTAATGCGGCTGCCTTTAAATTTGATAGACAGTAGGAGTGGTAATAAATGATGCCATTTGTACTTAGTTAGTAGGTGCTCTAAATAAATGTTGGCTATTATGAGTTCTTTCTCCTCTTTAGTCTAAAAGATACTCTTTCATCAGTCGAGATTATTTGACCATAGTGTGAGGTTGCAATTCCGTATCGAACTTCCATTACAATTTTGTGCTGCAGATATCAGGGGAAAGCAGGTGTAGTAAAGTATTACCAAAAAGTAAAGCCAGGCTGCAGACAACGGAGGCAAGGAAACACCTTGATCTTTGAGCGACTTTGACGTGGTTTTTTCGGTCTTGGTTCATTTGAGTGGCAGTATTTCAATGCGTATTGCCTGGTTTGTATGTCATACTCATAAACCCAAGTCTCGTCACCTGCTTGTTTCATGGTGCTCCGATTGGCATGTCCGCAGAGACTCTTTTGCGATGCTGCGTTTGAAGAAAATTCAGCCCTTTTGGAACAAGCCGTCCTGCGACGCGTCTTATGGACAAAACATAACCTGAAATGTGATGCCAATGTAATTCATAAGAGATGGATAGTTCTTGTGTTCGGTCTCTCAAAGTTGGTAACTGCCGTTGCATCTTGGGACGCTTTAACCACTCAAATGCCCCTGTTCTCGATTTTGCAGACTCCAACATTTTCAACGAACCAGGACAAGAAATTCCATTTTTTTAAGAAATCACACAATTTTCGTGCCAGTTAAGATCACTAAAACGCAAAATAACTTGTCCAGGACATTTTTCTTCCAACAAAACCCAAACGGGTCGTGTTGTGTAAGATGTGGCACAGTGTTGTTGAAACCACATGTCTTCCCAATTCATATCTTCGATTTGAGGCCAAACAAATTCGGTTATCATTTTGCTATAACATACCTATATGGTCTCGGATGACAGTTCCGTTTGACGTACATGATTGAAACAGGGATGTCAAAGCCGGACCACGAATTGGATGAACCTGAACTAAGAGTAATAGCTATGCCACATGACTTCTTATCCAGTACGGCAGGCTACCGCTTTCGTTTGAAATCTCTGATAGATATTCTGAAGGGTTCGTAGATGAACATGGGATATGATGGACTTGTTTCTTGATTCAGAATGATGTTGAACATGACAAAATGTCATTTATAATCCAGAAAGGTGGGAGTACAGTAGGTGCCTATCATGTAACAAAATATCCGATATTTCACGTATTGCGCACCCTGCCTAAACATCATCTCACACCAAACTTATGCAAGACGTCAAGTCAACATCGATCATTTAACCCGATTTATCCGTCAAACAAAAACCACTAAATGGAACGCGTATGCACATATGTACGTCAACATCACCTCAGAGTGATGCAACCTTTTTCTTTACATGAAAGTGCACATGTAACAACATAAATATAAACAAGTTTTCTTTGTTTTCTGATGAAAATATCAAAAATCACTATTCACGACGCGTCATTAAGAGCGTCATCAACTTTTATGACGAGATCATATTGTTGTGCAACTCCACTGCAGTCATTGGTCGCCCACCGAGCAACGACGACGATGCTGATGATGATGGATGACTTGTGTCTTCTTTGCTTTCCCATGGAAAATCTGATCAACAATTTATTAACGCCAAAAACTACTACTACTCGTACCGGTAAGCCCGTATCAAAAATATCATAAGCAAGTAGAAGTAAAAAGGAAAAAAAAAAAATAAAAACTTTAGAGAAAATTGAAAAGTGGCCACAACCGACAGGCGAAAGGAAATTCAAATGAATATCCCCTCACTCGTGTGTGTATCTCTGTGTACAACGACGATTCACGAAAAGTGAAATTTCCATTTTCAGTTGAAAAGGCAGAGTTCAGTGGGCTTTTCACAGATTGCCTTCGTAGTTTTATGGCAACTGCATTTCATGCACATCTAACACATCCCCTTGCGGCCAATGTGTCTCTGTTAGTTTTTCCTTTGAATTTCATTATTTAGTTAAGCTCTCCACTGTCTGCTGACTGTTGTCCATCTATCTAGCTATCCTATCTGCCCGACACTGCCTGTGTGTCGACGAGTTCGAATTCGTGTCCAATTGAGTGGAAAAAAAAATTCCTCTTCACCTGGACTTGGACACAAAAATAACACTTTCCATTATTTTATTTTTTTTTTTTTTATTTTTCTGCCTCTACATTGCAGAGGAACAGAAGGAGCCAAGTGGTGGAGGGGATTACAACCCGACGATGGTCGTGATTGACCGATTATTTACGATCGAAGGTGTAATAAGTCAAGGTGCGTTCACGTTCAATGGATTTACCTACTAGTTTCGTGGCAATGATGGTCAATGAAAGTGCAGTTGTGGTTCAGCTGTCTAAAACTAAAAGTTCAATGTACACGGAGGAGACATGTCTATTTTTGAAAGTCATTGCTTCGATCCATCTAATAAAAATTGATTTGTTTTGACACATTGAATGAAACCATGACTCACTTGAGACTCTATCTCATTCAGAACGGCATTAGTCACATTAATGAAATTAGTCTTATTGAGAGCGATATACGCAAAAATAAAAACAAATTAATCCTAAAGGCTTATGACTAACGCAACAGACGTAAAATATTCTCGTATGTAAATGGCTTCCTCCCCTCTGTAACAGAAATCCATTAAATGATAATAATAAATTATTTCGCAAATAATCCACAAAATTTATTGCGTAAAATGTACAATCCCCCGAATGTCGTCGCTCCCATGTACACTCCCAGTATCCCTCAGTTCGATATATTACAGAATTTCATTGTCATTACGTATTATGATCTCGATACGTATCGGGAAGAGTGTAAAGCACCACTCGAACTGCTAATGGGAATAGATGATGTAATTTCGGTGTAAATAGTATTACCAAACATTCCATGGTGGACACAAGCTTTAGTCGATTAGGTTTTCTTAAGACAACCCTGCCCATAGGAGAATAGCCTCACTTTAAGCAAGTTAATGTCCTTTTTCGATTTTTTTCTACAAAATGAGGCATAGTTTGTGTGGGACGACATTTTTGAAAGCATTAGCAATGATTCGCTTTAGGTTAACATGAATCTGAGATGAGAGGCATTTATCGGGACACCTATAGGTGGCCAACAAAGCCTTTAGGATCTACATATTGTAAATTATGAAATTATGGTATCACATAGAAAGAATGAATAAGCCTTCTCTAGTAGAGTAGAGCCTTGTAGTCGAACCTTTAGAAATCATAAAAATATTTATCTACCTTTGCTCCAAAATGGTATTGATTGCCGGTTGACCTGAGTAGGTACATATTTCATTCCGCTTTGGAAGATATTCTTAGGCTCAGCGCAATTAACCTATCGATCTTAAAATTGGCTAAGATGGGTGCATTAGGATTGTCTTGTTACTGGACCTTAATACTGTTGTCATTACCTAATTGCCAAGTCTTGCATATGGGCCCAAATTTTTAAGAGAAAGTCCTAATGTTGGAGTCTAGATAGAACCTAGAGATTTTTATACATACTTTCAAAGAGTCAAGCATTGCTATAGCCAGGACTTTCAAATTCTACAACAGTAGACCAATGATTTTTCTTTTAAAAAGGTCATTAGAAACTTATGTCCATGACGATTCTATTGTGTTCATTTTGGATTACCCAATTCTGCAAAAAAATAATTACATGAGTTCTTATAGCACAGAAAACAGTTGAGTTTGGTTTGATTAAATGTGATATCACATGGATCATAGGAGAACGTTTTGTCTCTACCTACTTGTTAAACAATTTTAAACTTCTGAAGCCTTCGATATCTATATTTGTCATTCGTCCAAGGCGGTATAATAGAAGGCTCCTAAGTGAAGCTTCCTGAATCAAAAAATGTTTAGGAATAGTTCTTTTCTCTTATCCATGCAGCTTCTACAAAACTCATTCGTAAAAATGCCCAGTCTTGTGCTTGTGTATTAGACAGTGTCCCGTGATGACACCTATGACCGCTTGACATATTTGCCCACTTATCCGCCTAAGATTTGTACTCTCGACAATACCTAGCTTAAGTTTCAGTTTGCGTGTAGTGACAAGTATCCCTAAGTGGCTTTAGGGAGTTCATTGGTATCACAATTTGCTGGAATGTTATAATGCTCGGCACCCAACAAAGGCGAATGTTGAACTGCTCAGCCATCACCGTCAAAGTCTAGTACTTAGATGTCTGTTGCCTACAGAATGCATTCGTTTTTATCAAGCACCTTATTAATCTCTAAACAACACCTAAAATTTCGTTCGACGCCTTACGTCTGGCAACCGTCTGACAAACATCCGAGGGTACAACTGTCATGAAAAAGCTTCTCAATATAACAAATTGCCGTTGGGATACGCTCCATTAAAAGATTTGATGCTTCGTTAGATCGCCAATAGTAAGGCACTATACTACAGTCATTCTACCAAAGTGGCATCTGCCAAGTGAAAGATTTAAGATCAGAAGGTTTTATTATTCGTCGGTTGGTGTCCGAACTAATAGGGGAATACTAAAGTCTTGGATTCGGTCTTGATACCTAGTAGCTTTATACAATTTCGTCCGTCCATCCTTTTGTCATCACTTGTTTGGGGTAAAATTGTGAGCTGTTATTTCTGGTCTTATAAGTGAAACTGCTGTCAACTGCCACGCCCTCTTTTAATAACTTTACCATTTTACTTGAATTCGAAACAAATCATTTCGACTAAATATTTACAATTCAACCACGTCCAAGCCCAATTTTAGGGGGCGTATTCATTAAAAGATCGATTTTGATTTCTTAGGCTCTAACAACGCATTTGTTCGGTTACGGTGTTGTCATCGAACATTTATTATGAGCTGTCTTTGCTCAGAGTTACAATTTCAAGCTGATATATGCACTTATATCATCGATGCTCCAAACTAACGCTTATGAATCTCTTAGTTATTGAGCCTTTTCTAAGCTGAAGGGACGTCCTATTTCTATGTAGCTATTTAGGGACAAAAGTAAACACAATCACCCAATTTGTCGCCACCTTTACGAACTGTCAAAAGTTGTCACTAAGGTGTTGTGTGTCGAAACCTTAGCTTTTTTTTTTCCAAACTGTTTACATTCAGTTAAAAAATACAAACAAACAAGAAACAAGGAAGAGGATACATGAAATGTGTTACAAAACACAGTGACATGTGATATCTTTTACTTTTTTACGTTTTGTTTATTTTCTGTTTTTTTTTTTTTTCAATTGACATTTGATATGCCAAAGTCAGTCAGAGCCTTCTCTGACGTTTTAGTCCAAATACGTCTTATGCTGATTTTTCACATGTAAGGCGTTTGGTTCGCTGACTTTGGTGGTTGCTGCTGATACACTCGTATTGGTGTTAGTTTTATTTTTATGGCGCGACGGTATACATTTACGAAATTCAAGTTTTTTTTTTTTGTTTCTCCACTGGAATTTTGAAGCAGGTGCGCGCACACTGTCAGTCGTTTTTTTTTTTTTTTTTGGTTTTGCACTTTTTTCTGTTTTCTGTTCTGCATTTTTCCCCGTCATCGATTGAATCTGATTGCGTTTTTTTCCTGTCAAGCGTGAGATTTCACATTTAGCTGGTTGATAGGAGAGCCAATATTGTTTGAGGTGAGATTTTGCGAGTTTGTGGTAGGTACGAGTGGTTTATCTACACGTTGAAGTGAGGTTTATTGGTGGCGCATAGTTAACGAATGTAGGATGCGGTTGATGGGAATACGTGAGATTTTGACGTTCGAAAGTCAATAATGAACAGCAAAAGTATTTTATTGGTTTTTAAGACATACATATGTATATAGAATGATAGAACCGATACAAACAAGGATTATAGGTCTAATGAGACCAAATGCAAATGGTAGGCATTTGCAAATGCCGGCAAGACTGAATTAGCATTTTAATTTATTATTGCCTTTCGACGTTCAATGCTTCCTAGGCACTTAGTTTGCAAAATAGATGAACCTTAAGTGCAAAAACGTGTTGGTTGAGGTTAAGGTCCGTCGGATAATAGAAGATGCGTGTCTTGTTCAATGGAAAATGTTAAATTTTGTATGAAATTTGCATGTTCATACAACGAGTTTGACGTCAATTCATTTCTAGAAAATTTAACTGTTCCTGCTATAAAAGCTTACGTTGCTTTTGATTACATTTACTCAACTATTTCTAATGAGCCTTGCATTCTAAATGACTTTGCCCCTTGGAATTGCAGAACAATGTAATTCCCAGTAATCTTTTGATCCACAAAATACTTAAGAAAATCCCATTCGAAACCACAAATGACTCATTGATTAGGAATACAATCTCTCAGCTCCTTTCTCTTAACTCTGTCGATTTAAAAGATCATTACTCACCCATAATGGTGTGTGCATGTATACATTATAAAAATGTAATCGAATTTAATTGAAATAAATTGGGTCGATTTATTTCCCAGTTGTATCACTTTTCTGTTGCTCATTCCTCTCTTCAGTCGCATGCACTTAGCGTTGGCTCTTTTTCAGCTCACTTAGTGCGTTGCGTAATGTTATCGTGTCACAATGGCTTTCTTTTACATCTCTGTATCTGCGTCTTTTCTCAGATTTGAATATTATACTAGCAATTCAATTCAATATCAACAAAGCAGAGATAAGGGCAGAGCTAGAGAAAACAAAAAACTCAATTCCCAAAAAAACGTGCAATGAAATTTTATGTCAACAAAATATATGCGTAACAACGCAGTCAGAAGATATTTTTAAAGTTTCTATGTCATTTACCCAGATGTTGTGACAGATCACACAGACACTGAATGTAAAGGTCTAGCTTTAGGACGCTGACAAAGAAATGGCAAAGTGATTTAGTCATGAAAACGCACAAATGAATGAAGTGTTCTAAAATTAAATTGAGCGGGTTATCATCTTGAGAAAACAAAAAGTGCGTGTCGGTTCGGCTAATTGGCTCTTTGACAGTTCGTTGATTGTTCGATTAACAAAACAAAGCCTGTACCAGTTTCCATTAAGATCGAAGGATGGAATTGCTCTAAGATGGAGAAGGATCTTACGACATTCACATTAAAGGGCCATTTAGAGCCCAGCGACCTGCGAGTGCGAATGATCGAATATTCGCAAATTTTGACATTTCATTCACAGCCACTTTTCCTCTGGTCACAGCAGGCTGCGAATTTTACTTGTCATTCGCACAAAGCAAACAAATTGTGATGTTAAACTCGGGCGAATGTTTTGGTCGCAGGAACGTGGATTGCGTTCCACATTGTGTGGAATGCGAATAAACTTTGACAGTTCGCAATAAGCGTGCCAGGAGTACGAATTTTAAAAAGTTACTTCGACGCTTACAAAAAAGTAGTCAAAATTACTACAATTTGTTTGGACTTTCGACTTTATTTCATCACCTGAGTGCACATCTGAATTATAGGACATATTTCACCCGAAAAGAAGAGTGTCTGGTGCTTTTTGTGGTCTAGGTGGGTCAACACTTTTAATCCAGCTACCATTTCACGTACTCCTCCAAAGGATTTCACAAAAAGCAATTCTTACCCTCCTACCAATTGGAATTTTTCAATCAATCCTTCCCGATACTAAAGTCTATTCCTTATACATTCGACTTATTTCTTTTAAAATCTAGGAGTACCAGAATAACCCAAACTAATCCAATAGATTAATTCAGTCTTGTGAGTCACAGCATAAGCCTTCTCTTGGGAAATCCTGTGAGGTGAAAATGATCCTTTTTAATACAAGCTTAGTTATCTACTCAATGCGCTTCAAACCCTTGAAGGGATTCGTACCTGAACCTACCCTGCAACGCCGCTCATGAAGAATCTCTCTCCGTTTTAAACCGAAAGAGTCAAGGACATTCGAGTTCTCTAACTACACAACCAGCATAAGTTGAATGCAAAAAAAATCACTACACTTCCTACTGAGCTTTACGGTCCAAGAAATTAGAACAAAAATCAATTGTCCTTTTTCTCTCAAATGTTCACATAAAGTCGCTTCAAAGTCGCATTCTCCTATTGTCACTCTTTGACATCCCTACGGAAGCGAATCATTTTGAATGACTTTTTATTTGCGATAAACGGAGACAAAAAATATCCCTCCTAGAAACGAAAGAGCACACTTCCTCCTTTTCCATTTTCTTCCTTCTCCATGGAGAGAGAAAATAATACAATATAAAAATGTCAGCATCTAGACATTCAATCTGACGAAATGGGGCGGGGGATGGAGGTGGGAAGGACTCCCTACAGTTTTCCACACTAAAGTTCTACTAGCTACTTGTTATAGTACCACTCATTTATGAGCTAGCTATGTACAAATGACTGCCATGATGTGTTATGATGGGGGCTTTTAACAACTACCGAGCGAAAGGACGACTGATGGAGGTTTTTATTTTCTTTTAATTTTTTGTAAATTTTGAGCACAGTCAGAGAGAAAATAAAAACCGTCAAGGATGCTAAATTAAAGGCGCATATATGTACGTACTGGTAGTAGTAGTTTCGGTAGAAGCTCTACGCCTCCAGTTGTGCTTTCAAGAGGTTCTCTCTCACGCTCTGATAGTTCTTCATCATTTCATATCTGACGGAATTTTTTTAATTCCTTTCATTTTTTTTTTTTGTCTCTCCCGTTTTCTGTTTTTTTTTTCAAGTTCAAGGACTCAGTGAAAACCGACCGAGTGATAGTGGTTGTGAAGAAGACATTCAGAGAAACCTACTTCACATTAAGTGAGTTCAACAAGAAGACTCACTTCAAGACATTCAGTAACAAACAACAGAAAAAAAAAACAAAGAAAGAATCGAAATGAACGAGTTTTACAATTATTTTTATAGAGTTGACTGAAGAAATTGATTTCGCTTGTGAAGTGAGTGAGCCTGCCTTCTTGAATTGGTGCCACTTAGCCTCTAATACGTGACTGGGGTTCTTTATTCTTCTTTTCGAAACATCTCTCCACATGGTTCTGCGTAAAAGTAATGAAAGGAGAAAACAATTGCTTGGTAGTTTTTTTTTTCGTTTTTGCTTTTTGGGTTAAGGTTTTCTCTTCAAAACACCTGCATGGAATATGATTTGATCTGGCCTCGTTGTGTTGAGGCTGGTTGTATAAATCTTAACATACCAATGTACGTCTGACAGATTTGAACGGCACAAGTGACCTTAGTCAGGTCAATTGCTTCGACTTTCTTTTTCTTTTGAGCCTTTTCATTCCCTTTCGTATTTCATTTTCCACCTCTCTGTTGGGTTTTACATTTTGATCATGTAACAGAAATTTAAATTAAATCACTGACTGCGGCAATAAATGTCAATTGTCACCGCTGTGGAGTAGCTGGCTGTCTTTCCTTATTTCACATTTTTGAAAGACAAATTATGCGTGAAATTTACTCAATAATCACACCAGCAGCGTACAGTGTACAATTGGGATGATGTCATTTTGGCACATGGCTAAAGGCCCGAATATGGCAACTTGAAAAGGCATCGAAGTGCATATGGTGCTGGCTATGCTCTCAGCAACATGGAATTTAATTTACTTAAAAGTGAAGTAACAACATGTGGCGCAGACAGGAGGTTTGTGCTCGTTGCTTTTGTAATCTTGTCCTTATTTCTTGGTTAAGTGTGAACATGGTTAAACCAATTAGGGCCAGAAGCAGGCATTTGCGCATCTTGATTTTCGTAAGTAAGAGTTTGGTTATATGGAGTGCCTTAGGGAGTGATTTAGTGACTGGATGCTTGTGCAATGGGGAGAGAAGGCTATACCTTCTGGGCGGTAAATGATGTTGAAACTGTGCAGATGTCCTTTCGGATAAAGAGTGAACGTACGTCTCTTATATAATGCCACGGGAATATGAAATCAGTTACAGAAAGCGTTTTTTTAAATACGACATAGCAATTTTGTACTTAAAAAAAAGTGCAGAATTATTGAGATATCGAACTGCAATTTATGTCAGGAGTAGTGGACATGTTAGATTTAAGTAAGGAATTGACTGTCGTGCATATGCATGACCAACGCGAGCACGTTTGCAGCGATCGTTTCTTTGAAATTCATATCGACTTGAACATTGACAATTTGGGGTCCGTTATTGTTCCTAAGCTCCTCCAATTTTGTTGACTTGTTGGTATAAACCAACGGCTTAAGCGAAAGGAGCATTCGACTTGACCATTTCTCATGCTTACATGATTTTCGAACTTCAACTTTAATAGATCAATGTTTTGACCAAATGTGTGGTATGTGGCACCATCTTGTTGGAACCACATATCAGTTATGACAAGTTCATCCAATTCTGGCCGAAAAATGATCCTACAACATGGTACCCATCCATGGTAACATCCTGATCACTTTTCGTGAATGCAATGGAGCATCTTGAAGCACATGTACATAGATGATTTTTCAATAAAATTCAGGATTTTCTTCCAACTTTTGCAGAGCCCAATCGGTGAAGCTTCGGCGCTTCAAATGATCAAAAAGCTTCAATTTTTTAGTTAATTTGATTTTTTAAAGATGTTGGCCAAGATTTTTACGTGAAATTCCCCACATTGTGAATTGAGAGATTCCAAGTTCCTATGAATTCCTTTTGAACTGAAGCACTTACAGTTGCCATATTTTTGGTACTTCGAGCGATGCATTGTCGCACTGGCACAGGAACATTCAATAGTGAATATGTTGACTCAATTTTTCCCACTATAGCATCCACAGATTGTTTGGTGGAACGATTATTACGACGATTGGAGCAAGCATTCTTAAAGTTGTGATCGCCCACTCAGAACTGCGATATTAATTTTTGATAATTTTCAAACGTTGCTCGTTCATGTACTTTACCACGATAAACATGCAATAACTTTACTCACGTTTTGACATTGACAGATCATAAAAAAGTTTCAGTTTATCAAAACGATTACAGAAGAAAGTGGAGGGACGAAGAGGAAATAGAATCCATTCATCACCTTTCCAGCACTAGACACCAACGAAAACAACTTTGTAGAAGTGGGTGATCTCCAAACATCAAACTGAACAAACTTCTGAGAGTACACTTAACTAGGTGGAGTGATTCCGTCCTTCGAAGACTGAAATTAGGTGCTGTGGGGTCTTACTCGTATAATTGGACACAATGTACTCATGGCTAGTCTAGGTGAGCCGATGACAAGTCTTTCTTTTTATCAACAATGCCACTACCTAACCTATCCTAACCTGTATAGTATGTAGGTGGTCTACATAACTTTTACAAGTTATCCTTTCAATCTGGGCATTACTTGTTTTCAAATATGTAATCTCAAACAAAACCTTTTGAAGCTACCAAAACAAAAATAAAGAATCTCTTCAATTGACATTCACTAGGGAATAACACCCAAATGCCACCAAATGAACACATAAACTATTTTAACTAATTCGAATCACTTCATTGAACATCTTGAAGGCCAAAAATATACCCAAAACAACAGCTCGCAGCTATTCGTATTCCGAAAATACTGAAAAACCTATTTTTGAACACAAGTACTTCAATACCTCAAGGGAACTCTCATTAATTACAATGAAAAAGCAAAAAAAAAAATCTTCCACTTCAACATGTAGTATCTCACCGCTCACCGCTGTTTTGGACACGGGATGCTAAAAATACTAACAAAAGCAGAACACAGAAAACACAAAATCGCTTATTTGGAAAGAAAATTTAAATTTTTTTAGTGTTTCTCTTACACTAAAGCCCGACAAGACATTGTATCCATTTCCATGCCCACAGCACGGAAGTTCAATGTCAACAGATTTAAAATTAAAACTTTAACGTCACCCATGTATCTGGATATAAATGGGTGATTATAACTCAGTGGAGGCTGCTTAACATTAGATCCATATCGCTTCCTTATTAAAAATGAAACATAAAAAAAAAGAAAGCTTCTGTGTCACGATTATGATACCACATTTTGAGGGAAAATCTCGCAAAAATATTTACGACTCACACGCATGCAAACCATAAACAGAAAAAGAAAAGAAAGAAAGAAAAAAGCTGGCGGTATTGTTGTAAATCTAAATTACGTACGTATTGTTGTTTTTTTTTTTTTTTTTGTCTTTTATATCTTTTGGGTTCGCTTCTTCTCGCTAATGAAAAACTTGTGACGACGACGACGACACCACAGTGTGGGGGCAAGTTCGTAGAACTAGTTTTTCTTACACACACGTTCGGATGCGGATATCTATATTTAGAATTTGGAGATGTACGCTTTGGTGTACACGCAAATTTTGTGCGTGGTCAAGAGATATGCCCACAGACAGTGGCTGGTACAACGGTCCTGTGGCGCAATGGATAACGCGTCTGACTACGGATCAGAAGATTCCAGGTTCGACTCCTGGCAGGATCGCATAGAGACGGGGTTCTTTTTTTATTTTACTTCAATTATTTTATTTTTTACTTGCACATGAACCTATAGGGCATGTATTGATTTGCTGGCAAATTTCGCAACTCGACGTTTGAATCAAATCGACAGAGAAACTCACAAAGTTAGCAGTTTGTCTGACGATCTGTATAGGCTGAACTGCAGCCCAAATGGCTCGATATATTTATAGCGTCTGTGATCATAATTTCTAACGAAGTGGGCCTTTGCTTGCTAACCTCAAAGGGTAAAAATTATGCATATCATCATTTAAAGTTTTTGAACAGTCACAAGTGGCTAGATTCATAGGGATTGCTGTCATTATATGCAACCACGCCTACTTTTTTAAGGAACTTCTCTTAAAACACCTATTGAAGCTAAAAATGTAAGTGTTTAAGCTGTCAAAATGATCATTTAGACCGAATTCTCAATCGTTTTGGCTAGAACTCCGGGTCCTAAGTTTCTTCACCTTGTCAGATATTCTCTTTGAGAGTTTCCAGAGTCTGTGGCTTGGTCTCATAGACTCGTGACTTCAAATATCCCAAAGGAAGAAGTCTGGGACCGTCACATCGGGCGATCTTGTCGACCAGTGCAAAGCTTCAAAACGAGAGATCAGGCGACGCGGAATTACAAATACAAATATTTGGCGCAACAGGTTCAAGGGACTCAGGGCCTAGCTTCGCACAGCCATTCCAGTTGAGCGTATTATACTCTTTACACGAATGGAAGCGCCTACCGTGTCCGAATGGCAATTTGAAGTTTGAGAAGCTTCCTTCTCATGATATTTATACTCTCGGATGCTTGTCAGACGCTCGCAAGTGGTGGGACCGTGATTTTTGGATGTTGTCTGTTGATGGATCCATATACCTCTCGCTCCGTAGTCCAACGCACTAACCACTCTAGTAACACCGAACAGAGCATCGGGTAGAGCAACAAACTGTCAAAAAATCCCCACACTCTGTAAGAAGTCTTGTTCAAATTTCATAGAAATATACATTACCCAGTCTAATTAGAATTTTTTTCTTGAACTGCCCACTAGTGTGATCATCAATTCCCCAAATCAGCTTAAGCAAAACAAATTACGTGTGTCTCCCTATATGGTACGCATTGCAATTATTTTGTTAATTTTGTTTTGCACGACAGGCAGGCACGCTATTAAGAGTTTGTTAATCAAGAAAATATAAAAATAACAATAAAAACAAAGTTATCACTAAAATGACATGAGCGGTCTCAAAATAGAAATTCTTTTTTTACTCGTATTCTCTCTCACCTTATGGGATCAGCTGG
This sequence comes from Xylota segnis, assembly GCA_963583995.1. Lineage (NCBI taxonomy): Eukaryota > Metazoa > Arthropoda > Insecta > Diptera > Syrphidae > Xylota > Xylota segnis. Next base: position 70,252,406 of record OY757237.1, on the reverse strand, counting down.
AGTTATCATTATGAATAGTAACCTTGTACCAGACAGATTTAAATTAGATGCATATTAATTGAGTTTAGTTAACAATAGTCAGAATACAGATTTTATTCTATTGCTCAAGAATGACTCCTAACAACCTTAACTTGATGCAGTTTATTGAAACTCCAGATCGCATGAAGTGTGTTTGGCTAACAATTTAAACGAATTCTGTGTTCTTTATAACTGCGGTTATTTATTTCCAGGTTGATTATTGAAATCTAAATAAAACAAAGTTTCTCAGCAAGGTTTCGAAAACTTGTAACAAGTTGGCAAATTTCCATGGTCTCGGCCTCTATACCAATTTTGTTCTTGAGTGAAGCGTCATCAATTGTTCGAATGGCATCGATCTTTAATGGTACCAAAGTCTAAGGACGTCCCCTATGGTGGCCAAAGCAACATCACTGATATGGCTGTTTACACGATTATTGAACTTAGTGTGCAATAAATCGATTGTTAATTTAAGTTCTGGGCATAAAAAAATCAGTTATCATGCCTCGGTAGCGCTTTCCATTGACTGTAAGGTTTCTTCCATGGTCGTTTTGAAAAATTGATCAATCTTTGGCGTCTTGAAGTTCTCCGGTTAAGACGCAGACAGTTGCAATATTTTCCGTTGAATGTTCAGGACGCAGACAGTTGCAATATTTTCCGTTGAATGTACAGGACGAACACAGTTTTATTCGGTTATCAATTAACAAAGCAGTCTCACGAACTTTCTTTACCAACTTGTGTATAACAGCTGACAGTTGTTGCATTTATTTCGACCGAAATTTATTTTCAAAATTCGTACTGTTTTGGTGAGGCACACTTTCAGTTTACAATGTTTCCCAATGTTGCTTAAGCGTAACTCGAGCCATTTCCTACCGCGGAAATATAATACTGAGTTTCTGTCAATTTTTTTTAAGCGCAAAAGAACTGTCAGTGTCAAAATTATATATGATTCAAAAAGATATCGACAGATTGCCCATCAATATGAAGAAAGTTGGAATGGTAATGATAAAATAATATCAATAATTGAGATTTATTTGGCCCTTTTTTTTAAAACTTAAGCTTTGTAGACTTTGTAGGTGGTTACTACAACGTCTGATCCCCCCTTTACCTGTTGAAAAATTTCCAATATGCTCAGATTGGAATTCTTCTTCGCTTTGCTTCGAAATTTGTCCAACAGGAATGAACACATGAATATCAGATCTAAAACTCACAGGAGATGCCCTGTAAGTCGAATTTCAGCGAAAGATAAAAATAAGTTCACGTTGGACTGGATTTTTAGAAAAACTCGGAACCTAGAAATACAGCCCCAACGCGACTTATGTATAGACAGGGTACGCAATTGCGTGTGCTCTATGTACATATATGTATAAGTGTATACATATGTATAACATTTCTTTTTCTCAAAAAAAAAAAAAAATAAAAAAAATATGTAAATATTTACGAGTAGCTCAAGAATCGAAGAAATGTATTCGACTTAGAGTCAGTCCCGACGTAGAAGATGCCTTTCTATTAGAGGGATTCAACTGTATATAAAGGGTTTCGTTTACCTTCACCTTCTATTTTTGGCGCCAGGTTCTAAATAAACTACAAAAATCACACCAACGAATTATGTTTTTATAATAATTTTACTAAAACAAATTGTCATAGTCTCTCAGAGAGGTAAAATCACAAAAAAGTAAACGAACGTGAAAGTTACGAAAATTGCCCACTTTTTAGACGTGAAAAACAAATGTATGCAAATACACAAACAACAAAAAATTTGTAACAGGTATTTGACAGAATGGACAGCTTTCATAATCAGTGCAAAGAAATTTCCTGCACTAAAATTCGTTACATGGGGAAACTTTTTACTCTCTGAGTGCTCTCTTCTACGAAAAACTATGAAACTTTTGCGTACTCGAACAGGATGTGGTGACTTTTCGTAGATTTTCGTGAAAATTCGCTGTTTTGGGAGAGTGTTGTTGAACAGACCTATTGTGTTTTTGATTTTATTTCTTTGGAATTGTTTTTGTTGTAGACGTTTCAGAATTGCTAGCATTCATTGTGTCAAGTGTTCCCTAACATTTTCGTATTTTTACCTCTCTCTGAGAGATTTGTGCCTACCACTCTCATAAATCTGAGAATTTACGATTTTTAGAGCAGAAAGTAAGGAAACGGACCTACATGCATATGTATGGAACTACCGCAGTTTTTAGAAAACAAATTAAATGTTTCTTTTACAGAGCTACTGATACAAAGATTTATTTGCTGTTAAACCGTATTTGAATATTTCATTAGATGCAGATGTGACCACGCCCTTGTTTTTATACATATAACACCTTTAAAAGCATTTAATGCGTAGGAATTTATCATAGCTCTTGAAATACAAATGCTTAAATCATTACGCCCACTACTTTATTCGGAACCAGGTAGTAGAAGAGAGCTAAAGTATCATGCAGCATGCTATGGATAAAAAATTTAATAAAATTCGTAAAATAAAATGTTTTTTTTGGGGAAATTCATAAACACCGTACCTTTAGATTTTTATTAAATCTCTGCTAATAGGAGTTAGAAACTAAAAAACAACGTATGGACTCGAAAAGCAGCCAGTTTCGATTTCTAAAACTTAATACATACTGGACTATGACTTTAGGTAATACAAGTAATTTGATTCTATGACCAAGTAACCATTAAGTTAACGACTGCTAGTCAAATTATCCTCTAATGAATGTACTAATGCTAATATATGTACAATTGCCACGTGTGGTAGGAGTCAACAACCGAACAAAATTTTTGAAATTCCTTCAAAACCGCACTCATGAATAGTTTTAGACGCGTCTTCTAATTTAAATAAACCATAAGGCGGCTTTATCCGCTTGTGGGCTACTAGAATCTGACACGTCTGTCTGTTATCAACGACGAAAAGTTATACATATGTATTCATGGAAAACCTATAACATTCCGATACGCACGCTCCATATGCGAATAGATTTATAATAAAAATCGATAATTTGATACAATTAGATAAGTTTTGGACTTTTGTAAAACGAATTGTAAATTAGTTAAACAAATTTGTAAATTTATTATTAAATACTAAATCTACTTCAGTCTAAATGAAATCTGTTCCTTCGAACCCATTAATTCTAAATGTTAACTTCGAACAAAAAGATAAAAAACACATAAATTCTGAATAAATATTATTATTGTAGAAAATCTTGTTGATTATGTTGAAGGTTATGTGGAAAAGGTTAAACACCTTTTATGGCACAAGGTTTTCTTGACAAAGTTTAAGCGATCTTATTGAGTTCCATCGCTCTTTTTGGCTTTTGTTTTGGCTCTTATTCTAAATTCATAAATAGCTAATAATTGATTTAAATAATCATATGGAGAACACCATTCTTTGGAAACCAGCTAACTACCTTTGATTTAGAGTATTATTTGTTGTTGCAGAATCTTTTCATACTAATTAATTCACATTATGCGAAATAACAAGATTAACTGCTGAGAAATAATGGAGAAGAAAATGAGATAAGTTCCGCCTAGTGATGAATGAAAGACTCATTTACTTAATTAGTATTGTGATGGTGGGAAAGTTATACAATATTTAAAGGAAAAAAAAAGATTACACAGGCTAGAATTTGGTTTGAATTGGTAACTAACTTAATTTTGTTATTGATTTATTTTTTAATCTTTCACTAGTTCACAACAGGCGGAGCGTGTATTTTTAAGTCAGAAACTTAGTGTTTTAGTAAAGAAAGAATATTTTTGAATTACAATAACACGGCTTTCTGTGTCGGCTCTTTGCAATTTTTAAAGTTCGCTGCTGATATAACTTGTCGACAATGTCCTAGGTCAACGAGCCAAGAATGTAGTAAAAATGAACCAAGTCTTCGGAATTGGTTAAACTGGCGCCCAATGATTCACACTCACACTTAACAAATGGTTTAGTGAATAAGGAATGGTAAGGCGGTTTGGACCTACGTAAACTATTTCCAACAGGCTGTTCAATGAAGGCACGATATACACAATTGAAGCTAAATATTGTACCATCAAGTAGCACTTAGAAAAAATTTCAAGAAAATGTCCAGTGTTTGGGGTAAGGTTAAATGTTTTCTAAGAGAGAGGTTTGGAACCTCCTTATACCAAAATATTGGCTAAACAATCAAGTTTATTTATTCAAAATTCATCTATTAAAACCTTACCTACCTACCTAAGTATAAACATAAAAATAATCCAACTGCACTGTAAACACAATATTGCAGCAGGTCAATTTATCCTTCCAAGGACAATTACACGAAACATCCCTGTGCCACGAACCGGAGGAGATATTCACAATCCCAAAAGGAAACAAAAACAAACGATAATAACAAAAACTACAAAAGAACACACAGAGAGATGACAGAACAGAAAGAAACAAGGCAGAAAAGTCCCGAGGCCGACCGACAACAAGATGACAGACACAAGGAGGACTAGAGAATTGTTCTTTCCCCTTCAATGCGGCGAATTAATCTTCGACTTTTATTCTACCCTCTCTTCCCCCGCCGGTGTGCTGTCCTTTCCTTTCCTTTCTTTGAATTTTCCTCTTCCTAGATTTCCATCTTATAAAAATGCAAATGAGTTTTTCTTTCCCATTTGACTGGGAGTTTTCACATGCGTTCGAAAAATACGAATTTATATCTTTCAGATATTTTAGTGTCACACTTACCGAATTATTGCTATTTCAAGTGCAGTAAATAATTAAAAATATATTTCCACAAATAAATCCCAGCAAAATATCACACTATAATCAATCAATTATATTCACAACCACCCAGAACCCTTTATTTTTGCACTATGGAGATACTTTTTCAAATGACACAAAAATCACTGTTTTCTTTTAGAAAATTTTCACAGAAAACGCACACAATTTTTCAACCCGTATTATTCCTTTTTTTTCTAATTTTCATGCATTGGAACCATACGGATAAGAAGATACTCTAACATAAAAATTCCCACCGAGAAGATCAACGAAGAAGAACACACAGAGATACCCCCAACAAGGGTGGAGTGTGCAATAGATGTACAGGCTACCGAGCAATGAAAAAATATTTTTATTTTTTTTTTTTAATAATTTTTCTAAGTGAAAAATTTATAAAAAAACACAAATTAGTAAAAGGTTTTCGAGAAGAAAGAAGCTCGTAGGCCAGCGACACAGAAATTCTGATGGAAAGGCTATTTATTAAGATTTTTTTTCTCAGTTCTGTATGATGACTATCCGCGAAGATGACGATAACAACCAACCGTATTGAAAATTTCTACTCGAATGCAAGGCAAAGGAAAAACTTTTTGTAGATATTTTCCCCTTTCCGTGTGTTATTCGCCGATATTGGCGTTTGCGCTTTGTGTTCGAAATTCGTCGGCGAATTGAGTACATGTGGGAAGTTTGGGTTTGGTTGACGTTTTCTTTTATGTCTGACATTCGGTTGAGAAGATGACATGGGTGTGGAATGTGTTTGATTAATGTTGTTGCCAAGAAGCAGGGTTTTTGAGGAATTAGGGTGATTACATTCAAGCCGAAAGTAGTGTTGTGTCAATCGGTATTGATTGGATCTTTTTGACCTTTTCACTCAAAAGCATTGATGATTCCAATCATAAACCAATCAGTCCAGTTACAGTCAGTACTTATCTCAAAGATGAACGAATGAAACTAAAGTATAAGACGACTGGTATGGAGAGGAAAAATACTAAATTTTAGCCGTTTCCTTCAAGCCTGTTTACATCCATTGCGATACCCACAGAACTTTCAGAGACTTTTTTCAGAATATAGAGCATTCGTTCGTTAAGAGTTGTAACTTCATGCTTTACGGTTCCGCAACCTCCACATTAGGTCTTCTTCAAAAATACAAATTTTGGCATAATAATTCCATCGGGCTTAGATCCTCAGAACCATTCCTGTCCTTATTATATTCTTTACAAGAATGGAAGGGACATACTTTGTTAAATGCCGTGTCCAAACCTTTGCCACAAGTTATACTCTCAAATGTTAGTCAAAAGCTCATAGAAGGTGGTGTCGTAAAAAACACTCCGGTGTCATCTGAGGATCAAGCCACAAAGCCTTCACTTAGCTTTGCAGTCCAGTCCAGAACCGTAATCACTATGTTAAAGGTTAGGCAGATGTTTCCTATTCTTTTTGGTTGATCTGTCGATAATCCCTTTAACGAACTAAGATCGAAATTGAATTCTTACTATCAAAGACTGTCTCCTACTCTTAGTCCACATTAATGATTCTTTCTCCCCTTAAAGCTAAATTGTGTGAAAATTTTTCCCGGATTTTCTAACTGTGAATAAACAATGATTCACAATTAACCAACTCGGTTTATATTTTAAGATTTCAATTTGATATGTTACGAAAACATTTTGAAGTTCATTCCAAAAAAGTTCCGAATCGATTTCGCTTTCAACGCACGATACACTCATGGTATCCGAACAAAAGTCATCCAAAAACATCTTTCTTATGACCTATACATGTCTAGCTCGCGATAACCAACAATCTAAAATCATCTATTTCTTTGGTGAAATTCTTTTAATTTAATAATTTTTCTTTTTCATGAATTATAAATATATATGTATGTTATAGAGTATGTAGTTATAAAAAAAACATTTAAATTTGTATAACCTTTTAAGCTTAAACTGCTATGATTGCGAGCGATTTTTGCATTTTGTTCAGGCGTATAGCAAACATAAAGATACATAAAAATGTTTTCGATAATAACAACAAAATTATTTAACACATAATATCTGGCCGGTAAACAAAAAAAAAAACCAAACTATAATTCGAGTACAACAAACTATCGCGAGTAAAAAAAAATAAAACCTAACAAAACAATCTTTCATTTTATTTATTCACACTGTATACAAACTTATTATGGTTTCACTGTTTCCTTCAGCCATTTCGTGCTGTGCAAATACTACATCTCTCATCCACAAATCTATCTGGCAGACACTTCTCATGGAATATGTGACCACAATTAAAGGCTATCAAGTCATTTCGTGGGGGAATGTCTTTTGAAAATAACACATGCGTACATCGAGAGCAAATGTTATCGTGTGATATGAGCATTGCTCGATTTTGGTTCCGAACTACTTTTTCATGCAGGTCAAAATAATCACTTAGAATGATTTTGTTGCATCCGTCTTGGATTTGTACCTATGTAAAGGGATAAATAAGCTTTTCGTTAGGGGGAAATAGAGAGATCATGTCTTTCTAACCTGTAATCGATAATCACAGAGCATTTTGATGACAGATTTTCGCAGCCCGGGGATTTTCTGACCCAATTTGATCTTATTCACTAGTGCTTCGGGGTTAACATAGCCTATATTGTAAATAGTTATTATGTATGACTGTGTACAAAACTGTATTATAGCATCTTTACCGATGATTCCATCTAGAAGCTTTGTCATAATTTCAGGGTTTTCTAAAGATTCATCGATTAAATCATTCCACAAGTCTGAGTCATCGTATTCCTTACAAAAATCAATTGCCATTTCGATGTTTTGTAGCTTTAATACAAAAAGAAATTCAAATTTGTTCAACATATAAAAACTATTTGATTTTACCTTGTGAATGATAATATTTAAAGCTTCACTTGTGTTTCCCATACGCCCAAGTAAATAAACCATCTCTGGATAGAATAACTCTCGCTTACAGATATCCAAGGCTTCCTGGATGGGATAATTATTTGAGCGTCTTAAGAATGACAACAATTTATCGCGGTCAAACTTTGCATAGAGATTGACTAGCTTCCAATGGAACTTGCCACTGTTGTCTACTTTATCCAGAGCATCTAGATACTAAAACAAACATAAATTATTTCTGAAAAGAAATGCTTTTCAATGACCTACATTATACAAATACTCCTGCTTCTGTTCCAATTGCTGAACTACAATCTCCGGTGGAATTTTCTGTTTTTGTATTAACATTGATATAGCTTTCTTCTCATCAAGTTCTATAAGTGGTATTATCAATTTGTGAATAACGCTATACAAATCCCTTCTTCGTATCAATTCGAACACGTCTTTATTTTGCAATCTGTAAAGGAAATACATTACGATCCGCACAGATTTTATGTCGACTCAACTCACCTTAGATACATGGTTAGGGCACTTTCATACTTCTTTTGATGCGAATACAATATCGCCAGCGATTCAAGGAGTTCATTAGCGCAGTTCTTTCTAAAATTATCGTGTATTGCATTAATTACGGCTGAGGTGTCGTACAACGTTGGTGGCCACTCTTTGATTAGATTCAGAAAACCCTAAACAAGATCAGAAATTATTTCTAAAATTTCTCTTTTGATTTGTTACCCCTATTACCTTCGCATCGAATTTTAAATATTCATAGAGCACCATTTCATAAACTTGTGGATCCAATTTGCAGTCATCAGCAGTTGGAAGGTATGCACTTACCGAGCGTAACTGTTGGAATCGAACAAATTTGTAGACTTCTTCCTCCCAGAGAGCTTTATTATTACCAAGTACTCGAAGGCACAGTTTAGCTGCTGCTTCGAATTGTTTTGAAGAGAGAAGGTGATCAACATAGAGCCTAAGAAATGTAAGTTAGTAAGTTATGTTGTTCACTAATAGACGTTGATAGTTACCTTGCAACTTCGACGAGTGAAAGTTTTCCGCCATGTGATGAGATTACTTCCATTGCTTCTTCAAACTTTCTATAAAATATTACAAAATTGTTTAAAATATGTTAATTGTATACCGCAGTACATTTAATTTCTATTAAAGTATTTATAATTTAAACTTATAACATAAATACTAGGAATTGATCTTGTAACATGCAGACATCTCTTGTAACGTCCTGTACTAAGTCATAACAGACTTGTGAAGTGAATATTTTTATTTAATTGTGCAAAGTAGAAATGTAGACATTCCCTCAGAATTTGTAGAAAGTTCTAATCCAGATGGCGTTATCATCACCGAATAGAATCACTATGTTGACATTTCAATGTTGTATCCATCCATAAACATACCAGACTAAACACTTAGAAAATACATCAAACCAAGTTACAGATACATTTTATATCCTTCCAAAATCGTGAAGGTTTTTTTTCTATACACAGCGATATCTTGAGCTAAGCAAAATTACACCCAGCAAAGGAAAAAGCAAACAACGCTCGCTCAAGATGAGGCGGATGAACAACTTGATCACACTCTTTAGTGCAATATTTGCATTCTTTTTCGGTTCCTTTCTTACAACAGTCCTCACCAACATAGAAAAGTGTCCATCAAAGAGTCCATCAAAATTGGAACAAAACCATGAAATATTCCTGATGGTTTTGATTATGTCTGCACCTAGCTATTTTGAAAAACGCAAAATAATCCGTGATACTTGGTTAAATTTGGGAAATCCTCTGCTGCAACCCTACTACCCAGAGGATTTCATGTATGTTCCTGAATATGATGGAGCCGGTTTCCTAGAAATGGAATCTGTTGCTGAACAATCAAATCGCATTCGCATCTACCTTGACTGGTTGGATAGCCTTGGAAGTTCTACGGCCAGCAGCAGGCGATTCATCAAAGTGAAACATTTCTTTGCTGTAGGGACAAAGAATCTCAATTCAGTGTTGAGAGCAGAGTTAAATAAGGAGCAGAATGTGAACAATGACATGCTTTTTTTGCCGGATTTACATGATGAGTACTCGAATCTTACAAGAAAACTGCTTCTTAGCATTGAAGAGCTCACGAATCACGAGAGTTTTAGTTATTTACTGAAAGTTGATGATGATACCTTTGTAAAGATGGACTTTCTAGTTAACGAACTGGTTTCATATGATAGGAAGCTGATTCGAAAATCTTCAGATTATAAGGATAATCCGATTCCTGAGTTGTATTGGGGATATTTCAATGGAAGGGCAGCGATAAAAACAAAGGGACAGTGGAAGGAAGAGCATTATTACATCTGCAGTCGATATGCACCATATGCACTAGGCGGAGGTTATGTGATTAGCCGTTCAATTGCTGATTATTTGGAAGCTAACTCACGGATATTGAATACATATGTCAGTGAGGATATATCGATGGGAACATGGTTGGCTCCATTAAGGAATATCTATAGAAGGCATGACACTCGCTTCGACACTGGTTACATGCCAAGGAAGTGTCGCCGAGAACATATGGTCCTTCATAAGCGCTCAATTCAGCAAATGAAAGACTTATACGAGGGAAAACTTTGCACATTTGAGGGTCCAAAAGAGAAGATTATGAAACGACCATTGGAATATTATTATGACTGGAAGAAACCGGCGGATGCATGCTGTAATAATATAGCTGTTTAAGCGATTTTTATAATCAAACTTTTCTAGTCACTATGTAGTTTGCCAAAGTATAATACCTAAATAAACATTATTAAGTAGAAAGTGGGCGTTTTAACTCACCTGTGTTCTATAAGCCACTGCACTCGGTCGTCTGTTTCATAGAGGCTAGCGACTACTAGATCCTTGGGAGCAATGATAAAGTAGCGATTTTCCTCGATAATACATCCAAGAATGTAGTCATTCACTGTATATTCTTCATATCTAAAATGAGAAAGTTCAATGATTCACGTAAGTAAGCTTATGCCTTTCTTGTAGTTAGCCAGTTAAACTGCTGGTTGACTAGTTTAGACTGCAAACTGTTGCCTAAGCTTACAAAAAAAATGTTAGAATCTTGCTTCTCACAACCATTTGTGCGGTGGAAGCTATATTTTTTACAGGAATGGAATGAATCTACTGTTTAAAACAAAGTACGAAAGCCAATCATATAGTTTTTTCATTAGAGTTGTACTCCCGGATGTTTGTCTTGCTCGCGAAAGTGAAATCATAAGAAAAACAATTGTCTGCAAATTCATGGTTACATTTCTTTAAACTGATATAATTCTTGGCATCCATCTATTTGCGAAAGCCTTTCCCTTATATAATATATAGTTTCCGACTTACCCCCTCAACGACAGGCTATCTGTGCAGACCTCTTCACTGTTGTTAAATTTATAATCCATGACACACAATACCGGTCGTAAAGCTTTGCGATTTGAATCTTTCTCCCTTGGATATCCCAGTACGACCAATTGATTAGCAGTCAGTGGCGCCAGACCACAAATATAGAAACTCGTTTGGAATGTGGATACTGGAAGTGATTTTAAAATTAGTTTAAATATTTTTAATACACTGTTTTCAATGTCCATACCAGGGTCGACAATAAATCCAGGTAGATCTCTCGTAGAAGCTTCTATTGAGTTCCTCTTCCGTATAACACATATACGAATAGTGTCCACCCATCCGATGAGCAAGGTAGTCGCGTTTGACCATCGAAAGTTACACCGAAAACTCTCTAGTTTAGCACTACACAAAAATATCAAATAAAAAGATCGATACAACAAATGAAGAAAATTTTACTTCTGTGGCTGTTCCCATTTCATGAGACCGAGTGAACATTTCTCGTTCAGATCATAGACACGTACTCCCAAATAGCTAGCCCATGCAACAAATGAACCATTCCAACAGATTGATAGTACGTACCCTTCAGCATTGCACATAGCTGATGGTTTCAAATTTTTCAAGAAATTCTTCTCGTACATTGTTAGTTTATCGTCACCTAGAGAGTGAAGCTATGTAGACGCTTATATTGAAAATATTACAAAAAGTGCGTACCAACAATGAATCGTTTGCCAGCAATCATCTTTGGGTCTGGGTCTAGTGCGACTGCTTTCACATACTTTCCTATATTAATTTTTTGATTGTTTTCATCGCTAAATAGACCGGTTATCACCACCTAACAAAAATATATTACCCGATGATTGTTACAGACACGTTAAGACTTAATACCTTTCCATCATCTGAACAGGTAGCCACATACTCGCCCTTGGAGTCAACTGAGATCTGATTAACCGTCACCGAATGTGAGAACGAGGTGGGTTTATTTAGATATGAATCCACTGTGTTTCCTTGATGATCCAACAGATACAGACGACCATAGAAGCTTCCAAATATTAAAAACTAAACAAATGAGACAAGATGTTAGGAAACGAAAGTTACCACACTTATGCATGTGAAACCTTTGGATGAACTGCAGCACAAGTGACAACATCATTGTTTAGGATTTTTTGTAAATCATTTGCAATGCGCATATATTTGAATTTTGGTTCTATTTCCTCCTCTGTGCTCTCTGTTTCTGTATCCTAAATGGGAACATAGTAACAAGGCGTTAAAGTGACTTTACATGGACATACTTGCATCCAACTTTACTTACACTATTTGCATCACCCATTTTTGTGTCCTAAATTGAGATGGAATACCCTCGTAAAACTCCCCAAATTAAAAACAAGGAAATTCCGAACAAAAAACTTTTTCTATTTCATGAATTTTGTTTGACAGTTCCCCTACTTGGAATTTGTCATCGTCTGTCTACAGCTGATTATGGGTTCCATGAGTTAACGCGTGGAGGCGTTCCACACGTTTAGCAGGATAAACAAAGTGGTTTTTGATTTTTTTTTATGGGAATTGTGGTATAGGTATTTTCACTCAGGTTGTTGGTGGGGTCTTTTCGCAATAGTTTAAAAAAAAAAAATACGAAACAGCGTTATAGAAAATGACTACGAGTGACAATAATATTCGCAAACGGAAGGAAGACTTGCCACCCAGCAAACATGTCGAGACCACCGCTAAAGAGGTGGATCCTGATAAGAAAAACAAATCAAGGTTTGTTTATATCGATTAATTTACACAGTATATAGAAGCTATCGCAATGGAAACTCGAGCGAAAGAATAATCTATTCTCATTCAATGTATCAATGCCCAGCTTGTATCACGTACTCAAGTGGAAAATTTGATTATCGTGTTATCAGTTTGTGATAAAAAAAAACAAACATGAAATGTGCATTTACTGATTACATAGTAATTATTTACAAAGATTATATCACTCTGTTCACGGATACCTTTTACATTGCGTAGCTTTGAATAATTTTCAAACAAATTGCTCAAAGTGAGACTAATTTGAATACCATGACAACTTAGTCTATGTATGTATAGCATGCACGCTGAAAAATAATTAACCGGATATGCTATACCGAGAAATGAGAAGGCTTAGTTGGTAGCAGGGCACTAGTTTCCTTGGGCACCTTGACAGCAACCACATCTATACATGCACTCACAACCTACTTATGCATTTTGCCTTCTCTTACAGAATCACATTTCCTGAAACTGGTAAAGCAACTAGATCCACAACTCACCGCATATGGACACGCTCAGTAATGATTGTCTCCGTCCTTACTGTTGTTTACTTTTACACCAAAGATCCAAAAGAAATCAAATTTGCTCTTCAAAGAGAAACACTTTCTTTGCGAATGCAAAAAATTCCCTGTTCTGCAAAATATTTAGCAGAAATGAAGGACTTTCCTAAATGTGTCCCAAATACTTGTGGCCGTTTTGTCTCCGATTCACTAATTACCGTACAAGAGTCCCAGATTCTGCTCGATCTGGTGAAGCGTGTACTTGAATTTGGTGGCTCATCAGGTGGAGCATCGATTTTAGACTTGCACTCAGGTGCGATGTCTCGCGGTGAGCAATTTGTAAATGTTTACACAATGCCTCAGGCAAAGGATGCATTTAAAAAAGAATCGTTGATTACCTATAAGGTAAGAGTACTACCTACTTGTATCTTGGTTTTCTTTTGCACCAACGGGTTTCGTTCTAGATGGTAAAGTCGAAAATCAAACAAGCAATAGCTCAGCAGTTTGATATTGATGTATCCAGTTTATACCTCACACATCCGACGTTCTTTTCGAGAATAAACAATGAGACGGCAAAAACCGTCCACGACGAATATTGGCATCCACATGTGGATAAGGTAAATTGATGGAATTTTGTCTTGACCTAGACTTGACAGCCTTTTCATTAAAGGAAACCTATGAGTCTTTCCATTATACATCGCTTTTGTACCTAAATGATCATAGGAAGGACTTTAAAGGTGGACGATTCCTATTTATCGACGGCGAGGAGAAAAATCGTACTATTTCCGCAATCGAACCGAAAAGGGGTCGTGTAAGTGCCTTTACTTCGGGTGCAGAGAATCTTCATAATGTCGAGAAGGTCATTGATGGAACTCGGTAAGTAGGTTCGACTTCGTCCTTGTGATATCAAAGGTATATACATATATATTGGGAAGTCTGATCTTAAATTATGAGAAACCCTGTCTGACGTTCGTTTCCTTACAGATTTGCCATCACGATCTCATTCACTTGCAATCCAAAGTTTGCAATCAGTGATCCAAAATTAAGTGTAAACTAGAAGAGTTGAAAAATTGAACTAAAAGTTTGATACCATCAACATACGTAACATATCATTCCAATAAACATTCCAAGCACCGTGACAGCATGGAGCTGTATTTGCATTACTTTACCTAAATTGTTTTATAGTTGTTTACAAAGATTTTTTAATTTATCTGAAATATATTTAACCCAAGAAAAAGCGACAAACTATGTATGCTTTACTTGTGGAAATTTCGATTTTCATTTTTTCAAAAGTGACTTGACTGTAGTATTCACGTAAGGGAACATTCATCGCGTGGTTACTGTTAAAAATACGTAATATGAAGAGTAATAGTAAAATCCTAAAAATTGTTCGAACCTGTACTAAGCGCAGTGTTACTCAGGTTGTTTTCGTTAGAAACTTTAAAATGAATTTAAAGACTGCCTAATTTACATGGTATTGCAAATTAGCAATACTAAGTTTATAAAAGCAGATTTAAGTTTAACTGAACATTGGAGAATAGGCAAGTATAAATACACGTATATGTACACGGTTGATTGTACGTATCATACTTATATTTCATAGTTAACACATGATCAAAAACGTAATGTGAAATGCGTGTCCTTAGTAGTATAAATATTTTGAACAAATCTTTACTGTAATTCGAAGCTCTTAAATTTGTCGTAATTATAAAACCCAGCACGAACTTGTCGCCCCCCAAAGAAACGTCCATTCAAATCGACAACAGCTATAAAAAGAAAACAATTAACCATAAAATCCATGAGTTTAATCGAAAGTTTACCTTTAATTGCGCTCTCAATGCGCTTGAACTCTACAAAAATTCGAACAGCATCCTCAGGACTCGTGCCAAATGCTTCATGAATGACTACACTGACCACGTCGCCATACTTTGTGTTGCATTCGTCCTTAACTTCGGGTTCAAGTTCACTGTCGACATCACCAGGACCAACCATATTCTAAAGAAAATATTAGACCAAAAAGCGAATCGAATGAACCACAACTTACTCTAAGCAGAACCACTTTGCTAGGTTGTTTCATGATTTCTGTAATGCTGGGTTCTGTTTTTTGAGTAGCTTCAGACGATGGGTTTGCAGAAGGTGGCGGTGGGCTAGGCACTGTGGGTGGTGGGGGCATGAGTAGCTCCTTTTCATGGATAATTCTTCCACCCCGTTTCGAGGTTTTTTCCACTTGAAGCGCCATAGACATGCCCTGTTCTTGTTTACCGAGACCCTGACCATCTTTAAAGCCATATTTTGCCATAATCTTAGCTGCGACCGAATTCGTTGTGTAGGGAATTGTGACAGCGGTTGTTCTACGAAGAAAGTCAAAAGCAATTTTCTAAAATACGTACATACTTCAAGTTCCGTCAACTTACCCATCTCCATTAGTCAATGAAATCTCTTGCAATGATGGTGGTGGAGCAATAGCTGCTCCCTTGCCTCCACCACCGCCGGACGGTGGTGATCTCGCGTAAGTGTCTTCCTCATTATGACGATTAGCAAAGCCAGAATATTTTCCCGGTGATGTATCTTTCCTTCCAGCCTCTGCTCCGCCTCCCGTCCTTCTTTTTCTACGTTCCTCTCGCCTTTCCTTGTCTCTGTCACGCTTCTCCTTTATCATTTTCTCATACTCATTCGGCCAAAATGGATCGTACTCGTCGACAACCTCCCAGTCATAGTCAGAAGTTTTATTATTATCCATTACCGGTGCCAGAGGCTGGGCAATCATTGTTTTCATTGGCCGTGGATCAGGCTTTGTGGCGGGAGTGAAAATGTCATCTTCTGGAGGTTTCTTCGGTCGCAAACTAATCATTGGTGTCAGGAGCTGGAAAAGTAATCAAGTTTTATTTGAGATACTGAGCTGAAATGGTCCAAACTCACTGGCTTTTTTGGAAGTTCCTTTTTTGGTTGCGGCAGTGTCGCTTTCTTGATAGCCAATTGAGTCTGCAGCATTTTTATGCCCGATGACCATCCATCGATTTGACCAGCACGTTGCTTAGTATCCAAGTCATCGTACAAATCCATTTTGAATTGATGCTACACTTTAAAATGTTGTTTATTTGCGGAAAATAAATTAGCTCCGTCTGCATTTGTTGCAGTCACGAAAATTTGTGACCGCTTGACAGATGGAAGAAAATGGGAATAGATGGATGTTTGTTCGAAATGTAAAAGATTGGACACATACAGCGGATATCGATAACAGGCAGTTAAATTTAAAATTTCCTTTCTGCATTATGAAAAAAACATACAAGGTGCATATTTATGTCGATCTGGACGAAATAGAAAGTGTGATTCTTTTAGCAAATTGTGTTGGGTTTTCTAGTTATCCACGTCCTTGGACTCGCGCGTTTCCTTATTGCGCACACAGGTCAGAGATTGTTTACATAAAAACTAAATCCGCGATACGAGAAAAAGATTTTAGACTTACATACGCATTTGTCTCCACCAAAGTTTAGGATTTACATATATTGTGATTAACGAAATCATATATATCGTACGATATATACATGTCGATAATGTGAACGATATTCTTTGTATCAACGTTCAGATCAAGTTCCCCAATTTTTATTTGGTTGTTGTGTGCTTTCTTTACTAAGCTAACTGATTAGTTTACTAAATGAAAACATCAAGATGGGTTTAAATAATTCAAACACACCGTCCATGAAGACTAGAGACTGTGATGGATTATTGAACTCTTCCAGTGAGCCATTCCTTGAACTATTGAACTATTTCTCATTATTTTTTAAACAATAAGGGCTATATTTTTACTAAATGTGTTTCTTCATCCTCAATAAATTTACTGCGCACAGAAATCAAAAATGTTTCTTAAACAAACTGTCAAAAGTACTTCTTGATTCAAGAATTTTCGTCGATAAGGAAGCGCATCTGATGTGGAAAAGTGATAAGGAAATCACTTCCGCCGAGGTCTACGATAGGCATGATTATTCAAACTACTCAAAGGTGCTAACTACTGAGTCTGATAGGAAAGCGGAGAGGGTATATTTTACGGTAATACCGATTTTCAGATTTTCTGAATTTTGTTGAATTCGTTTTTGACGTTTGGGAAATGTAACTCGAGAAAAGGGAGAACAGAATAATCGAAAGTAACTTAATTTACTTTTTATGAAAACCATT
The DNA here is from genome assembly GCA_963583995.1 of Xylota segnis. Lineage (NCBI taxonomy): Eukaryota > Metazoa > Arthropoda > Insecta > Diptera > Syrphidae > Xylota > Xylota segnis. The sequence continues at coordinate 70,234,987 of OY757237.1, read as the reverse complement.
AGTTTTGTCAAGGAAAAGCGAACCAATTCAATTGGGCTAGCAGCTGATATGCCAAAATGAGCAAACACGGGAAAATTCCATTTTCCTGTCCAGTGTGAACACTGTCTTTAATTTCCGGGCTTTGATGACTTCTTAACTAAAAGAAAAAAATATTTCTTAACTTCTCACAACCATTCTTGTTGTACGTGTTACATATGTACTTTACACGAATGGAAGGGGTCTATTGTTTAATACCGGGTCCGAAGGGCAATTTAAGATGTGAGAAGCTTTCTCATGACAGTGCTACTCTCAGCTGTTTGTCAGACGCTCGTGAGAGGTGGGATCGTTTAAAAAGTTTTAGGTGTTTTGACTGGAATTCGAGCCTGGCTCGTAGTCCAACGCACTATCCATTTGAGCCACGACGCTCACCACCACTCTTTTTAACTATTCATTTTAATACAGATACTCATTTAACAATACACTGCTCATCTTTATCGTCTTTTACATTGTAAGAACTAGTAACTTTTCTGAAACCTTTCTCCATGCCGTTTTTTTTGTTCTGTCTGTATATGACGTCTTTAAGGCATATCCTAACTGAGTAAATGCGTCTATAGCCGATTATACTTATAATCAATTAATTACTGTTTCAAAGTGTATAATCAAGTATTGTAGAGTAAGTTGTCTGCCTTAATAGTAATTCCGCTACAGTTCCCTTTTAAAATTTTCTTTTGTTAAATTAATCAACTGCAGTGTCTGTCAAGTCTTGATTTAATGATTCTGTCAATTTCTGAAATATTGGGGCTGTGGTCGAGGAGAAGCATACGTCACAGTCAAAGTTATTGAAGTTTTTTTTGAATGAGAAACTGTTATCGGTGTCTCAACGGTCCTCCAATTGATTGTAAAGACAGATCAGATTTTTTTTTTTTTAAATTGAGCCTCTTCTTTTACTCCTGCACTTCGCATTGAGAACGTCAGCAGTAACAGCAGTAATCAACAGTAAATAGCTAATCGCCATCGTTTGTATGTACGAGTATGTTGATATTGACATGCCTGGACTTTACCTGTAATAAGCAAATCAACGATACTGGCCAATAAATCCAAGATGCTTAAACGTGTAAAGACAGAACTGTTTAGTATGCTATCTTAATCCGAAATGCTAAGTACTCCTATACCTGTACATCCATGATAGTTGTTCAGATGACAATTTTCAGGTTTTGATTGATTCTCATGTATTTTCAACAGTCATTTCAATGGAATTTTAATTATTTCCATTAACAAAAAACGAATTCAATTTTCTCTAAGCCAGCTTTTGGAAACTACGACACTTCTTAACTCAGAGTCCGATACGGTTGTGAATTTTCAAGCAACTAATGGATTAAAAAAAAAAAATCAAAGTTGGCATATCATCTAAAAAGATCCAAATTTGGACAAACGTTCATCTTACATCTTTTCCTTTTCCTTTTCATTTCAATTTTTCACTTTATACATTTTCCACTGTCACTCCATCACTGCAATGATTAAAAAACTTAACTCTAAGCTTGTTTATAAATACATACCTCAGTACATTCTATACACAATTTGATTTCATCATATCAACACTAAAGTTTGCTATTCATTGAAACCCCTGGCACTTACCAAAATTAGAAATCATAACAAATCCTAAATAGATTAAATAAAAGTCTACCCTCATTTATCGGCAAATATCAAATCCAAGTAAGTGCGCCATCACCTGCGTCCTTCAATAATGATTAAACAAAAAAAGTGGCCACTTGTCTGACAGTTGATTCGAGATGATCCAAATAACACCAGGCAACCGAATTGAGTTATCCAATCAAAGGTGATTACTTTTTATATCCTTCGACATCTGCGCTGAACTTGACCGAATTCTCTTGAGGAAATGAATTCCTAACATAATGGACCGCGATAGTCTATGACCTAGACATCGGCAACCAAAAATAACTTGTATGTCTATTCCAATCAATATATTGATTTAAGAAAACAAAGTTCAGTAAGTAATTTATTTTTTTCTTTTTCAAATATTTTTTTTTTGTTTTAATTATTAGGTAAAATACTACATCTTAGAAGAAAAAATAAAATAATCACAGTTTTTTTTTTTATTTATGTAACTCTTATAGTGTACAGTACACTACACATTTGTTTAACATAAATTAATACCTTTATTCCTTATGGCGGATTTTGAGATCGAGTGTACATAATTGGATTAAAGTTTACTTGCTTTCGTCGTCGTGTCTAAAGTAACTCAAAAGTTAAATAAAAACATTATTTGTATGACACTATCTGTACTGTACGGTATAAGTTTACAATAAAATTTAATATCCGATTGGTGAAAAAGGAAAGAAAGAGAGTTTACATTTCAGAAGTAACCTTAACCATAAATATTTCAATTTGGTAAATTTAAAATTACTTAAATTTAATTCATTTTTTACAAAGCACTATAATGAGTGCATTTCCTTCTAAGCTGGATTCTCTGCTAGGCCCAATGATTCGGCATGTTTCTTCGCTTTCATCCTTAGGTCCGCTATGCTGGAACTTTTGCTGTGCGCCGCGGCAATTGCCGCCAAATTCAGCGGATATTGTGGAATAGGAAACAGTCCGCTTGAGTTGTTACTAATTGCAGCGGCATACTGGAAAAGATAGAGTTTGTACGATAAGATGATTAAGAACTAATTTAGTTTAGCTATTCTTTCTCTTGAAATCATGAAAATCCAAAATGTAAAAAATTTAAGGAAAAATAAGTATCGAGCAAAATTTACAAATTCTTATGATGTACCCTAATATGCATACGTAGGGCGGTGGAGACATTTTCGGTTTAGATTTCGGTTGAGTTATTAGTTTCAAAGTGGTTCAGTCAAGTGAACAGGTTCTCACCTTATCTAAAAGGTCACTGGTAGAAAATCGACAAGCGGAAGGGTTTTTCGATAAAATTTTCGGCATAGCATTGTAATAGAAAATCAGGATTGCACTCACTTCTACGATACCAAGACCATATAGCAAACAGTAGCACGCACGCCCACGATGACTCAATCCGAAAACACTAAAATTATGAATTTTTTGCCTAACTGTGTGCTCGTAAATAAATTGAATCAGTAGGAGTACCTTATAGAACAGAGAATGGTTCTGTTTTAATTCATTGCCAGTTCGCTAAGTGTATTCGAAAAGAATAGCCTCATTGGGGAGCACTCATTGTTTGATAGATTTGAATAGGTCCAGTCATAGTCTTCTTTTTAACTGACTTTCTTCAGCTTTAGTTTCATCCGGTATAGCTCAAACGACTGCCTAAAGCCTTTCAGCCGGTGACAGCAAACTATTGACTTTTGTTCTTTTAAGTACTAAGTTGCAGACCTCAGTAGTTAGTGCCATCATCGGACCTCTTCATGATATTCGATTGTTTCCAAAAGTGCGTGAACATGGTATGGAGCACTTTCAGTTTCAACGCTTTGGTTACCATACTGCTGACGAGTTATTGAAGAAAATGTTTAATGAGACCATTGCCTGCAGGAATTAACCTGCGGTCTGGCTTTCAAGATTGGAGGCCGCTAGATTACTTGTAGGCATATTTGAAATCATTGATCTACGTGGACAATCCAACAACGAGTCCAGTCTTGGGAGGCAACATAGAGCACACCATTTGTAGGTACGGACTTAAATTCTCGAAAAAAAATGCTCGACAATCGGATTTCCTGAAGCTCTCACGAAATCTTTTTCATTATTTTCATAATTAATTGCAAAAGATTATATATCGAATGAATGAATGAATAATTGTTCTTAAGAAACTCTCTTTATGAAATGAGAATCAAAAAGAACGCAAAGTTATGTTTTTCTTTTTTTTTGTACTGCTAATACCGTTGTTTCAATCTATTTGTACAAGACTATCCTCATATGTATTCCACGCTGAACTTCCTGCCATTGACATATGCGTTTGTTTAAACCTTCGTAAGGGTATCAAGGGCGCTAGGATTTATATCTTCTCAAATAGTCAGGCAGCTCTTAGAGAGCTGTCGTCCAAATTATTTGACTCCATATCAGTTAAATGCTGTTACGATGCACTACAATCTCTTGGTAGACACAACAGTGTGGTACTCGGATGGGTTCTAGGTAATCAGGGAATTGTAGGCAACGAATCTGCAGCTGAACTAGCTGAGGCATTAATCGAAACGGGTTATTGCTATTTGTAAGTAGAAATGTTTTACCTCGCTCAAGGTTGAAATTTTTGGAAAATAGCACCGTTTGACAGTTTAGCTTTTTTGAATTTGTACTACTTGACAGTTTACATGATTTTATTTGAAAAAAGAATATAATAACATTTCTTACCTGATGAGCTGCAGCAGAAATCAACGCAGGATCAAAAGCAGAAAATGCCGCCGCTGTTGCTGCTGATGATGCACTAAAGTGTTGAGCTGAACTACTTCCTGATTGAGAACTAGAACTTGACGTACTCCTAAGAGCTGGCAAATTGACATAAGGTGCTACACGACATGGTTCCAGTGGTGTTGACACCGGAGGGCTTTGGCTTGAAAGTAGAATTCCTGAAACGAGACACAAACACCAAAACCCATAAAGTCTAATGAATTGGAAGGTGAAAGTAAAAAAAAAAATAAAAACGATTGTCAGTAAATCAAATAAAAATAAATTAAATTAAGCTTCTTGTGGGGTTGTTTAACCTTTTTTTCAACTTCAACCTCGCTCTGAAGTGCACTTATTTATTACTACCACGGGAACAAATGACACCCGTGGGAGTCAACGTTATCCGTTGCGAATGACTACAGGGGGGTGGTACAGCGTCTAGAAGGAGATTTTGTTTTTGTTCTTTTTTTTATATATTTTTTTAAGATTTAATTTGATTACATTTCGAGTGGTGATACAGAGATTAAATTTATTGTGGGCGTACCTTTGCAGAGGGTAGTGTAAATTAATGTAATGACATTTTAATTTGTTGTACGGACCTAAGCTCCACAATTCTCAGTAGGATGAATTTGACAAATTGGTAAGACGCCTAAAACATCACGTCGTAAAACAAAACACAAAATACATTCATATATATTTACAATACCCCATCAAACTCAATCATTTAAGTGAAATTCGTGGTTAAATGAGTGGAACAAAGTAAAAACAAAAAAGAAAAGATTCGCCACGTTCCACCCTTAAAAATTATTCCGGCATTTTAAACGCATTTAAGGGATGATTACACTTGTTCACGAGAACATCAAGTTGATTAACAGAAGATTTAGTGAATAAAATATTACCCGTCAAGAATGGGCGGGGGTTTGGGGTTGCGATGCTGTTCATTTTCCTTTTCAATTGAGTTGTTTTTGTACTTTTTTTTATAGACTTTGTCTGGACACCTCCAGAGGGTTGGGTATGGGTGTACGCAGAATTGGAAATTAGGCAGAGTTTTATTGCTTTTTTTGTGCGTACACTTACAATTGATGTCTTTCTTTGGTGGAAATAATGTTAGATGTTTTGTTTGTTTTGAAGAATTTTTTAGAAAGGAAAAGGTCTTTAATCTATTGAGAATCGATTTCAACTCATGGGCAGGTTTTGTTGGGAGTTTGGAGAGAGTTCGCATTGATTCTTTCCAACCAAAGCAGTCTCTGCGAACGCAGTACTCTTATTTCTTTTTTTGCCTGAAAATTCACCCTTCGCAAGGTTCTGTAGACAGCAAACTTCTTGTTTCCAGAATCGAAACTATTCCATTCTACAGTGGATATAAACTGATTTATTTTGAGTTAATTTAGGGATAAACATATTATTTTTTGAAGGTGTGAACAATGCTTTTAAAAAAACGCACTTGTGCGCTGAGTCTATCTTGAACAACGACCCGCGTCACTGTTTCGTTTCCTTAGCCGGGATTATCTCTTAACATTGGAGATAGATGATTGCAACACCTTTCTTCTATTTCGTTTCTACCTTTTCCTTCAATCGTTTACTCTTCATTATATCACGGCTTAGTAGGTTTGGGTTTGGGTTTTAAGTTAAACAGACACACTTAGGTCTATTAAGTTCCATTGGGATGCCAGAGATCGCACCCGGGTCTCATTAAACCAACTGGAACGTTCAATTAAGCAAAGGAGGCTCGTGATGAATAATGACTCCTGTCCGCCTGAGTTGACAGAGACTAGATGGAGTAGTCTTTTATGGGACAGAGTTGAATAAGTGCGTAGGAGTTGGAAAACGGTTTCGTTGTCTTTTCATTCGAACAACTTCTACAGAAATCATGTAATAAGAAGCTCAGCCAATTAGCAGTTGTCCTATCAGACAGTGTCCAGTGAAAACACCGATAACGTGGCTAATCTGTGATAGTTTCAATAAAACCAGTTTCATTCCTTTTCAGATCAAGCCTCGGCCAGATGTGTCTCGAAATGTTGGTAATAGTTCTACAGAGTGTATTACTAAAAGCGTTCAGCCTTAGCAAGAGTTTGCATGCACGTCTAAGTACATAGCTTAGTTCACCTTTTTCTAACGAGATTTGAGTTTCTTCTATAATATGTTATTTGATTTCCAATGATTCACCACTTTTTCTAAAGACCCAAAGGCTTTTGACGCAGTCAGTAAGTCATTTGAATTTCTGCAGCCTAAATACGTGATAAATGTCTTAACAATTCACAGTACCTAACCATTTTTAATCAAATTATGGTGTTTTTATAGCAACCCATCACCATACTCCCTTTCCAGACAACAGTGCTTTAGTCAATTTAACACAAACATTTCGTTAACTGCTTTTCTACCACCCGCTGATATTGAGTGCACTAAACTTGTGCGTATACATAATTCGCACCCTTGTAAAACACACATACTATTATACACCAGACTCACAATACAATGTGTCATCAGGACAAGGGGGCGAGTGAAATCCCGATTTGTTTTAATTTATTCCATCCACCACGATTGTAATTTGTTCTGCAAATATATCCAAATTAGGATGTGTTTGTGCAGTAGCTTTTTTTTTTTTGCTGGTGGAATTTTTAAATAGTTATAGTGACAGATGTACAATTTTTAAACTTAGTTCTGTCAAAAATTCACCTGTCACTCAAGAATAGGCTAAAACAAAAATTTAATTCAATTTTCTTTTTTGACACAAAACCCAACCGATATGTGCGAGACCTAAAGTTTTGCCCAAAAAAACTTGTCATTGATATTTCTGATCCGTTGTATTTGTTTTTGTCAAACGAAGAAACACATGGATGTATCTGACAGGAATAGCAATATCATAAAAACAGGATGTTTTGTGGTGCACCTTTAATCAAAATGTTAACAAAAATTGTTTTTCCTTCATGTTGACATTTCCAAATTGGCTAGCAAACATATGCCCGCGTCTACACACTTGTGTTTGTGTGTATGTGGATTTTTTGTATGTATTTGTTTACCTGTCTGCGGGGACGGTGTTATAAACGATTGACAACAAATGTTATTCCTCTTAAAAAATCTTCAAATAGAGTTTATTGGCTAGTGGGTGCTGGCATGGTGGAGAGCAAAAAAAAAAAAAAATGGAAAGTTTGCTCGCAATCAATGACAAACATGGCGGGAAATTTCGTGGCGGATATAGGGTAGAAAACGATACAAATTGTTTATCGTACACATTAGGGGCACGTGATTGAAATATGGGTAGGTGATTTCTGTGGACACAGAGAAATTGCCTTGAATTGGGTGATGTGCCAATAAAAAAAAATATACATATGTGTACCTGGTATCTGATGTTTGACCGATTGACGCAGAGAATATAATCCAATCAACTGATTGATTACGACCTAAAAACAGAATAATATGCAGCAAATTAGGCGTTTGGACGATTAGTCTAATATGTGGCTTTTACTCGCCTGATATGTTTTGCAGCCGCTTAATTGTTTAGGAAATATTTAAGTGTCAACTTTATCTCGAACTTGTTGTTATTATATATGTACATACATACGTATATTGCACCTTTTTTGTTAAACGTAACAAGACGTCACGATAAACGTCATGCAGAATTTTTATTTTAATATTTTACTTAAATTTTTGTTTAAGAAATTGGGAGTTGTCTTGGCTTATTGCAAGAAAAATCGAAGCCAATCGTCATCATATGCGACATATTCTTCAAACGCATTCAAGGACATTAAATTATGAGAGTAAATAAGGCTCAATTAGTTTTTAGGTTTCAGCGGGCAGTGTATGGCTGAGACTATTTAGATAATCTGTGGTTCTAAGGTGGCACTTACATTTCAAGGAGCCCTCTTAAGGCAATCTAACTTGATTGGCGATGTAGTTTTTAGTCCAGACAACACTAGTTTTAATGACGCAATGGAGCACTTATCCATCCTTACAGATATGACATCTCACGGCATTTTCTAGAGTTCAGATTGATTCCGATTAAGCCAGAATAGCTACAGAAGTAGGACAAGGTACTGGCATCTTCAAGCAGAAAGATAACCGAAATAGCAATTCCAAGTTTAGGTCTTAGTCGACTCTTTAACCACCCACCAATTCGACAATTTTAAGTACTTGCAAACTCAAAGAATACTGGTAAAAGTATAAGTGGGTTCGGTTTCTCAACCTGAGTTAGATCAACCCTTGTTTTCCATGATCTTTGCTTGACAATTGTTGCTTGACAATTGTTGAAATGAAGACGTACATCTCAATTTTCCTGAATTTATTAGTTGTTTTTTAAATCAGCTGCTACCGAGCTGTCAGGCGAACATTTCTTAAATAACTCGAAGGGTCGTCTTAAAGTTTGGGAATTTTAAGACGATGCGTGAGGCAATCGACCAATCAGAAGAAAGTTGGCTCAAAGATGGTGTAACAAGGAAACAGAACTCCTATTGTTCCCATAGTTGCTTGACAACTATGAACACCTACATATGTACCTGCATTCAGTTGACGTAAGTTTCCAACTGGATTCTTTTCGTCTGTTTGTAGAAAAGACTTCAGCCTTAATTTAAGGTTAAGTTTGTTCTAAGGAGACAGAACTCTAGTATGGTTGCTTGACAAGTTTGAATAGCTAAGCGCATATTCAGTCTTCCTAAGTTCGCAGCTCAATTCTTTGGATCTCTTAACAGAAAACTTAATTTAAGTTTAAGTTGCATCATACATATTCCTCTGGAAGAGAAAGCAATTATTCGATTTTTGCAGGTCCTTGCTCGTCTCAGATGGTAAATCTTAAACGTTAATGTGATGGTGGTGAGGTGTCCCTTACAGAAGGCCATAATCTCCTTTCTACTAGCATGTGCGATGTATGGTGTATATCGAAATAAACATTTATGTACATATATGGTTCCAAAAAATAAAAATAAATTTAGCAACATTTTAAAGTCACTAAAGTCGACTTTGAAACTTGATCGGTCTTACATTCAATTTAGAAAAGAAACTCACCTTTATGCATCTGATTTTCGTGTTTTCTGCACTTGGCTCTCCTATTTTGAAACCAAACCTGGAAATGAAAGCACAGCAATATTTATCACGAAAAGTAAATTGCCAAACAAAATTCAAAATTAGCTATCATCAAGGAAGAGAAGAACGAAATCCAAAAATAATGTAACAGGTTCAGCTAGACTCTACCATTTCTGCTGAATGTGATAGTAAATCATATAAATTGTCTCATAAATCAACAATACGTGTTGTAAACTTTATAATGCATAGCTTGCATCTGCACAACGAACAAAATTCAACTTCATCTGGATACAGGACAGCGGTTTTTTTTTGTTGTTCTATTCCTTTTCCCTTCTTCTTTCCGATCCCAATTGCATGCGAATATCTGTAGGAAGTTATATGGCTATTTACTTCGTCCATGTTCAATTTCTGCCCGTTCACTGTACATACATATCCTATGCTGGGTATCCTGGGTGGTTGGAAACTTATAAATAATCTCTGTCTCCTGGTATGGATATTCTGCAATAGCAAGCAGATTTCCAGACAATTTTCGCAATTTCATTGAAACAACCAACTACTGGACTGTACGAGTACGAGTACGAGTATGTTTACGTTCACGTTTGGATAATGTGCATGGAATATAAATTTGAATGTCCAGCATGGAGTGTGAGTTCACAGAGTTGAAAATGCGTCGAGTATTCGATAGATGAAAATTGAAAATGAAATTGGTATTACATGTCATAGGGCGTTTTGTTTTTTTGCTCCAATATGTGTGGAGATAGAGGCATTTGTAAAAGGATACAAATGTTTTAAAAAAAATCATATATAAAATGAACCAATGGTATCAAACGTCAGAAAGCAGAAGGATTTACCATGATATTAGTAGCACAAAGTGGAACACATCCTAATTGGAACTCGTACTGGATGGCGGTTAGAAAAAAGTAAAAGTCTTTCTAAACTATTTGTTTACTATGTGTTTACGGCAACCTTAAAATCACAGAAAGGATTCTCTTAGTTTTGATTTTTTAAAGGGTTGAACTAGTCCATGATATTTAATATTAGTTTAATTTTTGACTGTTACCTTATTCATAACTCTTAGGGGAATATTTTAAATAAATTGTAGGTACATTGAAAATTACCTTCTGGTAGCCAGCTTTCATCCCTGGTAATCAGTTCATTGGTTCATGAGCTTCATCGTGAGTTGGAGGAAATCTCCGAACCCTTACAAACAGACAGTACTTGGTTGATAGGCTCTCGTCAGTGGTAGCCAGGCGTAATATGATTGCCAGACCTGCAAATATTGTCAGGTCTAGAAATAAGCTGGCGATTGCTGCAAATGAGCTGACACTGACAAGTTAATTTGCAGTATTAAATTGTCAGTTCACACGGCTGTTAGATTTTGTCTCAATTCCTGCAAATTTATTTTAAAATGATGGTTGACAGATAATATGTTCACGCATTTGCAGATCTATTGTCAGTTCATCATAAGAGTTCACAGAACTTTTAACTTTCGTGCCATTTTGAATTGAAAATTTTGAAAAAAGTGCAAAATTTTAATTGAAATGGAACAAAAGAAGGCAAGTACCACAATCGTGACCACATACGTATTGGAAACCAGAGAAAACGAATCACTACACAAACGTCGTATTGTGTCGAAAAAGGGTTGGGAAAGTTCCTCCGCCAGATACTCAAAATTTTCGCTGCACAAAATCAAAATTGAAACGAAAATACGCACGTACCACAAAACCAAAGTATATAATTAAAATCAACAAAACCAAATTAATTGTCAGATGTCATAAGCTTCGCACATCTGCAAAAGTCCTAAATGGCTGCAATTGAGCTGACAATGATACAAAACAATGTTCAGATAACTGTGAGGTACCTACAAATTTATTGTCTGATAGCAACTGTTTTGCTACAAAATTGTACAGACAAAAATTGGTAGTTCGATTGGTGACACGATTGTCAGGTATTTGGTACAAATTTTTCAAAATCTGTTCATTATCCGTACCACATCTTCGGCGCGCCGTGAAGAATGCTGCGTTAAATCTATGATTTTTCAAACATACATACAAGGCTTCAAGCTCAAATATAACTCCCATGTGCACGCAAAATCTCATTGCACCTGGTAGATAGAATTTGAACAGAGTGTGAAATTTTGGAACAACTTTTTTAGCTTTTTCTTTTTCTACTTAAACAAAATAGCCAATAGCATTTCGTCTTTTTAACAGTTTTCTCGCAAGTAAGTATTGATTTCTTCCTACAACTCGAATGTAGAATACTCCATTTTTCTCTAATTTATATTCCACAGACATTCAAAAATAATGTACAATATGAACATCGATATATTCCACATCCTCTCCTTTCAATTTAAAAAAAAGTAATTGGTGTTTTCACTGTTCATAACTTAAAGTATACTCAACCGGATTTTCCAAAATTTACATTTGCGACAGAAATAGAAAACAATTTAAAATTTTTAAGGCTAATGAGCGACTTGAATCCATAATAGAGTGAATTAAAACTTTTCAATAGTAGCAAAGAGGGTTGTATTATTTTAATTTTAAAGTGGACCAAAAAAATTAATGCTGAATTTTCAAAAAAAAATGTCCTTTTCTTCGTTATAGTAGACCAAAATTTCCCTTTTAAACTTACTTCAAGGCGAAATTTGCCTTTAAAAAGGAAAATTCTCCACAAGCATTGATTGAATATGGTTGAGACCAAGTGAAAACGTTTAGAAATATATTTTAAAGAATGCTGTAGACGTTACACAATGTAGTGGATATTGTGTTTGTTTGTGGTCTGAAGTGAACAAGTTTAACTGACGGGCGGTGACGCGATGAGGAAATATAAGATACCGATGCACGTTGGTTTTAAATGTGGGGGAAAACAAGACATTTTAAATTCGTTCCAAATACAGTCCTCCCACAAGTAACACACATTTTTTTGTACGCCCCCATACCTAACAAACACCTTTTTTATGTTAAAAAATTTTGGTTTCTTTCATCGCCACCAACCATGACAATTGATTTTTAATTCTTATTCAAGGCCCATTTATACGAAATTATATTTTGTTGTAGGACTGTTTCCTTACCCACCATTAGTCAATTAATTTATTTTCCAATTTTTCTTTCTGACTCCCTCACTAAATAACTTAACCTCCTCGTTTGACAAACTACTTTGCCTATAAACAACGCTGTACACTTGTACATAGTATATTAGCAAATAATCATTCCTAATACACATTGTTGGCTCATTACTCCTAAGAGCAAAGTCACATTAAATAAATAAAAATTGCACCAAAATAATTCGTAGAGTGCTATACCTAAACACAAATATCCCTAATGGGGTGACATAAAAAAATCTCAAAGTCATAAATAAATGTGTCGCCATTTCAGGATCAGAGACAAGGCGGAAACAATTTGTAGAAACACTTAGTTTTATATTGGCAGAGAATTATTTTCATCATTCTATAAACTCAGGGTCACCCCTAAGGAAGTCAAAAGTTTTCCTTTACTTAGTTCAAGTTCAACCAAGTAACCAAGCCGGCGGAAAAAAGGCAAAAATTCACCATCCACCCTATCAATCTCGTCATGGTCTCTGGTGAGACAAGCAATTTTTCTTATTCTTTACTTTATCTAGAGTTAAGGGCATTACTTCGCACCCCATGTCCTTTCACCTCGATTAAGTGGTGCGGTCAGATTTAAATGTCAACTTCCCCCCACAGACCGGGTATAGTGACTTATCGCCTGTCGAATTTTACGAAACGTAATTAATCTCAATTGATTGTCCTTAAGTGGACATTTATTTCCACTTATTTAATGAATTTTGTCTCAAAGAAGATGTATGTGCATACCTGTACTCTGGCCTCGCTGAGTCCTAGTCGTTGGCTTAGCTCTTCCCGCATGAAGGCGTCTGGATAGTGAGTCTCTTCGAATAGCCTCTCTAATTCGTTTAATTGTTCGAGAGTAAAGTTTGTTCGAGATCGACGTTGTTTACTGCTCAAGCTGGCGTTTTGATTGCCTGAGAGCCCGCCATCTGGTGACATGCAAATATCCTTGGGTGAATGACTGTTCCGATGGAGGGATGTGCCAGAAGGGCATTGTAGAGCGGCTGTGATTGTGGCGGTTGTGACTGTTGTATTAGGTGAATTGCTATTGTCTGAACGATCGTTTATTGTTATCGGGCTGGAAGAGGAGTCCATATTTTCTGAAAATAGAGAAAATGATATTAACATGTGTTAGAGAAATGTAGATTAAATTCATTAGAAGTGGTTGAAGTCTTTCGCACATCTTGTATGTGCATATGTACATATGTATATAGGGATAGGTAGGTAGGTAGGTGGGTTAGCTACGTTAGCTCGTATAGCACTACCTTAGCAATCATAGATTAAGATGGAATGTCTGCTACTTACTGCGTCTGTCGTTTACCAGTTTGTCGGATAATTTTTCGATATCCCGGAAAAATTGAATTCCAGGAATTTCTTTCTTATTTGGGATAAATTTGGGCAATGACACAGGAAATGGGTGGTATCTTCTTGGACACCACCTCATCTTTATAAAGATTTTCATTGGTATATCGGGACAGGGATATAGGGTTAGAAATGATCCTATCTATATATAATCCTTATGCTGTATCAGTACCTGTTGGTAGCCACTTTCCTTTTCTTCTTAAATATGGCCACTCTTCCTGGCATCAGCATTTAAACGTAAGTTGCTTCATCGATTAATGTTCGACAAGAATTAGTCGAGCGGCTCTCCTAGCCAGCTTGTTTTGGCAATGCATTTTAATTTGGTTTTAAGTGGGGTGTTAGCCAATTCGTTGAGGTTGTTGTAGGAAACTTTTCCGAGGGTTAGGTAGCTGGTTCTGTTGAGCCTTGGGCATTTGCATAGGAAGTGCGTTGTGTCTTCCATTACTTCTGGTTCATTTATCGTTGGTTTAAGCCCAAATTAGTCTCGGAACACAACACGAGGCCATATTGGCAAAGTCCAAGGAAATTTTGTAAGTGAGGAGGCTAATAGACGGTTGTACCGAGTCATGGGATGGGATGTCATTTGATTCTGAGTCTGTTCTAGCTAACTCATCGATCCTATCATTTCCTTAAAAGCCCATATCCCCCGGAATCCAGAATAAAATGATGGTGTGCCTAGAGCTAAGACATTTGAGTTCCTCTTTACATCGTTTGAACAGTCTTGAGTTGGTTGTTACCGATGTGGTGGCTTTGATGACCGTTTCGCTTTCGATATTAATGTCTATATGCTTGTTATTGTCCAGAGTGGATAGATTTCTGTAGCCCTCTGTGATACCATATATTGCCGCTTGGAATACACTTGCGTGGTTGGGGAGTCTGTTTTAGACCTATCCGTGAAGATGGGGGGAAGCTTGAAGTTGAGGATGAGGTTGAAATCGGAGAACGCATTCACATTAGACCACCTGATGACGGCCCTGTTTCCTTTGTAGCAAAGGCCGCTTTTTGTTACAATCTCTGTTGTAAAAATGCCCAGTAAGCAGTACCCAAGCATGGTTTCGGGGGGAGTCGTGGATAGTCTCCTGTTTGTGGTAGTAGTCTCTATACACGTCAGACGTTGAACTCTTGTGAGGGTGCTCAGGTTTTTGGGGCACAAGGCCACCATAAGCAAACTTGATAATCACATTTTGTTAGCTCTGGCCCAATTGTTGTTTGGCATAACACAGTGCTTCATTCTCTTTCATCTGTCATTAACTTTTCATTTAAATCTTGAAAGAATTCTTCATTTTATGTTGCACAACCTTCACTAATAATTCTATAAGAGCTAATCTCTAGTAAGTCATTCCACTCGTTCTTCTCTATGTTGCAATGCTCTGTAATCAGAGAAGATAAGCTTTTCCGACTAAAAACATTTTTTCCTAAATTTTAAATCTGTTCCAAAATGTCAAGAAACAACCATAGGATATAAATATTTGTTCTATCCGTCTAGTGTTTTCATTTGTTTTAAATTAAAAGTGGAGCCGAGAATTTTAGAAAAAATAAGGAAACCTTGTGTTCTTGATTGTCCATTTTTAAGTCTTTTTTATCAAAATTGATCACTAAGATGCTTTGAAACCACAGTCCATACTTAAATCAAAGTCAAAGCTGAAAATGTGGATTCGAGGTATGACAAATGAGATGTCAACTATGTACATTTGCAATGAATTTTTATCGTTCTATATACAAAGTGGGACAAGTTGCTATAATTTTTGCAAATGGCGGCAAATATAAAATATTTCCTTGTATTAGCCCTTGCCCCAAAAAGTAGGCCTAGAATATCCTCATTGTATCTGGAGTAATGCAATACCATTTGATATTTGTTAAAACGCGTAAAACTAGTTAAAAGAAAAATAATGCGTTTTTTTTGCAAGCAGATAACAGAAACTAATAAAAGAAATTAGTATTCATTTCCGATCCAATAAATGCCTTCGAATAGATTTGGATTGCAAAATATGTGGATTGCAGGATATGTAATTGCACATGCATGTGGTTCATAAATTACACAAAACACTTCCACATTAGATTAAAATTCATAATCAGGAGGTAACAGCTCCTGAACTCCCACTAACTTTTGTAATCAAATTTGCAATTATAAAACGCCCCAAAGGCACCCACTGACATCTACCCATACATACGTGCATATATGCACGTAAGTGTCGAGATTTTCACTAATTTCCCATTGAATTTTCTTCTCAAACAGACACCCATACCCACACACACATGCAGAATGCGTGCATTTCCCATATCCGTGAAATTGAAAATGTAAATTTTTCAGAATAATAAAAGCCAACACAATGTCAGAGCAGCATAATGTTTTACAATTTCATTAGGGAAATTTTCCGACATTTTCTCCTTTCCAGCAGCCCCAATTGGGGCACAATTCAGCATCCGCGTTTTTGTGTGAATGTGTGTGTGTTTGTACGAATGAAATCAAAAGGCCTGGTACTTTGGTTATTTACTTAAAAAATTATAATTATCTCTCTCTGGGTACGGGCGGGGAGGAGACAGTACCATTCGTACACATTTAATCAAGGATTGGGGTTTCAGTTCGTTATTCCTCTTCCGACACACATGTACACCGTCTGGTTGTGTCTGGTAAAAGGAAAGCTGGAAAATCTGGCTACCAACGATTGAGTTTTGTTTGTTTAGGTAAAACACAGTAAAATGAAAATCACTATGAAACATCTCCAGCAGGAAAGGGAATAGGGCTTGAAAAGTCATTCTGGTACAGCCGTGTCGTCAGACAGACAGGAGGATACGGAAGGACATATTTTTTTTGCTGTATTTTCTCTTACGTCGAAATGTTGTCATTTGACGTTTATGTACTTATGGGTGGAACGGGGAGACGGATAAAGATGATAATTCTGATGATGGCTGCTAATTCAATTATGTTATTCCAATTTCGTGCGCAGTCATCTTGAAAGCAAGCGTTTTTTGTTTGCTTTTTCATTAGGATTTGTGCTGATTGTGTGTGTTTGTTTTTTTTTTTTTTTGTTTCTTTATTTGATCTCTGAAAACCTTGGCATAAATTATCGAAAGGTTGGGTTGGCTAGCGTTTGGTAGCGAATTAAATTTTTACATACATACATTGTATGTACGTGGAAATCGTATTTGTACAATTTTTTTTTGGAAACCAAAGTTTTTTTAAATTCTTTTAAGGATTTATTACACCTAGAAAACAGAGCTTGTAGGATATACATATCATTGCGTCTTCAGATCTTACATATGTAGTTATGTATGTAAGGACTGACTGAGCGACGGATGTCATCGGAATTTGATTTCCCTAGAAATAGTTCACACTGGAATAACATACTGGATTTTTTTGACATTCACGTGTTCAGATTGTTAGTCTGAACAGTTCAGATTTTTTGACGTATTTTGTTAGGTTTTAATAAAAAAATTTACTTGCAAGAAAGTTAATGATTTTCACAGCAAATAAATTGATATACTGTCGTATTTCTATTATTTACTTCGTGAATTTCTCAGTGTTCCAGATGAGAATGTTCCAAAAAATCTAAATATCCATATTGTCGTAACATGTTACCTCTCCACTTCCCTCCTAGACAGTAAACGTAAAAAAAATCCAGTCCGTCAATCCTGAGTGAACAGGATCTTATACATTTACATATCTACATGTAAAGGAATTTCTTTGAGCTTTCAAACATAAAGCCGGCCGTAGACACTCGAACATTAAGCCTGTTATTTCTTGGCAGCTGTCATTCCTTACCAGATGTCAAGTGAAGACAATACAGCTGGATAATACAAATTGACCGAACAACGCAAAGAAATTGTAAAAAATGTGATATTTCCCAACGTTCGTACTATGTTTGATCGTTATGAAGCTCCTTCTCGCCTAGTTGTAACAGGCTTCAATAGGTTGCCTGGATCGTTAGGGCTTCATAATATTGTTGTGAGAATAGGTTAGATTTCGCATGGTTTTGTGCTGATTAACGAATAATTTTTAGGAATCATTTGAAAGACTCGTTTTAATTGATAGAAGTTCTCCACATCGATTTGGGAATCAAAGTCTAAAATTGAACTTTGTGCTTGTTCCAATCGAGTTTCAAAATACATAGGAAGTTTTCGATTTAGCCTCTGTTCAGGTACGGCAAAACCGGCGAAAGATATACTGTGTCCGCGAATGTGCAGTAGAGTGGAGAGTTTATACACAACTCCCTGACTCAACTGACTCTAATGACATCCTAAAACTTATCCATTATAATGGATCTGAAAGATTATTTTACACATTTAAAATATGTATCCGTACATATGTATGTATATCCATTGCAGCTTCATTTAATCACTACCCTCCGTGCAACATTTTGCAAATTTGCGGTTTTATAGTATACAACCAACATAGGTCACGGTCGAGAATAATCTTCCACTTGCGCAGGCACCCTTTGAAGGCAGTCTGACACGCGTGATGTGCATCCCCCAAATTATATGATAAATGATTTGTGAAAATCAGAACTCCTCCTTTGCGTCCTTTGCAAACCCCAACTCCGCAACAAGTCAAGTCCCTGGATATCCATTTCAACATTGTGACGCAACCACAGTTATTAAATGACAGCTGCGAGATTAATGATGTTGTAATTGCTGTCAAGTGACGACTGAATTATGATTGCGTCCAAAATGATTATTCCTGGGAGTTTAATAATTGATTTTTTAATCGCTGTTGATAGACGAGGTACATTGTCTACATGTTCAGGATAAAATAACAAACACTGCAAACATTTCAATTTTTAGCAAATTCATTTAGATGAAATCTCGCTGATCCCTGGGGAGCGATAAATTGTGTCCACCTCCTTACATCGACCTTGATTCGGTTTGAGTTGGAATTTTATTAAGTAAAAGCCGGAGTGTGTGAGAGTTTTCTTTTTTTTTTTTTTGCATACCATGTAGATGTAGCATATCCACATTAGGGAAACTTATGAGACTTCAAGGACTGGTTGGTGCGAAAGGGTGAATAAGAGATTTCCTTATATTTATTTACAACGAGAGAAAAAACAAATGCCAAAGGGGAGGACGGATTTTGATATTTTATTACCGATATGGTGTAATATTTTTAATAAAATGAGGGTGACCTAGCGAGATTTGTGGGAGGTTTACAATTTGTTCAATTGGAATTTTATTGACAACATATGCAATGGGTCATTTGAGGGGGTATATGTTAAGGAATTTATTTTGCGAGTTATTGAGGCTTAGTTTCACTCAGGGCTTAACGCTTTTATGTAACAGCAGTTCCAGTGCACTTTTAAGGACAATAATCTGAAAAAATCACACCTACCCCCTTATATTTATAGAAATATAAACGGTGACCTATTTTTAACAACTGACTGATAGTTAAAATAATCTTTCCTTAATGAAGATCCTTGTCCTAAACATGGGTTAATGGTCATTTAATTTTCTTTGTATACCCTACCTTAAAAGCATTAATTTTGATATATACAATATACAAGTATAATATAATGTACATTTATCCGTGATCAATGTCAATAATGATTAAGCCATGTCCTGCCATTTGTTTATCACCAATTTTGGGCCTTAAATTATGAGAATTAAAATAGGAGAATGCAAGTTTAAAATTCTTTTAATACGCACACTACCATGCCCACATTTTTTAACTTCACCATTTTGAAATCGAAAAAACCTCGATAAGATCAAATATTTAGATATTCAAGTAGCCTTAACGTTAACCATACATCATAGGTATGTGGCCACACGGACTTTTCAGGGTTTTCATCGAATCGATTTCTATGATATGTAAGTACCTACATATGTATGCATCAGAGTTGTTAAAAACTGCATTACTTTGCTACTGGAATCAGAAAGTCGTAGTCAATTGACTAAAATCTTCGAATAAAGTTGGGACTTTGAAATATTTTGGTCAAAAGACGTAAAACAGTCAAAGTACTAAAAGCAGTTAATTAATTTACAGTTGACTTACAGTCGTATGTTAATTGTCTGTAGTCAAAGGACTTTCTGACTGTAACAGTTACTAAAAATGTTACACGGCTCTTAATTGACTATAACTGACTAAACAGTCACCGAAGTACTGCAGTCATTTAACTTACACTCAATTGACTGCTTCAGGGTACTGTCCAGTACGAATATTCAAAATGACTGGTGACTGTATTTTTAAAGTTAAAGTCATTGAGTCAGTCAAAAAACATACAAAACAAGTCGTTTAGTCAATTTACTGCAGTCTTCAAATGACTAGTCTAAACAACTCTATGTATGTATGTATGTACAGATGTATTGGATCTACAGTTTCTTAATCCAAGGATATTGTACGCCATCCCCAATTTATTAGGGCTGACACAAGAAAAGAACGTAGAACTATTCCACCTATCGTAAACATTTGAGAAATATTTGAGAGTATTATGGAAACTCTACTAAAAAAAATTTCGTTTTGAGTCAACCACTAGGTCCCTTCATTCGCGTGAACACAACATAATGGTCGGGGGAAACTATTTTTGCTATTTGACTTGAATCGTTAGTAAAATGATAGAAAAAGACTTGAATTGGCATTAGATTGGGGCGAATCATTTGTCGGTACATATAAGTCAATACATTTAACACAAATCAATTTATGTATAGGCATATTCAGAGTTCGCCTTCAGTTTTCTCTGTGAATTTTATTTTATCTCCCCAATCACCTCAAAACTAGATTCTTTAATATGAAGTGAGTTTCGGAAATAAGAACAAATTGTCATACATATATGGAAAATACGGCTCTTGCTCGATCATGTTGGTAGGGTTTTTGTTAAAAGTTACTTAAAAGGCTGGAAGTTGTTTCTTTTGGATGGATTAGAAGAAATCTTGAGTGAAGAACACCACGAATATCGAAGAAAACAGTGAGCAACAATCTGACTTTGAAGCGACTTTGAGGTGTTTTTTCGGTTTTTGGTTTTTTAAAGAAACCATTAACGCGGACCGTTTGAATGACTTAATACCCCTTATATTTTGACTGAATGTAGGCATACTTACATACGTACATAGATCGTTGCTTTAGATGGGCCCCAGTTGAGGGTTAACCATGATCTCACCATGTCGAATACCAAGTTGATTGATATCGGGTTTGAATTGTTTTAACCACCTAAATAAGGTCATCCCTTACCTCGTCATTGCTCTTGAAATCACCATTTGATCTATATATAGCCTAGTATTCCAACGTTTCACACTAGGTCGATACTGCTAAACAATCTATGAAATTTATCATCTTCTCATTTGTCCACCCCATACAGCAGGATTTTTACAATGAGGATCTTATGAAAGCCTTTTTAGTCGTTCATGAGACTATTAGAACAACTTCTATTAGAACAACGATTAACGATTTTATCCAATATTTTTTTTTTCAATTTTTAAAGTTTTAAGTCTATATCAGGATAAATATTGTCTTGTCAATGGTATACGTCTTGCATAAAACCAAACTGACTACTAGATAACATCTGTCCCTCATCTGGGCACAACCCTTAACATAACGACTCCAACATTATCACTATAGTGAGCGATGTAGCGCAGCTAGGAATCAACCCAAGCGAAACCCACCAATATTAAAAAAAAAATTAAATCTTTGTCGTTTTTGTGTAGTAAGTAGGCGCCACACCATTGCTTATGTGGAGCGCAACCTTAAGCCAACCTTAAAAAAAATTCCATTTCCAACTTGTAGTAATTATTGTTTTTGTTTTATTTCTTTTCAGGTATGTCCTATGGAAGTAATTCTTATATGGAATCAATTCTTTGTGAGTACATACAATACTTTCTTAGAAATATCCTTTTTGTCACTCTATCCATAAGCTTCAGTCAAAAACAGATTGGCTAAGTCCATTACTCTCTTATCTACATACATATATCTTTAACTTCAATTGAGTTTCAGTATTAACAGAGCTTTTTATTGGACCAGCTAGCGCCAAACACAGCGTCATTTACTTAGGGCTCCCGACCCGTGCAGAGTCTCTGCCTGAGACACGGTAGCTTTCCATTGCCTTCGATCCCGGGCACGCTGCTTCCAGTTGTCCAAACCAAGCGCTCTGGCATCCGCGATAGCTTGGTCTTTAAAACGGAGGTTCGGTCTTCCAGCGTCATTTACAATTAGTAAATAAACAGTTACCTTAAACCAATAACCATGTCTAAGTAAAAGTTCATTACATCTAATTGCTGTTAGTTTACAACATTTTGCGAGCTTAAAACATCACATTAGGATGACAACCCTTAATGATAGCCTATCCTTACACCGAAACTTTTAATAAAAGTCCATTTTTGAACAATTCTTTACCTTATCCATAGCTAAAAGTAGCCCTATTTTGGAGAAGTAAAGAAATATACAGACCAATTGTTTGAAACAAACCAAGATTATCCTTTTAAGTCACTTGCGGAGCTACGTAGTTTTAAGTGAATAACTTTTCCCAAGACAAACTGTTGGATGTAGGAATAAAAAACCCTCCTTCAATCTATGGCCATGCCATCATCTCCCACAAACTAAGTGAAAAGCAAAATCCAAGTTAATTAATTAATTACCGTAATAAAAGTAAAATCTCTTTAATGAACTGCCTTGTTCTCGGGCAACTTAACAAATTGCATAAGGATAAGACTGCCGGATTAAGTTCTTCGACTTTATGCGCCATCTTCAATTTCCTTTGAGTTTGTGTCGACAACATAACACAACACCACCCCCCTTGAGATTGGTATTCGCCAAGCAGGCGCTAAAACGTTCTCAGAACTTATTCGTTTATTCAAATTGACTGCGTTTGTCCTTTTCTTACTACACTTCCTTGTTGTCGGGGGATAAGTAAGCTATTCTAATTACATTTGAAAACAAATTAAATCGTGAGTAAAAGATTGCTCCACCAAAGTAACGGGTTCAGAAGAAGCGACTGTATGTAGGAAGTTTGGGATTATTTGGCGCAACCCTTTTTGTGGGGATTAATGGGAGAAGAGTTCTTCGAGAGAAGAAATTTTATGTTAATTAGAGTAATTGGGGATTGAGTTTTATTTTTATATAATGTAGCACTAAATTAAGAATATGCTTTGGGCAATGTCTATTAAGAACTTATTTGATGGAAGATAATGGTAACGAGATGAAATTTGAATTGTAATTAACAATTATAAAGTGCTTGTACGAGAGGATCATTTGCAAATCCCCTGGCAATGCTAGCTATTTTTCGACAAATAAAGAATTTGATAGTTACTACTCAGGAACAGTGTCGTGTCAGTACACTTGTTTGTCTTTCATCCGTTCATAGTTTCCTTTTTTTCATCAATTCTCCGTCAAACCAAAAGAAGGTTAGTCCACTTTATAAAGTATGTAAATGTTTCTTTGGTTGGTCTGATCGAGATTGCTAATGATGTGCAATCTCCTGTGATACCTAAAAAGTATCCGAATATTATGTAGCATACATTATGTGTATTTTAAATCTTGATAAAAAGCTAATTTAATTGAACCATGTTCATCGAATTGCATGTCATCACTTTAATATCTTAAACTTTGAGCTTGAATATGACGCATATAATTTTTTGAAATACGCACATTGCCACGCCCTATTTCCAAAAAAAAAAATGTGTACATGCGTTAAGAATGTGTATTCACTACAAATCGACAAAAATCATTAAATTCAATTGTTAAGGTATTCAGATTATAGAAATACAATTAAATCAACTCTTTTATACCTATAATCACGCCCACTTTTTGAGGGCGTTTTAATACAAAATGCGGCCTTGATGAAATTTTGCAATGAACTCGCATACACTTATACATGCATGTGCATAAGTTGGAAGATATTGTATTTCCATACAAAAATACAGTTTGTTAAGGCCCTTTGCATCAGCAGAAGAAGAGATTGTAACTTTCCTAGTCTGTTTATATTCGATCTCAGTGCACTCTTATTCTTCAGGACTGCGGCACTTCGTCGAGGTAAACTTTCTACTAAAGTCTCGCAGCGTTGGTTTGGAATGGCATACTACGCCTTTTGAATACCCTGCCACAATTCGGTCAAATTTTAGGTTTTTTTTATTGATATGATGTTCAATATAACTCCAAAGATTTTTAATCGGGTTGATATCCGGTGATTGTGCAGGCCACCTTAGAACATTAACGTTATTTACATCCAAGCAATTTTTAACCTGCCGAGAAGTGTGTTTGGGATCATTGTCATGCATGAAGCGCCAAGAAACCGGCAAGTTGTCGTTGGCAAATGCCATCATAGGGTTTTAAATGATGTTTTTATAAACATGTTGATCCATTTAGCTGTCTATCTTTATGATTAGAACGACACCATGCCAGAAAAAAGCACCCCGGACCATTATGCTTTCACCACCATGTTTTACCGTCTTTATTGTGTACTTTGGGTCATGCTGCATGTTTTGTGGACGTCATACGTATTTTTTCCCATCTGATCCAAACCTACAGAACTTTCATTTATCAGACCAAAGTACATTCTTCCAAAGAGAAAGTGGTTTAGCGATGTGGTCTTTTGGGAGCTCTATCCTGGCCTTCAAGTTTTTTTTCGACCCTTAAGGTTTCCGTCGCGCTATGCGCCCCGCAAATTTTATTTCGTTTAGCCGCCGGCCGCCTTACTGTTCTTGAGGACACAATTATACCATATTCTGGTGAAAGCTCATTCTTTAGGTCACTGGAGCCCTTAAACGGGTCTTAAGCATAAGCTCTGTAAATGATTCGGCGTGGTTTTGTGTGCACGAAAAGCTTGTTTAACATTTTTTGTTAACAAGCCCTTGGGGTATGTACATATTTCCGAACAAATTGCACTCTACATCACTACATACATATGTATGTATGTCCGAACAAATTGACTTTCTGAATGTTGGAAGTTTATTCAAGGTGTGTCAAAATCTGAAAACTACTTTTTAATCTAATTCTCCTGTTGACAGATCCGATTTATTTATTCATACGGCTTGTCTCGAAATAATATTTAATGTATGTATGTACATATATACGTAGGTCTTATTCAGTTTATATGAAATTATTAACAGTGAAGTAATTTGTTAAGTTCATTCAGACTTTCTTAACAGTGCAAGTTTTAGAGGCTCAGTCGTAGATCTCGCTAAACTCTTTGTTTGAGTCGTGAGTTAGTCATGACCGCTTAAGCCTTTATGTGTGTTTTGTACTTTGAATTCAATATCAAAATTCGATTGGAAATTAGAACAATGTGAATGAAAACTTGTAACTTGAATAAATATTACATACTGTTTTTCCTAACTAACTAACGGAAATTGGAATTACGGTCAATCTAACCGTTTCTTGAAACTTCAGGTTCTATAACACGTTGTGGACTCCTCGTGAATTGACTTTCTCTTTGAAGTATCAAAACATGGTTATTTCTACAGTTCTAAAAAGATTTTCAGACTATAAACACATTGAGGACTTTATAGACGTTGCTAATACCAAATGTGTTATTTACATTTAACGCCTTGTTTAGTTTACAATATCAGAACTCTAAGGATTGTCTATTCAATTCTATTTTAAACAGGCTTCTTTTTAAAGAATGCAACTTGTTCTTGTATGTTTCCGCCTATGTCGAGTTTTCCAACGTAATAAGTTCCAAGTAAGATTTGTTGAGAGACTGAGCTGTTGTTAGGGATGTCCTAAGACACATTAAAACGAAGCTTTGCTGAGATACAAATATGTACGTCGCTACATGTTCAATACTGAAGATAATGCTCAGTTTTTTTTTTATAGATCTTCTGACATAGGGTCTACCTCTAGTACCTACATTTTTGTCGAAAAGTACTGATGATTCACCGCACTTTTGTCATTGAATTATATAGTAACTGGCATATAATGAAACTGGCATCAATTCAAAAATAATAGAACATCTGACCTTACCTTCATAATAATCAGTCCGACTACTGCATTCTTTGCCATTGTGGAACATCTTCTCCTTCTCGTTCTGTTCGATTTCATACTTTACAGCTTCCGACGGCTGTGAAACAGGCAATGTAGCCTTTTCACTTTTTTCTACAGAGGCACTCAAAAACATTCGAACATTACCGTCGGCATTGTAATCCTTTGTCGCATTACTACTGCGTTTTTCAACACCATACCCTATTGCTCTCATTCGGACGGGAATTTCCACCGATTTGCCGATTTCTTTTTCCAAATTTGAAACTCTTATCAGATTCAATGCTGAATTTGTTGGCGAAGTTTGTGTAATTGATGTCAGAGAAGCGGAAAACGTAGACGAGGATAGAGCCGACGGCTCTATAGACCCTAAATGAGAGTTGGAATTGAACTTAAAAATATCCTTGAATCTGAGGTGATTACCAATTCTACCTATTTCTTGAAATTTTCTCTTTGGCGATGAATCGGAAATCAGCCAGTTCTTGGTTTGAATTTGTTGTCGTGTATCGCGTGGTTTTTCTAGGGTTTCACTAAGTTTCACCAATGACAGAGGTCGATTTTCACTAATATTGTTATTATCCTTGTTTTCAGTCCCAGAAAGATCGGTTATATCTATATCGACAGATTCCTCATCTTGGTCAGTCTCTAGGTTGCCATTTATTGAAATAACATCGGAACATTCGTCAATTTTCGTTGTCACACGGGTGACAGACATAGCACTCAAAAGGTCCTGGACACGAGAATTTGTATTGTTATTATATTCAAAGGACTTCGTCACAAACTGGGCTAGTTGTTCCATTTTTTACTTTTTTTTATTGTTTTATTTATCAAAAGGTCACTAACAAGCGAATTCAAAAACTCACTAAAAATTATCGTTATCCTTGTGAAAACAACGACGCGCGGGTATTTCAAATAAATTTACATCCGCATTACATTAACGACCCGACACAAATGATACTGTTTCATGTTTTCGAAAATGGTTGGAGCTCTGTGATATTATGGCCAACAAGTAACAACAACCCCAACGATTCGCAGCAGCACACCGAGAGAATACACAGGCTAGACGAATGCTATAATCGAAATGGGTGCGCATAACTACCCTTGGAAATGGATTTCCGTCCGACTCCTACTGTCTCTGTTTATCTTCTACTACACACCTGAGAGAGAAGATAAAATGGGATTCATTGGGGCAATTTATGCATAAAAGTATCCCTAAGATTCCTTATTGTTTGAATGTTTAGTAAAATAAAAAAAAAAAAATTCCAAAATTAATCATAAACACAATCTTCTTCCCTACTCATAAACCATGAACCAATCACAAAGCTTCCAAGGACACCCCGTGATTAAGAAAACAAGAAAAATACCAATAATTTCTTTTACCTTCACAAACATGGTCTCTCAATAGACCATGTAGCCTTAATTTGTTTGTAATTTTAATAATTTTCTTCTTCAATTTACACACTTTTCCACCGAGGACGGAGGAAAGCGCATGATTTTCCATTGGACTAAACGTGTATTCATCCCTTAGAAATGTCGTCCTTTTCCAACCCTTGTACTTTTGCTTTGTTTCTTTTTGGCACGTAGTTTTCGAACGGGTATGAGGTGAAATTACAACCTTACTTAAATATTATTGGTTATGGCGCTTTGTAAGAAAAAAAGGTGTTATAACAAAAGGGGGTGGAGTTTTGTTCAAAGGATTCTTTTTGTTTAATATGTGTATTAAAGGTATCATGAATAAGTAGGTCGAATATGTGGTGATTTTTTGTAGGCGCGGTAATGGATGTAAATCAAGAGTTTTTCTCTTTTCGGTTTTTTTTTTTGTTTGTTGTCTTCCACCACGGTGCTGGTGGAAATTTATGTAAATGCTGTGGTATTAATATTAGATGTAAGTTAAATTGTTATTAAGTATTACTTTTTCTGGTCTGTGTAATAGTCCGTATTAATTTTATGGTTATTTGTAAAGTTGACTTGAAATTAATCTAGATCTGTTTGTTTGTATATAGTAAACTATCGTATGATAGTTTTGTTATCTTCATGTTTTTGTATCCTTCCTGTTTGTGGATGTAAAGATTTTGCTACTCTTAGTAAAGTATGATTATTGTTTCTTAAAAGAACACTTTTCTTGGTAACATTTAAGAGAAATGACTAGCTACTGCGGCAATAGCTATATATGGAGTGCAAGTTATAAAATAAAACACTTCATCTTACTCTTTGCATCTTCGCAGAGTCTTTTACGTCGGAGGACAGTTTTCGTTTATCTGTCAGGTCCACTCTGATCCGAGTGTGTTTCAAAATGGTTAAAGTAATTCTGAAATTTCCCCACTTTCGTACAGAATCTACCTATCTCCTCGAAGTTAGGTTTAGGACGGTTTCGGCTCAACTTGTGCTGTTCTAAAACAAGATGTCCAATAGGTACTCTTCCTTTTTAATGTAATTATGACGATGTCCATATGTACATAAGTACATTTAACTGTTATCTGCGTTAGGTTAGGTTTGTGGACGCCTTAGCTCAATTGGTTAGTGCGTTAGACTACGGGGAGAGAGGTTTCTGGTTCCATCCCCAGGGAGCAGCTAAAAGATTTTTACGTCCCCCCTCTCTCGAACATCTCACAAACATTCGAGAGTATTACTCTTATAAAAACATTTCTTAAAAAACAAATTACCCTCCGAATGCGGCTTTAAACAGTACGCCCCTTCCTGAGTAAGCATGAGGCTGCTGTAAATGTAGTTGGGACTGTGGTAGGTGCATTGGACTACGAACTGACGGGATAAAAGTTTGATTTCCAGACAACACCTTAAAGTTATTTCATAGTCCAACCTATTCTGACAAACATTCGAGAGTATAACTCTTACAAAAACGTTTCTTAAAAAACAAATTACCCTCCGAATGCGGCATTAAACAGTACGCCCCTTCCGGAGTATGCATGAGGCTGCTCTAAATGTAGTTGGGACTGTGGTAGGTGCATTGGACTACGAACTGACGGGATCAAAGTTTGATTTCCAGACAACACCTTAAAGTTATTTCATAGTCCAACCTCTTCTGACAAACATTCGAGAGTATAACTCTTACAAAAACGTTTCTTAAAAAACAAATTACCCTCCGAATGCGGCATTAAACAGTACGCCCCTTCCGGAGTATGCATGAGGCTGCTCTAAATGTAGTTGGGACTGTGGTAGGTGCATTGGACTACGAACTGACGGGATCAAAGTTTGATTTCCAGACAACACCTTAAAGTTATTTCATAGTCCAACCTCTTCTGACAAACATTCGAGAGTATAACTCTTACAAAAACGTTTCTTAAAAAACAAATTACCCTCCGAATGCGGCATTAAACAGTACGCCCCTTCCGGAGTATGCATGAGGCTGCTCTAAATGTAGTTGGGACTGTGGTAGGTGCATTGGACTACGAACTGACGGGATCAAAGTTTGATTTCCAGACAACACCTTAAAGTTATTTCATAGTCCAACCTCTTCTGACAAACATTCGAGAGTATAACTCTTACAAAAACGTTTCTTAAAAAACAAATTACCCTCCGAATGCGGCATTAAACAGTACGCCCCTTCCGGAGTATGCATGAGGCGGCTCTAAATGTAGTTGGGACTGTGGTAGGTGCATTGGACTACGAACTGACGGGATCAAAGTTTGATTTCCAGACAACACCTTAAAGTTCTTTTATAGTCCAACTTCTTGCGAGCGCCTAACAAACAACTGAGACCAAGTATAACTGCCATGAAAAGACTTTCCAAATAACAAATTCCACTTTGGACAAGGCATTAAAGAAAAGGCCTCTTCCATTCGTCTTATGAATATAACATCACGCACAACATGAAAGGCTGGGCCCCATGGACTTGTTGCGCCAATAGTTTCACTAGCATTTGAGTTCCACCATAAGCAGAATAGTCTCCAATTTTTGCTTTTGACCTACCTAAGTTGTTTCACATAACGCTATTCTAAAGTTTTGTGCCGGACTGAATCATCTACACCTTCGAGTGTATTAATTTTTCTCTAGAAAAGGCCGAACTATTTATCCACAGCCTTCATTTTGGTACAGGGATTTTAATACCGGGTATACCGGGTATAGTTAGGTTTGATTACTTCATAAGTGGTGCCTGAACTAATGGATAGAAATTATTTCGACTTTTACCATTCGATTTAATTTCGAGTGAAACTAGAAATCAAATATGAGTATTTCAATCTATTGAATATTTTAGGAAAGTGAGTTGGTAAAAAAATGATTTTTCAAAAGTTTGGTATCTGGATCTGTTGAGACTTGGCATTAGCAGAGGGTAAGCTTTGGTCTATTAAGTGAAGGGAGGTCTTTGGTACTCGCAACACAGTACAAGGAGAGCCTACTTCGCCTAGCGTTGACCATGGCGCGGACGTCCGTTGAAATCTTAGAAGAGATTAGACTAATTGATGGTTGGACCGAGTGCTCCGTCAGTATATCGTTTGATTCCGAGGCTGTTCTAGCAAGCTTACTGGACCTTTCATTTCCTTGGAAGCCCATATGTCGCGGGATCCAGCATAGCGTAGTGCTGTCCCTACATCCCTACAGTTCCTGAGTTCCTCTTTACATTGTTTGACCAGTTTTGAGTTGGTTATGATGGAGGTGGTGGCTTTGATGCGTGCCTGGCTGTCGATGCAGATGTCAATATATTTGTTATTTTCCAGATTTTGTAGACTGGGCGATTTGTGGTTTCTATTGCATATATTGCAACACACTCTCTTTGAACATACCTTTAAAAATGTTTAATTGGGGATGTTTTACATGCATGCATTTCGGCTAGAAATATCCACTTTCT
This sequence comes from Xylota segnis, assembly GCA_963583995.1. NCBI lineage: Eukaryota > Metazoa > Arthropoda > Insecta > Diptera > Syrphidae > Xylota > Xylota segnis. The sequence goes on along the minus strand of OY757237.1, from coordinate 70,204,483 downwards.
TTTAGAAAAACATATGAAACTCTGAAAAAATAATTTTCTCTAACTGGGTTCTAGGGTATCATTGCTTTTGAAATGAAATCCTAAACTTCCACAAACCTATTTTATTGGAAATATTAAACAAATTCAAAAAGAAACGTTTCAGTTCAAAATATCCAGAATATTTAATAATTTATGTTCAGGTAAGACAAATAAAACATTTAGAAAAAAAGTAAGGTTAAAGCTGAACCGTAATTGAGCTCTTCAAGATGCGTAATCACCTTCTATATACTCAGACTATGAGTAACTACATTTGCTTGCTAATGCGGAGATTTTGACTAGGTAGTCGTACAGCTCAAGTTGTCCACCAACGTAAACAAGACCGAGTACGAGAAAATTGTTCTCTGAAAACGACAAACGACCTTCCTTTCATACCGTACCTGCTTTAACAACATTCAAGACTTACATAGACTCTCCTTTATTATTCCAGATAGGACCTTAATTATAAATTTCTCTCTCGAACTAAAGAAATGCCATCTGTCAAAATTATTCTTTACTAAATTAGTCCGATTCGTCAATGTACGTTCTCTGTTAATATTATTATTTTTGCAACAAGCAGTTCCTCAATAAATTGAAAACCCCAAGACAAAAATCCCACTCACGATCTCCCCACCATTTAAGTTTAAGACTAGTTCAGCTTTTACACATTCACTGAGCTGCTCTCCGTAAGTAAGCTTCAACAGCTCTACCAACTGTCAAATTTTTTTCGTTGTGAACAGGAATATTCTTGTTTTTCTCGTTGCAGTAGATTTTCAAATTTCCGTTTTCAAGTGAAGATTTTGAATTCAATAAATATTGTGAAATATATGGAAGTGCTTAAAAGTGAAGCTTAATAAAAAGAAAATTTGAGTGTAAAGTCAATTGGTGGGATTTGAGTTAAGAATGAATTTTAATTGGAGGTTTTATCGAAAGTGTCGGCCGGTAGAATGAAGTACAATTAAGGGAAGCACACAAATTGAACAAATTAGTAAGATCCTGCAGTTGGTGGGTGAGTCGTTTTATTTATTTCTTTAGATTTGTTCGTGTAAAGTCACCTAACCTTAGCCTAGTAGAAGTATTCACCCAAAATCGTAGGTCTTCCTCAGAACGATTAATCGTCATCTTCACCCATAAATTTGTAATGAAAGTTATCTGCCAGAGCTCCCAGCTTCCTGACATGCCTGCTCAGTATGCAATGATCTTTTATTTGCCCGACCAAGCAAGGATCCAGTTTTAGTCCACTTCTGTTGCAGAATTAGATTCTTATGTTGTTCGTATGTCTAAACTAAAAGGACCCCCTATTGAAGTCTTGAAAGTTTCTGTTTAGTACCATTCGATGCGACAAGTGTTTTTACTAATATTGATATCTAAGAACTTACTGAAGTCTTTCAAGTGTTATTTATTTGTGACCGTACCCTTATTATTCATAGAGGTGACGCTTATTCTAAATACTTACGTATTCTTTGTCATAAGACTCCAGGGTTCTATGCATGGATAGGGTATCCTTTGTATCAAGAAACACAAGAAACACTATAAGCAAGTGAAGATATAGGGTCTAGAAGTTATAAGTATCTCCTCAATCGATGTTTAGTACCTGATAAGTGTTCAATTCTCACGTTCTTTGGATTTATTCTCTTCCAAAAGATGCAGCTACAATTTTACCTCAATTCATCATTAAGAGAAATGTATTTGTCTTCAACTTGTGCTGTACTCGCGTGTACTTACTCAATTTGCTCGTCCATTCAAATGTTGCAGAATCCTTCACGGATAGATCTAATAGTAGCGAAGATTTCATATTTGGTTTATTTACAGCCATATCTCAGTCCATAATGTAATTGATGGACCTCACTTTTTACAATAGATTCGATTGCAAGTATAGACAATTATGATGCGTAAATATTTGTCAATCTGTAAATGAACTATTCTACACCACTGTCTTCTTCACTTTCCTGAAAAACGAAAACATGGTTAACGTATAATGTAAATAGATTTGATTTCCAAAACCATAAAGGTTAAACTATCCATTCACATAGTTTATTAACATATGTGTATGTTATTTTAGTTTCAAAGTACCGAAATAACCACCATGTTGTCGTTCTACGTATGTGCATACATATGTACAATTTTTGTTACTAAGTATTTGCTACGCTATAATAGAGTAAATGCAAGAGTAATCACACGTTCTTCAATCTAGAAAATTTCAAAATACTCGAAGATAATTCTCAACTTACTTTCTTTTATCCCTCTTTCTGTCAGTGAATTTGCATTCCAACTACTGCCTCTGGAGATATTTGCATATTTCCCTTTCCCTGTGATTACAACGCAACCATGGCATCCAACATATCGTTCACTTCTAAGTTTTTCACTGTCATTTGCTTGCTTCCTTCCTCTCCTCTAAAACTTTGGTTGCAATTAATTAGAATTGAGATATACAATTCTCCAAAGTAAACATTTAATTACCTAATTGAGCTTGCAATCAAATTAAGTTTTTGGAATTTCTAATTCACGAATAAATTTGCAAAAGGCAGAGGCGGTTAGGTTAAATGAAAAGAACAATACCAAATCTAGCGAAAGGTTGATTTGATTGATTTCAAAATTTAAAATTTACTACCATGGCATAGCAGTCAATGATTGGAGGACTTCATTAAAAATCAATAAAAAGGAATTCTCATACTTTTTAAAAAGGGATGGTGCAAAAGAATATATATTTGGCACCCTAAACGGAATTAAATTGCTTAATGTAGCGTCACAAAATGAAGTAATTACATCTTTGAGTTATGACTTTTGTTGAACTTTTTTATGTTCTCCTTTTGAATATTTTTTGCTGGTAGGTTGCAAATATTTATCGCTTACAAGTTTTTGGCAACATAGTGGATACTTTGTCTCGTAAACCATAATTTTTCGAATCGTAATTACACAGCCTTATACTGAATTATAATGCGGTTTGGCAATTCGGTGAACAGATGTATGGATGTAAACATACATATTTGAATATTTATACCACGTCTACCATTTCAGTGGTTTATTCTGTTTCGATGTGGAAGAGTGTCGTATAGCCAGTGTTCATTCATAAAAATGTGTTTTTTCAATTAAACTCTCTACCCAAGCTATATGAAAGGAGTTTGGTACACTCTTTTAATTTGAATGAAACTAAGCTATTGCATCGCCTAGCTACTTATGCGCTAGTATTTAAGCTACTCATTAATGTGTGGTCTTTTATATCCAAATCCCGAAATACGAAGACTTTCATTATGGTAATACGCAGAAACTTAGTTTGTATTCGCTTTGACTTGGCAGTTGTATTTCCTGTTACCAACAAGACCTGAACTTCACATTACCTCTTTCAAATTGTAGCACAGTAGTTTTAAATGGATCTTGGTAAATCCCAAATTACAGATCAAAAGCAACTAAACGCATCGCATTTCTCCATGTCTTCGTTATGCATTGCCTAGATGCATCGGTTTCAAACTTCGAATCCTAGAAAACATAAAAGAGTTGTTGTATTGTATTATTACAAAAACTATCGAAGAGTACAAACATATTACGAAAAATTCTGGATACATCATTCAACTTCCACTAGTGGGAAAATACATACATATAATCTATGTGAATAGAAGAAGGTACTTGAAACACGTTGTTTTCATTCAAAATGTATTTTTATTTCCTTACTCTTCTTACTCCATATTCCTCTTCTTTTGAAAATTACATTATATATGTATACCCATGTAGTATTTTATATAATCATGTAGTTGTTATAATAATTCTTGTTTAATATAAATCACCAGTATTTTCATATCTTGCTTTTGTTTTGCGGTCTGTTCTTTCTGTTTTTTTTTTTTTTTTTTGTTTTTTAATATTATTCATTAATATATTCTTTTTTTTTACAAAGTTTAATTTGATTTGAATATGAAAAAAACCACGCTCTCGGAAATGATCATTTCTCAGCTACACACTTAGTAAAACTAATTTAATCATACAAGCCTACTCTCTAGAATATTTTTAATATCATTTAGAAAGTCAAATTAAATTTTTTTGTTTGTATTTACAATTTACATTATTTTTTTGGTTTGTTAAGATTGTTATTTTATTTGTAAGATAAATGAAAACTTGGAAGGAAATATTTATAAATAGTAACATTCTGGTGAACAAAGGATATTATATTGTGTGTATGCGACAATAGTAATAGTTGTAACGAATTATAAGGATGATAAGAGAGAACTTGCTCTCGCGTAGGTTGCAAACTTGTTTTCAGGTTGTCAAAGAACGCCGGGACTCTTGACACTAATAACGGTTATGGCAAAACCTAAAGAAATATATATTGTTTTTTAGTTTGATAGACTGGAAAACAGGGCATGACCATCTCATTCTATTCTCTATAAATCCAAACGAGTTCAAGTAATATTTTTCGAACGATAAATTAGCATGGTCTACGATTATAAGTAGAATTTTATAGGTACATATGTTTTAAATAGACATTTAGTTCCGTTATATTAAATTTATGCTTGCAATACATATGCATTTTATTGAACACTGATATTTGTGGTTGATTTTGGGCTATTTTATGCTAAAGAAGTTAATTTACTAGTTTGTTATGTGTGCAAATATAAATAATAAACAAACAACCAAATCGGAAGACTATGTAAATGTGTGACGCTTTAAAAGAAAAATCGATTATGAATTTGAATTTCTGTTCTTTGTGTCTGAATAAAATCTGTGTGAAAATAGGTTTAAAGTCGCAGTATAATTCTATGTAGCTTATGATTCACTTCTATTCCCATTGTCTTAATATGTTTGTCTATAGTTGTGATTGTATTAGGCGCGTAGTCAGCTTTTATCATCGATCGTAGTATTCTACAATTGCGGATAGCCGCTCTTCTGCCACCGATTTGTCCTATGGGAGACAATTCTAAAACTGGATGGTCTACCGTGAACTGGGTATACTCAAATCTCGAAATATATATGGGTAGTTAATTCGACCAATTTAAACAAATATAATTTCTGTTATTGAGGAATATATTGAAAAAGTATAGTTGAGATGAAAGTTTAGTCATACCAGTTCGATGACTATTTGAAGATGGTATAGGTATATGGGGATCGATGCTACCGACAGAGTTCTAGTCATTTTTTTCCTCTAATGTGGTACATTTACCTTCTGTGGACAATGACAATGTTCTTCTCTCTAACCTTGTTGAGTTCTCAATGCTATATCTACGAGTTTCAAATTCCTCTTCCTAGAACTTGTTTTTTAAGGTGATAGTTTGCTCTCATCCTTGTCAATCAAAGCAGGGGTCTTATTCGTTCATTCGTTAACAAACAACTCTGCACGTAAAAGTATGTATCCGGTATGAGATCCGCATGAGGATGTCCACTATCGAGCTCCGAAACGTATTCAATTGATCAAAACTAATTATATGAATATTTTGAGTTTCAATTAAACCGTGGATTAGATTTAAATGTTTCATAATTTGTTTACTTTATTTGAATTTGTGTATAAACGAAACGATTCAACGATTAAATCGCTTCCAATGGATTAAATATAAGACACGTTTTGATCGTTACTCAAAGTTACGTTAGCCTTGTGTAACCATTCGCTTTGGAGGATACTGTCTATGTTTGAATAGGGTGACAATCCCTTGTCTGTAATCTGTAAGTCTATTAAGATTAAATAATTTAACAAGAGAATACCAGCGCATACTTTAAAACATTAAACCAAGTTTTAATCATCTTGCAAGTATGTATTTCATAAATTTGCAATAATAAACTCTGTATTGTAAACTGTAGATATAATACATACATACATATGTATTCCTATTAGACTTTATTAGCGCGCTGCTAAACTTGATGTGCTTTTAATTTCCCCCTTTTTTTGTCGGTTAAAATTTACCAATAAACGTAAAATTGTATTATTTATTTTGCAAGTGTTTCACGAAGAGCACCGCCCTACACAAACATATGTATATAGAGAGTAAACAAAAAGAGCATATACTATGTGCCATGACTTATGAAAATTAACCCTGAATGACTACGACAAAAACAGAAACCGAACGACAACAAAAGGAACAAACAAAAAGTAAATAAGAAGAGAAATTTTTTAATTCATATTGAAGTATTTAATTTCTTTTTGTTTTTATTTCATTTCTTCATATCTTTTAGAGTTTTAAAGTAAAATGAAAAATATATATGTATGTATGCATATAGATAGATACATACATATGTATATATATATATATATATATATTATAATAACTACATAATAAATAATTAAGAAAAAAAAAATTAATCCAATTGTTTAGACTTCAATATAACTATTACGATAATTATTATTATACTTTAAATACATATAAAAATATAGAAAACGAAAATATATTTATTACGCGTGTGTGTGATTGGATGAACATTTTTTATTCTTCTTATTTTTTTTTTTTTATTTAAGGGCGGAGAATTAAAAGAAGCCTTAGTGTTATTTTTTTCATTTTTTTTTCAATGTACAATTGCGTTTTTTTCTGCTTTTGTTTTACTTAAAAATCTACGTTTTTATTTGTTTATATGCGTTTTTTGTTTAAATCAATTCGATTTATTAGATTTATTCTTGTTTTTTTTAAATATATAACTAAATGTACAGCTTTACTTCTTTTTTTGTAAGTTTTTTTTTGTATAAAAACACCAATATTTTCTCTCGTTCTCTTATGATTAGATTTTACTTAAATTTGTAACTCGTTTATATTTTATTATGTTGCCATTTAATATATGTTTATTTGTTAACAGTGTTTTGTTTTAAATTTGTGGGATTTCATTTACAACTTTAGATATATCAACTTTTTTTTGTGTTTCTTTTTATTTTTGTATACATTTTACATTCTGTTTGCGTGTGGGTTTTTTGTTTTGTTTGTTTGTGTATTTTGTGAGTGTTTGTTCATCGCTTAAAAATAATTTAAATTGTTTATTTAATAAATTTTCTCTAAACATAGTTCCTTTTTAGTTTTAAGTAAAAAGTCTTTCTTTTATACAAAAAAAAAGTGTTTTTAAACATAGTAATTTTATAGTAGTACTTGATTTTTTTTTTTTAATTTACTTATGCTCAATTATAACTTATACACACTCACCTATAAATAGGATATTAGTTTGATGTTTTTTTTCAAAATGTAAACGTAAACTTAATGAATTCCGTTGATTTTTTTTTTCATTTCATTTTGATATTGATTTTTTTTTTTTGATATCTCAAGAAGCGAAATTGCTTACCTTATTTGGGAGAATCTTTTTTTTAGAATGTTTCAAACAAATTTTTTTTTTTGATTTTGAGTGATTGGGTGTGTAGTATAGGGATTGTTAAGTTACCTGTAATGAAAAATTATTACGAGTAATCGGCATCACTGTAGTCATCTTCATCGTCGTCTGATGAAACAATTTTTCGTTTTTTCCGCTTACTCCGCACTGGCTGTTTCCTTGCCGATGTTTTCGCCAATCGAGTAACTCTCGATGTCGGTGTTGCTGGGATCTCCTGAAAATTATAATAATAACATTTATATAAAAATAATTCTAAAGCTGGTGTTATATAGTATAAAATCGTAGATTATTTGAAATGTAGGTTCGACTTTTCCGATCTTGAAAAACTTGGACATGCCTTGATATATGGCCATTTAAGAAATCTTTGGAAATTAGGGTCGTTGCTTAAAATTTCTGTTTTTACTTATTATAGTCTGCTTTCTTTTTTTCAATGCATTTATGTGTAAATACTCGTCTCATCATATGTTTGTATAAATATGAAGTACAAAGACGCAAACATTCCCACAGCATAGCATTAATGGCTGAATACTGTGCAAAATAGTGTAAGTTATCAACAGAGATCAGCGGAAAAATGCATGGTTGCAGCTTGTCACGAAATTAAAATTAAAATTCCCGAAACAAGAAAACTTTTAAATATTTGATTACAAGACCCGATGCAGTTGATTTCGGTTTATAAAACTCTCCCTAAATTCTTTTCTGTTATCGCTCTGAATTTATTTACTGCCCGGTGTCTTCATTATAAAACAAATATTTAGCAATAATAGGCCCATGTACAAATTTGTGGTTTCTCACCTTTGCGAGTTGTCTCAGAACGTTATACCATTTTTAAGGACATGTGGAGACAGTTTAAGGACGGATATTGAAAATATTGATCTAGTATAATCTTCGTACACTTGCCCTTTTTTGATACAGAAGCTTCAAAATAGTAAAAACTTTTCAACTTACCTTAGTTAGGGCGGGTGTTGAAACCATAGAATGATTTACACTATTTACATGAGGCGTCCCACCCGGTCCCGTGCCAGTACTACTTTCACCACCTACACCAGGGTCCACACTACTTTGATTAGCACCACCGGTTGAATTTAACGCGGGCGTAGTTGGTGTATCCGTTGTTGCTGTTGTATTATTTAGTCTCGATTTATCACGATCCTCATCAGCAGAGTCCGCATCATCTGGATCTAACTTAAGCATAAGTTGTTTAAACTGAAATGAAAGTAGATACCTGATTAATATCTTTTAAATCGCCTAAGTATCTTCTTTCACTTACATCTAAATATTTTACAACTAAATCCATTTTCTCCTCTGCATTCATTTCCGTTTGATTTGTCTTAATCACCGATTTCTTGATCACATCTATTGTTGACTTGGGATTAAAATCCGGCACCACCTTCCGCGTAACAGCCTTTTCATAGATTTTTTGAGTTTCAGACGGTGAATACCTTGAGATTTTACCATCAGTCAACCCGTACATATCTTTTAAATGCTGTTTCAGTATCAAAAGCAGCATACAGGCCTGCGCAGATGTAATACATTTCTGAATTTCAGTGATGTTTTCTGGTAACCGCTTAAACAAAACATCGGGATCTTCCTCATCATCATCATCTTCGAGAATATCCTCGGCATTCTCCGACGGCTTTAGGCATTCCTTGAATGTAGCCAATAGATTTGTGCCTGCCATCGATATCATCAAATCAATCTGATGGATAAGATACAGAGGTTCATCCTGAACGGCATAAGGGAAATATGCCAGATTATCAGCGATGTAGAGCATTTGACGTAGGGTCGTCTTTTGGTCATCAAACTGCTTCGTGACTGTCTGGACGAGAGCTCGTCTCTGAGGTTTAGTTGTGCGCAACAAAGTATACAAAAAATCGTTAAGCGACGTTGGAACTAAATCGTGTTCTCTTTTGCTGAGAAATAACGAATAAATTAGAAGCATTCATTTTTTTAATAAGAAAACTTACCAAAAACCTCGTATCACAACATTTTTTCCTCTATCACCCTGCAGAAGCTCCTGCAACTTGAAACACAGTTGCAGCCCAAATTGCACTTTCATATTGACAAAACCCGAATACGTTTTGTCGATTTCTTTAAGAAGGGCATCTGCACGATGAGCCGCCTGTTAAAATAAAACAAAAAAAAAGTGAAAACTTTATATAAATTATTTTCAATTTAAAACTCACCTCCTGTTTAGAATCCGTACTTAGTGCAATGAGATAGGGGACCATCCTCACTGGATGCACTAAACCTTGACGTAATACAATTTGCACAACCTTTACTGCCCACAATCGCACCGAATCATCTCGGTGCAAGAAACAATCGAGGATATCTTGCAAATACAATTGTATAATTCTACTGGCCATACCCGATGACACATCGTTCATCTCCTTCAGATCTTCAGTTTGCTGTTGTTTTTCCCCTTAAAAGTTAGAAACATGAATAAACTACGCATTGTACTTTAAATTTAATAACATTTACAGTCTTTTTCCTTGTTATGCATGTATATTTCGGATTCTGTAAGGTAAATCCATATATTTCGCATACAGATGATTTTTATACACGCATCGACGCTCTCCATTTGCAACAGATCGCAGTAGAATTTCCTCAGTTCGTTACGTGTTAGATAATCATCGTTCATTACACAAAAAGAGCCGAGTGCTATTAAAGCTTGTTTTCGTATATCATTGTTGCCGCATTTAGTGAAGAACATCAGACATTCGAATACTTCATCACAGATTTGTGGTGAAAAACCACTACCTTCACCTAGAGATCACATTGTATACTTAATAATGTTTAAGGGAATTTCGTAAGGGGACTTACCTAAAACCTTTGGCGATTTAAAGTCAAAATATCGCATAAGGATACCAATTGTGAAAAGACTTCGTCGAAAGATTGGCGTATAGATGCTATCGATTGAATAATTATTTTTAACTACTTGATCACGACTGTTCTCGATGATTCTATAAAACCTGGACGAAAAAGTTAAACCAATAAGGTGGAGGGAATTAAAGGAAAAGTAATTTCTACTTTACTTTTGAAAGCAATCTCTTATCAGCTTGTAGTTCTTTGTGATTTTATTTACAAGTGCTCCCAAACACGATACACAACTAGTTACGACTGCCTGATTCAACGACACAACTAACAGCATTAGATGTTCTTCTAAAGAAGCTAAAAATGATTCACTGGGGTTCACAATAAGTGGAACAACCTAAAAATAAATAAATTAGAACAGTCTTGAAATTCATAAGCACCGCAGTGTTCTTACCTGTTCTAGAATATCTGCAACAGAGCATATGAATTTCGGCGCTATCGCTGAATGGCACTTTATATTTAAATATGGTTCAATTGTGATGGCATGTCGCACCAGTAGCTGGGGTCTTACTTTCGCCAGAAGATGCAATGTTGTTATACAACCTAACATACGAGCATTATCGGTGTCTTCCAACTCAATTAAACGTTCCACTAAGCCATCGGCAAGTTGCTGGCAAGCCAGCACTATCTCTGGTGCTGGTTCCGTGTTCTTTTTCACTGCTTCCTGAATGTTATTATCGGACTTGAGCATGTTTTCTTTCGGTGCAAAGATCTGCAGAATAAACTTATATATATAGCTTATAATGTTTGAATAAAACCTGTAAGACTTACGCTAACGAGAAGACCCTCAAGCCAAGTAGTGCCAGTGTCATGAGCTGTATTTACTACATCGATGATTTGGTTGATTTTTCGTTGTATGCCGTGCTGTTTCATAAAAAATACATTAATATGTGTTCAAAATGAAAAGAAATTCAGGTAGTTACCCTATCGTTTTCCTTGCATGGCATAAACCACATTTTCATGAACACTTCGGTTACCAGTTTCTGGATACCTTCCTCGTCATTCACTCGCCGAATCATTTTGACGCAGATTTCAGGGATCTTTTCAAAATCGGGATACTCTATGCAAATATCACGGAGAATTTTTATCACACGCTTACGCACCGATACACCAGTGTCCTGTAGAGAGACAGAGATTTATATTTTTATTTCGAACTCTTTGCACATTCTATTTTTGCTTGAACTCACCAATATCCTAGTGGATAACATATCATAATACTGATCAATTAATTCTTCATTGCTTAAGACAAATTTGCCTACTAAGTCGACCGCAGCTTCACGCACCGAGATGGCAGCGTCTAAGAATTTTTGATTGACCCCCATTTGCATGTCCTTGCGTTTGAGTACCATTGGATCAACTTCAACAATGTTCGCTAAGCACTTCATTGCACGTGTTCTTACTGCTATGGATGGTTCACTGAAAGCAAGTAGAACACCTTTAAGTTTATGTTATTTTTAAAGTTTGTTTGAAAACTTACTTTACAACTAAAATGATTTTCTGCAAGTACTTATCGAACGACTGACTGAAGGGCCGTTTACTCGCCAAATACTGTGCAATTAAATGCGCATTATTATAGTCTATGTAAGTCTTAATGTGTTGTGATGTGCAATTCATATCGGAGTAGGGTTTTATCTTGCTAAGGAGATATTTCTTGCGATCCTCGAGCACATTAAAAATTTCTAAATTCAGCTCCTGATCTGTTGTGTCATTGTTGCTTCGAGATTTGGCGTTGCCTCCAGCATCACCATTTTCGGAATCTTCATCATCAGAGCTTTCACTTTCTGATGAGGATTCTGATGATTCATCTAAGTAAAATTAATAAAATCATAGTCATACAAAATTTAATTAAAGATAGAATTAATCATTCTTTACCTTTTCTTCTCTTTTTCTTTGCAGTCTTCTTCTTTTTTCTTGATGCATACCCCTTTTCGCCATCGGCTATTCGCCTTCGCTGATAGATAATGTCCCGATACCACTGAGCCAGATCGAAATGCCTTGCATAATCCCAAACCAAATCCTCCTCTTGTGCATTCACAGCTAAAAAATCGAGTAAAATCTTTTGAAGGAATTCTGTTCGCTCTTCCTCAGGGTCCAGTTTGATTTTACTCTAAAGAACAAATTACAGTTATAGTTACAGTTAAAAGAAAATTTAACTATCTGTTCTCACATTTATGATGGGCAAGTCTCCTTCCTTCTCCTGCTCTGCCTTGATACACTTTATCATCGAATCTATGATATTAACCTTGCACCTAGATTCGACGGCATCTTTACGTAGTCGCGCCGCAACAATGCCCAAATAGTCCAACGAAACCAATCGAATGCTTTGCTCGATGCTCTTATCCGAGACATACTTTACCAGCAGTGTGCCCAGCAAACTTAGCAGTAGTTCCGACGCTGGCCACTCGGGTTTATTCACAGTCGCGAGTAGATCATGAATGAAATTCTCGAACAGCGGACGGAAATCGGTCTCATTTGAACGCGTTTTGCATTTGTTTAGAAAAGTCGTTAGAAAATTTCCGCCTATACTGACGGCGACATCGTACTTCTTAAGAACAAGGACGTCTTTGTTATCTTTTTCGCTTTTCTCTGTCGTTTCAGTGGGCTCAATAGGTGCCTTAAGTTTTTTTGAATTCCATAATGGTTCATAGATTGCGTCCGGAAGGATTGTAGCACACTGAATAAGTTGCAAAACTAGGGCCGTGACCATTTGAATGTTGCCGCCATTGTTGCTAAGCTTGAATGGTCGGAGATTCTTCTTTGATGATGGCAGACGATCTATGGACGCCAGTATGTCACCGAGAATACTACTACGCATTTTATCGTACTTTTCTTTACGAAAGATCTGAAAAATAAGAAGTTATTAGTAGAGGTTTAATTACTTATGTATGTGAACTTACAGTAGTCACCAATTCCAAACAGACAAACTGCAAAGTGTCGATGTTATCTACAAAAAACGGTTCAATAGCCAATGTCGACAGTGGCAACACAATTGTATCCACAAAAATACACTTGTCAAACAGAGTCACAAAAACTTTCATAAGCTCCACAGCTTTGGAATACAATAACTGGAGACTGCGGTTGTGATTTTGTTGTGCTTTGGATTTCTTTCGATTGTCAACCTTTTTCATACTCTTGACTGTGTAAACGGGGTCATAGGAGGGAAAAATAGTCTCACGAAATTGAAACTGTACAAATTTGATAATCAACGAGATGTTATCTTCTTGAAGGAATTTCAAATCTTTCGCTGTAGAGTAGATGTTACAGACAAGGAGGCAAGCCTCAATAGCGTTTAGGATCTTATCCATTACTTCTTCGTCGATTATATCATCTTCGTCGTCCTAAAACAAAATAAAACAGTTATAACAAAACTTACAAAATTCTTCTTTTTATTTTGTAACCAACCGGTCCAGCGGAATAATTCTTGGCCAAATAGACGTTCCTCATAGCATAATTAATCAATAAAGTTAGCTTATTCTTCGGAATTGAATCCAGTACCATTTTTGCTTTGAGCTTAGCTACATCATTGCTCATAACATTCAGCATTTTCGAGGATATGCATTCGATGTTTTGATCAATATCATCTGAAAATTTTATTATACAAAATAACAATTGCTAAGCATCCTTATTCACATAACTCAAAAATAAATGACTACTATTGCTGTAGGATTATTGAAACTTGAAAGTTAAATTTAACTTACCGGAATCAAAATTTGGTTGCTCAGTATCATCGAGAAGTTCGATAATTAGTTCCATATTTTTCATGAATTGCTGATAGGTTTGAGAGCGCATCACTTCCTCTTTGGAACATTTCGGTGCCGGTTGTGCTACATTGCGTTCAACGCGTCGAACTTTCGGCTTGGAGACTGTGTTTGAGAGAAAAGAAGATGACAATTGCATTAGCTATTCTTTTAAAGATTTCATGAATTTTCTTTCTAAAAATTTTGACAGAGCTAAGGAAAAAGAGAATTGAAGAAAATTTAAAGAAAAAACAAAACTGAAATTATAGAAACAGGACCTTAAAGAAAAAAAAAATATTGTTTTGTGTATACCCACTTAAATGGAGCGTCGTCATTTCGGCTAATAAAAATATTTATGTTTATTAAAATAATATAGTTTTTTTTTAATTAAGAAATAATACGTTTAATTTTGCATATTTACAACGGATAATGTTATATACACAAACACACTTTTATGTTGCGCAATAGTGGGATTAACGACTTATTAATAATATGTAAATGGATGGGAGTATGAAGAAGAGTTGTATGACTTTATAAATGTTACGTTTTTACTCAGAGGGTTCAAGAAATTATATACTAATGATAGATGATTAGGATTACATTAGAGAAAGCTGTTAGAGGCGGTTGAATTTGTTTTCTGTTACATCTTTTCAGAGCAATTTTTATAGCTCGTAAGTAATGTCTAACAACCTGCTGACTAACTAAAGAAATACAAAAAGGGGTAACACAGTGAAATTTAAATGTGATGTTTTGTCTTAATGAAATGATTGCAGCGAATACGTTTAAATTATGACCGTGATTCTATGCTAATTTGAACATACTTAGCCCAGGTCGGGTAGTGACTGAAGTCTTCATATTTTTATTATCAATTTTGATCTAGGTTGTATATTGATGCGATTAATAGTTCGTTGTGCGGATCACCTTGTACAAAATTTGCTGTGTAAAATCATAACACTTTTACGTAGCTTTTAACATTAGAACGAGCATAAGTAGAGCGATAACTAACGATTAACCCACATTGATATGAGCATCCCATCGGCCTTAGCCAATACCCGATATATTATGTTTTCATCCATCCATTTCTTTATTTGCATATTCTAAATATTTTCCTACCATTCAACCGCTCTGCATAAAGTTTTTCAAACTGTAACAACCGACTGATGTATTCTATACTATGTAGCTATTTAACCTAAATATGAACCTATGATACCTCTTCTAACTAAAACCCCGTCATTTTATTTAAGTTGGTAGAATATTATCTGCTCCTTTTGGTAACATCATATGAATTTAGTTTAAAATAATGAAAAATAGCATAAACAACACAAAAAGAAAATATAAACAAATGAAATGCTCACAAATAGAGAAACAACACAACCACATAGAATACTACACAAAATACAGTCAGTACTAATAACGAAACATTAGCAAAACAAACTCACAGATTTGCTCCGGTGGTATTTCCTCTGGTTTAATCGCCAACTTCCTCTTTGTAGCAATCCGTTTATCGTCAGCAGCTTTCATCATTGAAAATGTATCGCCACCACCGCCACCGCCGCCGCCGCCTCCTCCTGCTCCGCCAGCAGCACCACCTGCAGCGTGTTGTTGCTGTTGGGGAGACTGATTTGACGGTGATACAAGTTTATTACTACTACTGTTCTGCGCCGCATTCATCTTCTCTTCGTTTGCGGAATTCGATGGTGGAGCAGCAGCGGGTGGATCAGACGGATTAGCAGATGCGGTGGCAGCACCTCCAATAGCCAAGCCGATTTTCTTCGCCAATTCTGGTGACTTTTTAACAAATTCTTTAATACTCTGTTGCATGAGACGCTCGTCCTCGGCTTTTAGGCGATTTATACATACCCGAGGGTGGCTTTTACTGGTCGTTGCTGTTGTTGATCTGGACGCGTTTGATGCGGTCGAATTGACCGAATTGGATCTTGTTGCAGCGACGTCGGTTGGTGCTGCTAGTGCTGGTGTCGTTGCAGTATGAGGAAGTGAGGGATTAGTTGATGGTGTCACCGGAGTAGTGGCACTGTTCATAGAGCCATTGCTATTGTTTGACATTGTTTGTTGATGCTGTTGTTGATTTTGAGGAACTTGCCCAATTTGATTAGAATCCGGCGCTGTACTAGCTTGCGCTGGAGACGGGCCACGTAAATCAAAATTTTTACTTTGCTGCTGTAGATATTCACTATTGCGCGGTGTTGTCTTTTGCAGCTGCTGAGTAGTTTGTTGTTGTTTTTGTTGAGCGAAATGCTGTCGTTGGAGATTGAGAACGTTCTGGAATTGCCCTTGAATGATCTGCGGTTGTTGTTGCTGTTGCTGCGGTTGGAGTTGTTGCTGCTGTAGGGGTAGTTGGTGCTGTTGGAATTGTGCTTGTTGTTGCGGAAGTTGTGGTTGTTGTTGTTGTTGTTGTTGCTTTTGCTGTAGTTGTTTTTGTTGGGACTGTATCTGCGGAGGTGTTTTCTGTTGAATTTGAGGTTGTTGTGGCACTTGTTGCGCAACAGGATGAGCATTTATAACAGTCGTTTGCGGATGCTGTTGGATTATAACAGATGGCTGAATAGGTGTTGGCAGTATAACGGTTTTTTGTTGATGATTTTGTTGGATCACAGGTTGATGTTGTTGTTGCTGCTGTTGTTGTTGGATAACTGCAGTGTGAGGCTGTATCACTGAAGTTTGATGTGCAACAGGCTGCTGTGGTTGCTGCGGAAGCTGTGGTACCTGCTGTTGCTGTTGCTGTATAACCACAGCAGTCTGTTTCTTCTGATAAGCAATTATCGTTTGCTGAGGGCTTATAGCCTGTTGTTTGGGAGAAACTTGCTGCTGTTGTTCTAAACCGGCAGCAGCCGCGCTACGCCTTGTACGCCTTGTTGGGGTTTCTACTATTGGTTGTGTTTGTTGATAAGTAGTCGCATTAGCACTGAAAAATTTTCAAAAATGGATTAAATTACGAACACTTTGCTGTACAATTACGAAAGTTCCCAGCTTACACAAAATTATTTTGCACCGCTGTCGTTGGGTTTGGATTGATTATGACCTGCTGCAGTATTTGTGGCTGTTGTTGTAGTTTACCATCGGGAGAAGCAACTGGCATATATTGTTGCACCGTTATATTGTTAATCACTGGCGACTTTATCTGTAAATTAAAACACATTCTATAGAAAGAACTCTTGATAATGTGAATGCGAAATTTGTTCTTACTTGCTGTTGGATGATATTAGTTGCGTTTTGTTCGGGAAGGTTTTGTATAACGTTAACCCCTATTCGCTGCGGTTGGAGTTGTTGCTGGTGTTGAGGCGTACTTCCTGATTGTGGCTGATGCACATATTGCTGTTGCGCATGCGTTTGCTGCTGCTGAGGTGATTGGTGGTTCTCTGAAATGTACAGATGCCATGCTTTAAAATGTGAAATAACACTCTTAATGTAATTAACTTACGTATTCGATGATTTTGCGGAGTATTAAATACAGTAGGCCTGAATGTATAGATTCCTTGTAACAGCTCAGGATAAGTACTTATATTTGTCCCGTGTTGTGTGATCGCATATTGACTTTTAACCTCACTAAAATGATCACAGTTTGCAAAAGAACAAGTTAAAGAACGGAATCAAGTTTTACTTACATATTATCAGAATTGGTTTGTTCTATGGCATGTACCAATTGCCTCACTAAATTATCATCTCGAACCGAAAGCAAATTATTTGATTCATCTGCAACTAATGTATGGAATAAAAGCGATTTATTTAAGGATGTCACACTCGACAGGGAGTCCGAAACGGGAAGCTCACTTAATACTGAAATAAAAGAAAATGTCATTTGATTTGAAAGGAATCCAGCCGACTTTTTACTTACAGTCTGACAGACTTGTAAGTCCGGCTAATGTTGTCACCGGTACACTCGGTATGTCTCGATCGCTCATTATGTTCTTATCAAACAATTTTTATACATAACACTTATTTCTCATAGTTTGTTTAATATAAATTTGTGTGTGCCTAGTCTTGCACTATTAATATTTTTGATGTTGAAAGTTAAGTTCAATTAAAACGCTTTCCTTCACATAGTTATGGAAGTAGTAAATTGCTGTAAATATAAATAAAAATATTGTTAGCTGGTAGGGGTTGAGTACTCTAAACCTGAATAGCTGGGTTTTAAGGAAAACCAATAAAAGGTGAAAGTCAAACTGTATGTATGCAATATAAGCACTTGATCTTTCCAAAAACACACTACATACATTATATCTATGATCTGCAGGATATATGTATGTAGTTAAAAGTACCTTATGAAGCTCTTAGTTATTCAGCATTTTACATAGTTTGTTTAGACAAAATTCACTTAATGCCATGAGGACGAATGTCAGAACCTTAAAACGTCCGTCGAACTTGGTTTCCCGGTCAAATGATTGTCTGATTATCAAACTATTTCTGGGTCGTCTTTTTAGACGAATAGATCTGAAAGATTCATCAGGCTATGTAGATAGTATTTGAATCGCAAAGCGCTATATATGTAACTACTCTCTGTCCAGTTTAGTCAAGATCAAATCTTACTTTTGCAAAACACAGCAAAGTGAAGAGAATGAAAAGGGTTACCCAATTTGTTCAAATTCCCTTATTTTATCGAATACTGTATAGTACAACGTGCAGACCAGATCAGCATATGCATATTGCAATGCAAGTGCACATACATTAACTCTCACATGGTTATTTCCATTTGTTAATGCAAACTATCTTCCCTTCACAAAGTGTTCACTTAGTATCATTCATTGCTCGTCGCTTCCAAGTGTTACCTCTTATGTCATTTTTTGCAAAACAAATTATGAAGACCAATTCAAGCAGTATTTATTTATAAAACCAAATTCCAGAGAGTGTTCTCAAATCGTCCCAGAAAGTCGAGATGTATCAATCAAATCTCCTCGCGGCCACTGAAAAACGCCAAACTGACAGCTTTAGCCATCACTCAAACCGCTCTGCAATTTTTGACTACATATATACATATGTATGTATGTACGTACATACATACATGTTTTTTTTTTCTGCCCAGAATTTTTTACCAAAATGATAAATTGATAATTTTGTTCTACCGGAATCGAACTATATTTTACTTGTTTCAAAAGATTACACCACCCGATCTAACTTTCGACAAAAAAAAAGTGAACATTTTTGCCGCCACTTTACATGCAACTATGTAAAAGCATCAAAAAAGCATCCAAAATCTAGCCATCCATTGAAGAGGCATTTTCCCATCATCAGTAACTCAAACATTTTGAAAATTAAAAGAAAAAAAAAACAATAAAACTTTCCCTTGGTTCAAGAAAAAAAAAAGTAGGAAAAATTATTTTCCCACCATCGTGCAGCACCACCTCCAACATTCTCCCCTCACACACGCAATCACACACACAAGCGTGCAGACTTTTGCAATATACCAGAGCAATGGAGGAGACACATTTGCAAAGCGTAACCCCACTCACCTGGAATTCTTTTTAAATAACCTTATGTTGTTTTTTTGAAAAACTAGGGAATTTCTGAGTTTTTTTGACAAGTTTCTGAGAGACACTTCGCAAAGCCAGCATCAAGGTCCAAAGAAAAATCCAAAAACCAAAA
The DNA here is from genome assembly GCA_963583995.1 of Xylota segnis. NCBI lineage: Eukaryota > Metazoa > Arthropoda > Insecta > Diptera > Syrphidae > Xylota > Xylota segnis. Next base: position 70,184,978 of record OY757237.1, on the reverse strand, counting down.
AGCGACAGCAACACAACGACGATGATGGTGCTGCTGCTGCTTCTAGTCCTCTTGTTGGTGGTGGTGTTTGAGATGATTTGCTTTTGGTGCTGATGATGATGACTTTGTTCGCCACAATAATTATTATTTCTCGGCACACAATTGTTCATTATTTCACTAACACTTCACTCAGTACATGGTCCGTAGCGGTAATTTGCCCAAATTCATGGAACACATTTTGCATTTTTTCGAATTTTTCTCGTTATTTTGGAGAAAAATATTTTTGACAAAAGAAATTTCGAAGGAAAAATGTTAATCAAGATTTTTTTTTTCTCCTAATGAGAAATTCCGTTGTTGGGTGCACTCACTCACTCACTCACAATAGTTCACTTTCTCCGTCTCTGTTTTGCGTTAGCGGTTCGACCGTGTATGTGTGGAGAAAATAATAAAAAAAAAAAAAGAACTCTAACTCACTTTTTGGTTTGCGTTTTACGTTTCACTGCAATGCGAATTAATAATGTTTGATGGAATATTTAATTCAGTACAAGCACTATTCGGTAGATCGATTGTTTGTCGGGTTTGTTGCGATTGTTTTTACCGAAGAATTTCACATTTTATTTTGACTGGAAATTAGAAATGGCGACGTCCGAGCGAGAACAAACACCAAACATTAAAATTTATTATTTTCTTCAATTTTCGGATGCTTTGGAGTTGGTAGCACTGCTGAAATTGGTATTTGTGAATTGTGGTGTGTGCTGATTTTTTCCATTGTTGCAAATGTGGTACGACTGACATTGGTGTAGAAATAGGCTGATTATGGGTTTGAAGATATGATAATTCGGTCAGATATGACTTTGAGGTGGTAAATTTGGAATTATTTCAAGTATAATGAGATAGATAATTAAATTAATACACGTCTCATATTCATAATCGCATAGGAATGTCCTTTATGTATGAAATACTCTGTGTAGAATTATTCCATTCCACTATAATAGAGGGTTGTGTTCTGCAGTCTTTCATTCTTAAGTCTTTGAGTCGATTCAAATATTGGCGTAGGTACACGCAATCTAGTTCTATTGTTTTATAATTTTTATCTGAAGTCCATGTATTGCATCTAGATGGAATCTATAAGTTTTTTTGTTTTTGACATATTGATTGCGATACTACATAGACACGCGATGAACTTGTATCTTCACTTGGAAAATACTACAATGACTTGGAAGTGTGGTAGTAATTTATCCATCAATCAAACTGAGAAGACTCCAACTATTGTATTCTATTTTGCAGCAAGTGTAAATATTTACTCCGCAATTGTTAAAAATGTTATTAGGTTCCCATTTAGTTTATTAGGGATTGTAGTTTGATATTTCTTCAGAATCGTAGTTCCTTTTGCTAGGCGTACAATAATTGAACAGATTCCGTGAACGAAGGCCACTTGTACTCGTCAATTGAATTTTCGATTTAGACCTTGATCTTAGAACTTTCCCGAATATACAAAATTCAAATAAAATATATACTTACATACTTACTTAACGAGCTTCCGACCCGTGAAGAGTCTCTGCCTGAGACATGGCTACCTTCCATTCCCTTCGATCCCGGGCACGCTGCTTCCAGCTGGCATCCGCGATAACTTGGTTCGGTCTTCCTTGTCGTCTCGAACCTGGGGGCTGTCATTTGAAGATCCTCTTTACTGGAGCATTATTTCCATTCGCTTGATGTGGCCGAGTCAGTGTAGTCGACGTATTTTGACTTTTTGGACTATATTCAGAACTTGGTATGGGACCGAAAATTTTCTTTCGAAAAAAATAAAATATATACCAACGAGAAATGATTTTAATCGCAACCGTTATCAAGTTGGAAGCTTACCTTTAAACTTGTTCCAAGAGTGCTGTCCTCAAGAATTAATAAAGCAGTACATGAATGAGCACAACAGTTTGTACTCCCGACAGTATTTAGCATAGCGTATTGAACAATAAGCCTCTAAATAGGCTCTTAGTATAACTTAGGATATTGTTACGAAAGTATAACTTTTGGCACGCTGTGCTTATGTCATTTTATAGACAAGAAATCTTACTTTCCTGGTTACGTTATTAGGATTTTGTTTCCAATTCAAATCTGTTTGTCTTTTAAAAATACACATAATTACGCAATTCCAGATGGTTGAAGTCCATTTTTGACCTACTACCTCCAATGTGTACTTTTTTACTTTTAAGAAAAATTGCAGGTTTTTCCTTTGAATTTTAGCCTTTCTGTGATAAATAAAGTGATGTGAGACTAAAACATTTAAAGCTACTAAAGAATTACTTTTCGTACATTTGTTTAGTGAAATTTATAAAAAATAAAATTAATTCTTGAGTCCATTGCATAACTAGATAATTTATTCTACTTCATTGCTAAAGTTTATACGATCCTTTTTCTAAACTTGAAAATTCAAAGAAATTGTTTGAAAAATCTATTCGATTAGGTATAGGAACAAACGATTTTTTAAGACTGTTAGTCTACGCGTCCGTATTTACATATCTACTTGAATATAGCCTCAACGATTAGATGGATTCTTTTTTACTTACTTACTTACCGGAAGTCAATATGGTCCCCTTGTCGATCTTAAGATTTTTGTCGGTATTTCTTTTATTCCCTTCACAGGTAAAACCGTAATGCAAGTACATACATATGTACATATATTCGGTCGATATCGCCGAGTCAATGTAGTTCACGTTTTCTAAGGTTTCTGGACATATCTACTATAAACTTTTACGACTTTTGATAATTGAATCCATTTGATATTTTACAAAATATTTTTTTTTGTAAATATCGCCTGCTTATCCCAGCAATCCACGGTTCTATTCTGAATAATCTCGAAATGGTTCCTGAAAACATAGGCTACACTATTGCTCAGTTAAGTTTTGACAAAACTTCCGGGAAGAAATCCAGCAAATTCTGGGAGAAATGTATCGTTCTCTAGGAGGAATTGATGGCGACTTAAGAAGTCTTATTCTAGTTCAAGAAAAAAAGTGATATTCGCTACAGTTATCCGCATCTGTTCAGATACCCAAGCTACTATCAATCTTTGCAATCTCTCTCTAATAATTTCAACGTTGATCTAGACTGCCGTTCGTCTCTCTTAGAAATTTCCAGGAACTACTATACTTAGTTTACCAGATAAACCCACAAGTTGCATAAGTTATCCAGGGACAAAACAGATTTGGTGAAAGCTGTATCTAAATGCTCCATGATTTGAATCTCTCTTAACAAATTGCATATCAGCACTGTAATAGGTCTAATAGAAAAGTACACCAGTAGGCTTAGTGTGTTCAAATGATTACAGAAGTTGCATTCGAGTTTTTTCATCGATCACAAATCATCTTGATTTAAGCGTATATGTATGATTGATAGTAAAATGCAATAGACCACCTACGGATTTACCCATATTTTTGAAGAACAGCTGTAATGAGTCTCGACCTGTAGTATGTTTTGTTGTTCCATCAATCTTATATCCGAAATTCATGCCCTTCCAATATTTTATTCTGAAGTTCACACTGTATGGTTTTGATTTTCGGTTCACTTGCATTCGGAACTACGTACCTTACTTACCTCTTAAAGAAGATAATTGTTCATAACATACCATACCTAACCTTAATAATACAAAACTAACGCACTGATAGAAAAAAAAAACATTCCTGTGTTCCAAAAATCCCTTGAGCCATAGTTAATTAACTACATTTTCATTAAATTAAATCACTAATAGTCCATCACTAATCCTCCTTCACATTAATTTTCTTATAATTCAAAAGTGTTAAAGCGTAACCGAAAAAATAATCAAAACAAAAGACTTGACGTTCAAACTTGAATCCCCTACCACACTTCCATTTATTTATTTTTTTTCTTTTTTTTTTTTTTTGCTTCTATTCGCATTTGCTTCTTTCTCATCTCCGAATGCGATTGAAATCCACACCGGAAATATTATTCTCAATTATTTATAATCGAATCACGTACTGGACTGAAGGCGGCGCATCACATCGATCCTTCAAAGAGATCCACTTGCCAGCAGTGGTACTTAAATGAAATAATTTCCATTTTTCTTTCATGTTTCCCCCCAATTGTGTTGGCTTTTCCTGTAATGTGTTCTCAGATTCTACATCCCATTCAATGGGGACAAATATTTATCTTATCTAATTGAGTTGTCTTAAGAGAACCGCTCTTTCTCTTGGCAGTCTCGAATTCTCTTGCACAGTCTTTCTTTGGCGGAACTTCTATCTGACATCACCTTTGTGAATCAGAAATCTGAGCCGTGGAGTTAGTATTCCGAGAAACGAGTTAGGCTTTAGATACTCATTTGCGCGGAGTTTTCATATTTCGTGTTTGGAAAAGGTGATTTATTGGTGATTTTTCTTACTCTTTGAGTTACATTTTGAAAACGTTTATTAAGGTTTTGTGAATTGAATTGGTTTGAAGTGTGTGTGGCTTTAAGTAGATCTCAAGTATTTTCAGTATGTGTGTCAATGGCCGGCAAAGCTCTTTCTGAATCTTTTGACCTTAAAAATGACAAGCAATTAACACAGATCATTGATATAATTACTTATGTTGTTCTAACCCCATTATCGTCTCACGCTCTAGTGTAAGTAACAACGGTGTTTGGTGTAAAGTGTGGTACTTTGTGTGGAGTAACGCTATAATAGGGGGACTGCAGTACAAAAAATGGTGCCGCCAGAAATAGGTAGATAGGCGAGATGGAGAGAAAGACAGCGCGAAAAATGCAAACTTCTATAATTGGTGGCGGTCGACCACTCTGAATTGGCCGAGTTTCAACTCTTTGAACTCTTCTTCGTATCGCTATTGGGAAATGGTTTTATTCATATCATTTCACCCACACACAACTGAGCAATTGTGTTAATCCAACGGCAAGAATGGAATAATTGATTACGAAAGATCTTTCTTTTTGTTTGTTTCCAGTGCGAGGCGCATATCGTAGTGTAACGCTTCCATAAACATTTTCTTTTCTCTCTTGCTATGGCTAAGTGGATGCCTAATATGCACATTCCTTTGGTTTCACTTTAATATTTTATTTATTGTAATCCATGTTTTACCATTGTTTACATGCCGATTGAATATTAGACGCGACATTGTCTTTCTAAGGACAATGATGGTGTCAGGCAATAAAATGTTAAATCTAAAAACAAAAGTATCTAACTAATGAACCTGCTACCGTTAGATTAATGAGTTGATCTGAACCAGTATTTCTTTTATAAATTAAAATTAGCAAACTAAATTAGTCAGGGTAACTGTTTTGGTTTTGTTTTTTGTGCAACTTACGTCACTATTGACTTTTTAAATGTTACTGTAAACAAAGTTCAAAAAGGCAATAAAGAAAGTTGCCCAATTGTAAATGTCAATGGGTGCTTTGTGGTTTAGATCTTTGTGCGGGTTTATCGTTCGTGTAAGGCCGAAGTGCAATTTTAACTTGATTTCATTGTAATATAAGTTTCATCATGTTCAAGGCGCGATAGACCACTTAAATGCTATTAATATTAGTATACCGCGATTCTATCTTCACCGATACGCCCAAGCCTCTCGTCGTGCGTTACCGGGAGTTTTTTCACATATTCACATAACATTTTGACTGTTCATGAAACTACTCTGACATGACATGACATGAAACATGAGGCAAACTCAATGTAAGGTATTTAAATTTACTTAACATAAAGGTACTTTTAACGGTCGTATAAATTTATTTTAAATTACTTGGTTAAAGAAAAACTATTTCTTGAACAGCAATCGTTTGCAAAGACTTAAAATAAAACCCATAAATTCAACGCTTCCTCGCCCTGAAGGCTTATTCCTTAAGTGGTCTCACTAATTCCTGTTAGATACACTTTAAAAAGCGTCATTTTTTCCTCCAATCATATACTTACTTTGTACAGGAAAAAATGATTACCAATTGCAAAACAAAGACTAATTTATAGTCTTTTTAACTGGCGTACACATAATTAAACTTGCAACATTTATGCAATTGTGCGACAAAGTATTTTTGTTTTTACCATGGCTTACGTTTACATACGTATGTATGAAACATAATTTATTGGAAAAGCTAATGGCTTGTGCCGTGCCACTGAACTATGATTGATGATGTAACGGTCCGCATCATTAGTCCCAATGTTCAAGAGGTAAATGTATCTATTGTATGTCAAATCATTTTAGTCTAACAGTTGAATATTCTTTTGAAAAAAATCACTCAATTTCAAAGGCATTTAGACACTAAACTAAAACATCTTTATTGCCATTTTATGCGTTATTCAGCCTCTGTGCTATTCAAATGTAAAATAGTAATGCAATTGTTGAATTGAAAAACAATCACTTGAAGCATATAACCTTCACAAATATAGCACATACGCAGGTTTCTCTTTTGTTTATTTAATTTAACTACTTGACAGTATGACGATATTGGTGTTCGCTTCAAAGCATTGGTAATACTACTTACTGAAGTAGACAGAAAATTAATATTCAATGCCAAATAAAATCAACGATGTTTGGGTTGTTAAGTGACAACAAATTGCTAAAGAGTGGGCAGGGAAGTTGTCATTTAACAGCTGAACTTTACTTGACAGGTGGTAGATCATTTACATTATCATGTACACACAACACGTAACCAGATTATTAGTAAAACACTACCCAGGCAAAATATCATATTCCACCTAACCGCATTTCTGATCATTTCTTTTAGTTATGTAAGGTTCGTGATTCGGTAAAGGTTTGAGGCTTGGTTAGAATTCTTTTGAATGCCGACTATTGTGTGCAGTTGACCACAGAATTATGATTGAGTGAAATAACTGAAATGCGTGTATTTATGGAGGTCGCCCCCTTCGTAAGATTACGAGATGAATAGGATTCTTCTTGATGCGAAGTCGTATGTCATTGTAGTCGCCTTCAAATTGATGCCAGGATACAGTCGTACATACTAATTTTTCTAGGAAAAGTTCTAGTGTTAACTTTAGCCATTCTGTTAATAAAGATTCGATAAATATGAATTTGAGCTCCTGTTTGACAGAAGGTGTCCATGTTCACGTTTTTGTACTGCAGTTCGGAATGAAACTAGGCCTCCACTAACAAGCTTATTCAGTTGGTCAGAGTCCCTCCACATGCTCACTCCAAGCCGGTTGACGTCTCCTTCTAAGTACCTGTGCACGTCACCTAAAGCGAGGTCTTCCCCTACTGCGTTATCCCTCCGAGTTCGAAGAATCTACTAGCCGACGTATTTTTATCCATCCACTCTACATATCCTATCCATCTTAGATGACTGCTCGTATCGTTGTATCTTCTCCTTCAAATTCCGTCTAGCCAGACCGAACATTTTACCAAGAATCTTCCTCTCAAAGCGGCCAAGGATGCCTTCATCTTCTTTAGAAAGAGTCAAAGGTTCAGCATAAATAAACCACTTCTGTTTCAATAACGCACCACTGTGCTCTGCCGATAATATTTATATATAATATCATCGGTATACGCTAGTAGTTAGTTGCACAGACTTTTGAAAAATTGTGTCTCCGGTTTTGACTTGTGACTTTCGCACAAGGACGATGTTGAAAAAATCACATGACCGCGGGTAATCTTGCCTAATTCCTTTTTTCACATCCAAGATCTGGATGAGGTTGTTACCGATCTTGGTGAAGCAGCAAGGGTTCTCCATTACCATCCTGAATGATCAAACGAGTTTGGCAGGGATGTCAAACTTAGATATGGCTCTGCATAGCACGTCTATATAGAAGGTGTCAGATGCCGCCTTGAAATCGATGAAAAGATGGTGGGTACTTCTATGGTTTTTCCATGATCTGTCCGAGTGTGATCGACTGTGAACTTTTCTTGCATGAAAGCACATTGATAGGGGCCGATCAGTTGTGGGGTTTCTGATGACGTGTTTGCTTGATATGAATTTGGCTGACATAGTAAACTAATTTTATATACTTTCAAGTCGCCAACTAGATATTCAGAATTTATGGTCAGATTTTCAAAACGAGTACCTACGGAGCTCAAGGATCTTTAAAAAAAAAACTACATTTATGTATGTATGTTTTACTTGACACATTATATCTACATAAAAGCAAATTTTGATTTCTCAACTTTTAAGCAATTTAAAAATATTATTAAAATGGGGCCAAACTTACATCTAAAGATGCCAGAACACTCTGTGATAATCGTCAGTGAATACGAGCAGGTATTCCCTTCTTTGGAATTCCTTTTCTATTTTGCTACTTCTTTTGTTTTATACTTTTTATCCCACATATGCAGTTATTTTTCATTCATAACTGCTTCTACAACACACAGTACCTACAGAGATACAATCTTCCTTTCTTCATTTACCATGTATTCGTAAATGAAGGAAACAATAGTCACACTTTGACAATGGACTAAAAAATCAACAGACCCAAGATGAGTACATACGAGTACCTGTACCATCATGTGGCTAATAACGATGTACAGGTAAAAAAAACAAACCTGCAACTCATCGTGCACGTAATACAAAAAGAAGTCATCGAGACGTAATGATGAGCTACTGTGTGACGTTATGATGATGAACGATAATGGTACAATGGTGTTATGTGAGTGATTTCAAAGAAAACACTGATCGTTCGGTGTACACGAGAAAATTTTCATTTTCCAACTTGAACCAGGTGAATACTTGTTTTGAAGTATCTCTATGGCTAGCTACTATCCATATGAACCATATGTCTGTTATACGTATGTAATGCTTACAAATTTAATTATCACTTTCGCTTTCATTTAAATGCTAATCAATGGGAAGAGAGAAAGTGCTGCTAGGAGCTAGTTGCCACTGGAAGCTTAGTTAGTTGTTTAAGAGACTTTGATTTACTTAACACCGACTTAATGTTTACAAACATTTAAAGCTTTCATTGAACTTGTGATGAATAAGAAGTTTTATTATGCTTTTGCTTAATGCTGCTCCATTCTACACATCAGGAAGAGTTTTATGAAGATGTTTCATTCAATTTCACATTTCTATTGAAAACGTCTTCATAAATCACTTTAAAATAAGTCTAATATTGAAATAGAACCACAGTTCAACTGTAGCTTAGTTTTTAAGTCGAACATGAAATTCATTTTTTATCAACTTCCCACATCTAGTTCACCAACGAACTAGTTCAAAAAATAGCTCTAGCAACTGAACTAGTTCTCAATATTATTTTATTTTAGTTTCTTTAGTTCAGTTGTGCAACAGTTCATTTAGTTTAGTAGCTGAACAGGCTGATATATATTTTGCATTCATACATAGTTCGGTAAGAACAACTGAACTAAATTGAGTGCTCTTTGCTTTGTATATTGTTATTGCGCATATTTAACTTAATTGAGCGTTCTTTGAACTGAACTAAAACAAACAACAGTAGTGTAAGAATATACTGTTCTATTTGTGAATGTCTTTAAACTTGTTGGATTGTTTGATCATGGTGATCAGTGTGATTGTACACGTAATCAACTTATCTATCTTTCCGCGATATCGGCTAGTAAAAGTTTGAATGAAACAATCCCTGTCTAGTGTTTAACTATTTACACAGCTCTCCAGATCACCAATCTGCTCACATTTAGCCCTGTCCCTCTGGCGTTCAGAATAAGGTTAGGTGCATTGTATAACCTTTGTTTGTCCAAGTCTGTTTCCAAATCTGAACAGTAGCGGATGTAGCGACCGATATTAAACAACTGCTTTTGTTATAACCCATTAAAATAGGTTGGGAATAAAATGTGTTTGGTGAACAGAGTGGGTGTTTCGAATTATGGATTACCAACTGAACTGGTGTTTGATCTGTTAGAATAGTATTCGATTGTAATCTTCTTAAAAGGTCATTATGAAATGAAACTTTGTAGTTATTTTCTATCGGACAAAGCATGCAATAACCAATTTTTACATCTTCAAGTGGTAGATTTGTCAGATCACTTATTTTCGTTCAATATATATCATTTCATCTTTTCTTTCGTTCAATCCAAATATCATTCAACTTTGCGTTCAGAGTGTATCGAAATTTGATTCTTCTTGAACATCTCTTGTCACAATCTTATGCAGCTTCAAATCACGGTACCATTTACGGTAAGGTTCCCTGCTCTGTTAAAAAAAAAAAAAAAACGTTTGCCAAAATATCTTCCCACACATCAACTTACGTAACAAATTGTGATTACCATACTAACTTTCCCATAAATACCCAAAACACAGCCATGTTCAATACCATTTATGAAAAACCAAACAGCGTTGTCGTTTGGCTTGTCTTACTCATAACCTGCCTCCTTGCCCACTACCTCAATTTCAATCGAGTGTGCCGGTAACAAATCAGTCCATTGTAACCAACAAGAGGCACATACCTTATTGAAAAGCATGCACCCAAAGGCAAACACCCTCTTAATATTCTGCACTTAACTTTGCATTTTGTCAACAATAGGCCCAAAATCGAGGTCCCAATGGCAGCGACTCAGGTTTCACCACACCTCATGAAAACAACTTGAGGGCTTAGTATGAAAGTTACCATAATAATTTCTTTTCTTTTGTTTTTACTATAAAACTTAGAATTTGAGATAAGACTTAATAAAAGTCGCATCGTTTAATTTGTTTTCCTTTGGAAACATATTTGCTAGTTAACTTGCAGTACTCGCCTCCTTGGACAGACACGTAGATAGACGTAGGATTATAAATTCTCAAGTTGCCACTTTGGTTGGTTGGTCGGTTGGTGATTCAACTTGGTCATCTTGTTTTTTTTTTATCTTTTTCGTATTTCTTTGCGAGGGCGAAGTGGTTGGCCAGTATGGCATTGACTTGGTTATACTTAGTTATGAAGAAAAAGAAGAAGAAGTGTTTGTGGTTTGTGGTTGTGACCGCCTACGGCTAATATTGCGATTAGATGCCATAATTATACTTCTTAATAAAGCTGTTCAAAATTAGACAGGAGTTGAGTTGAGAAATGTAGAACGGAGAAGTATGTATAACATATTTTATGGGACAGGTTCCAAGAACTTGAAAACATGTGGAGAATCTGTTTGCCTGACAGCAGTTTTAATTGAACATAAATGGGTTTATTAATTTAGATTAAGATCAAATGACAATTACAGGTTTATTCAGACTTCGATCTGGTTGGGTTGTGAAACCAGTATCGGCTCAAAATAATAAACATCAACGATTGAATGCTAAATTTCATTAAAAAGGTCAACAAGTTTTTGATTGATTCAATAATTAATCATTATTTTCATAAGAATTATTGATGGTTGAATCCGAGATGTTTATACCTACATCAATCATTCAACGTGTGGAACAGCTTGAGCATTACACGAAGAGTCCATTATCTAAGGTGACGAAGTCATTTCTTATACTTCTTAGTTATACTTTGTCTTCTCTTAAACTATTCAGTGTAAACTAGAATTAGAAGTACCTAACTTCTGATACTTCTTAGTTATACTTTGTCTTCACTTAAATTATTCAGTGTAAGCTAGAATTAGAAAATTACAGCCAAAAGAGTGCAGCCCGTTTTCGTTAGTTAATTGGCTGAAGTCGCTAAAGGCTACCTTTCCGAGAGTTAAGTATCTAGCTCTTTTGAAATTTGGACATTCGCAGAATAGGGGCGTTTGACTTCCTCTATATATATGTATCGCCCCAGTCTGTACATAGGTCTGTACTGTTTCTTCTAAGGTAGGCCGCCCTTGGGTAGTGGCCTGTTACCAATGAGGCATAGTCTATTGAGTGATAGCAGTTCTATGCTCCTGTTTTCTTGTGTTTGGCCCTAAGTAGTCTCGAAAAACGCCACGAGGAGAGTCCACTTCACCTAGCGTTGGCCATATTATGTTCCGAGATAATTTCGTATGTGAGAAGGTTGATGGTCGTTTGTACCGAGTGATCTGTAGGTAATTTGGATCCGAGCCTGTTCTAGCTTGTTATCGATCCTCCAATTTACTTGGAAGCCCATCTGTTCCGGAATCCAGCATAGCGTGATGCTGTGGGATTTGAGTTCCCCTTTACATCTTTTGAGCGGTTTTGAATTGGTTGTGATGGCTGCTTGGCTATCAATGTAGAAGTCTGTGCTTAGGATTACTTAAGGACCGAATCCCAGGAAACATTAAAGGTCCACCGAACATTTAAAGTACACTTCGGCGTTAAACATTGCATATCACCCATTCTACTGAACCGAGTAAGCACTATCCATCCGTAGAAAAAGTTTAGCACACACAATGCAAGAAGCTAGGCCTTGAAATCCTATATGTTCGTCTTGCGTTTAGAATCTAACATTTGTTTTTCTTACTTTTCTTTAGTGTTTGCTATAGTCTAATGCCTTAGTAGGTTAAGTAAAGTAGGCTGCAACTAGTAGGTTCATTTGACTTTATTTTCCAAAGAAATCCTCAGTAGTCCACCTTCTTATTTTTCGAAAGATCAGCTTGTTTAAAGTTTAAATGATTCTTTTTTATTATTTTTACGGCACACGTTGTTTGCATATCTTTTAGTCTTATCTTTCCTCTGCTATGATCACTCAACTTAAGGTAGGTCTGTCACGTTTTCTTGTTACTCCATTTTCTAGATCAACTTATGGAATTTTCCTGACCTCTTGCATAAGCCATAAATGATTCAAACCAACTTTTATAATATGTATACCACTTCCTCATTCTATGTAGTCTTAACAATATTAGAACTACCCTTATTATCTACTGCACCTCAATTGCACTAGTCCGCAGAGTATTTATGACCTTTGTAACATTTCATTAATGCACTGCTCTTACACGACCAAGAGCGTAAGCCTCGTTATAGAGCCAGAGTCAGAGTCATACAATAGTATGATATTATGGCCACTGCTGCTACTCATTGATCACTGAAAATTCCGGCAGTTGTACAAGTTCCACGATCGACGAAACAGCACACAAAACGAATTTGCGCGCACACTTCAAATCAGCTCCAAGCACTCCCAGTTGTGGTTTGCTCTTGTTAAGTTGTGAAAGTAGTTTTTGTTGGTTTTGGTTAAAGCTACACACAGGTACAAACTGGATAAGCAGGTAGTTAACGGGTGTCAACTCCAAGGACTTTTCTTCTATCAACGAGACCGACTGACTATGAACTTAAAGACTTTATTTAATACTTTCAGATACATCTGTCAATTGAGAGCAAATGGCAAATCGTGGATTCATTTTAGCGGCGGTGCTAGTGCTCGCTTGCAGTTGGAGTGTTTCAGCGAAATTTGGCGATAAAATAACAGTTAAAGAGAAGGATATGATGAGGAAATCGATAGTTTTCGATAAAAAGACACCCGATGTTTTTTATTGCCCAATGCAGAAACCATCGACAATGAATAAACTAATTGTGAGGTAGGGACAGGAGGGAAATGAAATTGAGAGTTTAGTAGAAAGTATAGATTATTTCTGAATAGATCCCGTCCATTGCATAAGCTCTGTGAATTCGAAGGACAGCCACTGCCAGACGATTACAAATCAGACTGCTATCAGGATATCGATGAATCCGATTACGCATGCAAGGAGAAATATAGGATCATGGTGAGTGTGCTTTAACTAGATTGCTTGCCGCTCAAAAAATTAACATTCCAACCAACAGCTGAAATAAAAACGAAACACTTAATTCGCAGAATAGCAGATGAAAAGTAGATTTTTCAAATATTCTAATGTATGCATTGAAAGCAAATAGCTTTGCCTTCGAAAATTTCTAGAAAAAAAGTCAATAAAACTAGATTTGACTTTGAAAAATTGCTGCGCAGGCTCATAGCTAAGCGTGTGTGCATTTAAATACGTACTCGTATAATCAAAAAGCAGTTGAGGTAATACTTAAATTTATGATCACAATTTTCAAACATTCATATGTACCTCGAATACGTATACTATATATTTTGTATCTCGTGAAGCTTAAGTGCCATTACTTTTCCTTACGAACAAGTATCCTTTGGTATGCCTCTGGTACATATTTGTTTCCATGGAATGTGGAGTATAGTTTGTTCACTGAACTTCAAATAACAGGTAGGGAATAAGCTAAATATTTACTTAGATTTAGTTAGCCTTTCCAATGGCCCTTTGTTTGTGCTTCACAATATATTGCGCTTACTGGATACAAGAAATATGGAATTGGAACATTCGTTCCCGTGTTCTTCTTGTGTCATAAAGCACGCATTACATAAAATCTTTCCATGCACTTAGGCTTTTAAAATTAGCCGACACTCATGTATTCACATACATTCGCTTTACGTAAACATCATGTATATGATCCCACAAGACTCATTGATGGGAGTTTGACTCTGAATATTAAAGCTTCAAATTTCACGGTGTCACAACTGGTCAGAAATTAGAAAGGTTGAATATCAGAATTATGAAAGGCTGTAACATTTGAAATATTTTGGTTTAAATATACAACAAAAATACTAGTAGATAGTTTAACAAATAAAAAAAAAAGAAAATTGACTTTTTTTTTAAAAAAGATTTAAACATGGTTGCCGGTTTTATTTTTTACAGAAACGTTTTTCCAAAGATGATTCCAACACCGCGAGCAAACAAATCTAAAAATAAATGAATACTAAGAAAATTTTATTTGGCGAACACACTAACACTTCATTATTTTCACTTTCTTTTACACTTAACACTACTGAAACTATTATACAATACTAAACATGTTTTATTTTTTAATGTGCTAGGATTTTTTTTTTTTTTGTTTAGTTAAAAATGCAATTTGGGGTGGGTTTTTCTTTTCAAATCAAATATACGAATACCTTACTATAGCTATTTTCTCTCTTTTAATGTTGATTTTCGTTTTGATTTCCGAAAATTCTCCCATTTTACTGTAAAACTATGAACGGTAGCACTGTCATTACTCTTGTTTTTGCAACTGTCACCATTTATTTTATGCTGTAAAAGCATTCTATGCCTACATTTCTTTCTGTCACCTGTCATAATTAATTCGGCTCAATGTATTTGTTAACAAAATTCAAACTGCCTCTTGAAATGCTCAAACAAATAAAACAAAGCTCGGACCCTAACCAATGGCAAGGATTACAAATGGATTCTTACAGAGACTCTATTAAAATATAAAAGAACAATAAACTTTATTCTAATTCCACACGAACTGACATCAATGTCAGATTTGTAAACGGGATCGCACAACGTTAACAAAACTAAATAAACGCTTTTTGAAACAAAAAAATAAATTTAAAAAAGCGGGGGCATTTACAAAAGGTATAGTGTATAAACTAAAAAAAAAATCACAAATTGTTTTGGATATTCACACTTGTTTCACGCATTTAAGGAGTTTCGTTTATCTAGCGGTATATGTTCTTGTTCACAGATGAGAAAGTTTCCACCTGGCAGTGACTCACCCTATAATGGCACGCGTTTGAAGCGTTTCATGGAGCTAGACAGTGAGATTCGAGAGAAGATGGAAAAAGTCTCAAAAACCTTGGATTTTCATGATGTTGTGATAAAGTACTAAGAATTCGTAAAATATATTCTTTGTCGAGTCAGCGGCTGGGTCCAATCGCCATGTTTTCTTCTTGCATTTTCTTTTGTAATTAAATATTTAACTAATTTATTAAACAAAAAATGTACTTTCATTCTTTTTAACTTTGTTTTTTTTCCTAAGTTGATTAATTGTATTTTATTTGTTCCTAATATCATTTTAATTTTTTTTGTGTACAAAAATTTAAAAAAAAAAATAAAATAAATAAAAGAGCTTTGTTAAATATAACCAAATTCACTAAAAAGATTAAATGGATTTGAACAGGGGGCTGTTTTTTTAAAATAAAAATAAATACCTCCAATAAAAGGAAATATTTTTATTTTCTATTGATTTGTACAAATTGCAATCAAAATGTTTACCAAGAGTGGCAGTAGAAACAACAGTGAATCCAACAGAAAAATATCAGTTTTTGTTTTGTAAGGTCATTTTATACCTGCATATTTAAATAAGTACATACATAGCTTACCTACATACTAACTAAAGTGGTGCTACAGTTTGCGTTAAACATGAGCTCGAATTTAGAGCGAATCGTCACCAATTACTTCCCTGTTCCCCCACTCAAATTTATTAAGGTTCTTGGTGAAGATTTTCTAAAATAACTTCGTTTGTAATCGCTTGTCAAAACCGATATTAATTTAAATTTGAGTTTCCAAAAACTATTACATTCTTATTTTCATTATTTTGCATAGTCAATAAATATTTTAATATTCTAAGTATAATTATTGGATATTACAAATTGATTACATAGTTCGTACTCTTGGGTATTTGTCAAATGTTCGCGAGGGGTGGGACTCTGGAAAAGGCGTACGTTTGTCCGGGAATCGATTAAGTGATTATTCTATAAAATGATAATACAAAAGAAGTATCGATCATTCTGTAATCTGAAATAAACCGCTTATGAGTTATTGCGGTTCGTAAATACTCTCATTGTAAAACATTGACTTCGGGGCGAGTCCGCTAAAGACATGTCTAAAATGACAAAATTTAAATTTGTCGACTGACATAAAGAAAACCATTAAACCTGTGTTGTGTGCTGTACTAGCCATTGAGAAAAACCGATCATCTAGCAATAGATTCTTTCCAAGACTGTAGGACTAATGGAACGTTGGCCTTAGGAAACTCATAAGATGCATGACATGATGAATTTAAATTTGACATTGCCCTTAATATTGGACATAAGTACCTGCCAAAAAGGGCATATAACTATTTTATCTTCATCTAGGATCTTCATACTGTGAAATGAGAGTAAAAGCATTTTTTGAGCATTTTTAAATTTTGTCCACCCTGTATATTTAGCCTAAAATGGACATTAAAAGAAGCAAACAACAAATTGATAAGCATCAGAGCTTACCGAATTCCTTTTCGGGAATGACTTTCAGAACTTGACAATTTTTTGAAGGATGTACCTTAATCAATTTCTTAAAATCCAAATTTATTACATTCGTTTTGATCAAATTTCCCTTACAAAAAAACAAGTTTGAAAATATCCCACAGTGTATTCACAATCTGACAGTTCTGTCAAAAGTTCATCAATAATCCACCAACAAATCCCCCACATCTATCAAAAAAATTCCCCAATTCGAACCCGATATGAACCGGAAATCTACAATACTACCCTCTTCAGTCAAAAGAGTGTCTTGTATACTTCTTGCAGCATCTCTCTCTGTTAAATTTTGCAACTTTCAATTTTACGCATAAAACAATTACAAATTATTTTCAAAAATTTCGTTAATAATCCAAGGTAAAGCATCTCACGTATGAAACGTTGAAATTTTGTTCACAAGCAAAAGTCCTTTTAGTGTGAGAAAATAGGCAAACTAAAATTTTATTGATTTCAAACTGAAGGAAAATTTTTTTTTGATTTCATTTTGTTCGAGATTTTTTTTTTTCTTGTAAGTACATACGTGCGAATAAAAAAAAAACAAGTGAATGTAATGAAAGAGACGGAATGTAACCGTGTCTTTGTTCTGTGATGAAGTGTACAAAAAAGAGACATCGATGTCAGCACCCATCTTGTCTATTTCTTTCATTTGCTGTAGGTGTATTGGCGAAATACGATTGTCTCGCTCGTATCGTGCTTTCAAATATTTCCGAGAAAAGGGAGAAAATAATGTTCGATTGTTTTCTCTCTTTTGACGTTGGCAATTGATTTTTTTCCAATTTCAGAAGAAGTTTGACGAAAATGTTTTGAGAATTAATTTTTGGAATATATATAGAATCTTCAGCGAAAATTGTAAGTTCTCGAAAATTGTTTGTTAACAAATTGTTTTGTGCAATATAATTGGTGACATTCGGACTCGAATTTCCCCCAAAAAGTGACGTTTACAATGCAGTGTTTATATGAAGTGAATGAAATCGCAATACATGGTCTTTGACAGTCGACCAAGAGTTGAAAGAGCTTGAATATATTCGGTTATTGTCGAATTCCTCTTTCAACCACAAAAGGAAATTGGAAAGAAGTTGTAAAATGTAAAACAATAGCCATGATTGTATGTGTGTTGGTTAAGAGAAGAGGATAGAAGAGGGATTACTTTTTTTTCTAATCAAAAATATAAAGCAGTAGTCTTTTTTTTCCTCGAAGAGCAATCGCAATCAAAAAAAGTTGAACTATTTTTTTTCGAAATCATCTCCCCCACAATAAAACGATTAACAGTAAATAATAGGTAAAAAATATATTTTTTACAGCAATTTTTAATGGCTTTCATGGGTACAAGTGAATTTGATTGATTTGGTGTGAATAAAATTAGTTTTTGTCTTCGTCCAAGTGGAATTGAGTAAAAAAGTGAAAAACAGATTTTCTGAAGATTATACAGCGATCGTAAGACGAAGGGGTGAGGGTGTTACACTGTGAATGGGTTATGTATAAAATTTTCTTAGAAAAAATGTGACGAATTTCTTGAGAACTTTTGTTTTTTTGCAATTAATTTTGCCCTATCGAAGTGTTCAAATATTAAATTAAAAAATAATTTTTTTTTGAGAAAAGCCATTGAATTTGTTTTTTTTTGATGGCACATTGATGAGGTGGCCACTGCACTGTGGAAGACCTCGTCTGGGAAATTTCCTATCGTAGTTTTTTTTGTCTTTCCCATGAGTTAGTGCTAAAAATTTCAATCTCTTCACCTGTGCAAAAATATAAACAACACCACCCCAGAGAGACACAAGAACAAGTATTTCTTGGTTTTTGGGGGAAATTGAAAATTTTTCCTTTGATTTTCTCACGCATTCTATTTTTAACAAGACACGAAGTTCTTTTTTTCTGTGTTTGTGTCGCCAGAGACCTTTCATAACTTTTGCGGATTGGACGGAACACAAACACTTGTTTTATTTGGAAATCCTTTGCTTTGTATTTATTTTTATAAAACCATTAGCATTGTGATCATACCTTTACAACTCTTCCTTCAAACAAAGGAAAAGAAGAAACAGTTAAAACTTATGAGAGAGTTACCAGCAGTAGTTTTGTCAGCAATAATGGCCGCATACTTTTGTAAAAAGTTCAGTCTGCATTTATTTGTTATGATTTAGTCTGTGTGACTAATTGGTTTGAAATTATTATCTAATTTGCTATTAACTGATGCAGATACACGTAGAGACTTCACCTGTGTGCACAAATTATGTGGGAAGATTTATTTTTTATTGCTCTTGCAAGATACCTACTATACATACTTTGATTTTGCTTCCTTTGTTTATTGTGGGGTGCTAAGGTAAACTTTCATTTAATTACATCACTGATTTATTTGAAACATAAATAAAATAATAATAGATCGCGTTTAGGTGAAAGTATTTTTCTTTTGTTTTTCGTGCGATGCGTGCCCTAGTGTTTGATACTTTTCAATTATAACATATGGTAGATGGTTGAGACATACATATGTACATATGCACATATGTATGGTAGATTTTGTAAGATTAATGCAAATTGTTTTAATTTCCATGGTTGTAGTGCTATAGACTTACATTTTGGAATGCTAAGCTTTAGTATTTTAGGACATTTGTATCAATTTGCACTAATTTCTATGATCTGCACTAATTCAACTTTGACACCCTTATAGGGTAGTCTTGATTATAGTCAGTAGTTTCTCTGAAATTTCCCTTCTGCATAAGGTACACCAATTGAAAACACGATCTAAACTGTCAAATGTATTCTCGAGATCGATAAACAAATTATTGTGTAATGATTCGCACGGTTCAAATGTGGACGGTGAAGGAAAATTCGAGTTTGGAATCATGGTGTATTTTGTTGATGATAGGCCAGGACTACAGGCAAAAGTACCTGATCAGTTTTTGCAATCTTTAAGGTATGGGTACGCTTACCCATGGGCTCCTAAGATCTTTGAGGGTAGTCATTTTTCTTGAATATTTTGATCGTAGTTAAAGTTTCAATTTTACTGGGAGGATTGTTGGGAATACAATCGACTCCCTGTAAGTCACGGGAGATGTTATTTGAGCTAGAGGGATTTCGACTTAGAGGATGCATGTTCTATGGGTTATCGAGGGAAATAAAGAAAAAAAAGATCGAAAAATTCGAGTTAGAAAAGCTTGAAGGATCCTACTATGTTTGTTTAGCGTGTAGCCTTAGAGTGTGAAATAGCCGCACTATCGTTTAAATGGTTTAAAACTGAGGCTCCCGTCATCTTCTGAGCTCATCTTCATCCAAAGAAGAAACCGCCCAAACCCTTCAGACGATGTGTTTTGAACTATTGTTAGAAATTTGGATAATGTTTCCCTCGTTTCCTTTATCGATGTAGTTTTGTCACATTACACGTTCAAGTCTAAGTCATTATCTACTTTAGTATTGAAGTCCCATATCAAAGTGAAGATGACACCATTGGGTGTCAGACTTTGGAAATCTCTTGACTGGCGATAAAGCCTTTCTTTCCTTCTTCTGTTATAATCATTGATAGGGACATAACACTGAATGATTTTTTCCTGATTTGCGCTGCAATATAGTCTTCAATATGGCCTTCAATATCTTGTTACAAGGATGAGTGTCTTATATTATGTTCTTGTGTGGTTTTGGAGTCAGCAAAAATTTCACACCGGATTTACCACCACTTCCAGTTGGTTTTACCGACAAGAGCTCGATGCGGTTCCTTGTTTTGGTACTCTCCCACATGCAACTAACTAATATCTTTCAGGCCTAGGATGGTCAATCTGCTCACAAATGTATCAAATCAACTGGTGGGTCAAAAGTATGCCGAATGCCATAAATCCATCGAAGTGGTAAAAAAATATTCCAATGTGAAGAATACCCGCCACTTTCCTTGTTTTTATTTCTTGATTCGGTTATTTCCTTAGCGATTAGGTTTAAAAAATAATGTTTGAGTGTTTCATGGAAAATATGAAGTAATAGTGTGTACCAAGTGCTTGAATTGTCGCGACCACTTGTAAAAAATCAATCTTTTTCCACAATTTTGACTAGAAATTGGAAACAAAGTGCTAAAACCTTGGAGTTTTTATAATATATGTACCTATACATGTATGTATGTACATTAATGCACGTCCACTTTGGAGAGGATCTTTATAACACAACAAAAATTGTGAAATATCCCAAATAGTATCAGTATAATGTTACCAACATAATTCTATACAAATGCAGAATGCCACACTAACTTTATGACCCATCATATAGTCTATAACTATAGTAAGATATACTCTCGATTAGGCTCCGGTATAAATGTTTTAATTGCTGTATATTTGTCGCTTCTAAATAAATTAGTATTTCGGCGTAACATGCACAAATGAATTGAATTGAATCCTTCTCGAGACAAAATAGCTTGATGGTTGAGTGTTTTCTTGGATTCGATCCTTAAGATAAGGCTTCTAACTCGCGACTATAGCACTGAATATTTTTTTCTTATTACTATTTATAATATTTACAATGTATTGCATCAGCTACCAGAGGTTTCGCCTCTTTCTAATGCTGTAAACAGTAAAAAAATTATATCAACCTGTTAATTTCACAATCTTATTTCCAAACGCATAGATACATATTTCTGTCCATAAAGTAACTAAGGATATTGGTTGATTTTTTAGTTAAAAATGTTAATTGTTATTCCACGGTTTGCCCTATGAAAAAGTTCACCTTATCAGCAAATATTATACCACGCTTCTTCTCCTCTATTACGGATGTGATGGAAGATAATCATGGCATTCATTGATATTAATCATTGTTACATTTATTTGTTTTTGTTTAAATCACTGCCTTGTGAATCACATTATTCTAACACTTAGACTAATTGCAATTAGAATACTAATGCATACTATTTTATCGTCCATTTATCATCTGTCGTCTCTAATAGAGTATGTTTTAAAACAAAACAGTTGGATATAAAAATCTGCATAGGAATTTATTAGGTATTATTTATAAAACTTCAATTGTATTAGTCATTTATCATTAATTGGTATATTATATTTTAATATACCTTCTGCTTTGGGTAAAACTTATTTATTATTCAGAAGATAGATATTTTTGTTGTATCCCGAAGCTGGTTTTTAGGCGAAATCGATTGAAACCGTTTTAATTTGAATTTTCATTCTGATTGTTTACTACCTATTAATTCAACGATGTCAAAACTCAATATTACATCACCCTTCTATGATTGTTATATTGAAAAATGTTTTCTGTTCGGGCATTTAAGACGTATTTACGCAAGGACATTACATTTTGGGCTAGGCAAAGGTAGGGCCAAAAATGTTTGAAATCCATGTCTACTTTTGCAAACAACCATATTTTTATTCGAAATTGAAAAAATCTTTTAAAATAGAAGTATTCAAATTATACATGATTCATTCATACATTGCATACAGCCATGAGTGTTTTTATTTAAAAGAAATAACGATTTCGTGGATGTTTTGCGTGTAATGTCCTCCTCAGTCCTAGTACATAGTATATCAATAAAAAATGCACGTCCATTTTAGTCGAGAAAACTGTTAAAATATTTTCAAACGCTATCGTTAATAATGATTCGATTTGGTTTGCGAAATCGAATGCTGCACAATGGAATAAAGGATAGAACACTAGGCTTTGCCATATTCTGCCATACAGTACTAACCTTTTTTAATGGATTAATGGATATGTAATCTTTTCGTAATTACATTTCTATAGAAATGTATGTATGTATGAAAATGTGTGAAAAAGCAACTTCCTAAACCTTATGTTTAAGGAAAAGGATTTGAATTCTATGTTATGTTTTTGCTTAAAGTGATTGAGTCAACCTCTTCATTTTAATATAATAGATCGGATGCAATAACGTCTGAATTGTATCGCATAGTTTGCACCTCTTAAATTTAGCGCTCGCTAGTGAATTTTCTTGATTTTAGACAATGTATGTTGTAAACATTGGTGGGCATACTCTGCCTATAATATTTGTGTATGCTCATTGAAAATTCCAAATAACGCGACGGTTTTTAGGCGAAATCGATTGAAACCGTTTTAATTTGAATTTTCATTCTGATTGTTTACTACCTATTAATTCAACGATGTCAAAACTCAATATTACATCACCCTTCTATGATTGTTATATTGAAAAATGTTTTCTGTTCGGGCATTTAAGACGTATTTACGCAAGGACATTACATTTTGGGCTAGGCAAAGGTAGGGCCAAAAATGTTTGAAATCCATGTCTACTTTTGCAAACAACCATATTTTTATTCGAAATTGAAAAAATCTTTTAAAATAGAAGTATTCAAATTATACATGATTCATTCATACATTGCATACAGCCATGAGTGTTTTTATTTAAAAGAAATAACGATTTCGTGGATGTTTTGCGTGTAATGTCCTCCTCAGTCCTAGTACATAGTATATCAATAAAAAATGCACGTCCATTTTAGTCGAGAAAACTGTTAAAATATTTTCAAACGCTATCGTTAATAATGATTCGATTTGGTTTGCGAAATCGAATGCTGCACAATGGAATAAAGGATAGAACACTAGGCTTTGCCATATTCTGCCATACAGTACTAACCTTTTTTAATGGATTAATGGATATGTAATCTTTTCGTAATTACATTTCTATAGAAATGTATGTATGTATGAAAATGTGTGAAAAAGCAACTTCCTAAACCTTATGTTTAAGGAAAAGGATTTGAATTCTATGTTATGTTTTTGCTTAAAGTGATTGAGTCAACCTCTTCATTTTAATATAATAGATCGGATGCAATAACGTCTGAATTGTATCGCATAGTTTGCACCTCTTAAATTTAGCGCTCGCTAGTGAACTTTCTTGATTTTAGACAATGTATGTTGTAAACATTGGTGGGCATACTCTGCCTATAATATTTGTGTATGCTCATTGAAAATTCCAAATAACGCGAGAAAGAACTGATATTAATCACATAACTTTAAATCTATTTTAAATCATTAAAAAATATATGTAAATATGTACGTACGTGAGTGCAATAGGAATCAGGTACAAGATTATTACTACTTTTATGCATACATATGTATCTACATATGTCTTCACAAGCTTACTTATAGTGCATATTGAGTGTCATTTCACCCTTACACTCAGTTGCCCACCCACAAAAATAGTATTGAAATTCATCTCAGTGACTAATGCATGATGTCGACCTACTTTTATCCTATCTTTCATATATTCATCAAGTGGGACGAACCCCTAATAGGTGTTATCTAAACGTGCGTCATGTTCCGGTTCCGATTTACGTACATCTGTATATAATATGTATGCATATTCTTCCGGGTATATTATTTCAATTACAGTCAATATATTTGAAATGGTTTTTGTGATAAAACTTTCCACATGCAGTGCATACATACATACATATGTATACGACAATGCAAAGTTCACTTATGTACTTATGTATAAAACAAAATACGTCTACCCTGACCAATTAAACAATTGACGTGTCGCTGTCTTCGCAAGCTTACTCGTAAGACATACTAACTAAACTTAGACTATTTCATTCGTTATCATTTTCGAAAGTTAAATACTAGATGTTATCGCTAAGTTTTTGTTCAAACAAAATTTTTGTGCGCCCTGTAAACAAACATGATTTCAATTACGTCAGCTTAATTGCCGATAGACTATATACTACAGAAAAAGAGAGAGTGTTTATTCTGATAGTACGCACGAGACTTGACAAGGCTTTAGGGGATTAAATATATGGAAGCACATGGTTGGTTATGATGAATAACTGGAAGCGGATACTCTAGTTTATGCAAAATTAAAAGGTAAATTCGAATTTACCAAAATAAATTGATGATGTCATCTACTAATAGGCCCTTTCTCCACCCACACAAAGCTAATGGACTGAATTATTTGATCGTATGCAAAGCTTTGAAAGTTGTCATGGAATTTGCTTTCCTTATACGTCTTGAATTACGTTTTAATTACTTGCAATTGATAGGGTGTTATTGGGGATACAATTTATTGCGGAGCGGGTGAGTGGGCACCAGATGATGATAATCCAAAACGGCAGAAACTTTATGCAATTAGTAACAATTATTCCATTCAATGAATGTGTGCAACATTCCAACAGACGTAAGGAAATTATTTATACTTTTCGAAAATGCGTGTAATTAGAATACAATTGCCACTTAAGGTGGAAGGTGTACACTAATGCCCGATATAGTTATTAAGTAATCTTTTAATTTCGAAAAATATAAACAAAAGTAGAGATACGAGTAATTGTGTGTACATTCTTTTATAATTTTCGAAGATAAGTGACCAAAAATGTTCATTTGAATTAGCTGGTCTGGAGAACTACATACGAGTCTATATTGTTGTATAATTAATGAAGGTTAAAGAAATGTCGAACATTCCAATTAGTGAGATAATTAGCTTTTATTTTATTCTACTTTTTTGTGTTTTTTGGGTTAACTTTAATTTTGGAGGTTTTTTCTGCATTCGTATTAGCATGGACCAGAAACGTTATTGCAATGCATTAAGGTTCCGATTACCACTGTCGATTCTATTACTAAACTGCTAAAATAAGTAAATTTATTTGCTTTATTGCTTGATGTCTAACAAAAAGCACTTAGAAGCACAACTCTCCAAAACACACATTTCCATTGCTCGGAGGGTATATCGTATAAATTCATAATTTGTATTTCAAAAACCTAAAAAGATTCAAATCTATCGCTCATTGTCATTGTCACGCTCTCCTTTACTCTTTTTCGCTTAGTGGCTGAGGTTCCAAAAGACGTGCTACGCAATGATTTCACCATCGAACTTCTGATCTATCATGTATGATATGTACTACATTGCGGAGCAAAACATAATGTTATTTTCTTTAAAATTGTCTGAGTATATAAAGTCAGTATCTGTTCTTATTAACAATGAATCCCTACCATTTGGCGTAACACACTTTCAATTATTTGGAAGAGGAAATCGCATTTGAAATGGTTACACTAGACTCCACAAAAGCTTAATATATTTAATGCACATTGTACATGTACTTCACTGTGAACTTAGTATGAACAAGTAATCAGCAAAACAACTCATCTATTTGAAAGTATAAAACCGTTTTGCTGCTGTATTCTCTGACGGTGGAAGGTCATACAGCAGCAACATCAATACTCACTCCAATCAAATTGCAATACGAGTAAGATACAAGAAATCCACTTAATTTTGCATAAAAGCCTCTCAGATTGTTGCTGCACTCCACATCAAGTGGCATGTATAGGTGTTTACTTAAAATGTTCTCTCCGCTTCACCTTTAAAACCAATGGAACAAGGAATGTACCTTTGTCGGTATTGTATTGATATATTTTACCATATGTAATTATCGTATTATTGTTTATGACCTTAATAGACGTTGGATCTTTTCTTCTTCATCCCACCGCAGGTAAGGTAATGACTCAAATTTCGGAAAACAATTAAGTTTCCTGCTTTCAATTACGGAGTATTTAGAGTGCGTTATCGAAAAACCTAGACAAACAGATATTGTGTCTACCCGAACGAGTGTACTGAAAGAAAAAAGACTCCAAAGAAACACAAACTAGTCTCAAGTCGTTGACCTAGTTGTTAGTTGATTGTTTGTAGCGCTGTATCTGTTGCTTTCTGTACTGTGTGCAGTTTACTTTGAAATTGCACGAAATCTGTTTTTTTTTCTTCAAATTTTCTCGTATCGCTGTTTGTGTTTATATATACATACATAGCTTCTAAGTTTTCCTCCTTTTTTATTTGTTTATTTTTTATTTCTTGCTGAAGGAGGCTGAAATGTTTTCATTCCATGTATCACCCACCGTATACAATAATTTATTTTATTTTATGTGAAGTTTGACAGTGTTGTTACAGTGAAATGTCTTTTGATAATATTGTTGCAACTTTGTGCAGTGGTAAAAGTTGATGGATAGTTACATAGCAAAAAGAACAAAATTTATTTGCATTCGTCTGATCGAATAAACAAAAATAAAGTTATTTGTTTATATGGTGCAAGGTAATATCTTGAGGTAATTTTGATTCTGTCTATCTTCTTCTGAAAAGGACACAGTGACATGGTGGTTGGATTACAACGATATGTTGACTTCAAAGATGAGAGATTACTTTTTTATATAAATACATATGTTCTTAACCTTGAAACAAGAATTCTAGCTTGGTTGTACGGTGTAGTTAGGAATTGTCTGTTTTGGAGAATTTTATTTTACGAATATCAACTGTGATATGCTTCTTTGTTCAATTTTAACAATCAGATGTGAAAAATGCTGTAGATGCCCTGGGTTGTGACTATGTTACATGGGAAATATGAAAGCCTTCTACGTACGCCAGATTTCGTTGATACACCCATAGTTTCTCATCTAGGTATGCATTAAAGTATTTTGGTAATATCTAGCAGCTTTTAACTTGACGAGTACAAGGAGAATGATATAGATTTCAATGTGTAAAGAAAACACGTAAAATATGTATATAAAAGGTACCGATTTAAATGTTAATTAAATCCTTTGGGGATAGACCTAGTTGTAATATCCAAAGGAATATTCACATTTATAATTCTTATAAACATTCTTGACCTTCCTTGTCAACGTTTATTACATGTATTTTTTGTTTATTTTTTTATATTTACAGCCACTTTTGCAATAGAAGTCCTCTAGAAATAAAAGGAAGAAAATTGCTTTGCACATCTCTAAAAACGTCACCAATAGCTATTGTACGTTAGACTGTGTGCATTGGGCTGCTTCATCTTTATCTTGATCTGCTATTAAGAACAAAACACCAATTTATTTTTGTTTGGACCTGTTGTCGCTAACACCTCTAATTTCTTTTGCCATCTTCGTCTTTTTGCGGAGGACGCAGCACAAGCAGCAAGTGCTACACCCAAAGTTTAAGACGTTGTGTGTCTGTGCGTGTTAAAGAAACAACAATAACAAAATTAAACTGTAAACTGTAAACTGCAACTGTTCAGAAAGTTCTATTTTACATCACTTTGTGTTTCTTGTATCAACGAAGGCTCAATTAATTAGTTGGGAAATTAATTGAAAGTTAATTCTTGAAGGTGATTTAAGTACTAACGACTATGAACGGTATGAACAATAGTAGTGATGATGTGGCCGAATGCCCACTTTGTATGGAACCACTGGAAGTCGATGATTTGAATTTTTATCCGTGCACTTGTGGATATCAGGTAAAATTTGTTTTACTATTTAAAGAAGTACCAATGGCATAACATTTCTGATTTTTTTTTATAGATTTGTAGATTCTGCTGGCACAGAATTCGCACGGACGAAAATGAATTGTGTCCAGCGTGTCGTAAGGCATACCCGGAGAATCCAGCGGACTTTACTCCTTTGACTCAAGAGGAAGTATGTTGATCAGAGTAAATCAAATACTTAAAACTGCATAATTATGTTCCGTTTTCTTAGATGGTTGCCCTAAAGTCGCAAAAACGACAACGGGATCAGCAACGAAAGCAAAAAATTACCGAAAACCGAAAGCACTTAGCCAATGTGCGTGTTGTGCAAAAGAATTTGGTATTTGTTGTTGGTCTACCACCCAGACTGGCAGATGCCGATGTAAGTGCAAAAGTGAGAAACTATTTCTATCGTATCTATACTGTTGTCGATGAATTTGTTTTAATGTTATGTACATATGAATGTATGTCTGTCTATTATAGATTCTCAAGAGACATGAGTATTTTGGGAAATACGGTAAAATCCATAAAGTTGTGATAAACCCCAGCACCGCGTATGCAGGTGTGCAAGTAAGTTTAAAGGTTTTAAATTAGAAATTTTTACGTCTCATGACGTTCCATTTGTTTGTGCAGGGTCCTTCGGCGTCAGCGTATGTTACGTATGTGCATAACTGTGACGCTCTAAGAGCAATACAAAGTGTGAATAATATATCTATAGATGGCCGACTGATTAAGACTAGCTTAGGTACAACCAAGTATTGTAGTCATTTTATGAAAAATCAACAATGCCCGAAGGGTGATTGTATGTATTTGCATGAACTGGGCGATCCGGAAGCTAGCTTTACGAAGGAGGTAAAATAAAATGGATAACTAATCACATTCGATTACTTTATTACAAATAATTTTGTAGGAAATGCACCAAGGGAAGCATCAAGAGTACGAGAAGAGGCTGCACGACTTACTGATAGCCTCTTCTGGACCAAACGGTGCGCCAGGTGTAGGAACGTCTACAGGTGGAAATCCTGGGTCAGGAGCAACAACAAATGGTAATTTGTATAAATAAATATCACAAAAGAAAATTATATTGATTTTGTTTTTCTTAACAGCTAATGGCACAGGAGGAGGTCCTGTTAAAGACGCTTGGCCTAGTCTCTCAGTGTCGCCCACAAACAATAAAGAACTGACAAATGGTTCCGGCATTGGTGGCAAAAAAGAAAAGGGTCGTGGCAAGAAATCGAAAGGGGATAAAGCAAAGAAAAATAGTAACAATCACAACAATAATAATAGTAATCAAACCATCAATAACAGCAACAACAAAGATAACCAATTGCAACCAAGTAATTCGACGCAGCAAATGAATGGTACAAAGGATTCTTCGACGATCGGTGGTGTGGAGACAACAATTGCAACGAAATCTTCCACCACCGCGACAGATAAAAAATTATCCGATAAACAACAGCAACAACAACAAAATTTAACAACAGCAGGAGCAAGCAAATTGAAAAACGACACTAAATCGAATCATCTAAGTGCAGACGATGAGATGAAATTAATCGAAGATTTCGAAAAGGAGAACAGTTGCGAGGATGTGGGTGTGAATGGAAAGAATGCCTATGCTAGATCATTAAGGTTTGAATAAGTTTTTTTCTTGCTGTGCAATTGAGTTAACATATTGCTTTGCATTTCAGTTCATCAAGCAGCAATAGTAGTGATCATCGTGTGTCACCGTTCTTAAGCGAGAGCAGTACTAGCGGTAATAGTTCACCAGGCAGCTTCCCAGATCATCATACAACCATACCGACAACAGATACACATTTAGAAAATCATATTAATAATAGTAGCAGTAGTAGTAGTAGCAGCAGCAGCAGTAGCAGCAGCAGCAGTAGCAGCGGCAGCAATCAGGACACAAATAGTAAGTTGTCGTCATCATCATCGTCATCGTCGACGCCAGCAAGTCCGGCGGTTGAACTGAATGGAACAATTGAGACAAATGGAATTGTTTCACCTACGCCCACATCAGTGGCAACACAGAAACTAACAAATATTGAAAATAGTAGTAATATAATCGACACAACAGGTTGTTACTCCTTTTGGATGAGGTTTATGATACAAAATTGTTTGCTAATGTTTGGTTTTTATTTGCAGCTTGTCTTTCAAAATTGAATCTATTTGATGACAACAACAGTTTTTTCTCATCGTCGTCATCATTTCAACCCTTCAAAGGCAAACTGGATGCAGATATGCGATGCAGTCAGAGCAGTCATTTGAGTAGTGTCATTACATCACATCTACCGGATCTTCTCAATGGTGAGTTCATGTCATATTATTTTAATATGTATAGTTTTAGAACTTTATTTCGTAGTATAGCTTGTAGTTTTGAGTGTTTTTTATAAGGTGGGAAATGTTAAATCAGTTGAGGAAGTGATTTGTTTATTGTTTTTGGTGAATTTGGGGGTAGTTAGGGCGTCTGCCTACTGAGCGGGAAATTTGATAACAGAATAATTATTTTCACCTTCCCACCTCTTGCGAGGATCTGGCAAATATCCAAGAGTGTAACAGTCGTAAAAAAGTTTCTGCAACAAAAAATTAAATATACAGTAGGTTCCTTCAAACAACAAGAGTGTCTTAACAAGGAAAACCGTGACTACACGCTTATTAAATCATGAGTACTAAACTTATGACACATTACGATGGTTTTGATCGATCTAGTCTGTTTACTGTTGTCTGGCTAAATAATAATAAGGTATTAATTTTCTGTGATATATTTGTTACTTTGAATGCTGTTCCTATCTTTGTTAAAGATAATTAAATCATTGAGAACAATAAAATTGTAAAAGGACAGATTTAAAGGAGGTAGCCTATAGATTTTCTTTTCTCATTGACTCTTCAATTGGAGAGAAACATGCTCACCAAACAGTTTAGTGCAGGCCTTTGTCATTTTAGATAATAAGGTTCTACTGTCTTTAAAAAAAAATGTTTAGAGTAACAAACATGTTTACGCAGATTCCTACACAAAGTCCAAAATATTTTTTTACCACTACTAAGTTTAGATTTGTGTGATCGGAGTCAAAGAATTCAAAACTCTTTCGTTGCTCTTAAAAGAATTCTGTTTGCCAATCGATTAAAATACGAACAAGATGTGGAACAGTAATTCTTTGTTTAATAGCTATCACTAGAGTTATCTGCAGCCAATTTAAATTAATTAAAAAAGAAGGTGAATATCAATAGGCGCCTTGGCTCAGTCGTTAGTGTGTCGAACTACTAAGCGGAAAGTTCGATGTTCTATTCCCAAATAATACCAAAGGTGTTTTCACGATAGCACTTTTCGCGAATTCTCTCTAAAATTAAAATTTCTCTACAGACACTAAGGACCATCCTTTCGTACGAAGAATATGATCTGCACATCACAAAGGATTGTGAAAAGATATGATATCATTGAATCATGAACTACATACATACATGTGTACAAATCGATCAATCGATCGTAGACATCAGCGTTTAACCAAAAGTTTCTTTTGTAAAGAGAATCCCAATTGTAAATGAACAAATCAGGTGTGCGATTTGTCGGTTTGTGTGTGTGTCATCAGTCAAATGTATTCCACAGAAACACTGTATTCGAACTTCGACTTCAGTAACTCGATTGTTTGGTCAACTGTGTCCGATCACGATCTCCATTGACTTCATTATGTTGCAAGCATTATTAACAATTACACAAATATTTTTGTGGGTTTT
The DNA here is from genome assembly GCA_963583995.1 of Xylota segnis. Classification (NCBI taxonomy): domain Eukaryota; kingdom Metazoa; phylum Arthropoda; class Insecta; order Diptera; family Syrphidae; genus Xylota; species Xylota segnis. Next base: position 70,153,204 of record OY757237.1, on the reverse strand, counting down.
GGGTTACTGATTTGCCCAAATGCGTCAATTCTGCTTATTATTGTTAAAGCTTGTATTTTTTCATGATCAAGTTGAAATATCTAAACAATCCGTAGCCGAAAAACCATATTGAAAAACCTCACATGGTTATATTTTTAGTTTTTTTTTTAATCAAATAAGATGAGTTAACGAATCTCAGAAAGGGAAACAAATTGTTTTTCTAAATAAATGTTAGCTTAGGTTAAGATGAAAAACGCTTAGAATTAAAATCCATAATATTCTTTGTTGCTTAAGTTATTAGCTTAGAGTTGTAATCTGGAAAGCCACAAATAGAACTACACATCTACCAAACGCATTTTCATTTCATGTTTTTTTAAGTGTTTATTTTTCTCTATATTTTTTTTTTATATGTATGTATGTATGTTAAATTCTTTGCTAGTTACTGCTTTTTCTCTAAACTATTAGACACTATTATGAAAGATACTTCCACTTATCAGTAAATAGATTTAAACTCAAGTAGATTATGTAAATTATAAATGTGTGTGTTCGTTTGTTTGTTAAAAAAATGGAAAATTACAAAAAAAAAAAAATAACAAATTGAAATCAAAATATTGTCGCAAAATCATTAAAAAAAAACTAATTCGATCAAATCAAAACTATTCTCTTCTTGTTTCCGGCAACTCCTCCTGCATCTGCAAAAACAAAAAATCGGCAATAAACAAAAAAAACTAAATATTTTCTTTTTTCAAAATTTCGACGGCCATTTAATTTTAAATCCAGGCATCGATGGATATCAAAATAGCACAATAAATGGCACTGCTACAACAAATGGTATACATTTTATGACAAATCCCGAAAAATATTTATTCTCTTCCTCTTCATCCTCCCTGTCGTCGTTACACTCATCATCACCCGTGCCTTACGTATTAAATCCGACAACCTCAACAGAAAATTGGGAGGACGCCTTCAAATTTGTAATGAGAAACAATAAACAAATGGAAGATCAACACCTACCCCAAAATCAACACCAAATGCCTCACCAACAGCAACATCATCAACTACAACAACAGCAGCAGGAAGAGTTCCTTCGAATGCAAGAAATGCAAAAACGCAATTTACTCAATAATATTGGATTATCACAAATGAACGGACCACACGGTATGTTTTCGTTTGTTTTTGTTTTAAGTTTGTTTTGTTATTATTTTATTTTGTTGATTCTATTTTATTTAATCCATGTTGAGTTGGTTTTTATTCTAGATTTTGTTTGATTGCGTGTAGAAACCTTAGAGTAGGAGACGCTAGGATAGATATTAACTCTAATTTGAATTTTGGCTTTGACTCATAGTAGTAACAGTTTCTTATTGATTGCATAGCACGATCATTTTCAGAGAAAGACAAATATTTTACAAAGTTTTTGTTAGTGTTTATTTCTGGAACCAACTAACTATGTGAAATTTTTAAATACATTAACTTAAGGTTAATGTGAGAATGGAAAACATAAGTGACGTGTAATGCCTATTTAGAAAAATTCATGTCAATTAGGGTTTTGTTTTCCTTAAACAAATTCGACCATTAGGTTTGCAGAATGTTTGAAAATTGTGGGCGCCGTAGCTCAAGTGGTTATTGTGTTGGATTACCGAGCGAGGGTTCGAGATTCCATCCCCAGGTAGGACCTTAAAGCTCGTTCACATCTGAGAGTATATAACATTCAGGAAAAAGCTCCTCAAAAAAATGCACTTCGGACACGTTATTAACAACACGAATGGTTTGAGAAACTAGGTCTTGTGTATTATTGTACTGTCGCGCAAAATATTTGTACTTTTGTAAAATCCTTCTTGAGCCGGGAATCTAGGCTTATCATTCTCAATCCATGCTTTAATTGATTAGCTTATAATTCGTTAAAAAAAAAAACAAGGAAAATCGGATTTGTACAAAGCTAAAGATTATTTGTTTTGCGTATTGCCTTGCCGAGCGTTATCTCTAATGAAAAATTTCGTATGCCTTAGTTTACATTTTAAATTTAACATATTGGACAGTATTGAAAGACAATGAATTCTCCGTTTGTTCTAGGGCAGTCTGCAGTCCTTATGTTTTGTCATGAAGTTCGAATTAGTAACTACACTTAGATTTGATTAAATCTCAATTTTAATTTACTATAGATAATTAATAAATTATGCGATTGTACTTTAATGAACTTTAGGAACTGCTAAATTTTATTTGGATTCCCATACCATAGATAAACGGTATTGTAGTTCTGAAAGTAGTTTAATCTATTTTGCTTTTGCGGCACCACAATCAAATATGAGTACATACTTATATCATGTAAACTTTAATGAAAATTATTTAGTTTTGGTGGTTTAAAAATAAGAAAACACAAGTTTTTGTTGAAAATGAAAAGTAGACATATTCCTTGACTGTATATGTATCTTCCCTTTTTTCTGGGTACTCCCAATGTAAGAGGGAACACTCCTTTATTGTTTCAAAAACATTATTTGACACTATAATTTTTTGATCATGTCACAATTATTCTTATTGAATGCTCTATATATTTTTTTTATCTATCTTACAGATTTTCCCAACATAAGTAACAATTTCCATAGTGGAACTGATTTAAGCCGGCTTTCTCAAACTGCTATCATTCAGCAACAGCAACAGCAACTTCTGCAGCAACAACAGCAGCAGGAGCGACAACAAGGTGACCATTTACTTAGTAACAGTCTGTTTGGTACGAACATGTCAAGGTTCTTTGATTTCCATAAGAATCAACAGCAACAACAGCAACTTCATCAGGTATGTATAGTCTAATCAAACTTGTATTTTAAGAAAATCAAAGAAAATATTATATTTCCATCAGCAGTTTGTGATAAACGGCCATGGTGGGAACGGCCCAGTGAACGACCACCTAAGGATGGCGTCACTGTTAGAAAACAATAGAATCAATTCGCAGTTCTTAGATCACACAAATGGTAAGAAATAGAAACCTTTTTAAATAAAAGTTTAATATCGATAATCCTTGCAGGCCTTATAGGACAACAACCATTACAAAAGCAAAGGTTACCCGGTAAATATGATCCTATGGGTACACACAATCTTCTCGGTGTTGGAGCAAATAGTGGTAATCAGCAGCAACAGGCACAACAGCAACAACCCACAAATTCTCAACAACAACCGCCACAGTCGCAATCGCAATCGCAGCCACAGCAACCACAACAACAACAGGCGCCATCACGTCTCCTAAATCAATTTAGCACACACAATTCATCTGTGGACGATGAATTAGGTCAGCACTGAAAAAATGAATTTTAAATTCAATTTCACATTAAATATTTCTGTAGGTTTCGATCCCTTCGATGAGACACAAAAAGCTTTAGCTGAGTTAATGGAGAATGAAATGGTTCAGCAACAGAACGTTAGCCATCAAAAGCACCTATTGGATAATGTGCAGCGAACACGAATGCCGCCACCTGGTTTTAACCATATGAATGCATTTGGATTTGGTGTACCCAGAGCACAAGGTAGTAAGATATTACCATTCATGAATATTACCGGCGGTACTGGTGGTGGACAACAGCAGGCACCTATGCCCACGCAACAGCAACAGCAACAACCAAACAATTGGAATCCACACTTAGCAGCCTTTCAGCAACAACAACAGCAGCATCCCCATGATCCTCAAATGCATATGAGCCAACAAAACCAGAACGGTGGAAACCACAATAAGGGTATATTCTGTTGTTATTCTTATTTGGAAGCTTTGTTGATACGTTATGTTAAACAGGTTATGGCAATATGCCTGATTGGACAGCTATGGATCCAGCTATACTATCATTCCGTCAATTCTCTTCATTTCCACATCAGCAGCAGCAACAGCAGCATCATCCCCAACAACCGCCACAACAACAGCAGCAACAACATACTGCACCAGATATGTTTATGCAGCATTTGACACAACAGAACGGTCAAGGTATGTTATTGGAATTTTTATTTGCAGTCAAATTAATGATTTGGCTTTGGAAATGTGTCACTTTTTTCGTCGTTCACGTCTCCCTTGTCACAGTATACACACATAACGAGGCAATTCCCACCGCTCCAAAGTAGGGCTATTTCTGTTCTTAACGTTCCTTTTTTAGCTTTCTTTCCTATCAACAAGAACTACAATGTATACACGAATATTTTCATATAGAGAAAGGGAAACTACTTTATCTATTTTATCTATAGTTCATATCACCGGTTGTGCATGAAATTTTCAGCATTTTCATCTTTTCCGAACAATTTGTTTGCAGGTTTTGGGCCTCAACAACCACAACACCATGGCGTCAATCTACCAAATAATCTTCTAAACCCTCAACAGAATTCTCAAGCACAGGTAAATGCCAACGTTCAAGGAATGTTAGAATACCTCAAAAATAGGCAATTTGTGTAGATTTTTTATGTGATGATTGTTTTTTCTTTTCTTTTTTTTTGAAACAATATAATAATTACACATTACTCCCTCCCATACATATACAAAGACAGACAAATAGATCAAATGATCACTGAAAATTAAAAAAAAAATCTTTCTTTCCTTTTTTATAATATATTTTTTTGGATTTCATTTATTTTTCTTTTTTATAAACAAAACAAAAAAAATCAATTGGATTTGTAACACAGAAATGATACCTGGCATGTGACAAGAGATGGTTTTTGAATAGAGTATTATTATGCTTTGATTTTCTACCTTCTAACACTTCTCTCTGCTTAAATGTGGGGTAAATGATGTGCTTTTTGTAATGATATAACAAATGAATATTAATATTTTTTAGTTCAAACATTTCATCTTACAAAAATCGGTGTTTGTTGCTTTGTTGTAAATTGTTTGTTTTGTATTTTTTTCATTGTCTCACTTGTTATCAATTGATCATTTTGGTTTTCTCAAGAAGTTTATTAATTTTCTAGGTAAATTATCCACAAATTGCTAATTGGCTTAATAACGAGCAAAACCTATTCATGAATAGTTTAGCAAATGGATTTGTAGCCAATAACAGTAATAATATTGTTAATAACCCATTGAACGGTTACAATGATAAATTCTCAATTACAATGCCGCCTGGTATACTCTCAAATAATTTAAATACACAACAGCAAACAACTGAATGTACTAATTGAATTGAAAATGCAAAACGAACATAAGAGAAAGAGAGAGAGAGAGAGAGAGAAATGTTAAATAAAATAAATTTTTTTGCAAAACATATATAGAAGAAGGAGAGTTTTCGTATTAAACAAAAAAGTCAAACAAAATGTTCTTTTTTTCCAGGATTTTTATATTCAATATTTACACATATTATTATTTTCGTTAACTAGTTTGTTAAATGGATAGTATTTCGTTATTTATTTCTTAACGTTTACGTGTGAACATTTCCGCTCAGTAATCCAGCTGTCTTTAAGGAATGATGTTTTTTTTTTGGAAAAGCGTTGTTATTAGCCATGGTTGAAGTCCCGAAAACTTGATATATTTTTGAATTCTTAATAGGTTAACTAACCTTTTGTAGTTTTTCTTATGTGCTCAGTCGGATAGTCGGTGCTGGTACCCATACGACTAACACAATAGAAACATCGTACTTGTTCCCTCATTTTTCGGGGGACAGAATTATGCAATTATTGCGAACGGCTCACAACTGATGGCCAATTGAAATTTCTGTAAATATTCTGTTGATTTTGATGATCATGCAACAATCATGAAAAAGTTACTAACCCTCTACTGTATACATTATGATTCAGTGGAAAACCACATGGTTTCATATGCATTAGAGGGCTAATGATATTTCCTTAGTATTTTATTGTGTGGCCTTGTTAGCAATAAAAAAATTAAATTTGGAACAATGGCAAGCATAAAATTACTGATGATGCGGTTTAGGAAAATAACTTTCGTTGTCTTCTTTTTGCGAAACACTTACACACCTGGATTTTCAAACAGGACTATCTTAAGCAAAAGTAGGAAAATCTTCGTTTTTTCTTATGAGTTTTAATATTCACAGTTTTTGTTTTTGTTTAAATCCTTTTGTTTTTCTAATATAATCCAAGCATTAGACTTGTTTTTTTTTTCTTTTTGTAATTATACGAGACCTCTATTCGATTGACTCAAAGATAACACGTTAAACTAAATAGGGTTATACTATGCCGTAATGAAAATTAGTCTATTCTTTCGCTTATGAAAATGAAAATAATTTTCTCACCTCTGTTTAATATTATTTAAACAGAATTTTCTTACATTGGGTCACTTGCTAATCAATTAAAAAAAAGTGCTTTCAAAAACAAAACAGTAAATCTTGCTTTACATCAGAAGAAAGTTATCTACATTTTTTGACTGCTTGAAACAAAAAAAACATGTCTGCAGTGTTTTACATTAGTCCCAACATTTTGTAAAATACTCCACACAGTTTTTTTCTCCTATTGTTGCATATATGTATGTATTTAAAATTATTAAATTTATAAACAAACTGTTTTTTTTTTAATTTTAAGTTTATTTAAATATTGAAAATGTTTTTGTTTGTAAATTTGATTTTAAAGTCACATATTTTTAGGGCCAAAAAAAATTTAGCTCTTTCAAAATATATTTCAAATTATATTTTGAAATTGAACCGAATTTTGTTTATTTCTTTTTTCATATTTCTATAGTATTTAGATGAAAGCACTAAAATTTACGTATAATCCATTCAAATTTGAAACATATGTAACGCTCTAGAAAATACATCAATGTAATAAAATAAAAAAACACATGTGTAGCTTAAGATCACATTATGTTATTTCTCATTTCAAATTATGCAAAGTCTAAACTCTCCTAAATCTATAAAAAGTACTAAGCCAATCAAATCCAAATGAAAAAAAGAAAAAAACAAAAAAAAAATAAATTAAATGACTAAACCTACAACACCTACATGCATACATACATTACATATGTTCATACATAGATATACGTATGTAAATTACAAGACGACGTTTTGTTTTTTCTACATCTGTTCAAGAATGCATTTTTATTCCTCACTATTATTATATAAACGAAAAAAAGGAAAACAATTTATTATTATGCATTATTAATTATTCAAATTTTTAACACAAAATTATATATTATACACTATGATGACACTACAAACTTTACTCCGTATACACAAGTTCACTTGATTATGATGAGGATGAAAAATTTCCAATACAAATGTTTTCTTTCAATGCTGCATATAACATTGCTTGGAAATTTTTCATTAAACAAATAAATAAAACTTACATGAGAAAAAGAACAGATATATATATATATACATATACATGTATAGTACATGAAACATTATACATAGCTGTTTGCGAAATATTATTTAAAAAAAAAAACAAGAAAAATGGATGAAGGGAAATCATGAAATGCGTGAATAAAATATGTTGATTATTATTATTATATTATTATTACTATTAAACAAAGAAAGCAAGTGAAATTAGTTAAAAACAACAACAAAACGCTATGTATTCAAATAAAACTCTGATTGATGATGACGATAAAAATTATTAAAAAAAAAAATTGAAAAAATATGCAAAAAAAAAGAAACAAAACAAAACAAAATATTATTAAGAAAATAAATCAAATTATAAAAAATATGCGAATCAAATGTATTTTAATTTATCTTTAGTATGGAAGAAGGACGAAGGTTACTTGTCGAATGATCGCTGACACTTTCAAAGGTAAGTATGTTAGCAAACAAAGGTAAGTCATTAACAAAATTTGCATTACTGTCTGCGTTTCTTGAATCTTCTTCGCTTGCTCTGCTAGAAGTTGAAAACCGCTTGTCTCTGTGACTAATAGTTCGTCTTAAACATATAAATCAGTTAGTCAAAGAGAATAGTGAAAATGCGCTGGTCGCCATCTTGTTTCCGCCATATGTGTCAAAATCCATAAATAAATAAAAAAGTTATGGCCAAAACAAATGTGTGCCAGAAATACCAATCAGCGATGATTACGTTTTGGGTCGCTCAGGAGGGTCGGTATACCTACTGATTTCTGAGAGTTTCTGTTGGCCTGGTATTTTGTAAGCGTTTTGTAGGCTTATTTTCGGAACCGGGCAGGCTAGCGGCATGGAACAAGCATCAAAATCTGTGGCAGAGGGTGTGGACTCTTTTACATAACATTTTGGGTTGCTCAGGAGGGTCGGTACACCTACTGATTTCTGAGAATTTCTGTTGGCCTGGTGTCTTGTGGGAGTTTTGTAGGCATTTTGTAGGCATTTTGTAGGCTTATTTTCGGAACCGGACAGGCTAGCGGCATGAAACAAGCACCAAAATCTGTGGCAGAGGGTGTGGACTCTTTTACATAACATTTTGGGTTGCTCAGGAGGGTCGGTATACCTACTAATTTCTGAGAATTTCTGTTGGCCTGGTATTTTGTAAGCGTTTTGTAGGCTTATTTTCGGAACCGGGCAGGCTAGCGGCATGAAACAAGCACCAAAATCTGTGGCAGAGGGTGTGGACTCTTTTACTTAACATTTTGGGTTGCTCAGGAGGGTCGGTATACCTACTGATTTCTGAAAATTTCTGTTGGCCTGGTATTTTGTAAGCGTTTTGTAGGCTTATTTTCGGAACCGGGCAGGCTAGCGGCATGGAACAAGCATCAAAATTTGTGGCAGAAGGTGCAGACTCTTTACACAACATTTTGGGTTGCTCAGGAGGGTCGGTATACCTACTAATTTCTGAGAGTTTCTGTTGGCCTGGTGTTCTGTGGGATTTTTGTAGGGGATTTGCGTCAGAGGGTGTAAACTTTGCATATATATTGTTACAGGGTGCTTCATCATTTCCCAACCAACCAATTTTCTGCAACCAATATGACAGTTCCAAGTGGAATAGCGAAATGAAACAAATACCAAAATGTAGGTAATAAAGAATATTGTATTTTTAGTAACGTAATACAGAGTGATCTGTGATTTTGACAAAAAAAAAGTTGTTGCATGCAGGCGTGGAAATTTCTGTTGATGTATCGATGAATTGTGGTGTTTCCAATTCGATTCCGACTTTGAAGAGGTGACGTCACCTCAAAGTTTCGATGTTACTAGTAAGGGTTTCCGGATGCACTAATCTACTCTAGTTTACAACCATTTAACATACCAATAGTTTCAATTCCAACTGTCATAAAGCCTTAAAGCGTGCAAGTTTCCGGTTAAACTTTACCATAAGATAGCCTGTTTTGTAACCAGACACATTTCTGGTTGGTGTACAGAATGGTGTAAATTTAGGCTAGCTCATGATAAACGTGCTCTAGTTCAGATTTAAACCGATCAATATGGCAGTTTATGTGAATTGATTTACAGTAGTGTAGTTCGTGTACATACATTATATGACTTAAATTAAAAATAATTCTTAGAGAATACGTTATAAAAAGGTACAACTATAATTAATATTTTATCAATCCCAACATTTTTTTTTTTTTTACGTTAAAATATTTCTTAACACAATTTGTGCGTGATGGTTTCATTATTCCCATAAATAAAGTACATAATATAGCATTAAATTCAAAGTTTAACAAACAAATTATTAATGTTCCAAAGGCCAATAAAAAGCAATGAATATGCTTACTAAAAAATAGGAACTCGATAAGTGAGTGCCTTATCATCACTTACTAAATTCTTTTTAAACAATTTCAACAAATAAATAAACAAAGAAAAACACAGCACCATCTTTCAAATTTAAAACCTAGTAACTATTACTTTTTATATCCATATGAATTGATTGCAATATATTCCTCTTCACAGAGTATTAACAACTGATACCATTGATCACCATTAATACGTTTCTGTTCCAGAATGCCATTATAGACTGGCGGCAAGCATTTTGGTGAAATATGTTTGTGCAATGACTCGCGGTCGGTACCATGGAAATGGATACGTGAGCGCAATTTCTCGCGGAAAAATGGCTTGAAGAGGGCGAAGACTAGGTTGAATATTTTTGGCTGATTCACAATGTGAATACCTTTCACACGGAGTGGGACTGAATCCTGAAATAAATAAAGCAAAATAAGTTAAATCAAATTTATTGGAATGAAAATGAATACAACCCACCTGTAGCCAGTCTACAATTCTTTTGGCGAAAGGCGGCGTGAATTGCCAGGTTTGTTGCATACTCAAGCCATCCATGTCGAATATCACAATCGCACCATTTACTTGGGTTTCGGGTTCCAACATGGCGGCTTCGAGGAAGATGACACAACCTTTGAATACTTCATCGAGGGAGACTTCCTTGTGCTTCCATTTTTCTGTCAAGGAGAAACAAGTAGAAAGAAATTAGACATAAGATTACTCAATTTAAGCTATAACTAAGCATTATAAGTACAGTGATTAGTAGCACTAGACAAAAAATAAGCAATAGTAGCAATAGACGATACGACAGGTGTATAGCGAAATGAGGTCCTAAATTCTCACAAGTATTCGTGTTCTGCGTGTTTATAAATTTTGGTCAATATATGCCCCATCTTCAAGAAAGGCTATCTTGGGTCGTATAAAATTTATAAAGGCATACCTCTGCTTATTGTCGCATATAAGATCATATCAAACATTCTGCTTGAACGTCTGAAACCTTTCTCCAATACACTGATCGGCACGACACGAAGGATCAAAAATCGACCACATTTTCACACTAAGTCAAATCCTGGGTAAAGACCAATGAATTTTAAGTCGAGACACACCATCTCTTCATAATTGGTGCTTTCATATTAGGATTCGACTTATATCTGAAATGTATTGCATTGTCTATTAGGACTACAAAGGAGTAGCACGATCGAATTGCAATTAAATGCATAAGGTTTGAAGAAGAGAACCGAAATAAACAAGGAATATTTGGTGTCTTAGCGAATTTTAACTACCGATCAGCTATATGATTTTAAGGTATTCGAATATGTTACTTACTTCCAAGCTCCAGAAGTAAAATTCTTCTGCCGAGTTGATCGCGATTGGGGAAAACTGTAAGTACATTGGCTTTGAATATGTTTTCTTCTTTGCTCGGCAGGAGGTTGTCGTACATATCCTTGTGCTTTATTTTAAATGCATAATAGCGCTTGATCTGTAAAGAAAAATACAAGGTGGTGGATTTAGTATAATTTTTTTTCTAAAAGAATGATTTCAATGAAAAATCATATTTCTTTTCAAGAAATTTAGCAATTACATCTTATTAGGTTAAGGCGGGTCTATAAGGACTATCCTTGTAGTCTTACACGCTTGGTTAAAGAAGATCTATCATTACTTTTAAGTATCTTCAGGACAATACGAGGGAGGGTCGCTTTAAAAGAAAAATTCTTATTCGGATTGACGGGCTTAGAATAATATAAGAATAGAAATATTAACAATTTTTTATTGTCTGTGCTATATTCCTTATACGAAGGGCTTTTGTTTAATGTTGGGTCCAAAGGACAATATTTGTTTTTTAGACTCTTCTTTGTTGTTTTACAAAAAGATAAATTAATGAGTAAATCAGACAGGACTAGTTAATCATACACACTCATTTGTTAAGCAAGCTTCTAACTCATCCCTCAAGTATGATAGTTATTGAAGGAATAATATGTTAATTTTCCGTAACCAAACTATGGAATCTAATTTATTGAAACCCTAGTCTACTTTGGAATATAGATTTATTATGAAATTATTAAACAATTAATATTTAGAAATCTTCAATGTTTGGACGCAAACAAATCACCTGGTCAGTTAGATATGTACACAGATATCTAGGTAGATGCTTTCAAGGGTTCATGCAACTTTCAGTTGTTATCATGCTAATCACATTTTTTTTTCACGGCCACGGCCAAATACGTATTAGCTAAGAGCTATTTTAGTACACCACAACTTTTTTCAGGAATACCCGTTTGGTCCCCTAGAAGTGTTAAATTAATTATCACTTCTCTCGTAAATATGTACATATTTATCGTAGATGTATAAATCAATCAGTTACGTATAGTAAATAAACTACAATCGAATAGAACTAACTAAATGCAATAACTTGGTTCTGTTAATGTCACGTACAAACCAAAGCTCATCGACTAAATCAATACCATAATATGTATTTGCATATGAGTCTGATTTACCAAGATCTCTGATCGGTAATATCCATTGTTTTGCCCAGGCCTTATTTTAATTTATTTATTTAACAAAGTAAATCAACAAACAAAGGATGAATCGCTTGTGCTTAACTTAAAAGGTGTTAGTCATACTCATAAAAGCCCATTACAAGTAGGTTATGTTGTCATATGCATAATAAAATGTTTGTTCATCTTACCAAGTCTCTCGCGCTTTCTGGATAAAATTTACATGGTCTCAGGAATCTAACGAAGTACTCCTCATTGTCTTTTGGATATTTAAGGTCCTTTTCATCTGAAAATAGAAGAAAACACATGGATAAGTTACAATTACGAATAAGGATAGAAACCCGAAAAAAAAATATACAAGGCACTGAGGTGTATACTTGTCTAAATAAACCGGCCACCTGTGGTTGTATTGACAGAAACTTTTGCTTTCGTTTCTTGCCTATTATCAACTTGAATTTTATAAAAAAAATGTGTTAATAATTTATTGTTGCTGTTAATTTCAAATTAGATGTTAAATACAAAGCGGTGGTGCGTAGAAGGAACAGAATTGCTCGCGAGTTCTAAGTACGAACAGAAGAGAAGGGATGAACATCTCAGAAGGAAAAGGAAAGAGCAAGTGAAGCGCAAGTTTTATCAAAAGCTATAAAAAGCATGTGAAGGCAACCAAAACTTAAAGAGAAGAACAAAGAAGCTTAGTAGTAGAATCGCAGTCGAATATGGAAATATTACTTGTGTAGACTATATAACGGTGATGATGACCAAAATTTCACCATGATAACCAACATTTTCTATTGGAGCTAATGACTTGACTACTGACCTATTTAAAGCAGCGTGCTAAGGAGTATATAATTGCGTAGCAAAGTTCAAAAACAACGACTAAGATAGCTTGGTAGAGTGAATAGACAATTCTCCGGCCAGATAGTCTTTGAATCCCTTTTGGAGGGACATCGCACTACAGGAAGACCCCACATAAGGTTGCTAAAGGTCCCAATCCACCCCGGAGTTGCTTTCAATAGAGCTTAGCATGCTTTCACAACAAAGCACACCAATTGTGAACTGTCATAGATTTGCAAACAGATTCACACAAAACTGAATACAATTTCATTACTTTACAAAACGACAGGGCAATGCAACTTATAAATATTTAAATTTTCTATTTAACACAAAAAATCGCCTGACTCTATATGTGTATCTCTTTTAATTTTCATCTTTGTAATTCAAAATACCTTTTCAAAAAGCGGGTACCACTTCACGACGTCTCGCTATGGTCTGCTCATTTAAACGCCAATATGGAAAACCCAATCCAAACGAATTAACAATTTTTTTTTTGATTTGTTTTTCTATTGCTTTTGTTTCTTTTTTCTTACTACCACGGCACATTTTATTACCTTGTTATGGAACTCCCAAAGAGCAAGGTCAAGTGAATACCTACACAGAGTTGTGTGAGTAAGTTTTTTTTTTAAAAATAAAAAAAAAACGCCGAATATGAACTTTGAATACCACGTCTCTCATTACCAGTGACGTTTAGAAAAATAAACAAAAAAATTACGTGGTCTTTATTTACCAACGTTGTTGACCATTTTCATGGGGAATTTCCTTTACCTTGTACTTAGACTTTAATTACTGTAAGATCGCTTACAGAGTGTAAAGCAATGAGATAATAATAACATTCACAAACTCATGAGTGTCTCATAATGTCATGCAAACAACGGGTGAGTGCAACACCTCGTAAGGCCCATTAAATCCGATTCCAAGTAATATTAACAGTTTTTCTGTATTTCTAGTGCTGTCTTGTTAATTGCAGCTTCGACTGTCACGCGGACCCTATTTGTGTACTCGGATAATATCAGCCCTGACATGAGCTTTGATCTTTCATTGTTCGATCCCCATGGCCAAGCTTACGATTTGTGCAATTAAGCCGGCCGGTCTACCAATTTTAATTTGCTGCTCACGTTTTTTCGCGGTAATGAGACATTTCAAAATTTTAAATTGATGTACCTACACATGTGTGTACATATGTATATTGTTCATAAGCTCCATGAGGAGATTTCATTTGAAATAATCTATCAATTTCGACGGAATGCTAGCTAGTTTATGGTTCACTGCAAAAACTTGGAAATCTAGTATATGTAAAAGAGTGCAAATAAATGATCTGGTACAAGGTACATAGCTCATACGGATGAGATCGTGCTAATTGATTTAAGTCTGACAGAGCGATGATTTGAAGTAGTTTTACAGAGTTATAGGAGTAATTTACTTCGGCAATTACTTAGGTTGACGTTAATGCGATGATTTGCACAAAGTGCCAATCCACGTGTCATCAAGACTATAGTTTGATGGATTGTAATGAAGCATTTAACTGTCACGGACATTATGGAGTGAACTGAAATTCATTGGGTTCAAATCTATGTAGATGCGTACATTGTACCAAATTAAAACAAAAACATGGAACCTTCCTAAATCAATGTCAAACATGTACAGGAGTGTAATCTCTAGGTCAGGTTGCTTATCTCGACGACGTGGCCTTTAATGCTATATTCGGTGATTTATCTCTTAAGAGTGATATCATTATATTTTTGTTTATTTTATTAGTTTTAAATAAAGGATTGTCACTGTCGCTGATCCACATCAGAAGCCAAAAGAAAAGAAAAAAAATTAAGACTTTGACATGACTTCACTGCAGCAATTATTTTATTCGAATTGAATGGCATCATTACTGTGCAAAAGTTGAATAATTAAAAACAATCATTTCTTTTTAGAATCCAAATGGAAACTACTTCACCTGTGACTTTTGTGCGGTTTTGTGAAAGGAATTAACGTGAAAACATGAGTATTTAAATTCGTTACTTGAATACGTTAATAGGATGATCTTCACTGGACCGGTTCATTAATATGCTGAACAGCTTTAATCACACATTACTACAGCAATTTATAAAAATAGAATTTATAATATATACTAAGTCCATAGTATGGGAGAACACAAGGTATAACGACTTTGTTAACTTGTTTCGCGAATTCGATTTTAAAGTCCTAAGCGATACATGTTCCATTAAGTCAGTCAATTCTCAACTGATTTGGGAAATACATATTACGATTTCATTAAGAATAGGCTTTACATTTTTTGAGAAAACTTTTTTGGCGTACATTGGCAGCTTTCAAAAATCTGTGGGGGATAAGCAATTAATGCTAGGAGTTTCGGTGTGCAACAGGAATGAATACATTTCTTCAACCAAACACATCAGTCAACAATAATACGTAACTCCTTCTGGAATACATTATAAAGTCAACCAATTCTATTGAAATGGAAAATGTGACAGCCATAAATCATTTGGTGTTTTTGTTAGTGTGAAAACGTATTCGTTTAGGCTGACCAATTAAACAACAATATCAGAGCTGATCATTTCAACGATCGAGGGATTTCCATACATTTAATCTAATCTTTTTTTGTTTTTCAATAAACTAGTTTTGAATACTAATTAGGTTCTTATCACAGAAAACGAGTTTTGACTGCTGACCGAAATACCCACAGACCAATTGTATCTGCTAAGTGATAAACAAGTTTTGGACACAAAATGTGGTGTTTCAACAATGTGTACTGCATTTCCAATCAACAGAATTCTATACTTGTTAGGTGTATACAATAAGATGCACTTAAACTCTCATTAAATTCAAGAATTAGCTGATGTCACTGTTTTAGGTTTAGGTTAGATACGAACGTGTATAAAAATGTAAAAATGTATAAACCCCCACAGAACTGAAGTAGTTTACGGCAGGAAATAGAAAATTCTAAAAGTTGAACCTCCTGGTCTTAATGGAGTCAAATCAGTCTTTTCTGATTAAGCGAAAAATTTGGGATAAGCAGATAGCTGGAAATTTAACATTTAAGAAAGAGTCATGAAACCCACAGTCATACTTTTAGCTTTCAGAAAAACTATTCGAAATAGGGCTGACTTTACATCTCTACATACAGGGTGACGACGAATCAGGACTATCTACGTAAAGTTCAATGTACAACATATGTATCTGTGCATAGAAAGGCCTCTGTAAACAATTTCCTGCCAACAAATGGCAGCAAGTTCAGCAGTTCGCCACGAAACCACTATAGATCACCCTGGAGGCTACACCTTTTCTACACTGACGCCTCAAAAACCAAGGATGGTGCTGGTGGTGGTGTTTTGTCAGATCGTTTTAATCTTAAGCACTGCTTCCTTTTTTTCAAATCACTGTGGAAAGTTCCAGGCGGAAATTAAGGCGATTAAAGAAGTCTTATCTTGACTCAAGGAAAACTTGATATCTGCTAATCTTTTCGAATAGTAGCTCTAAACGTCCTATTGTATTTTGCAGAGATGTCTGCGTAGTTCGACATACACCTTTGTTGGTTGCCGGCGGATAGTGACGTTTCAGGGAATTCTAAAATTGATGAAGTCCCAAGATTAGAAACAAGTCGTAACTTAGCGATACAAATCACTACAAGTAAACTAAAACATAAACTAGATGCTATCGAGCGAACAAATTTTAGGTGAAGAAGTGGAACAACATGTCTAGCGATAACACAAATTTGGGTAAACCTCGATTTGAAACGCTCTTAAAATTGTATCTTACTCAACAGACTGCACGGCATTACAATAAGTGCCATTACCCGACACAGTCATACAAGCAAGCCACAAGCCTGGGTTTTTTCGAATGATTATTGCAGAACCCATCTTTGTTTTTGCCTAGCAGTCGGAAACTTCACTTAGGAGCCTTCTTCTTTTAGGACTTAAGTCATCTGATAAGTATAGACATTATTAGTCCCTTATGTTGTCTTAAAAGTTCAAACAGTTTTTAAAGAGCAATGGACACAATACTGATCTAAGTGTGTTGGTGTTCTACTCTGCTAGTCACTTCAACCAAATCTCTAAAGGAAATTGATTTCCACTAAAATATATAAGTATGTACAAATGTATATCTACTTCCCTTAAATGTAATCGAAACCAGCAGTAAGTGGTAAAACCAGTACTGATAAGAATGAAAAGTTGCAGATCCCATTAAAAACGAGTCAAGTAAGTAACTACATCTAACAATATTTTTACTAAATGATGTCACAAGACGAACAACTTGTTTTTGCCAACTTCCATATTTCCACGGAGACCTTATATAATTACATGCCAATCTGCTTATTCTCACTCACCTTCTAGCAATCGCTTCAGATCTTCAATGGCTTTCTTTTTCACTTCCGGTGTTTCACGTAATTCTCTTTCAGCCACTTCACGGCCATGGTCAGACAAATCGTTCAGCTCAAAATTCAAAACAAAATCACCAAATTTGACTGAGGGTAAGTCAGGTAATTCGGACAGCATTGTTGGATATCCTGAAATTAAAAGTTTATAACATCAAATTAGTACTAGTTTCGGACAGACTACAACTAAAGCAAATGTGCATAAAATGCATTCGAACCGGACATTCTAAGTGACCGTTCGTGTGTACATGTATTTACACTTAAAAAGCAATTACGATATTTCCTTAGTTTTCGAGAGGTTTATTTGCGCACCTGAATTCAATTGTTTTGTTTAAGATCATCACTCTGCCTCTTAGGAATTCAAATAATTATTGCTTTGTCGTCACACGCATTGCAAAACATTGGCTTAAATACGACGTTCAGTGAATTAATAATTCCATACACGTGCTTGATCGTTATTGTGTTTAACAAACGTAGAAACAAAACTGACACATCTTTGTGGGATAAATATGAAATTAAGTGTTTCGCATTTAAATTATGGAATTAAAAGAAAAATATTGCAAACGAAAACATTGAAAGTCAGACACTGAATGGTGACTGCAGCTGCAAAGCTGAAAAATGTTTAGATTTCGTTTGACGACAGTGTACACTCAACGGACCACGTAATCGTTAGCGTGTACGATACATAATTCAGTTGTCTGAGAATAAACTAAAACCGAAGCGCAGAATTGTTATATGAAACTGACCAGGAATGGTTCAGTTGATAAAGCGTTGGTGGGTAGAACCAAACAAATGATTTTTTGTTTGTGCAGTTTCCCAAAACCAGTTTTATTCTTACTGTCTAGTCATTAAAGTTAAATAATTAATTGAATAAGTATAATTACTTCAGTTGAGATTAAAATATCTTAGATTTTTTATGTGACCTGCTAAGGGCACCATGATGGAATAATTTTGTATGATCCTGAGATCATAGTTCAAAGATCATTTCAACGTAGTTAATGCGTTAGTAATAAGAGGTCGATGTCAAATTATGGCCTACAGACTAATAGCGTCTAATGGCAGTTACTTTTTTTATTTCAAATAAAACATGACTTGATACGAAAAGTAGATTCATTTTGGAAACAAACGAATTTTAACATACCCTTGATTTCGGTTAGTTCGTGTGAAGTTATTCCATTGAAATACAATACAATACAAGATCATGAGTGCCTGGACCACAACTCAATTGACTGATGATGATTGCTTTTATTGGGTATAAAACTATAATTATTTAATTTTTATAAACCAGAAGAAAGCAGGGTAGAATTTACATAAATTATCTACGATTAGCTGGAATATAATATGATTATATATTATTGACCAATTCACTTAATTGTTTTTCCATTAGTCTGGATGAATACTAAATTATCAGTACAATTATTTAAAATAGGAAAATGTTATTGACCATTGGTCTACCGATTTGCTTTTACAACAAGTAGAAAGACATGCTAGTTGTTAACCAGATTGCACTTTATTAACCTGAACTAAACATCGTAAACATCCAAAGTGACTCACGAACCGAATGCAGGTGTTCTATATGGCATTATGGCCTGTGGATTTATAATCCTTTACGAGAAAATACAATTTAAATTTTGGCATTGCAAACAAATTGAACACCATCATACATAAGTTTTTAAGAAAGATAGCAATACTTACTCATTTCAACGGACTTTTTGTATCCCAATTCAATTCACGTAAACTTTAAATATATGTATTTCCCTTACACTGTTTGCTAAACCTCCTTAAATACAAAACCAAAAAAACAAAAGACTTTAAAGTGTTTAAAAACGAATGCAAAAAAACAGAAACATTCCCGGAAATATAAAATCACTGCTTGCCTTGACTGAGACCGACGAAGAAGACCTTAACCGTGGTTTAATTTTTTTTCATTCCTTATTTATGGTAAAACAAAAATCTTAACTGAGCTCAGCGGCTACCATTTATATACTCTACCACTGACCACGGCGATTGAACTTGCAATGCACCTTAAAGTGAATTCTTCTGTGGTTTTGTCCAAAATTCAAACCGGTGTTAATGGCCTTAAGAGTGGCCATTCTATCCAAAGCATAACATGATAACTAAGTACCAACAAAATTAATTACACAACAAGCAAATAAAACATGTTTATTGTCTTGTTTTTTGTTTTTTCTTTCTTTCCTTCGCTTACTTTTTCTTGACCTACCCCCACCTTATGGAAAACTGCATCAAAAATAAGAAAGAAAAAAAAAAAGAAGAAAACTATGTCAAGGTCTTGAAACGCAAACGGTGATCATCCGAACGATTTGTTGCTATTTTCTGATGACAGTGCCATTTTTACTTGCACCTATACCTATAGGGCAAGTATTGCAATCGTGAAAAAAATCGAACTCGAGATTTTAATCAAACTTGACATTACTATGATGGAGAAGTCCAAAAAAGTAGGTCCGGCAATTCCGTCTGTCTGTCTGTCTGTCTGTCTGTCTGTCTGTCTGTCTGTCAGTCTGTCTGTCTGTCTGTCTGTCTGTCTGTCTGTCTGTCTGTATATTCGACTACAGCCTAAACGGCTGGACGGATTTACTTCAAACTTCATATATAGGGTCTGTAGGATATTCCCTAGAGGCGAAATTTGAATTTTCATTCTAACCTCAAAATTAAGGGTAGTTTACTTAAGGCCGATTTCAGTTAAAATGGATTTTCTCGAAAACGGCTCTAACGATTTCGATAAAATTTGATGTGTGGGTTAGTTTGGGCATATGCTATAAGGTGGCATACCACGTTTTTCACGAAAAATTCGAATAACGGTAATAATGAAAATCAGCTGTTTCTCGGGTATTTGTGCGGCGATTGGGCTAAAAACTATTATTTGTAGGTTATAAGACAAGTGCAAAATAATGGCATACCAAATTTTGCAATGCCACGCCCACTTTTTTAAAACTTTTTTTTTTTCAAAATTTTTACTAGAAATTGAGAAAAAATTATTTAAGCAAAATAATAGGCCTTAAAATTCTCTATAATTCACTCAAACACCCTATCTGGCCACGCCCACTTTTTATGGGCATTTTTATAAAAACAAAACATTGAGTAAACTCCAACAATGTTATGACTATTATTCCATCGAAACGCGGAATGCCACGCCTACTTTACTGGGAAGAGCAAGACTTGGACTTTAATCCTGATAAAATTATACACTTATAGCATTACGGTGCAAGTACGTACGACCCAGTCGTGCACTTTATTTTTTTTTGTTTTGTTATTTTGAAATATCGGACAGATTACAAAGAAAACCTTTTAGTCTCCTCTTCAGTGTGCTTTTGAGGAAAGAGCACCAAACTACTTCAAATCGATCGTCAGTCAGCATCAGCAGTGAAAGAAAAAAAAAACAACAACATGATGTTGTTAAGCAGTTATGGTGTTATTTACTTTTTTTTTTTTTTTGGAGCTCTCCCCCTCCGGGTTAATAACTGGACGAGAGATTTGGGAATTTGTGATTATAATCTCGAACCGGATGAAAGGTGCGAACTGAAACGCGACTTGAACTGATCGGGGATTTAGCTTCGCGTCCGACGAAGTTAAAGATTACACTGGGCACACGAGAACCCATGTGAATGGTTTTAAATTTAATAAACCGTACCTGCCGCCGCTGGAAGATAGTTGTTAATCTGGTTTTCAGTTTTCTCCTTTTGTTGATCACTTGATCAGTTTATGAGAGAAGAGAGCCATTTCCCGTAAACCGTACAAAGTTGACTTGCACATTCACACGGAATTCACTTTAGGGCGAGAGATTTGCGTGCGTATTTTGTCTATATCTATGGGCAGAAGCAACTCATTGGAATCACTTGGGGGAGTGCCAATAGACACTATTGGGATTAATAATAGCTGATAAGTTATCATTATCGTTATTAGAACTGAGCCGATACTGGTAGAAGAACGTGAGTCATACGTGTTACTTGAACGCATTTAAAATTGTTTACAACTTTCATTAATTCTTCTTTCCTTTTTTGGAATAAACAAGGACATTAATTTGCAAAAAGGACTTATACAACATTTAAAAGATTGACAGAGTCTACCCTCACCAAATCTTCAATAAGAAAAAAACAAAACAAATAGAAATTAACAGACACATTAGGCGTTATATGGCAGAAGCATGCAAAAGGAAAATTTAAATGTTGAGGGCATTCTAGGTAAGGCAACTATAAAAAAATATAAATGAAGGAAAATCTGTATAGGAA
The DNA here is from genome assembly GCA_963583995.1 of Xylota segnis. Lineage (NCBI taxonomy): Eukaryota > Metazoa > Arthropoda > Insecta > Diptera > Syrphidae > Xylota > Xylota segnis. The sequence goes on along the minus strand of OY757237.1, from coordinate 70,131,684 downwards.
ATAATGATTCTTAATTTTTATTCAAGTATGTTGATTGCTAAATTGTTCTTAATTAAGAATCATTAAATGTTTATTCGAAGCAACAAGTTACCTTGTGAAACTAGATCCTTGAACCTAGCTGAGTAAGACAAAGAATATAAAGACTCATGGAATATCATCTCCGAAGGACAGTGAGTTTTATGAGTTTATCTGTAGAATTTACTTTCCAATGCCATCCGTTCCCTAAACCCAATAATGACTGCCAAGGTTTCTGTGTGCAATGCAATTCGAAGCAATGATGCGTTACAACGTGATGCAAGTTCATCTTGGGTTTTTTTTTACACTATATAAACAACCGGAAACTTTTAACTTTTGCATCTGAATCACGATTAAGTTTTTATTATATTTTATTATATAATTCAGTACGTATTTGAAGCTTTAAAATACAGCCATGACTCAACACTTAAACTAATTTGTTTTTAATTTCACTGAGACAGCAAAATCCTTAGTCTAATTCAAAATTCTCACCTTGACTTTCATACACTGCCACAGAAAAATAAATAGAACACTAAAAGCTACACTATTCACTCTCCTTCAAGTACATACATATATAAATATGTACATATGTTTGTAGGTCAATATCAAACGTTGGCACACACTTTGTACTGAATGAAACGTGTTTTCATGAATGAAAGATTAATACATACTGCACAAATATTGCAGGATACGCAAACTTAAAGGAAAGTGGATCCCGCTTTGGAGGGTGTGAGTTTGCGTGGGGTACAACGAGACAAGCACGTGGTAGAAACGAACTGCGCCATACATATATGTAGAACTAGAGCAAATCGATTTTTGTTTCTATAATCAAAGCAAGCTAAATGACGTAGAACTCCCACTGGGTGGGTTGCAAGTGTGGGACACTGTAGGTATCCACCCCATTGGGAAATGATGATTTTTCTGAAACATTCCTTGAATTATTCTTACACTGGATGCAAATCCTGGGATGAACAACAGCAACTCTAGATTCAATCCTACTGGTTTGAACTTAGTCAATTTGAAATGCTTAGTTACAGTAGTGATGGAATTAGTTTGAATGAATAAGGAACAATCATGTATGGTGAAATCCAATAAACCTCAACTGTTATGTCTACAAAAATTGATTTGTTTGTTTTGCAGGTCATTTTCATTTCGTTCACTGTATCAGCTTTACTGCAGTAGGCCCGATATGCTAAATGAATTGAATTACGAATATCGGTATAGGTATGGTAAATAGGTTTTTCAAGGGAAAACACCCCCAAAAAGTGGGCGTGGATGGATAAAGATGGTACTGGCTTTGCTATAAGTAAGTAAAATTACTTTTTAGACTATGAGTCCGGCTGATTTGAGTGAACAATAAGCAATAAGAAGAAAATAACAATTTAATCACAATGACAAACACGGGAATCGTCAGATTTGATCAAACAGAGCCCTGTACGAACGAAGTCCACTCAATTTACTATGTACGAGTACATTATAGTTCAAGAAATTAAATGACCCTATGTACATATATCTTATATACATACAAATGTATGTATGTAGATATGTTAATAAAAGCCGCATTGTGGCAGTTAGCGACCACAATTTCAACATTTACACATGTGGTGTAGATTTCCTGTAGGTAGCGTCCACTAATTAAAAAAACAGAAACAGTGTAAAGTGCAGAACTTAAATTACACATTCACCTTCAGAATTTGAACGTAAGGCAACTTTCAACTTTGATTACCCGCTGTTAATTGAACATAATGTTCAAATAATACAAATTAACACCAAATCAAATTAAACCATAAACAGAAACTAGCTTATTAGAATGCCACTTTTAATTTAATATTTTCTAGACTCACGCGACACATGTCATACGATAAGTGCTAGCTTTAGACTAAGTCACTATTCATTTAGTTGACCGCAATATCGAATTACTGGCTTAGATACATTTAATTAAATTTTTTTTTGCGATAAATTGAAGGCTAACACAATATACAACGTACTTGTAAAACAAAAATCGAAGTTTAAGTTCAATTCGTCACTTACCTCTTTCTTATTCCTAAAAGACGAATATGTAATCCAAAAATACTCCAAAGCTGGCTGTGTAGACACCTCTAAAAGGCAGACCCGACACTATGTGACTAAAATTGAATTTGAAATTGGAACTAAAGAAGCACGCGACTGCTTCAAAGCGCAGGCACAAATTAAACTAAAGGAATTAATTAGGTGCGTTTAGGTTTTATATAACGACCTCTACATAGAAGGAGTCTTTATATTTTCTATTCACTTAAATGGTTTATTCAATTGTATGTGTTGTAGAAATCTAACTTAGTTGCTATTCGTTGGTCGTTAGTTATTTAACGGTGTCAAAGGTGAGATAAAAAGGTGAGCGCAAATTAGGCACTAGATCTACGAAGATTTATGCTAATTGCTGTATAAAGATCGCTGATGATTAAGAAGTTATAATCACTGTTTTCAATATCACAATACAACAGGTGCCTTGGTGGGGAATTGCACGCGTACTGACTGCAGGAGGGCATGAGACCTTTATGGATAGTTAAGCGCAAGTCGAGTGTTTCACCCCTTTTTCTTAGAGTTTTCTTTAGTCAATTACTTTACTTATTTTTTCTTTTTTTTCATTTTTCTACTTTCTTTTCTTTTGTTTTTATATTTTTCGATTAACGAAGAAGAAGCACATTTTAACTTTTAGGGCAGAAAATTGATTCCGTGCAAATTGAGTTTCGTGCTAGAAAACAATCAAAAAACATATTGTCGTAAGTACGTACAGTCATTTGTATGTACATATATACTACGTGTCTATAATAATCCAATGTAATCAATTAATAGAACTTGGAGGCAATTTAGTGTTTGTTTCTATTGCTCATTCCGCTTTAAGGTATTAATTTGCAATCAAGTAAGAGCTTTTGGAACGCGATATGATCTAATGGACCATAACGCGGTACAATTAAAACTGGAGCTATGTAACTCTGAAGATGTAAGCAAATTAAATTTTATAAAATAGGACTACGTAGGAAGAGTAATGCTTACTAATTTATTTCGGACATTGAAGATACTAAAAGTACTTACGTTCGAACCATAAACTAATAAAAAAAAACATTTTGAGTGCTGCAGTCATACATCATACCTATGTATATGTACTTAAAGAAGGACTTCGATCTCTAATAGATATTGCATCTTAACTGAACTCATGTTCACCAAGAAAGTTTAGGATCTTTTGTATTAAGGATGAAAATGCTTTAGTCTCCTGCGAGCAATGGTAGGACATTCGCACATAAGATCTTAGATCGATGTATTTGTGGAAAAATTAATGAATTACTTGAAACAGCACCTATTTGTGAGTTCCAGTAGGAAAGCTTTTCATGCTTTTTACAATGATTTAGGTTCGTAGTTTTTAAGTGTAGAATAGTACATTTTTTGAATAGTATTTTGGAGATGAACTTGTTTAACATTGTCCCATAAGTATAAATAAGGCTTGAAATGGTTTTCAAGTGAGATTGAAAGAAGTTTTTTCATAATAATTGGATACACAAGCTTAGGTAAATAGCTATTGGTAGTAATAGTGCAGTGGGTAATGTGTTTGCTACTGACCCGAACTATGCAGGCTGGAGCTGGAGATAGAGTCACCAAACTAAATGAAACAAATGAATAGAAGCTAAATGCACCAAACAAGGCAATCTGCCTGGAAGTACAATCGAACAAATCGAAATCAGAGTGTTTCTGGGATTTATAAATAAAAAACTATCTATTGCAAAGTAAACATGAGTCTTATAAATATTACTTGCGAAACCAGAATTTCTACTCAGAAGAAGAATCCAACCTCTTTTACGGTGTTAGCACCATCGACCATGTGACAAATAAACGATACCACAGCTATTTTAATCGTTATCAATATCTTTACATCCTGGAATTATTCGCAGAACTATTTACCTACATAGTTTACTGAATTTGTTTATACAATTTATACAACAGAATTCTATATTATTTTATCGTCTCTTAATCCACCTGCCAGTTGAATGATATGAAGTAAAATCTCAGTAACATATGTACATCAAACTGCCAAAGCCATCTGGAACCCGTTTTCTACTTTCTTCTTCCAGGAGAACTTTGTTGACTAGGGCACTGACTCACTCCACAATCTTCTATAGTATATCTCAATTAAATCTTTCGACTTGTTCTCCGCTTCTATGACGCCTCTTTTCCTTTCCACTTTTAGCCAGTTCTTGATGACTAGTAAAAGTATTATTTACTAAAGTGATCTACAACGTGTGTATGTAAAGATATGTTCTATCATCGTTTGGTACTTCTCTTCTTGCGTGGTTTACGTCACTGCTGATTCTACGCCAAAATACTTGAAACCAACCTACACTTAAACAAATAATCACATTTGTATTTATTTTAAAATGTCAGTATATTTCATTATGATTTTGCATAAACTAAATAAAATAAAAAAATTATTTACATTTGTTTTCTTAGGAAAGTAGGTACTTAAGCTAGAATAAAGGGGAAACAAAGAATTTAGCTAAAAATATGGCAGTGCAGTGTTCACACCTGCCGCGTTTTGTTTTTTTATATTATTTAGTGTCATTTTTTAAGTATTTACTACATAATATCGTTATTTACATACATAGAATAATAAGTACATGTCAAGCACTCAAGTTTTTGTCATTTAAAATAAGGGAATTTTTTCTCTTAACAATTTGTCTAGGAAGTGGAATTCACTTTTGTAATGCATGAGTGTGGGGAAGTCTTTTGATTTACAAATAAAAGTGTGATGTAGTATACAACAAAAAAAAACACAACCAATACCAATAAACCTGAAAAAATAAAAATAAAAATACTATACCACGGACGGACAAAATAAAAATTAAAATACATAAAGTGAAACTATCCTATTTTGGTCGAATCTTTTCGTACATAAACTTTTGTAAACGGTTATTTCTATCTGGAATTGTCAGTTTCTTGTTAAATTGGAATTGTGCGTGGGCAAATTCATACAGTTCGTTTTCCATTTGCCATATTTTGGATTCCTTTATAGCGTTAATAGTCTCTTCACTGGGGGCGACCTTCCATGATGTTTGCCGCAAGTGAGACTTGTTTGAGTGTTGATAGTGCTCACGAAAGCCTTTGAATATTCTTAAAAAAAGAAGACTTATCTGGTGTCGAAAGTATGAATGAATGTTTAGATTTACCTAGGAAGCGACATTTCAAGAACATCAACAAAGTCCTCCATCTGTTCGGTGAGTCCAACGAGGAAATATTCGTTGACAAGATTACGCTTTGCTTCATTCAGTGCCCAATCACTGCCGGGTTTCCTGTGGATTAATGCCGATAAATGATTTTCACAATTCACAAAAAAAAAAATAAAACACGCACAAAAGTAACTTATTCACATTTACACATCGTAACAAAAACAGGGGGTTTTGAGTTTTTAATCACCTGCAAGTCCGTCCGTTGAACCATAACTTATTGACCTCTTACATTACATTAAGATCAAAATTGAATTGTCGTTATAAAATATTAAGCGCGGCAAGGCATTGTTTTACTGCAACAATACCATCAAAACCTACAATGGACGGTTTCTTGTTGAAATGGACAATAATTTGTCATGTACGGGAGTACATGACATGATTAACGGTATAAGAAAACTTATCTGAGCCATGAACGAACATATAGTTCATCCAAGAACAATCATTCTGCGAAAAGATTCAAACATTGCCCATGACTTCATACCTGATGTTGCCAAGAACTATAGTATGGTCGAACTATTTTGTAGAACAAAGATTCCCAAAAAAAATATATATATATTTGACACAAGTTTGTGCCACTTTGTAAACTTCCCCGACCCACTTGGATCGGAAAGTACATCAACAGCAATGCAGTTAAGCAGGAAACAATAAAATAATAAAGAAACTCAGAAAATCGATGGATGGATAGAGGGCAACGGGTGGTGATCAATAGAATGATTACCATTCATATGACATTATATTATTATTTTACATACTACATACATACTGAGCTATTTAATTTTTCGTAATCTTACGATCTACCTGACTACTTTATTTCTTGAATAGGCTAGTTTGGTTATTATGAGGATAGAACTAAGAAGAATTTCATATTTCGTTTATTTTAAGACAAATCCCAGATTTTTCATCTGCCAATACCATCCACATTTATATTTTTTGCAACTTAAAACAAGATAATCCGTTTATCAAATTTACCTTGTGCTTCTAAATGTGAATGAATTCTTCTGCAAAACGAGGGAAACGAGTTGGTTTGGGTTCGAGTTGGTTTGATAGACGTGGATGATTTTGTTTTTTTTAATAAAACAATTGTGGATCAGTGATCAGAGATAGTAGAAGAAAACCAACTTAACATTTTAAAATATTTGCTGACCCCTCAATTGTATTTTATAGGACATGCTTTGATGTGATGTGGAAATACCCTAATATCTACAAGAAAATAAAAACGTAATTCTTACCAGCACTCGGCAGCATGGCCACAAAAGAACGGAATCTGTAGCCACATATTCTTTGGATCACATTCAGGTTGTTTTGACTCGACACACTTGTCAAATGTCTACAAAAAAAAAACAAGTAAAAAGATAAATAATTCAAAACCCATTGCTCACACCAAAAGCAGACTATGACTGACTCACCATTTTATTGCCAGCCTTCTTACGTACTAAATTCGGTCGATAATTATCACCATATCGAAGGAAATAATAATACGAAACTAATCTATCTAATGGCTTACGGACTATATTGATATAAATTGGTTTATGGGCTATTTGGAATCTGCAAAAGGAAGGAAATGCTTATCAAATAAGCTATCAATAAGAATTGAGAGGATCCCTTACTTGGAGAAGTCTAGGAAGGCCATATGACCATGATACAGCGCGGGTTTCACATCTCGCCACTGGGTTACGTTTCGTACAAAGGTTACCTAAAGAAAATTGTCAGTGCCTTACGCATTGTAAATTCCACTTGGCAAGACTCACCTGATTGGGTAACGACAGTACATGCATATTAGCCGTAATATTAATGTGCAGGACATGGAATCTACTCTTTTTACACAAATCGTAGGCAATATTCACAAAGCTGGTCGATCCAGTTTTTGGTACCCTATTGTACAGGATCATCAGATTTTCATCGAAATCATAGTCTACGATATTGTCGTTGCTAACTATTTGATTGGCCTTGGTTGGTACTGTTGGGTGAGAAAAATACGAAATAAGCAACTTTTGAATTCTTTATTCAAATCACGAATAGCTTTTGAATATTTATCGAAACAATTATCATACCATCATGGAATGATTCCCGGCTCAATTCCGACCGATAAAAAATCAAATAACAGCAAAAGACGAGAATTCCTGTTATAATGATCCAAACCAAAGGCTTCACTGTTAACATTTTCAATTTTCTTAATCTCATTTGATGTGCATTGTTTTTCTCGTCCCACCGGCTGGAGACTGACTTTTATTTAAAACTTGTGCTTTGACTTTGACTGTGCGTACTTTTTTCTTAAAAAATATCAAGAGGTGTGGTGGTATTCCCGCAGAACATTGTAAACAACAAAATAACTTTACGCTGCGAAGCAGTGTAGATACGGTGAAAATAACAAAAAGTTCTATGAACGTCCAAGTTCGATTTTTTGACAAGTGACAACCCCATCAACTCAAAGAAGTGTGTGTATCGTACAGCGGCTCTCATTAAGTGTATTCATAGAAAATATTTTTCATGGAACAGCGCTTTCTTTCAAAAAATAATTTTTTTTTTAAATTAAGTTCTATCATAAATGAGATTACGTATTATAAGTTCTTAAATGATTTTCATTATTTCCCGCATTATCTACGTCTATGCGTCTACAAGACAATAAACACAAAGAAAATTCGAAGCTATTATTTGAAAATGCATTTCCAAAATGTTATCGAATAACTAAGTGCATTTCCCAGAGAAATTACATTTCTATTAAGGTAACTTTAGCGTCACTACAATAATCAGTAACATTTTTCATAATTAGCACGGTTTCGAGGATAAAGTGGATTACAATAAGTAATATAACAAAACAAGGTAATTAAACATACAAGTATAAATATGTAGGTACATCTACTTAGTTAAAAGAGCCCAAAAATAAAACAGTTCTATATTTCAAAACACTTTTCATTCGCACACTTTGACTGAATAGACCCATTCATACATGCTAAGCAGTCAGCCATCGTTTTTTGTCCGCCTTGTCTGTCAGTCAGCAACTTCGTGTGAATCGTTATCGTTTTTGTGTACAGAAAATAATCATTGTGCCGCATGCTGCTTGCAGGAAAACGATTAAATTGTTCCTAAAATTGTCACACAATCATTAAGCACTCTGTGCATATCCGTAGCAAGTTCAATTGTTCATTTTTACCCAGAAAAAAACGATCAAAATGCCAGCCGTGGTTCGTGTAAAGCGTCGCATAGACGAAGAACCCCTCGGTGCCTTTGTCTTAAACGGAAAGAAACGTCGCATCGATGAAAACTCCACAATCGATTCCAAAGAAACTGATAATCTCTTCGAGACCAAAGATGAAATTTCCACAATTCTCAAATTCGCTGGCACGGTTAAGTCTCAGGTATGTAAGGTTGCACAGTATAGCGTCTCTCTATTTATAAACGTTTTTTCATCTTGTTTAGGATGAAAAGACGACAACACAAATCACACGCCTTTCAAAAGATGAAGCCAAAGAATTGGCAAAAAAGCATCGCCAACCAGTCAATGCAACAGAGCGTGCTCGACAAGAAATGCGCGCCCATGGTCATGAGAATCGTTTTAAAGTAGTCAATTGTTTCCGCACCATAGACACAGAAGCCGAGGCATCCACACCAAAAGAAATCACCATTGTGGATATAGAGAAGCAGCCGTCCACCATTGTGGATACACCAATCACAGCCAGTACTAGCTCGAATAGTAATCGAAACGATGATGCGCAGGCAGCAGCGAATTTTACTCCGACTGATAGCGATGGTTATGTGTATGACTTGTATTTGCCAGAAAATGAGCAGCAAGCGGACAATGTCGACTACACGGATAACTATTTAAGGTTCGTTTTTCAAGTCGGTCAGATTTATTTCACCAGTCGGTTCATTTAGGTTGTACTATCCGTATTACTACTATCGCTACTAACATACAAAAAAAAGTTCTACTACTCCTACTATATCCGTCGGTCAAGCACACAAACAAACACACACTTCTACGTCTCTTCGACTATGAAAATTTAAACGAACTGAAATCTAGAGAAACGCCATTTAGATAGATTCTCCTCCTTAGTTTCTTTTTTACTGATCAATGAAGTCTAGAACTTAAGTTTTATTATGATGAAGAATTTTTTGTATTTTGTTAAGCTAAGTTTGTAACTTTTTTTTTATTGTTTTACGGCGTCGTCTCTGGGTCGGTTTACTTGCCAGAAAAAAGCCACACAGAGCGACATAGTGAGGGTATTGCTTTTGTTTTCGTTATGGGAAATAATTCTTGGTTTAAATCAAAATGGAAAAACCAAAAGTACTTAAGGAAATGAAAGAATAAATAGAAATAAAGTTTAAAAGTCGAATACATATGTACATATGTACGAAAAAAAATCGAAAAATATTTGTTTTATTTACGAGCACTGAGACGTTTGCGGTAGGATTACGTAAGATGCCTGCTCGGCGGTTTGTATATTCAAATGTAGGCCAAGTTTTATTTCTTAAAGCGAAACATATGCCTACATCTCCCATTTAATGCATGTTTTGCGTGAACTTTTCTGTTTTACCCAGTTCCAGTTTTTCGCTGTTTTCCTTTGCATTAGGTTTTGTGGCGAAACATTCTTGATGCCGATACTTAGAAGGTTTTTTTTTTAAAGAGTTCCAATTTTCTTAGCAATGATCCTTTATGGACTTGATTTGTATGCATTACATGCGCATAGTCACCCAAAGTTAGCCAATCTAAATAATTGTTTCAAACACGTTACTACACCATTTGCTTTCAGCGAATTTGACTGCAAAAGGTCAATTGTTGATCAATTATTGCACTCGTTATACTTTTGTTAAATATATATATATATATACATATATACACTGATGGAAAACTATTTTGATTCAATACTCCAACGTATGCGACATTAAAATAACTAGGGTTGTATCTCCTTTAATAGTATCCGTGCTTTCGATGACCTGGTGTATGAGGATCGTTACAACAATGATTCGGATGGCGATGAATCCGAAGACTCAAATGAAGAAAACCACGTTGGCAACGACTATCCAGATGAAGACGATGATAATGAGTCCATTGGCGAGCGTGACATGAGAAGAGCAGTAGAAGGACTAGATCTTGGTAAGTATGCTTAAGTATTGTTTTCTAATTATTCTAATTTACTCATAATTACTGTTTTAGGTTCTGATGAAGAAGATGATCTGTCTAGTGAAGACGAATACCACACTTATGAAGATGATTACGTATATTCAATCGATGCTGAGGACGACTCGTTTGCAGATGATGTCGACTTTACAGATGTAGATCGCTATGGAACCGCATACGCTCTTTACAAAGCAAAGATTCTAAAAAATATGCGAGATGAAGATGGCGGATCTAACCACAGCAAAAGCAGTAACGAAAAATCTGATTCCGAATGATAGTTATAAAGATATAAAATACATTTTGTTATACGTTAATATTTCTTTTATTTAACGATCAATCTCTCCAAAAACAACATCTAAACTACCAATAATGGTTACGATGTCCGCCAACATGTGTTGCTGACCAATTTTATTTAGTCCTGAAAGATGACAAAAACCAGGTGCTTTTATTTTGCATCGGTAGGGGCGAGAAGTACCGTCTGACACAAGATAAATTCCGAATTCTCCCTTGGGAGACTCAATAGCTGTATAGGTGCTGCTTGCTGGTACTAGATAACCTTGGTAGAAGTATTTAAAATGATGAATTAGAGCTTCCATGGAGGTTTTCATTTCCGAACGTTTTGGTGGCACTATTTTATTATCATCTATCTTGATTTCACCTTCAGGCATTTGATTCAAACACTGCTCGACAATTTTCACAGATTGACGCATTTCCTCCATTCGACAGAGATACCGATCATAGCAATCTCCCTTGGTGCCTACGGGAATATCAAATTGCAAAGCTTCATATGCATCATACGGCTGCTGTTTCCTCAGGTCCCATTTCACTCCAGATCCCCTTAACATGACTCCACTGAATCCAAAGTTCAGAGCATCTTCCACGGAAACCATTCCAATATCAGCGGTTCTTTGGATCCAAACGCGGTTTGTGGTCAACAGATCATCAGTTTCATCCAATCTCTTAGGGAATTTCTCAACAAAATAATATATGTCATCCAAGAATCCAATAGGAAGGTCCCATGCCACTCCACCTGGACGTATATAAGCCGAATGCATTCGTGCTCCAGACACCCGCTCATAAAACTCCATCAGTTTTTCTCGTTCTTCAAACAACCAAAAGAAAGGAGTCATCGCATCAATATCAACTGCATGGGTAGCAACGGCCATTATGTGATTCATAATCCTTGTCAGCTCTGCCATCATAGTTCTGATGTATTTTGCTCTTCTGGGTATATCGATGTTCAAAAGCTTTTCAATAGCCAACGCGTAGCATTGTTCATTGCACATCATAGACACATAATCTAAACGATCGAAGTACGGCAATGCCTGTATGTAGGTTTTGTTTTCAATTAATTTTTCAGTTCCACGATGAAGTAGACCAATATGGGGATCTGCTCGGATAACAGTTTCTCCATCTAGTTCGAGAACAAGTCTAAGAACTCCGTGTGCAGCAGGGTGTTGAGGTCCAAAATTTATTGTTAAATTGCGAACGGATTTCTCTGTCGGCAGTATTTTGCTATTCCATGGTGGTATCTTCCATGCTGATGTTTCTGGAGTTGGATACATTACGGGGGAATTAAATTGTTGCATGAAATTTTTATCTGGGTACCATTTGGTGAGACAACGAACTTTTAATGAAGAAATTAAAGTTGAAAGTGGTTTACGGCTTAAGAGTCTACATAACACCATTTTGACACTGATTTAGTATGACTAAAACAAACAAGTGTAGAACTGCACTGGAACCGGTTTTAATAATTATTTCATCATATTATGAAAAGCTTCATATTTATCCTTGTAAATGTAACATGCGCGGTTGTACATTGGTATCACAGCCAACTTTATAATTTAAAGTTGTTTTACGATTTTTTTTATTAAGAAAACAGCACAGTAATTGAAAATCCTATGCAGTGATGGACAAAACAATAAGACCATTACGGAAAACCCCAACATTGTCCTTTTTTCATTCAAGAAAAAAAATAAAATGTATTAGACTTTTATTAGAACAGCGCTGCTACTTTTATAACAAGGCTAAGACATCTACTAGCTATTAGGTCTTGTGGCTCTCTTTAAGCTTATTGCAATGTTCATGTTTTTGAATCAGATAGGGTCTGTCAGCTTTCAATCGCCTTCTAGATATACTTTTAACTTCGAAACCACCAATCCGATTGAACACAAGTTTCGGATTGGGTCTGTTTTTCTGCTATATTTTGTAAAAATCTGTCCCGCAATTTGTCCACAATTGAATTTTGAGTAGATTTCAGTGTATTTTGCAAATTACTAATAAAACACAAATATGTTAGACAAAGCAGTAAGTGAAGTAAGGAGATGCAGAATACACGTCGACAAGGTATGGAACTCCTCCTCCTCAAGAATAGTCTATGTGATTATTATTTAAAGAAAGTAATTCGTCAGTGATTTTGGCGCAACGTGAATTTCGGCGCATACTTCCCGCATATTACCTTTACTGGTCAAACAGAGACACTAAGAAATTTAGTCGCTCGCCTCAAAGAAACTGGAATACAAGGTGATAGAAGAGGAGCTAGATGACCTAGATAAAAGTTGCGATTACGGAGTTGATAATAATGAAAATTTGACTGGTTTAAATCGAGGTTTGCATTTATTGAAGGTGTACTGTATATATTTACATACATTCATACATACTACAATATTTAACTTAAGAAGGGCCTATGAAATTCTGACTATTCAATTATGTACCTAAAATGTAAACTTTAATTTCCTCCTTCCGGAAGTAGCCATGTTCCATCAAATTTCCGTTAAATTCCTCACATACAATAATCAACCGGCAAAAAGCTACGCATAACGAACACATAAATTCAAAATCAGTTCAATCACACCAAAGTACTGCCAACCAATAGACCTAAAACACGAGCTTCGTTTACACGTATTAAAGTCCAAACTCCAAAATGCATAATAACCATTGCAAGTACGCTCATTCATATTCAGTGCGCATAATTATGATATGGCGTTAAAAAGCTTCAAAACTGTAGTGTTGTTGAACATCAGAAACTTCCAAGTGTGTTGAATCAAAAGTGAAACTACAAACACAAAACTATGAGTCCATAGAGACTTTCCTTCTTGGCCTATTTGCTTGTACGCGGTATATGTCAGTTTGTCGTCGCTGTTTCCAATCGGCGTTTGTCTTTTATCAGTGTTCATTGTCCTCTATTTGTTTGTTTTTATTTTTGAGTTTATTCGTACTTATCATTAGGCCTATACTATACTAGACTATAAGCTCAATCTTTGAATATCATCAAAAATATTATAAAACATTTGCAATCAATCGATAGTATAATCTTTATTTTCAATAGATTAATTCGGAAAATAACGCAAGGCTAGTGCTGTTGGGGGGCACAATAACTTCATAGAATTTTGATATAATTTTGTCAGTTCATTGGGAACCTAGAAGGGTTGCAGTTCAATAGAAATAAATTGTGATAAAATCAAATAAAATTTACATTTATTTTTCTATTGGTGGGCATACATAAGTGGTGTGAACTGTGGTGTTTGAACTTTTGACACCTTCCGATAAAGTAATAAGGCACAGCCGTTAGTGACAGATAAACAAAGTAATATGGCTGCGTTTACAAACAACAGTGACAAGTGAGTATTTTGAGAGAGGGAAAACGAGTATCTAGTAGTGATTAGTAAAGTTAAGAACTCACATATATGCAAGAATGATTGAAATCTATTATTCTTACACACATGTACATATGTACATATGTACATATGTAAGTGCATGTCCAGATCTACATAACGTACAAGTGCTAATTAGAACGAAATAAATTTTTTATGTTGCAACACTTTAAACATTCTTAAGGTGTTGAGACAAAAATTAAAAAAAAAACTTAAGTCGCGACTTAAGAGGTTCAAAGATTTACTTGAAATTTAAAACAAGTGTCGGTTTGCAGAGTTTTGTACTTAAGTAGACGGAAATACTTTGAATTCAAACAGGTCCCTAGCTTTTAAAATGTTTCTAAAGCAGAGAAAAATGCACCTTACAACTAATCCAGTACTAAAATTTTATCAATTGTCAAAATGCAATGCAATGCATATGCTTGATGAATCAAATTTAACCATCTTCTCTCATCGCCAAGATAGTTAAGTTAAGGGTCACGTTTACTTTTTGCGTGTAAATTGTTAAAAGTTGGCTCCGTTTCAGACGTATAATATTTTGTTTTTGAAAGCAGCTTTATTTTTATACACACCGACGGATGTATAATCTGCCTTCTTAAAGTTTAGGTTTTATTTGCCTGTACTGGATTTAAATAACTAATTAGTAGACTCACCCCACTCAAGGTTAAGTGTGAATAGCACTCAAAATAATCCTTATCGAAATTCTGATAAGTCAGACGTAGGAAAGTCCGAACGTATAAATATTTATGTATGTATGCAGGAAATACGATGAACTGAATCGCATCTTTTTATCAAATTTCAGCAATACCAATATCTTTGATGACAAAACCATTTTTCCTGACTTAAAAGCTGGACCATTGGCAGTCTACAGAAAAAAGTCATCATTTTGTTATAAACGATTAAATGTCATTTTGGAGGGAGAGGACTTCATACGTCTAAAGGTAAGCATTTCTATTTGGAACTAATGTTACATAGTGATAGGTGAGAGATTAAACGGAGTCAACGGTGTTGAATAGTTATTTTAATGGTTTCAGTAGGGGAAAAACAATTATAGTTCATTTTTATGGAAGCCGAAACGTTTTTGTTTTTTATTCAAACCAGAAGCCTGAAACAATTAATCTTATCGAACATTACTTTCTGATTGTATCGATAGCAAATAGTAGCAGTAAATATTTAACTATACATATATGTATGTATGTAGTACACATGTTTTATTTAAAGCGTTTGATTTGACACGTATTGCATTATTTGGAAGAGCTTAATTAAGAGGTACGAGTACACCACCATGCGTGTATAGGATAAATTAATGACGCTTAATCGTTCGTATAATATGATTATTTTGAGTAAAGTTCAACTCACCATGTGGTATCGGCATGAATGAGGTATTTAAGGTTTTAAATAGAAACTCGTTAGAATTTTATTGTAGGAAAACTAATTTGATATGTAGGTATATTGTAAGACCGCCAGGTTAGTTTACTAGTCTCCTATCCGTTTAAATGTGCATTAAAATAAACTATTAAAAATTAAGCTAAATATATGTACATATATCCATTTAAATAAAAACAATTTAGTAGTCAATTGAACTACTGAGGTCCGAGGTTCAAATCTCAAACAACACCAATAACTTTCAAACAGCCCCACCTCTCGTGAACCTCTGACAAACACTGAATAGCAAAACTGTCCTTGAAAAAGCTTCTTAAAAACGAAATTCCCCTCTGAACACAGCATTAGTGTTAAGAATATAAAAATACAACGCAGATGGTTGTGAGAAGCTAGGCCTGAGGTCTCACAGACCTTAATAGTTGTTTTGCTTTCTTCACTCGTATTGTTTGTTTTAATTTTTGCAGCATCAAATATGGTCCTATATGGAATCCCATCCAGATTTCCAACGTGACCCAGAAACACCCACGTTGGACCGCCTTCGACAATTGGCGAACAAGCGAATGATGCATGTTTGGAGTCAGCAGTTTTACACGATCAACGATGTACATACATAAGTCCATGAATATTCATATAACATCGCAAATTTTAATGAATTTATCTTTTTAGTTTGTTACCAAACCAAAGCTCTCTCTTGCTATGGCTCAAGGCATGTTCAGCTATGACTTTAGTTTTGCCGTAAAATACTCTCTGTCGATTGCAATGTTCACTAGTACAATCCTATCTCTGGGCACAGATCGTTTGCACAAATATGCAGAAATGATCACAGAGGGTAAGATTGGAGGCGCATTCGCTTTAACAGAAATCTCTCATGGAACAAACGCTCGCGGCATGAGGACACGAGCCACCTACGACCCAAAGACTGAGGAATTTGTCTTACATACACCCGATTTTGAAGCGGCCAAATGCTGGGTTGGAAATCTCGGTAAGACATGTACGCATTCCATTGTCTACGCTCAATTGTATGTGCCTGATGGAAGTTATCAAGGCTTAAATGCATTTTTGGTTCCGATTCGCGATGCAAATACCCTACTATCGTTTCCTGGAGTTACTGTAGGAGATTTAGGTGAGAAGATCGGATTGAATGGAATTGATAATGGGTAAGAAGGCGAGTTTTAATCATCAATATGGTCTTAATCGCATTTGGTGTAGATTCTTGATGTTCAATAAGTACCGAATTCCAAAGGAGAACCTCTTATCACGAACTGGGGATGTAGATGCACAAGGTAATTTCTCAAGTCCGATTAAAGATAGTCGCAAGAGATTGGGAGCCTCATTGGGTGCACTTTCCTCGGGAAGGGTAAACATTTGTGGTGAGTTAAATTCAAGAAAAGAAAAATATTGACCTAATAAATTTATTTTACCTAGCATTGGCCTATATCGCTCTTAACAAGGCAGTGACTATCGCTACAAGATACTCAGCCTGTCGTAAACAATTCGGTCCTGATGACAGTTCCGACGAATGGCCGGTTATAGAATATCAATCCCAACAGTACCGCATTTTACCTCACTTGGCTACAGCGTTCGCCTTACGAGTGTTCACACTTTGGCTGGGCACTGAAAATGTAGATCTGCAAGTTAAAACTTTCATGGGTGAGGACGTGTCACTCCTAGGAATGGAGATACACGCTCTTTCATCGGCTGTCAAACCTGTGTGCACATGGTCAGCACGCGATGGTATTCAAGAGTGCCGCGAAGCTTGCGGGGGACATGGTTACCTTAAGGCAACAGGAATTGGTGATTTGAGGAATGACAATGATGCCAACTGTACATATGAGGGCGAAAACAATACCCTTATTCAACAAGCATCGAATTGGTTGATTTCAATTCGTCGCAATGGTAGCAACTTTGTGGAATCATCGCCTATGGGTTCGCTTAGTTTCCTCAAGGATATGGATAGAATTCTAAAACACAAGGCCGAGTTCCGCACTGCTGACGAGGCTTTGAATGTAGAGAGTAAGTTTAAGGCTCCATTTTAGCAATTTTTTTCTATTTATGATGTATTTCGTATTTTTTTAGACCTCCTATCTACACTCAATTGGTTGTGTGTCTATCAGTTAGATGTCGCTGTTAAACGAGTAGAAGAACTTCAAAGCAGTGGTTTAAGCGCATTTGAAGTGCGCAACAACTCGCAAGTGTTCACCGCTAGCAATTTGTCAATTATTTATGCTCAAGTAAGGATAGTTGTGTCTGTTACATGGGTACATGATCATTTTGTCTCTTTCTCTCTAGCGAACAATATATTATATTTTCTACAAATTCGTAACTGAGCTACCGAAGGGTCCAGAAAAAGATGTCCTAACCAAAGTCTTATCGTTCTATGGAGCTAATTTGATAGTGAAACATATTGCCATATTATATCAGGTAAAAATATTCTTAAACCAACGATAAGTGATAGAAAATAGTTTTATCTGTGTGTTATAGGGAAGTTACTTCCGCTACAACAACCAAGCGGATCTCTACCAGAGAGGAGTTCTAGCGCTATTACCGATCCTGAAGGATGAAGCTGTGAGCTTAATTGATGCCATTGCTCCCAGCGATTTCATTTTAAATTCGCCATTGGGAATGAGTGATGGAAATGTAAGTAGTTGTCTTGGGATCTAACTTCTAACAGAAAACACTGGTGTATATGCGTTGCTAGAATATTTATTCTAAACTTGAATTTATTTTAATAGACTTTAATGCTACTTTTTTAACAATCAGGTTTACCTTCATTTGCAACGAACTATCATGCAAGGACCTGGAGTACTGGAGCGACCCAGTTGGTGGCAAGAAGTCACTTACAAGGAGTTCTTGAAGGCAAAAATATAAATTGTTTTTGTGACAATTATTCAGTATTTCTGACAACGTATTTTAGGGAGAACAGTTGTTGACTTTTTAATATTTTTATATTTAATTGTTTTATTAGGAAAATGAGATTTTTTATATTTAAATTTGGGGTGAGAGTTAGATAGAAAATAAAAGATTTTTTTTACTAAATATTGTTTTGTTTTATTATAAGGTAATTCTCTAAAAACGCAGATTTGCTGTTGAGCCGCAAATCAGTTTAACTCAAAGACGAAAATTTTAATTTTGGTGTCTGCACCTCCAAATCCTATAAGCGGCATTTATTCTGTCCCTCAGCAGAAAAGACAGTAGACAAATTGCTAAGCAACGCAAATCGGATGAGGCATTTAGTTTCAGTAGTACAGAAAACTCGTGATCCAATGAAAAGGGTATATCGTTAGATATCTCCCCTTTTAGTTTTTTGGGTCAAATGGGTGAAATAGAAAAAAAGATTCGATCAAGAGACCGCAAATCGGATGATTTAAATTTTGGGGCACTGTGTAGTATATTGCCCACTGTGTAGTATATCTAACGCAAGAATGAAGAAAAACTGTGGATCCAATGAAAAAGCTATGTATATCACTTGATATCTACTCAAATAGGTGAAACTGAAGAAAATATTCGATTAAAAGAACGAAAATCACTTAGACTTTGGGCCACTCAGTGCCCCTTAATAATAAATAAACACTCGAATGCCACTCAAAATGGTTTTTCTTATTTAGATGCAATTTCTCTATAAATTTTATTTACAACATAGATTTACAATTCACATACAAAAATCACAATTAATCCTCGGCTCAGGAATCGTAAAATTGCTTGTTTTACTTTAAAGATGAACAATAGGGAAAAAAATAAATAAATAATAAATAGATTTTCTCTTATATCCTGCGTGGATTACATATATTCATGTAAGTTTAAGATCACAGACATTTTACTTTTTGTTTGTGTATTTGTTTTTTTGTTACGATGGTTGATTCTTGTCGGAAATATCACGAGTTTACCTGGTAATTGTCTGAGCAGATGTATGTGCGCGTTTGTACATTTTATAGTAAATTATCTGATTCAGAGTATCCGGAACCAGATCCATCCGTCTCCTTACCTCCAGCACCGGAATTATTAGGTGGTTTTGCTTCGCCAACAAAATCTGTTTGCTCTAGCATTGGAATTTGATGTGGAAGATCACTGGTGGCCCACAGATACAGATCCAGAGTTTTTTCCGTACAATCAGCAATAAAACGAATAAATGGGCGGATATCACCTTCATTCGCCAGTTGGAGGAAATGATAGTATTTGTGGCTGAAGGTGAGATGTAACAAAAATAAGTAAAATATACTAAGTAATATGGAATGGGTGTACTACCGCTGTTGCTTTGGTATGATTACAGGTGGATAGCCAGCTCTCATTAGCATAGTATTCATTAAGAGACGAGAAGTTCTACCGTTTCCATCGATGAATGGATGAATGTGCACCAGTTTGTAATGCGCCAATGCAGCATGTCTAACAAAGAGATGCGTAGATGTAGGTAGATGTGATACATCAGAGTGCAAACTTACTTGATTGGATGCAAGGACATGGTTTCGTCCGAGTTTAACCATCTCTCGAAGCGCCGCATTAAAATTGATAGATCACCAGGTCCTGGCGGAGTATGTCCACCCACATACACCTGTGTCCGTCGAAATTCTCCACCCTCTATAGGGTCAACATGACCTAGCACCCTCCGATGAATCTCGATTATGTCTTTCAAGGTTATTTCCATCCTAAAATCACTTCACATGAGTATCATCTTGTTTAAATCTCAGTAGGAGCCACTCACTTGTTAACCAAACTAGCGTTTATGTACTTCATCGCCAAGTCCAGCCCCAAAATCTCATTATGCTCATCAATAGATTTTCCATCGATAGCCATTCTCGTCTCCAAAATAGATCTTGTCTGTGCAAGAGTCATGGTATTCCCTTCAATTCCCACAGAATGGTAGATATGCTGAAAGTAAGCCTCTTTCTTCGCTCGCCTTAGCGCAGAATTAGATTCATGAATTCCAGAGAGTGCATCCCGTTTAATATCGAGTGTTTGCAGACGTCTCTCGTCGATGGTCTGGACTATAGATGCAGTTCTTTGGCGATTGGCTAATGCCTCACTATTGCTAGGATTGATTGTCAGAGCCTGAAATTAAATGTTTCAAGTTCAATCCATCTCTGTATGTCCATCAATGATAGAAACTCCTACTTGAAAGTAAAACTGATCCGCGGTGAGAATGTCTCTTCTATTGTGCTCCAGATACTCCCCATATTTTACCAGCACCTCGGGATGCTTGGGTGCCAACGCAAATGCGTGTTCAAACAACCGCATAGCTTTGTCATCTTTCCCCGATGTTTTCATTTCCTGGGCCAACTTCAGTGACCCCAGCGCTTCCTTGATATTAACTTCCAGTCCCTCCACAAATGGATCGTCATCGAAACCACCTTGCAAATCCGATGCTGCCCTCCTCTTCGAAAGTGTTGTAAATTCATCGATAACTTGCAAATATCTTTCGTCTGGGATATACATTAACTGACCCTGCCTCAGTGCATTCCCACTTCGGAAATATTCATAGAAAACAAGGGCGACAATCGTGCCCGAAAGGAATATGAGGACGTTAACGAAGTGGGACTGAATCATCTTCCGGGAAATTTCAATAATGCGACTTTGGTTAAAATTTACTATAATCATGACTGGTGTTCGATTCACTGGGAGTTATTCTCAAGATCATTATATCACTGACACCACACGAGCACACGAAAAAATTTAAGTGGAAAGCAAACCAGAGGGATATCGCTCTAAATGCTAATAGTTTACGTTGCAAATCGGGGGTGGAAAACTGACGTGTGTCTAGGCGATGACAGCTGTCAGTTAAGACAGAACAGATTGGGTAAAAACTGGGTTATTTCTTTATTTGAGAAAATATCCCCTGTAGTTAGTACGGACATAAACCGTTTTCTCTTTCGTAGATTTTAGATTTTTGGGAAAACGAGTCCAGGAGTAATACTTTTTTAAAAATAAATTGCAGATGTATCAATAAACAAAATTCAATTCTTGCGAGCTGGAAAAGCACTGCGTCACATTAGAAACAAAAATTTTGTGAAGATGAACTTTCTGACAAGATTTGCATAAATTCGTAAACGCCACGGGTTGGATTCAAGATCCTCAGGTTTTTCATAGCCTGGGAGGTATAACCCCTAGGGCATGGATCTGGATTGATCTAAGTGTGATAGGTGTAAGTTTGTCTTGTATAGTCATCCCATTAACTTAACATAACCTTACCTCTAGGAGACAGAGGATGTGATAGTAACGAAACTATTGTGCGAAGGTTAAGGGAGTGATTTTTAGTGAGATTCAATTGCTAACAAGAATAGGAAACTAAGATGAATGTCAAAAGATATAAAATTTCTCTGATAAAGGCAAACAGACGAACTGTGTTATATCCTGACATGGTGCAATCAGATATATAGGAATGAGATCACTTGTCAGTAGATAATCCGGAAAGGATCATGTGCTTTTCACTACCATACCATTGTACAGACGAGGGCTTTTGCAGATTCTGCAATGAGTCCTGCGAGATTCTGGAAGCAATTCTGGCATCTTGTGGGACACTAAACAACAAGAGAATGAAATAATTTCCCTGCCGAGGATAAGCAAGAGTATAATCCCGTGAGGACGATTCCTTTAGAATAGTACGATAAGGGAACAAACCTCACCAAGGTATAGTAAGAGGTACTATAGACTATTAGGTCGCAAAGTAAAAATACCCCTTTCCTTTCTAATTTAGTTCGTCTGCTAATAAAGCGGTGGCTGCTTCCACAAATCTGATTGTTTCAGACGATAGGTGCAGCACTGACACGAAACACATTCCTCCTCGGACTAAACACGGATTAAACACCATTCGTGTTGAATTTTATTATAATAATTGTTTGTATTCTGCATTTATAGGTAGATACACAGGATTATAAGTGAAAAAAACTGGCATTTTAAATATACATAGTAACAGTGTAAACATGACAATAAAACACGTACAGCAGTCGTTGCCATTTTTTTGTGTTTCTAACGATAAAACCTCAAAATTCTGCGAACGCTTCATTAGCATTCAATTCCCAAGATCTATAAACATCTTTAAAAACACAATAAACGCCAGGTAAATAATTAAAAAAATTAATTGATTAACCCGTTAGATCCGTGTTATGAATTAATACAATCACCGGTCAAACTGTTCTCATTGACATTTCCAGTGGCGGTCAGTATGTACAACATCATAACGTCATCGATTCGATCCCTTCTAACGTACTCATCGAGTGACTAACACACGAGATGTGTAATCATTTTTCATTATGCCGATAGCGGTTAGCCCACCTCTCTCCAGAGGCTCACTATCACTGAGTTGTAATGGAAGTCCCACTGTTGTCGCATTAGACTGCCCGAGGTCATGCTTTAGAATTACCTAAGTTCTATATTTAGCCATTGCGGTGGTTGCGTGAATTCGTCTCGCACTCTAGATGCTGCTCATCCATATTCAAGTGCAGAATCATACATATGTGACATTCAACTTAGAATGCTAAATCACTTGACAGACTCTAAGGGGACAAGAGCTGGGGGCAGTTAAGGCGAGTAAGATGGAATCATTATCCGGTAATTGTTTCGGATTATTGATGGCGACGGCGGTTGCGAACCACCTACAACCTGGTTACATCGTGTCACTCGAGCGAATATTTATTACCTGTCATTAGTCAGTCAAAAAGAATTGCAAATTCTTGGGGAAATATTATGGCATAATCATTTGACAGATTCTGCAGATTGATTCCTTTGACTAAGGCCGACATCTAGTTCGGGGATTCTCCATAAAAACACAACACAAGGATGCACATCATCAACGAAAGAATGTTAATACTGCTTCCGCGAAAACTTGTTCTTAAATAAAACTTGTTATCACTTGCTTCCCTGAGAAGATAAACAACTGAAACCACTCTTAGCTCATTGATAAGCAAATAATTTCTAATAAATTCAAGATGTATCGATCGGTCTCTTCCAAGACATACAGTGAGTCAACATCAGAACCTGTTTTGTCATTTGCGACGAGTAATGCAAATTTTTCGATAATTATGAGCAGTCGTGCGGTCAGTAGGACGGTTTTCTTATGATCAGATGAATGATGGGCGATATGGTAGATGATGAATTGAGTGTTATTAATGTTAATATCTCGATTGACAAACGCCATCTAGTTTTACGTCAATCATTCAATCAGTCATTTCCTGCAAGGTGGCTACACATGTGTCAGTTCAATAAAGACCTGAAATATTTGGCCTACACTTTGGCACTGATAACATGAGTTTGTTTCTGATCGTGACGTGTTATATGTACATACAGTAGGTAGTAATTGAGTTTATATATATTCTAAAAATAGGTGAACAGCAACTTGGAGCTGTGACATTGAATTGTTCGTGTTATTCGCAGAAATTAGACTATCGAACAGACCCACGGTATTCACTAAGAGTTACTCACTCGTAGCATTTTGGTAGACAACTGGGCAGATCTGATTTTTCCTTGACCCGTAACATTTAAAGAACTGACCAGGATATGAAAGCTATGACTGATCCCAGCCACTCTAATTCGTTTGATTCGTTACACAAGTCGATACTCATTGGTGAGGTCTGAGATCTTGTTTAATAGTAATCGATGCGCCTTCCCTTGCCACGAAGTTGAGTTTATTGAAGAAAAAAAGAAAACTCAAGAATCATAGACTTAGATTCATGATTGCAAAACAGTATCTCTTACGATTCAAAGATTAACTTTCAAGTGGTATACAATTTAATTAAATCAATGCAAAATATGAACCGTGCTCTCTACATCATACAATACAATCCGAACACAAATAGGTGACCGGTCGATATGCATTAGACTTGAAGAACGCATTCGACTCTACGAATTATGATCGTGAGGGTTCCGGATTACGTCAACAGTCTCGTAATGAATTGCTTTAGGAAAAACACTCTAGAGTCAATAGTCACTTCTCTGCTTCGCAAGTTGCCATCAAGTACCTGGACTTGTGATCGATACTACTTGGAAACATTTGAGAGTGAATGGAATTACTCAGCTCATCGCAATGTTATTATATTTGATTAGCCTGGTCTAGTCCGCTTAAAGTAAAGTACATGCCAATTATTGCTTATGATATTCCATTTTCCATATTCAGTTAGGCCGACAGTATGTTTGCAGATATTTTTGGAGGCAAGAAACAAGCACAAGATCTTTATTTAGATACATAGTCGTGTCGAAAAAGTAGAAAGAGGTTGCAGATGTGGCAGCAAAGGTTGGTATTTAGGCATAAAGTATTACAACCCAGGAACTTAGTAGGAAACCACGTATGAAGACAAGTTAAAGGAAAATAAACTAAGAGCGGAACTCCTAAAAATACTACATTAAATGAAAGACCATTGGTAACATCTCAGACAGATAATACATCGTCGAAACACATTGCAGAACAGAGATTTACTTAAATTGCCATGCAATTTTAAAGGAGGTTCTTGCTTACATTCGACATTGATGCTCTCCTTATATCTGTTCCTTGCTGCCAACTATCAGGGGACTAAGTCAAATTCGATGGACTTTATTACTCAATGTTGCCAATGAACACGAATTTGAAATACAATATGTATGAATAACAGACACCAATCAGCTTCCCCAGGTCTGGAAACTTTGCACCTAAATTAGCTGAACAAGCTTTACCTCACGCTGGTGCAATCAATAAATTTTCTAGTTTTAAGGGAGGATAAAGCTTGTAGCTACTAAGACAAATAAGAGGTAAGGCGCCTCAAAAGCCAGGGTACATAAAATGACCTTTTAATTCCTACACCATATGTCGGATCAAAAGAAGATACAAAATACAAAGGGCCAAAGGGATCGATGGGATCTATTACCTAGCTTCTTACAATCATTCGTGTTGTGCGTATTATATTCTTTACATTGTTACTTGCTAATATTTTAATACCGTATTCGAAGAGCAATTTGTTATTTGAGAAGCCTTTTAATGACAGTTATGCTCTCGGAAGTTTGTCAGCCGCTCACGTCATGTCACCCAATGGTATAGGCTGCCTATAGAGCCGTATTGGTCCACTCTTGAGCAAGACACACCAAACACTCTTAGTTGAACCCAGTAGTCCATTTAGGTGGAAATGAGCCTTGAGGCTCCAGAGAAGATGGAATGTACAGTGCGAAGTCTCTCTCTCGAATTTCTCGAACTCAGAACTAAACAAGTTTTACGAATAAACTATGAAATATACACTTGGGTCGTAGTATCGTGAACATGCTTGTCGACGTGCACTGAAGTAAGAATCAAACATTTTAAAAACCGCTCGATGGTCTTCCGATCACTGCGGCTTGTGACTGACAAATTAGTATTCTTAGTGACACGATTGACGCCAATCTCCCCTCTAAACGCTTTGTGATTTTTCGAGATTTTCACATTTCAAAACACACATCTCCCACCGGACATCCTGCACAAGGCTGTGGTCAAATGTCAATTATCTCAATTATCAAGCCAATCGCAAAAATTCAGAAAAAAATACTTTCACGGAGGTAAACCCAAATCATTAGCAAATATTTATATACACTCGTGCTTAGCACCTTTCCTGAAAATAAATCCCAAATAAGTAAATCCCCTCTACCAGTAGTATCAACAAAAATTCCAATCTTCCACAGCAATTATTATTATTTTCAAAATCAAAACTCTAAAGTCTCCATTAAACTTTTCTAATCTTTCCGCACAGCTTACAGTAGCTTATCAGCACCTTACAGCCCCGATCCGATGTAATAGTGCGACTTTTCCGGTTTGCCAGCTCTGAACAGAGATTAATTTTCTTTCCGAGAAACTAATCTCGATGGTGTTGATGGCGTTAATTAATTAATTTAGCATTTGTTTACATTTTCATATTTTTATCACATACTCTGTGGTTGGGAACTTTTCTCAAAAACGAAAATAAGTCTTCGAACTGCGGTCACAACTATTCGTGGAAAAACCCTGACCAAGGATCATTTTACCATAAAAATGGATTTAGTTGGAACTTCTTAAATTATTATAAATCATGCATGCCGGAGGTCAAGTCAAGGGAGCAAGAAAAAACCCAAAAACTCTTCGCCGCCTGCAAATTATCTGCGTGACGAAGATGAGAAAGTCACTATGAGAAAATCTGAATCTATAATATGTTGTATTTCATTCATTAAACCGGGTTGTCTACTTTTGATTTCGTGCAAGATTTAAGTTTCATTAACAAGTTCGGGGTATACGAGTATCTGTAGGTGGCTGTGATTCACTATCATCGTTTATGACTCGTTTAATTCGAATTCACAGCCATTTATGCCGAACCGCAATTGCGATTTGTGTAATGGTCATTGCGCTTGGATTACGTTATTGTTTGTTTTATTTAGTCTTATGACTAAAGTGAGCGAAACAATGTTAAGCGGTAATTAGGTGATTTGAATATTTGATATCAGGTTTGTGTGTCAGGTTTGTTAGTCTTACTAACTAACTGGGTACATCTGCTTGGAAGCACATTTACAGATCGATTAACTGAACAAAGTGTTGAAATTAATCAATGAAATGATTAATGAATGATTATTCTTTGGTTAATTGATTTCTTTGATCAGAAGATAATCAACTACAGTGGAAGAGGTTCTTGTTAGCTGTAACACAGAAGGACCTACACAGACAGGAACTTTTATTATTAGGCATGTTTCAAAAAAAAGAAGACTTGACTTCTGCTTTGAATTCAAGTGGGCCATCTGTTGGTTTTTTTTTTAATTATATGGTGCTTTGATACTGACAGCTCTTATGGGTTCAAAAACTTAACAGATACTCAGTATTTTAGTTTCGAGGTACGAGATGGATCGATTTACGCTTGAACAACGTTGAGAACGATTGCAAAGTTACTTCCAAAATGGATGTTGTGTTACTGAAGGACTTCGAGTTTTAAATAGAAATTTCGGTCGGTGTACAGAAGTTTGTGAAAAAAGTTCGTAAGACTGATTTGCTGATTGTTCGATGCTTTGCAAACCATTCACTCGAGCCAATATTGGTCAAGCTTTTCGTGAAATTAGGGCCGAAACCATTGAAAATGTATTGAAAAATTGGGTTGATAGGATGGCCTACTGTCAAGGCAGCCAAGGGTTTTTTCGTTTGAATGAATAAAGCAACAATCTTTGTTTAATATTTTAAACAATGTTTTTTATGGGATTTTCAAAAAGAAAGCCCACCCTTTATATAGACAGTTGTATACTCATTACTGGAGTTCTGGAAGGTTTGTTCGCCATACTCGCAGAAACTTGGTGAAAAAAGACCAAAAGGTTGTTTCAAAATAGCGAGCACTCCATAAGAAATTACTTGGAAAGATGATCAATGATAATTTACACACACTGCAATGAACTTCAGAATACTTGGAAATTAAACCACTGATTTACAGCAAAATATTCCTTCAGAAGTTTCAAGCAAGTATTGAGTTCTTCAATAAATATGCAGCTTTTCCATTGCATTACGTAGTTTGTATCATCCTTTTAAACTGAAAAACAGAGTTAAGCAAGTGAAACCTGGTCCTGAGCATGACACATCTTACATATGCCAATTAAATGGAGGCTTGTAGTTTGTAGCCTTTGGTGGAGAACGTTTCGAGGGTTCGATAGTTTATGGCTTACCGGACTTACTATTCAAAAAGCTTTAGATTTTTTTTATAGAGAGTCACAAATACCATTTGCAAATTTCAACTTTATTTAGGTCCAAAGGGCATCAGTCTAATTTTATAAATATACCCATACACCAAATCGCCTAATTACCTAAGCTGACTGTCAGGAACCTGATTACCCCTAGATCGACAGAATGCCAATAATAAGACCATATTTTATTCAGGTGGAATTATTACACTAGGACTACGGCTATCCGTCATTCTAATCAAAGTGCACAAGCAGCCTCTTCCTTATGAAAAATGAATTACGCTTTTCAATAAATCCAATGTGCATAGGTACGAAACTCTTATTGCCTTTCCTAGAAAAGTTCTAATTTTACTATATCCTCTTCGTTTACAGAAAAATAATAAACTAAGCCAAAATAAAGCATCCCACCCTATAACGACGAATGGCACAGGAATTCAAAGTGGGTTTTGAGAAAGTAAATCTTTGTTAGCATTTTCGACAACGCCATCAAAATTGTCCTGCTTCTGAGGACAGGACAATATAAATCCCTTGCCTACTTCCGAAATACTAAGGAAACACCCATTAAAGCGACTTTCTTTTACCATTGATAAAAGGTTTGCTTATTGACTTATCGATTAGCAGAGTATTCGAAACGAATTCAGAAGGATAAGTCAGTGCAGAAGAAAAACCAAAAACACAACCAATTCGGGGTCCTCAATTGAAGCCAGCTTACAAGTAGAGATACAAGATCGTAGACCTAACTATTTACAAAGTTGTAGAGGACATATTGAAATGTTTCTCTAGGTATATTTAAAAATATTTAGTTTGATACTTAGTTATGGATATATGTACGTAAATAAGTATATGAGAACCAAAGACAAGGATTACACTTCGTAAAGGACATCAATAGGGATACATGATAGGTCGTTAGAAAAAGAGAAATGTGTTTTTACTGAGCAGAAATTGTATGTATGTACATATGTAAGAACTTATGAATGTATTGATTATAATATTTAAATTTTATTAATTTACTTACGAAAATAATTTAAGTGACACATACCTGGAAAAAGAAAGAAAGAAAAAGATTAGTTAACTTTTATAAAAAAAATGTGTTCTAAGGTTAAAAATAAATAAATGTACATGTACGGTATATAAATTTATATATAAATAAGAAGGTGGTTTTGTGGTATACCAGCAGTGTTGTGTTAGTCCTGGAATTAAGTATGATTCTTGAAATCTTAAATATTGTAAATAGCAAATTGACCAGATTCTTAGGATAAACTTAGTCTCTAGTCTAAGTTTGTTTTGTATAATGTCGAACTATTGTCTAATTCTTTAGTACCTACACACACCGAATATCTTAATCCCAAGGTAGGTACCGCTATCGACAACTGCATGTTTCAGAATAAAAGACTAGGAAAACAGTTAGAGAAAGGGAATAATTTCTGGATCAGTAGATGATTTTGAAATTCATTTTAGCTTAGAAGCCATTCAAATTGATACCCAGAACTGGGCAAACGCAAATTTTGAACATCCTTCCTTCGATAAAAAATGTATTTCCCCATTCTAACTGAAAGGTTCCAACAATAATCAGTCAGATATCCAGTCGACGCTCCATCTATCTCTTTTTCATCATCTGCACTTGCCATTAAGCCAGTTTTATTTACTAAAAATGTCGCTGTTATAATACAACCCTGATGTGTAAAAATAAATTTAAAAGAATGCTCAAAAGTTTTTAAATATCATACCAGCTAAACCAGTTAACACTGCTACCATCATTCTAAACAGTAGGTACATCATTTACGCATTAACATTTCACTAATTATTCTAATTCACTAATTACGTGTTAAATGATAGTGATCCATTAACTATTATCATATTTTTGTGATGTGAAAATGATAACGATAGACAATGTGATACTGACATTGTTAGTATAATATATAAACATACTTATGTTCACGTAAATAGCACACCCTTACATGTTAATTTATTTTGTTTATGAAAACAAACAAATTTTTTTTCACTTTGTTAACAGTGGGCACCGTGCCTCAGTGGTTAGTGCGTTGGACTATAGAGCAAGGGGTTCGAGGTTCGAGCCCCAGTCGGAACACCTAAAAGTTTCTCACGGCCCCACCTCTCGCGAGCGTCTGACAAACATCCGAGAGTAAAACTGGCCTGAGAAAGCTTCTCAAATAACAAATTGCCCTTCGGACACGGCATTAAACAGTAGGCCCCTTCCATTCATGTAAAGAATATAACATGCACAACACGAATGGTTATGAGAAGCTAGGCCCCGGGTCCCATTGACCTGTTGCGCCAAGTATTTTTTTTTTTTTTTTTAACAGAAAATACAAAAGTTGGCCCAGCTTAAGAAATCAATAAACTCTCGTTAATTTTAATATGTTTTTAGATATCCTTTGCTTCTTGGACTAATCAAGGACTGGATATTTGGTGCTTCGAGAGCGAATTCTTCACAAGACTTCGCTCTAAATGATTTGAGTCAATTTCTTGGATAAAGTTCCATGATACAGCCGTAGACTCCTTAGTGTTGGAACCACAGGATGTTTTTATATTCAGGCTGATCCTGAATGTCATGTTTTACCTACCCAGCCAAATTGGGCATCGCCAGAGAGTCAACCCGATACGAATCCGAGCTGTGATTACAACAAGACGACGTTACATGACATAGAAGCGACGCATCGCTCGAAGCTATGAAGGAGAAAATTGGCGACAGTGTTATCTCACGGGGAGCGTTCAGCAAATGGGCGCCACGATCATGCGACTTGACACTACTCTGGGTTCTTAAGTTTATGCTAACAAGTTCTTAGTCTACGCTAACAACTTTGGACGAGCTCGAAGCCAACAATCCAGACGCTATTGCCGGAATAACGCCGCACATATTGGACCGAGTCATCAAAATTGGACCAATCGCTTGGAGCTCTCCCAGTAAAGCCGAAGCGGCCATTTGAATGATGTGCTATCCCACACATAATGGGATGAATCTAGCTTCAAAATAAAGCCAGAATCAATTTTATATCTCACAAGTCACACCTTTCTTATCTGGTGTCCCTGTATTATGCTTCTTCTCACATACTTTGTGTTATCCAATGTTTGGGAGACAAACAGTTTTCCCTTTGAGCTCATCTTTTATCAGACGACAACGCTATCTAACAGATGACATGATGGCTGATATTTGATATTTAATTGCAGATAATATTAATCAGACTAAGTACGAACAGAACCAACTGATTTACCTTAGACAATGGAACTTCAAGAATAAGTGATATTTCTGGTTTGTCACAATTGAAAAATGCATATCTATTAGTGTGCACGACTGTCATTGTCTAAACTTCAAACAAATTTCTGAGAATATGCCGAAAATTCTCGTAATGTATTCAAAAGCACTTTTCTTAGGTCATAATTTGTTAAAAATGCCACAACTAATTATTCCCAAATCCAACAAAACAGTCTGACAATGAACTCAATACAATAAATTTTTTACTTCACCAGAAAACAGAAAAATCTCAAAAAAAAACCAAACCAACTTGTCCCAAAAACAAAATCATTCAAAAATACCACCGCCGTCATGCACAGTCTACCTTTTATTACTCACTTCTGTCCTCTATTCTTCTTACATCCAAGATCAACTGATTCACGAGATTCAACTAAAAACCATCACTTCCTTCCATTGGCCCATCGCCTTTCTGAGTAACACACCAGCCAACACAAATGTGCTACAGTGCCTCACTCATCCGCACAGCAGCATCATCTAATCTGGTTTCAGTTCCAGAAAATCGAACCAACAAAAAAAAAACATTAACTATACTACAATCTGACAGTAAAACTAAAAGCACAGGCGCTATCCATCTCGTGTTGATTTTTATTTAAGTTCCAAGACATTGGCGTACATCCACTCAGTCCGCCACTTGCATCTAATCCGAACGGTTCAGAACAAGAAAATAGAAAAAGTATCGCGATTTAATATAGAAAAAGCTTCCTCACTCGCATGAGATACTTTTCAACCGATCGGGGAATAGTATTGTAACGAACTATTGTGGATTTGAATCGAAAGTGCTAAAAGTGAGTTTTCCTTCCAAAACTGCCGAACATGGAGAGCCATGTGCCCTACTAATTAAAAAGAATCTGTAAATAGATTGCAATTCTCTAAGTTGTTGCATTATCGGTTGCGTATTTTAATTAGTTGTTATCAGCAAGTGAATAATTGGTGCATTGTTGTAGCAATATTTTTGTTTTTTTTTTTTTTATTCAAATACATGTGTGCATGTTTATTAAGTGTAAGCACTCCTATGTGCTCATTAATACGTTTTCTTGCTTTCGAAAGAAATATTGCAATGATTTTGAAGAAGATTTTAGGCAATAGATACTTTTTAAATAGGAGAAGCAGTGAATAGTTTGAGTTTTCGTTGTTTCTTCTAAGAGGAATAAATACTGTTTATCTGGAACCAAAAAGGACACTGACATACCATTGTAGAAGTTGCTATTTTCCAACCAAATCATGTCCAAAATCCGGACATTTTCGGATAGAGAAGATAATTCTCTTCATCTCGATTTAATATAAAAATTAAAACTTTATGTCCTGGTTTACGAGTACTTCGTGAAGTACTTAAGACAAATTACTCAGTCCTGCTTCGAAGTTTCAAAATACTGAGGTAATATGTTGTGTAGTGACTTGTTGAGCTACTCTATTAAGCAAGAAAATAAAAAAGCAAAAGAAGTAGGAGAAGTTACTTCGTAGGGACATGCATTACAAATAGAGAACACATGTGAATAATGCTTAGTTTATGATTATTTTATAAATTAATGATCAACGTTCGAATTTACTTAGTCCTTTAATCAATAAACCAACTTCTGAGTCAATAGAGAGAAAAGACTGTTTCTCAGGTATTTCTGTTGAGAACATCTTTTCTATCTATTTTGTATATCGAGTATATCGGTTTTGTCAAAAGAACTGTTTAGTATTCTAATTTTTAAAAAGTCGTGTTTATTACTTTGAAACGCTCCTCGTATGTACATATCAGCGGTATTTTTTTTTAACCTTTGCTTTCGGTATCTCGGTTTACGTATAATGAACTTAAAAATCCATTAGTGGTGCAAAAGAAAAGGACTTCATAATTATGTACTCGATATCCCCAAGGAAGCCAATGGCTTTTATTGTAAAACTCTTACCCGCGGCTGCACACTTTTATTTATTATTCTGCAAACCAACAGCACGGATTTGGATTGACAACCAATTCAATATGTTTTTAAACTAGTGTTGACCTGTTCACATATCGCTACTTTTAATACTGCAGGTTGCAAGAGCGGGTATAGTTTTCGTGTTTGCAATGCTGTTCACACATTGCAACCCACTGTCAGTGAACCTTTTTGTCTAGCGCCACAGTAAAAGTAGCTACATATGTGTGACCGTCAAAATCCTTTGGGAAATGTTTCAATAAGAGTTAGAGAAGTTTGTCCCCCTTTATGGTAGTTTAGCGAAGTCAAATTATAGGAGTTCTATCTGGCAAGCAAAGATAGGAAAAAACCTTTCGCCTATCAGTGTTTTGCTTTCTCAAATGTGCAGAAGATTTTCCAACTTGAGTGTCAGTGCACATTTCTTGTTCTTAGTGAACATTCCAAGGATATTGGTGTAAAAACAATGAAAGACCTTAGTTTAGTGTAAGGAATTATTGCTTTTTGAAGTCTGCAAGGATAACTTTGTTTTTTAAATTTGTTTTTAAACAGAAATGAAGCTCAGCTTTATACACGGTCTTCACTCAAATTTCTCAAAATTACCTTTTGACTGTTCGCACTCAAGGACCACTAAACCTTTGGGCTTAAAATGTCTCTTGAAATTCTGATTGTCAAATACGTCTTTGCCTAAAGTCTAGCTCTGAAATTTTTCGAACTCTTGGTGCGTGCAAATTTAGAAATTTAGGATTTGTTCGAATTTGAATGATCAGTTCAATTGGTTCGACTCAGAAAGTGCCCCTTGACGAATACTACTTCGGAGGCCTAAATGGGCTAGGAAAGCCATCATTATAACAAATATGAATACTTTTTATGTATGTCAGACGCTCGCGAGAGACTTAGGTAGTACTTCTGAAGTTTTGAATTATATTTTTTATAAGACCAATGCCTTCCCTTTGGGTATAATACACAAGTACATATATGCAAACAAAAAGGTGAGACATCATGTCTCACCGCATGATGAAATACGTGACTATCGACGCGATGAGGTGTTGAAGGTGTCAGAGTTTAAAAATATGGAAGACTCCCGTAGTCGCTTCCTAAAATTTATTTGGTGTAAAGTTTTAAAAATAAATCCAAACCGACATGCACGCGACAGTTCTATATTTAATGACAAGTTTATCTTGCATGCATTCAGAAATTTATTTGTAAATTCTTTTACGCTATATTCTGAGTTATTTTTGAAAAAAAAGGAATAGAGAAAAGCAAGCGTTTTGTGTGTTGAGAATAGGAATGTGTTACACAAAACTTTATTTCGAATTCGATGGATATTTTTGAACTCTTCGATCGTAAAATGAAATAGAGCATTCACAAGAGGCGCTTTATGAAGTGATAATGACAGCGACAGCGACGTAAAGTCAAGAATAACAATTAAAAAAATTTGTATTAGTTGCTTAAAATAAAAGCTAAATTGCTGCCAAAAAAATACAGTTGATAAGCGCCAACCTTGATGCACCCCAAGTAGCTATCTCACATGGAAGCTATTTTAAGATTTTCAAAGAAATGATAACTGGTGCTTACGTGCATATTTGGGTGTTTTTGTCGCTTTCGCATGGAAACAAATCCAACGCGATAGCAATTTAAGAGTCCAACGTTCTCCGGACAACAACTTAAATCGTTAAATGTCATTTGCATCTCCAATTTTAAGACTTCAACTTCAGTTCAATGACCTCAATATTGACAGTAGTGTCAGGTGTCAAATGTCAAGTCACGTTGTATTATAGCGATCAAGTTCTTATCCGAATGATGAACGGTTTTCAAACTTTTTCTACTAAAACTCTTCTCGGTACTGCGAACATATCTTGCAATAGTTCAATGGCCTGTATGTTGATATTTGTGACAGGTGTCAAATGTCCAACAAATACAAATTAGCTGCAAAGTATATTTTTTTCTAGCAACTGACTATAGACTCTTCTAAGATGACAGAAAGAATGATGCAATCCGTCACTTTCGTTACTTGATGATTTACGTGTCAACATGATCGTTCAATGTACCGGCAACTCCTGCTGTACGTCAAATATGTCCGTTCTTAACCTCCACTGCATCTGTTAGTTGCGATTGCGGTCAAAATTTTGCACGTCAAACGCTAGTCAAAAATATGTGATGATATGTTTTTTTCAGTTCAAAGCCTTTATCTACTACAAAAACACTTCTCCTGATTTATTATTATTAACGTTGATGGCATGAAATTCATGCGAAAGAGGAAAAAAAAAAGAATTGATTGTATGTTATCTGCCTATTCAATGGCCTCCTGATCTTAGGCGGCTGTCATAAATCCGGCGGCGGTTTCTGGTGAATCTTTTCTATTTAAAGTGCCCTTATCTCGTCTTGGAGCACAATCGAAAAGAAACGCCGAACTGCTGAGGCTGCTTTAGTGGTCGGACTGTTGGAAGAGAATATATTTCCTTATTCTTGTTTCAGGGTACTTCGGCAATGAAGTCCTTAATCCTTGCTCTGGTGCTGCTGTGCACTAGCAGCTGGAGTGATGCATACAGCGCATATCAGAGGACCAGCTCTATGACATCGAGTTCGTCTTCGTCTTCGGGAGGAAACTGTTGCAAGCTGACACCATGGGCGTACGAGCATATGGATGTTGTTCGACCGCTGGCCGACCGACTGAGGCAGGACTATAATCTCAGGTCGAGAACTGGAGCCAATACTGGAAGATACAGCAATCAAGCTTGGAGCGGTAAGTTATCCATAAGATTATGGAATTTCAAAAAATAACATTGTTTCTATCGCAGAGAGCTTCACCAACTTGATTGGTAAGAGTAATGAGGAAATCGAAGCTATCTGCCGACAGATTTCAGATCGCATTTTGGCTGACATGCAAGGTGGAAGGGTTAGCTACGCAGTGATTGCTCAACCAAACTACTTCGAGTCCCAGGCTGCCAGCGCATTGGAGAGACTGACTGATGAATCTGAGTTCGCTGATAATCAACAGCAACAAGTTGAACTTGTTCCCACTGATTTGAGTAACTTCGACCAGGTTCAGCACACGAATTCACCCACCGAAGTGAAGGTGGTCAATGGACAGACCTACATCACCAACAAGAATTTTACTACTGCAACGATGCATGGTGGATCTGCTCTGAACCCGATCATCACAACTGTTCGTGTGAATAGAACCACAACCCATACAACTGTTCCTCTATACGTCTCCCAGGGTAGCACGATCTCGCAACCCTTTATCAACAATCAACAGCACAGTATTTACAACCACGTGAAGGAAATCGGTGTTCCAGACTACTCTCCCCAAGTGACAGTCGATGACGATTTGGTTGTCGGACTAAACCACATGAACACCTACACTCCTCCTATTGTAATCCCCGTCGAAGGTGGTGACCAGGCTGAAGCCTTCGGAATTGGAAACCAATATGTAGGCCGTCCCGGTCATACCGTAACCATCAGGAAGTATAACCGAACAATCATAACAGGTCCCGATGGCAAGCCGATTGTTACAGGAAGTGAGAGCAAGTACGTTTGGGACAATGGACAATTGGTGTACAACTACAATGCACCATTCGGAAATGTCAGCTGGACTAAGGACGATTTGTGGAAGCGAGAGGAACGCGAAAGACTATTCTGGTTGTTCCAAACAGGATCGGTCAGCATTCGCGACCTCGAGGAATGGCAGAGAAATCAAGAAGAACGCCTACTTGGCATTGCCTATCGATCCAACACCACTTTGGAAGAGATTGAGGAGTGGCAGCGACAAGAATTGGAACGTTACAAGGTCCTTCTCAATCAATACAGTGCCGTAAGCTCTGATCTCACCGATTGGCAGAGGAGTGAACGTGGCCGCATTGACTGGTTGATTCATCAGAATGGAATTACTCGAGCAGATCTGGAACGCTGGCAGAAGGAGAACCAATCTAAACTCATCGTCCTTGCTCTACAGTATCACATCACGATCGAGGAACTCAAGGAATATCAACGCAGAGAGTTGGAACGTCTCCATACAATTTTCAACAAGCAGAACTCTCAAATAGGCAGTGGAAACCTGCAAGTCCTCCAGCGCCAAGAGAGTGATCGCTTAAACAGTATTTTGTTGCAGCACAATACTACTGTCGACCAGTTGCAGGAGCAAATTCGACGGGATCAGGAGCGCTATAAGCAACTGGCCCAGCAGTACAAGATCAATGTTGAAGACATGGAAACATTCTTCAAAAATGAACTCCAGCGCTTGACAGGCATAATCAATCAGCAACAAGAAGAGATGAAGAGGATCACTGACTGGCAGCGATCGGAGAGAACCCGCTTGGAGGATATCGTTCGTCATCATAACCTGACTGTCGAGGAATTGGAGCAGAAGATGAAGCTAGATCGTAGTTATCTACAGGGCCTGGCACAAAAATATCACATCAGCCTGGAGGAGCTCGAGAAATGGCAACGTTCCGAGTTGGACAGACTTCATGAGACCGGAAAGACGAATCTCCAGAAGGAACTGGAAGTTTGGCAGCAACAAGAACGAGACCGTATGTTGGCCATTATTAAGAAGAACGATCTAACAATTGAGGAGTATGAGTCGAAGATCGGCAATGATCGCGCAAGATTGCAGCAGTTAGCGTCGATGTATCAGGTTCAAGTGGAAGAGATTGAAAGGTGGCTAAGAGAGGAGGCACAGCGTTTGAAAACTCAAGGAGTGTTCTCTGATGTCCAGAAGAACCTAACTATTTGGCAGCAGCAAGAGCGTGATCGACTTCAATCGATCGTGCAGAGCAACGATCTTACCATTGAGGAGTTGCAAAACAAGATTAAGAATGACCAGACCAGGTTATACGCTTTGGCTAACACCTATCAAGTTAAGGTTGAAGAGATTGAGGAATGGCTGAAGAAAGAGCTCCTTCGTTTGCAGGGTCAAGGTCTAGTGAAGCTGGAAGATCTGCAGGATTGGCAGAGGGCTGAGAGGGAAAAACTTTTGCGGCTGGTTCAAGACAACAAGCTTTCTGTTGATGACTTTGAGAAGAACTTGTTAAGTGATAAGAACCGTCTCCAAAAGTTGGCTGGACAATACCACATCGAGTTGAAGGACATCGAAGCCTGGCTTCGCAAAGAGACCGATCGTCTACAGAGCCTGGGATTAATTGAGCAGGAAAAACTCACCGAGTGGCAGAAGATTGAACGCGATCGCTTGCTAGCTCTAATTAGGAAGAACGAGTTATCAATTGACGATTTGGAAAAGAAAATAAAAACCGATCAGGTGCATCTTTACTCACTGGCCCGTCAGTATTCAGTACGAGTTGAAGAAATTGAAGAGTGGCTCAAAAAAGAGGTGCTACGTCTCCAGAATCTAGCCCTCATTGAAGCTGCCAACCTCAAAGATTGGCAAAAGGTTGAAAGAGAACGACTTACCAAGCTAGTTAACCAGAACGACCTGACTATCGAAGAATTCACTCAAAAGCTCCAGACCGATCGTGCCTATCTTCAACAGTTGGCTATGCAATACCACGTTGAGATCGAGGAGGTCGAGGAATGGGTTAAAAATGAAGGAGATCGCCTTGAAAGCCTTGGATTGATCAAGCCCAGTGCACCACTGACGGAATGGCAAGAAGTCGAACGTGATCATGTTCTTCAAGTTGTCCAGGGACAAGATCAGCTGTCACTCGATCAATTGGAAGAGCGCTTGAAGAATGATCGCGCCCATCTCTATAGTGTAGCTCAAGAGTACCAAGTGCAGGTAAAAGAAATCGAAGAATGGATCAAAAAGGAACTACTTCGCCTCCAAAACCAAGGCGTGGTCCAAATTGAAAAGTTAAAAGAATGGCAACAGGTTGAACGTGACCATTTGACTGCTTTAGTGGCTCAACAGCAAAGTGGATTTTCCGTCGATGAATTTGAGAAGAAACTCAAGGAAGATCGTCAGCGTTTACAGAATCTCGCCTGGCAGAACAACGTCCAGGTTAAGGAGATCGAAGAATGGATTCATAAGGAACTGGAAAGAATGAAGAATCAGGGACAAGTTCAAATTGAGACTTTGACTGAATGGCAGAAGAACGAACGCGACCGTTTACTGGTCCTTGCCCAGCAACAGAGTGATCTAAGCGCGGCTGAATTGGAGAAGAAACTTCAAGCTGATAGGAACCGTTTGCAGCAACTTGCCTGGAAGTATCACGTTGAAGTAGAGGAAGTCGAAGAGTGGATCAGGAAAGAGGTACAGAAGCTACGCGATCAAGGGAAGATACACATCGAAAACCTTACCGCCTGGCAGGTAGAAGAGCGTGACCGTCTGCAGCAACTTATCCAACAGCAATCCCAATTGAGTGGAGCCGAGGTTGAGAAGCAGCTTAAGGCAGATCGCAATCGTCTGCAACAACTCGCATGGCAATACCACATCCAGGTCGAGGAAGTCGAAGAATGGATCAGAAAGGAGGCCCAAAGGCTTCGAAATCAGGCCGAGCTTCACATTGCCAATCTAACTGACTGGCAAGTAAATGAGAGGCAGAGAATCCAACAACTCATCAAACAAAACACTGACTTGACCGCTGAAGAGTTGGAGAACCAACTCCAAGCCGATCGCAACCGTCTTCAACAACTTGCACGCCAGTACCACGTCGACGTGGAGGAGATCAATGTTTGGATTAAGAAGGAAATACAACGACTAAGGAATGAAGGACAACTGCAAATTGATAACCTAACTGCTTGGCAACAGTCCGAACGTGACCGTCTTCTCCAGTTCGCCAAACAACAGAACCAGCTCACCGTGACTGAATTCGAAGAGAAGTTGATCGCTGATCGCAGACGCTTGGAATCACTAGCAAACCAGTACCACATCTCGATCCAAGAAATTGAAGAATGGATTAGAAAGGAAGCCGAACGCCTTGAGAACCAGGGCATCATCGGTGACCTGCAAGACTGGCAGAAGGTGGAACGCTTGAGGATCCAAGATTTAATAAAGCAAAACAACTTAACGACTGAAGAGCTTGAGCAACAACTTAAGACCGACCATGCAAGACTTCAACAATTGGCTTTGGAGTACCACATAACTGTGGAAGAGGTTGAGGAATGGATCCTGAAGGAGGGAAGTCGTCAAATTAAACCAGCACCCCTTACAGCTTGGCAACAGGTTGAACAGGAAAAACTTAAAGATTTGATTCAGTCTCAACACGTCACTCTAGAAGATCTCGAGAACCAGCTGAAAACACAAAGGAATCGTCTTCAACAAGTAGCCCAACAGTATCACGTAACAGTTCAAGATATAGAGGAATGGATTAGAAAGGAGGGTAAACGACTCATCAAACCAGTGGCCTTAACTGTGTGGCAAGAGAATGAGCAACAACTCCTTTTGCAGCAACTTCAACAACCTCAAAGCCTGACACTGGACGATTTGGAAGCCCAACTCCAGGCTAATCAATATCGTCTGCAACAGGTTGCTCAACAATATCACATCACAGTCGAAGAAGTCGAAGAATGGATCAGAAAAGAGGGTAAACGTCTTATTAAGCCCGAGTCCCTTACTGTGTGGCAGCAAAATGAGCTGCAACTTCTTCAACAGGAGCTGAAGAAGAGGCCCAGCATTACCTATGACGAATGGGAAAATCAACTAAGAATTGATCGAAACCGTCTTCAGCAATTGGCTCGACAATATCAAGTATCTATTGAAGAAGTCGAACAATGGATTAGGAACCAAGGTCAACGTCTCATTAAACCTGTTCAACTCACCGAGTGGCAGCGCAATGAGCGCGATCGTCTGTTTCAATTAATCAAACAGAATGATCTCACAATCGAACAACTTAGACAGCAACTTAGAGCTGATCGTGGCCGTCTTCAGCAACTAGCAAACCAGTACCATATCACCGTAGAGGAAGTTGAAGAATGGATTATCAATGAGGGTCAAAAGCTTACCCAACCCGCTCCGCTTACCGTATGGCAACGCAACGAGCGTGATCGCCTCCTTCAACAGATCATACAAAATGACCTCACGATCGAACAACTAAGGCAACAACTAAGAGCTGATCGTGGCCGTCTTCAGCAACTAGCAAACCAGTACCATATCACCGTAGAGGAAGTTGAAGAATGGATCATCAATGAGGGGCAAAGACTAACACAACCTGCTCAGCTTACCGTATGGCAACGCAATGAGCGTGATCGCCTCCTCCAACTGATCAAACAGAATGACCTCACGATTGAACAACTAAGGCAGCAACTGAGAGCCGATCGTGGCCGTCTTCAGCAACTAGCAAACCAGTACCATATCACCGTCGAAGAAATTGAAGAATGGATCATCAATGAGGGCCAAAAACTAACACAACCTGTTCAGCTTACCGTATGGCAACGCAATGAGAGAGATCGCCTCCTCCAACTGATCAAACAGAATGACCTCACGATCGAACAACTTAGACAGCAACTCAGAGCTGATCGTGGCCGTCTTCAGCAACTAGCAAACCAGTACCATATCACCGTCGAAGAAATTGAAGAATGGATCATCAATGAGGGCCAAAAACTTACCCAACCCTCTCAGCTTACCGTATGGCAACGCAATGAGAGAGATCGCCTTATTGAACTGATCAAACAGAATGACCTCACGATCGAACAACTTAGACAGCAACTCAGAGCTGATCGTGGCCGTCTTCAGCAACTAGCAAACCAGTACCATATCACCGTCGAAGAAATTGAAGAATGGATCATCAATGAGGGCCAAAAACTTACCCAACCCGCTCAGCTTACCGTATGGCAACGCAGCGAGCGTGATCGTCTCCTCCAACTGATCAAACAGAACGACCTCACGATCGAACAACTTAAGGAGCAACTAAAAGCAGATCGCGGACGTCTTCAACAGTTGGCATACCAATACCACGTGACTATCGAAGAAATCGAAGAATGGATCATCAACGAGGGCCGTAAACTCATCAAACCTGTTACCAGCGGAAACTTGACTAAGTGGCAACAGCACGAACGAGAATATCTCCTTGCTTTGACTCAAACTAATCTAGTGACACAAAAGAATTTCGAAAAGCATCTTGGTCAGGACTTGCAAAGGATAGAGAATGTCGGCAATCACTACCAGGTCAGCGTTGAAGAGATCATAAAGTTCCTTCGTGAAGAAGCTGACCGTTTGATTAAGTTGAAGCTTCTTTCAGAGGGTGAAGACGAAGTCGACCAGGTTGTTGAATGGCAGGCTGGAGAGCAACAACACATTCAGCAACTATTGCAAGAACACACATGGTCCATTGAAGAGCTGGAGCGTCAACTACGAGACGATCGTGCCCGTTTGCAGCAACTTTCCACTCAGTATCGCATCTCGATCGATCAGATTGAAGAGTGGTACCGCACAGAACTCCAGAAATTGCTTCAACAAAAAACTATTTACACAGAAAATCTGACAGATTGGCAAGCACGTGAAAAGGAGCGCATTTATTTGACAATCAAACAGCAAAGGGTCAGCATTGAAGAGCTTGAAAGACAATTGGCCAGAGATCGTAACGCGCTGAGACGACTAGCTGCTCAATACAGGATCACTATCGAACAGCTAATCAACTGGCAACGTAAGGAGCTTGGACGTTTGGGGAATCTTGGATTCGGAAAGACACCTAAAGATCTCAGCAACTGGCAGAAGGTGGAGAGACAACGTCTTCAAAAGATTCCCACCGTAGTACAAATAATCATCACTAAGGAAGAGCTTTTGGAATTCTTAAAAGCCGACACCGATTTCCAGGGCAACTTGACTCAGAAATATAACGTGTCTTCAGAAGAACTAAGATCGTTCCAAGGGCAGGAACTAGAATCCATGAAAAACAAAGGCCTTCTTGAGGTCCTGACTTTGAAGCACCTTGAAGATTGGCAGCGCCGTGAACGTGATCGCCTCTATAGCTTGATCCGCACTCAAAGCTTTGCTTTGAAGAATCTCAGAGACTGGCAGAGCCGCGATCGACTAACTATGATTGCCGCCTTATATCGCATTCCAGCGGAAACAATTAAGAGCTGGCAGTACCAAGAGATGCAGAGGATCGAAGACTTGGCAAAACGCTACAAAATGACCCTGAACCGCCTGGAAGACTTTAGGCATGGAGAGTTAGAAAGACTGAAGTTTGCCGCTCATCAGGACTCCTTGTCCAAGGACGAGCATGCAAAATGGTTTGCACGAGAAGAGGCGCGTTTGAATACTTTGGGCACTCGTACTGGCTTGTCAGGAGCTGCATTGGCTAAGTGGCGTAGAAAGTTATTCTTACTGGCACAAGGCTTAATCGATCTGGACTTCAACGAGGGTGGTTACGGAGGTGTTGAGTTGGACACCAATACTTCGGCTTCTGCTAAACGAAATGAAACGATCAGCAAGGATCGTGGCGATCAGCCTCCACAAGTCTATCAAGAGGAATTCGAAGATTCAGAGCCAAGCTTAGGAAGCCATTCAGATCACAATGCCCCCATGGTTCAAACTTCCGACGAGCAGTATGATGCCAATCGAGGACAATGGCCACCTCGTGGTCATGGACACGGCCGTGGACACGGTCATGGATATGGACATGGACATGGAAACAGAGGTCCTCCGTTTGGTCATCCACATGGTGGGCCACCACATGGTGGGCCACCACATGATCGCATCCAATCCGAAAGGATTCACCGTAAACAGGAATATAGCTTCACCGTTCCTGTGGATGCTCCACCAGTAGATGTGCCTGTAGAACCAGAGGCAGGCTATGGCTACCAAAATCGTTATTCGCATGGTCGTGGCCCACATCATGGTAGAATGCAAGTCGGTTCTCTCACTACACAGAGTGATCAAGAAGCTGATGACGGGCAACAACAGGTCCAAGTCGAAGACTGGAATCCATACCCCGAAGCTGTTCAAAAGAGTGAGAAACTCGAGGATCTTGGTCAACAGCTACAGGTGGAATCAAATCAATACACCGTAGAAGATCTCGGCCAACAGCAAGTTCAACATGAGGACTTCCAAGTGGATGAGGCCAGTGCTAGTCATAAATCATCGAATGTAGTTTCGCTGAATAATACACAGACTGATCGTCAGGCAGCAGAAGAAACGGTAAGTCATCAGAACTGTCAGACAGACATTCAACTGTCATTACTGACACTTGCATCTCATTTTCAGATTGTTGCCGGTGAATCTGTTACAGAGGAACCCAAGGGCGTTTGGGGCAAAATCAAAACCTCAGCTAAGTCATGGTTCGGCTAAGAAGGAGACTGCATGAAACGGTTTATATATATGTTATGAACATTTTGTAATAACTCTAAATTTAAGTAATCGATTCGTTGCCAACGATAGAAAAATAAACTAAAATTTAATTAAGAAATATTTTAATGAGTGAAATGTTGTAGTTATTTTTTTGTAATAAACGAAATTTCTGTAAGCGAAAATGAAAAATTTTAAAGTGGGTGTCTTAAATGTTCGTCTTTGTTGGTGTAGTCGCTCGAGGACGAGCCTTTGAGCTGCTCCATCCGTTGGATCGTAAAGGTCTCGTCGGAGTCTTACATGTATATAATGTTTTTGTTTTTCGGAAGACCCTTACCCAAATGGTTGACACTGCGACCTGGGCATGTTTTACCCTAAGAGTCTTACCAACTGCCTAATGAACGCTAGTACGTCCTTAGGTGCAGAGCTTACGAGCATGTTT
This sequence comes from Xylota segnis, assembly GCA_963583995.1. Taxonomy (NCBI): domain Eukaryota; kingdom Metazoa; phylum Arthropoda; class Insecta; order Diptera; family Syrphidae; genus Xylota; species Xylota segnis. The sequence continues at coordinate 70,086,860 of OY757237.1, read as the reverse complement.
CCTTTTGAAAAATGTGGCAACTTAGTCAATGTTAAGCTAGGGATACACAGGGAATGGCTGGGATGATTTGTCATTTTTTGAGTAGAACCTTCTGTAACTGAGATTGTGGAGGTGATACCTTAGGCCATCACCTTCCTAATACTATCATTATCTAAGAATATCCTTGTGCCCTAGGAGTAAGGCTTGAGTAATGGTTTGGAATGTCTTAACCCTGGGACATATTTTCCCAGTGGGCCAGACGAAGTTTGTATTTACAATCATTGATCAGCGCTGCGGGAGCCCAGTTGACACCATGCTAGGGTTCAAGTCTTATGAACTCAGATTCGGTGTCAGCCCTAGCTAGTCCATCTGGAGATTGGTTGCATGCAATTCTTTGATGAGCAGCATGTTTGAGTTGACTGAATGAAATAACAGAGCTTTAAGTGCTGCCTGGATATCTTAAAACATTTAAATCCTGATACTTCTACCTAGCGCAGATCTCAATGGCTTCGAGTTCAGCCTGGAATACCGTTGAACATTCCCAGACATGGAATGTTGGATTCAAAGACATCAGCTCCAGCTCTAGATTCCATCTCGGATTCGTTTGTGACTCAGACCAAACCCTTAAGGTCCAATGTTGGAACTCCTTCTAAAAGTTTGGATCTCAAACAACCTACCGAGATAGTACTCCCTGATCATGATGTCGGAGATAGTGCAAAACATGACCATTTTTGGAATGAAGTCAGGTGTCCCAAAAGTGCCCTATACTTGTATTCTAGCTGCAGCTTACTATGCGCAATCTAATGAAGATTTTAAGAGATGTAAGCCCAACGGTGGCTTCTAATGCTGGCTTAGGGCAGGTATGTATGCCGCTTCTCAAGCTTAGTTCCCTTTGTCTGTTCAAGAACTTTCGACTACCAAACGATAGACACGTACATGATAAAGAGCCTCTCACCATCATTGTGTATACCCAAAATATCATTTTTGGATTTAGACCTTAAGTTCTGCCGTAAGGGTGTCTACTAGCTCATGTGGCCGTAGTGGTGCGCTTGGTGATGGACTTGATATGAACATTTCAGTCAAACGGTTGGTCAAGGGTGACGCCAAGATATTTGATTTTCTGGAAGAAAAAATAAAGTGATTCTGTTGATGGTGATAGGTCCGTGATTGTCCAGTCTTTCTCTTGTAAAAGGTACTAAGAACGGTTTTGCAAGGATTCTTTGTCACATTGAACGACGCTAGAAATAGTCCAGCTGTGTTCATTCCTAACAAATTTTGCCAAGTCATCAGGATAACAAATGGCTATGTAGCCTGATTAGTCTAAATTGACTAGAAAGTTGCCACAGAGGAGGAAGTAAGTGGTTTATATGGGCCGCAAAGATTTGTATAATGTTGTATAGTAACGTAATAAGGGGTTCATATGATAAACAAAAACCTATAATCCGTCTTAAACAGATGATATCATACTCTATCCTTCTTGCTTTGTATCAGTCCTACCAAAGTCAGCATGTCATATGGTAATTCTTGTTGAATGGTAATTCTTGTACGATAACTTCAAGCTTTGAGAATGGTATATGCAAAATTTTATTTAAATCGGTTTTTAAGGAAAACGCCCCCCAAAAACTGGGCGTGGATGTAAAGAAAGTATGGATACAATACACATATTAAGCTTCTCACAATCATTCGTGTTGTTTGTGCTCCACACAAGTGGAAGGAGCGTGTTAGTTTAGGATGCAATGCTAGTTTAGGATAGTTATACTCTTTTCGGTTTGTCGGACGCTCGCGAGTGGTAGGACCATTGAAAACCTTTGGTGTTGTCTTCCGCTCCACGCAGTAGATAGCATAGGAAACATTTTTGCTAATAAATACAATCCCTTCCCTGAATTTGTTTTCAAATATCTTTTATTTAATAAATATGAATATGTATTCGTATATACAAAATATTTACGATTCTTTGTCTCTTTTCTATTTCATTTGTTAGTTCATTGTTATTATTTTTTATTTCAAATAGAATTAATCAAAACATAACTATACATAATGGTATTCAATGTTTGTAGTACTTTTTTTTTTCTTAAGCAAAACAAAAAATACAACAAAAAAGAAATTTTTATATATGAGAACCATTTCGTGTCCTTTGAACTTTCCTTACAATCTATTTAAATACTCTCATCCAATAATTGTGTGAATGGTGTATGATTAGAATTTTTATTTTCCATTTTCATTGAAACAAACAGGAGATATGTCTAAGGTCTAGGCAAGAAGAACAATTAACAACTAGACAGGTAGGATTTTATATTTAAATTTTTACATTTTCTAATCGAAGATATTCATTTCCTTGGGGGGGTGGGTTTCAAGATATATATTTATCCAATGTAAGGGAAAATAACAAAGGGATATATATTTTTATTCTTTCTATTTAATTACACATAAAAAATAAAATCCCTCTCACTGATATTGGTTCTGAAAACCGTTTCGTTCGATTATACCTTAAGCACTTAAATGTATCTTTTTTAGTAGATATATCTTCTTTTATGCATACTTGGAAGATTTTGTTTTTCTAAATTGAAAATGAAAATTTCTTGTAATGCTTTTGCATTTTCGTAAATAATATTTTTTTTTAAATATCTTGAATTCATTTTATGCTTTCTTATTCTAGGCACTTTAATTTTTTTGTTTTTTTTTTTTTTAGTTTTGCTTTGTAAAATGATGTGCTTAGCAGGGTGACTACCAAATACCTATGGTATGGGAGGCTGCATACCATGGCTGGCGATCTGTATATGTTACACTTTCATTTTTAATTATTTCAACTAAAGAAAAAGTAGAAACAATAGCAAATAAAAAAAACAAACATAAAATATTTTTAAGAAAAATAAAAAAACAACTAAAAATGAATCGTTTTTCAAGTTGTTCTCAGTGATTTTATTGGAGGAGCTTTCGATACCTAGCATGTTAGTTTCTTACAAGCGTTATAACTAATTAGAGCTCGCTTGGAAAACAGATGGGTGTTCAAAAAGAATGACAAACTTGGAATAACTGTAAGAGCGTATAGCGCTTATAATCATCCCTTCCAATCCAATCTACCGATAGACTCGCAACTATAATTTAAACTCACTTCCACACATTTTTCATAAAACTTAGGACGTCACACGATATTAGGCCTGTGTAATTCACGAACGAACTGGTTCAAAAAGGGTTCTTACAATTGAACTTAGTGCACTATAATAGTTCCTAACGTCATTTTATTCTAGCTGGGATATATTCTGCAGACATGTAGGTCAGTTAGTAGAACTTAACTAAATTGAGCGCTTTGTGTATTGTATAGTTGTGTATAGTATTTGCGGCAATTGAAGAACGGCCGAAGCGAGTTGGCCTTGAAGTGAATTGGGAGAAAACCAAGTACCTATTGTTAATAAACAAAGAAGCATCGGATCCACCGTCTAGGACAAAACGTCACTGTTGGCAGCAGTAACTTTGAAGTAGTTAAAGAGTTTACCTACCTCGGAGTAAAAACTCCACGAACGATATTCTAGCGGAGATATGGCGAAGACTTAGCCTAAATAGGGTCAAAACTCCTAACTCGGAAGACGAAATGCCTGTTCCACAGAACATTAATCCTGCCAGTTCTGCTGAACGATAAGCAGGAAAGCAGAGCAGATTTTGGCCACTTTCGATAGAAAACTATTTCGTCCAAATTTTGCTCCCGTATGCAAGTAGGGCGAATGGGGGAAAGATCTAACCGCGAACTCTATAAGCTGTACCAAATTCGTCGACTACACTGGTTCGGTCACATCGAGCGAAAGGACAATAATGCTCCAGCAAAGAGGACCTTCAAGACACGGCCCCCAGGTTCGAGACGACAAGGAACACCGAAGTTAAGGACTTAACTATCGCAGATGCCAGAGCTCTTGGTCTACACAGCTGGAAGCAGCGTGCCCGGGATTTACGGGTCGGGAGCCCGTTAAGTAAGTAAGCTATTGCGCAGAATTGATAATGGTTGGTTTTTTTTTAACCCAAAATACACCATACGAGCACGTTGTGTTGGTCTAAGTAAAATTAATTTTACAATTTTTTTTTAAAATGTTTGTTAGATAAGCAAACCAATTCGAACTAAACTGAGTGCTCTGTGAAATGAACTAAAATTGTATTCGCACTGTCAAAATTGTCAAACAGGAGAACTAAAAAGAACTATCAAATTGCAGTTGGAGATTCCCTAGCAGGCAGTAGTGGAATGATGGAGAAGTCTGTAGAAAGAGAGACCTAAGTAGCTGTCTTATGTATATGGAAGGATGGTACTGTTACTGGTATCTCGAACGATTCTCGGAATATAAACCGGTCCTTTAGAGTTAAGAATTATTTCAGCGTTTCTCAAGCCAAAGTTAAAGCAAGCTTTTTTTCGTCGAGTCCAACGACGAAGCTTACACGCGACGGTGTCTACTACGTACATATGTGCTACAGTCAAATCGTTATGCCCAATCCATGATAAAAAGAGATCTACAGATCTCATTGAACTTAGTCGCAAGGACATTCGGGAAATTGTTGGTGTCGTGACAGGAAAGTGTATGATAGGCAATCAAGCATCATGGCTAGGACCACACCACAACGACTTCTGCAGAAACTGCATGGATGAAGGAAAAATTGAATCTATCTAACAATAGCCAGTCAAAATGCAGTTGTGGCAACCTGCTAGACCAACTTTGACCAAATTTCACGGAAACACTCTCTGGCATGGTACTCATGAGAGGATTATGGTACCAACACAAATAAATTGGTGATAAATTACTTTAAAAGAAGAAGGTTGCCTCGAATTGGGGTAGAATCACGTCATATCTGTTGTAGTTCTACAAGGTTCTGTAATAGGGCCTCATGTATTCTTTAGGAAATGTGTAAGATTTCTGGTGGGAATTTTCAAAAGACTCATATAAGGATTTATCAAAGTCCATAGGAACTGATCGTATAACTACAAAATAACTATTCGGAGAAATAGTAAAACCAAAAAGGGATATTAAAGAATTCTGTCGAATCCAAGAAACACTCGAAATGAACCCCAACTGCTGACCCCAAGTACACTAGCAGACTTAAGGATTTGTTTCAAGCAAATGCCGAAATGTTCCCAAAAATGGATAAATATTTATATTTTTGGATACCTCAGACCATACCAAGTGGATACCTTCCAGATGGAAGCTACAAGCTATGTCAATTTAACCAACATCATGGACAGATAGGTCGTTTTTGGTGGATCCATAGGCCTGGTATTCTGAAACGCTCTTCCAAACTAATGTCAATCAATAAACTAAACACAAACTCATTGTTTTTAAAAAGCCACAACAATTAAAAAAGAATGTAAGCTACGAATTGGACGGCATAGCAAATTACGAAATGAATTTTTACAAAAGATGAGATTCGCAAAAAAAAAAAGCCTAAACTAACCAACCAAAGAAGTTAACACCTAAAACTCACTTCACCCCAGTAACAGTCGCGATCTCACACAGCCAATTCAATCAACTGTCTCCACTCTCACCGTTGTTGGGAAATTCGATTCCTTCCAAACCATCACCAGTCTCGTTGAGTACCTTGTTCTTAAGCATTTCAATTTGATGCAGCAATTCCAGCGTTTCATGGTCCAAATTGTCATCCTCCAGATGCATTTGATTCCTTTGCTCCTCATCAATGTCCCATTCGAGAGATTCCGGTGTCGAGATGTGCGACCAACTTGTTCGCGACGAGGTACGTGTGAAGTTCGGTTGTTGGTTAGAGTTACTTTTGGCCATTGATGTTTGTCCATTGATAGTTCTATGTTGTTTGGGTAAAAGTTCATCCCGAAGGCAACCACCATCGTCAGAAGGGGGTGAATTGAAGAGCGGCTTGTTATCGTCACTATTGTCACCATCATCGGCGGGTGCATCAGCAGCGGCGCCATCTATGAATAACCACGAACGTGAAAGTACTCGATTATTATGCTGACCGTATTCGTGTTCCCATTCTAAATCGAGGGAGGAACTCGTGCGAGACGATGCCGCCGGTACAAAGGTATTGGTTCTGGTGATGTCTTTAGCAGCTGTCACTAAAAGGGTCTGCGCGTCAAGACTTTGAAGTTGTATATCCGTTCTGGAAGAAGAATTTGTTTTCAAAGGTCTATGTGTGGATGAAAAGTGAGGGTAAGATTCGTTACAGTTCTGTTGTCGGTGCTCTGCTCAGCCTTGAATAGTTTAAGTCCTGATGTTCCAGAAACTTGTCTAGAAACTGCTTACGGTTCTGGAAAAGTTCAGACAGTGCTTGATACATTAATATGAGATTATGATGGGAAGCTGCCTGTATAGATGAAGATTGGCTATATACGAGTATTAAAGTTTGCTACAACTCTGTTCTGCAAGTGGCGAGTCGTTGGAGTGCCTCAATGGAGCATCTTTGGTGGTGTCCTTTTTAATTTCGTTATACGAGTGCCATCTACTAAACGATTATCAACGGTATCACTCGAACTCATTCCGGTCTAGCAGCAGATATTCCTGCTACCAGAAAACCATTTGACATCTGAGGCCGTTCAAGTCAATCTGTCATCTTAGCTGTCAGACGCCGCAGCTGAGATCTAAACCCAGTACAAGACATGTATGTTTGGTAGTAAAAATGTATGACGTAGGGTTAGTATGACTATCACGCTAACCTTTGTAAAGAGTCATTGCTCCCTAGCATAACGTCGTACTCTTTAGACCTATTCTTATGTCATAACATGTTCCTGTTCGAATGAGCAAAAATGTGAAAGCCTGCCCTAGTTCCTATCGTAATGTCAACCTAAATCTTCATCTTTCAAAGTAGGTAACCAACTTATGCATGAGAAACCTCTGCCAGTAGCCCACTCACCTTTCGTTTAAATTTAATTATTCTAAATATGAGCTTGCGTTCTTTTTTCTTTCTTCTTTGTGTTTTGCCCTCTTCTTCGTCTGTCATCAGTTCAGTCTCGTGCTCATCTGTTGAACGCCATCTATTGGGGGTGGCGGCGGAGGGTCGATTGAAGAAAAAAAAAAAGGAAAAGAAAACAGAAAAATAAATCTGCATCAGCGACCAGGAAAAAAAAACCCCGAACTAGTATAATGGAAAAATCAGTTCAAGGATGCTCAAGACGGTTAAAAGAGAGGAGAACGAGTGTGAGGTTATTGGTTAAAGGGGTGCAAATTCAGATGGAACGTGGAGGAGGAGAAGGCATTTCAAAACTACTCCCAGCCGCATTTAACTTAATTAAAAGCGAACAACAACAAAATTCATAAAACAAGAACAACTGCGGTACCATGCGACGCAAGAAACCACTTTTGTTCGAGCTTTAATTTCTCTTCTAATTAAATTGCAGGCGCTTTTGTGCCGGCACTTACACGGGACGGGAAAATACAATTATAATTTATTACAGCAATAGAGATGCATCACAGGAACTCAAAAGGACATATGGGATAATGGGAAACAAAAAAGAAACAAAATACAAAAGCCTTCTGTGTGTGTATCGATTTAATCAGACAATTGACAGACTTGAGACATCTCAGGACGGTCATTGGTCTTTCCACACTTCCGACACACTCACCGTTTCAAACAGGAACTCTTATCCGCCATGCAACGACCCATGCAAGCTCCCATTCTAACGGGTGTTGGTGGTGCTAATGGTGTTGGTATATCTGGGCTTCTAACCAGCTGCGAATCCATTAGCGGTTTCAAGCTTGTCCATTTTTTGGCATCCTTTTGATGAATTTTTCACTGTACAGGGTGGCAATCTGTTCGTGTGGCTAGATTTTCTTGCATCCGAGTAGTGGTGACATCTTGGTCTCAGCAGGAGCAGATGGCCATGCAATAGAATCTTTCAGTGAAGGATATGTATGAAGTCAAAGGAAAACCTGGCTGCAACTATTGATTCTCCCCCCCGCTACAGCTGATGATGATGAGTGTTCAATCGTGTCTCGATTATTCCGTTCGTCCGTCTGTATGAAAGACTTATGACCAGAAATGACTGCGAACTATGTAGTGATGATGAATTTGGAAAATTGTTGGTTTGACAGATAGCCTGCCAGCTGATTACTAGACAAAGATGGAGCAAAAATATTGTCTGCCAAATCGTTGAGGGTGCGATGCAAGGGTAGTCATTTTTGGCGCATGCCCTCTGTCAATGTTTTGACGGCTGGTTGTTTTTTACTTTCTGTTATGCGGGGGAGGCAGCACAGGGTTAGTTTGCTTTGACATCACCTTTAGGTAGGTGGTTGGGGCTTCGTTAAGAATTGCTTTCGTTCTCGACTTACAAATGTCATTTTGTCGTTTACTATGGTGAATGGGGTTCGATAGGTTTTACAGGATGGTGCAGATTATATAATAAATATTTGCATTTTATGGAATTGTGCTGATTTCCGAAGTTCGGACACAATCATATGAATTTGGCACAAAAGTGTAACAGACAAATTTATATGACAACGGTTTGCAATGGTAGTCTGGACGAGAGAAATACTCAATAAAGGGTAAGGGTTATATTACTGGGATAGTGAGAATTTCCCCGATTGCAGCCATAGATATACAACTGGAACTGACTCCTATGCAACTTGTGGTTGAGTAATGTTCAAACGAAACTAATCTACGAATGTCCACAAAAGTAGGATACACAACTCAAGAAACTGACCATTCACACAGATGTGTCAGGAACTGATGAAGAAGATTGAAGAACGGCGTCCAAGTCAATTTCGTCAGAAGAACTAGCTAGCATGAGCAAGAATAAGCAACGCATCCCATCAAACAATGCAGAGAGGCATTGTAATCTTAAGGAGCATCTAAATTGGGAAACTAGTTGAAGCTTAAGAAGGTCTTTGCAGAGTTCAGTGTAAGCTAAGAAAATGTAGTGAAATTCTGTGGGGCATTCCGACATATGAGATCGAAATATTGGTACAAGAACCAAATATCATATTCTTACAGAAAACTGAATTACACATAGGAGCCTAGGACAGGTTTTTTCCGTCAAGACGCAGTAAGAGTACCAAACTATCAAAAGACACCCGAAAATGTGAGAGTTAATAGGAGCCACGATAGCTGAAAAAGATGCATGTCCCTTACAAATGTATGGATACGTCCCCCCTCGTCAAATAAATTTATCATTATAAATTAATTTTCGTAAATTTTTAAAAGAACGTTCACAAAACGTAAAAATTAACTGAGAAAGTCATTTGGTAAATTGGTCATATTTATATGGAATAGGCTATAGTAACCCCTAGTCTGACTTATGGCTGTCTGGTATAGTGGCAGTCCGTCAGCAAGACCACCAACTTAAAGGGTCTTAAGAGGATACAGAGACTGGCCTGCATTGGTATCACAAGTGCCATGACAAGAACACCCACTGCAGGACTGGAGACTATCCTTAATCTGGTGCCCCTTTCCTTGTTCAAGCTTCTGCAGCAATTAGTGCCCTAAGAATAAGTTAGTCAGGTTGGAGACAACGGGTCATGCCATGATTCTGGAAAAATATCTAAGACAGGTTCACACCAAGGATTACCATACCTAGATTTGAAGAGACTTTTCACAAGCTCATTCGCGACCACAGAAGAATGAAAAAACGATCACCCCACCAGTAAACATACAAGGTTGCCACCTGCTCCGTACCACAACACGAAAATATACCAGGAACTGAGAAGCCCGATTAACTGGTAAGAAGAGGTTTAGAATCAATATCAGCACAGGTAGACACGTCGATGTTTATTGTGCCTTGGACACTGAAGCAAGAAGCAAATCAAGGCTTGTATCGAGATTGTAGATGGTCCTCCCTAGATATGTACGTGTATTTTGACAGGAGTAGGAGAGGATAGAAAGTTCCTTTCTACCCTGATCATGGGGCAAAACTCTCTTCGGTACTACATGAAAAAACTAAGACCGACGGAAGAAGACATACAAACATATGTCAAGGATGTCAAGATGAAGAAGTCTATGAGCACACAATCCACTGCCCAGGTTTTATTTATTTTAAATTTAAATTTCTTGGGCGACACTTCTTTCGTGAGCTTAAACTTCATCAAATCTACTGATTGGTTTGGTAGTTCATAGGGAACATATTTTTAGGACTAGGGTTAACCCATGGGCAAGGGACATTTCTTATGGGTATCACCATGGATCTGTATTGACACAAGTGTTGGGATGTGAAATTATCCACTTGTCTACCCACGAACCTAACCTAAACCTACCATTTGATCTTTATATTAAAAGCATATCGGCATGTACCTTGGTCAGGACGGTTATATGGATGTAGCTTCCCATCTAGGGTGGACTAGGAAAATGGTGAGGCAATAAAGAAGTTATAAAACAAAAGTGTATACAGAGGACTCAAAAATGTCCAGTGGAATGCTAACAATTTTCCGGACTCGCTCCAGATATCTCATTCAATCCGGTTCTCAGTTGCATCGGTATCTTTTAGGTTGAAGTGGTGGCGGTATTGATGCCAGAGTGTTATCAAGGTTTTATCATCGAATACAACATTTTCTAAGCTGGTGGGAGAGATGAAAAATTCACTCGCTGGGAACCCAATTTGAAACTGTCAAACTTATAATCGCTTTCAACTTTCTATTAAGACTAACACTTGGTGGCACAAGTTGCGATATTGAATTTGTAGCATACATATGACGGTATGCCATATAATCTAGTCCCAGCTTCACAATGATACTGAACTTTACGCAGCTCAACAGTAGAACTCATATCTTCGAAGCTTCGAAGACATCCATAGTCTCTGTAAAACAGAAGGATCTGCTTAAAAGAAGATGTTATCTCTCAGAATTTGCCACGTCCCCCAAGCCAAGAAGGATTATTGCATCACAGACAACTCGTGGGAGCTACTGTTGTACCTTGTGGAAGCAACAACATTACACGTTCAACGCAAATCTGGGAAGGGTGGCATTGGTAGTTTTGTCGAATGGTATATCCTGAGTGTAGAAAAGGGTCATTGTTTGCTCATCTTTCCCATCTCAGCTTCGCCCCGCTTCTCAATCGGCTGGAATTTAGCAGAGACGTGTCGAGCGATCTTGTGAAATGATGCGCTGAACTTTTTAGCGCCTTCTCAGGCTGCTGTAGTCTCTATCCGAAACAAATGTCATGCCGCAGACTCATTCAAAACGGTCAAGATTTCCTAGCATCTTCTCTTGTTGCCTTTCTTGTCTTGACGTCCGTATATGACGATAATTCGCAGCTGAAGACCCGAATTCAAACCCAAGCCCGATGAATAAAGGGCATACAGGAATAAAGGACGATCGAGATACTCATGACAAGCTCTTCGATATTTAGTTTTAACCTCCTGTGGCCCTTGTAAATTCCTGTGAACAAAACTAATCGGTCATCGACGGTTCTCAGACTCCATTAGGGTCTCCTAATGTAAGAAGGAACTTTCCTGATATTCCTATCGTAATCTCATCTGCAAGGGCTTAGGCAATATACCTTCTGTCTTGACATTGCTGGCAGCTACTCTTTTTGTAGGAAGCAGACAAAAGTGAGATCCTTGCTTTCAAAGGATTTCTTAATGAAATCCGAAAGTGGGTAAGGAAAGGAAAATTTGGAGCTAGTCTGGTCAGACAACTTAAAATCACGAAGACGTTAGGAACTCGAAATTCTCGAGTACTGTTGTAGGGATTATCTTCTTTTCCTCAAAGTACAACCGACAGATAAAGATTCCCTCCCCTTGTGTTAATAGTAGGTGGAAACATAAAAAACCAGGGAGCCTCTAAGGAAAATTCTCTAAACACAACTACCACCCAATGCGATACCCATACAGTCTTCCAACCCCCACTACAGTGCCGCATAATACCAACAATTAACTAATTCCAAATCAGCCATCCATCTGTGTGTGTAATTTTCTTTTACTCACAGTCCCCCACCACAAGACCCAACAGAACGGTTTGAAGATACTTTACAGGCATATCATTGGTCAGCTGATTGAACTTTCATCCCCCACTGACATGTGTTTGGCGCTACCCCGTCTTCAAGTGATTCCCACCGATTTTTTCTCCACGACGACGCATACTCATTTCCCAAATAATCGTGGGATAGCTTTTTGGTGTGCAGATGTTTTTTTTTCTTTTATTTATTTGTGATATTATTTGCCGGCTGGTTTTTTACTTTTTTTTTTTCTCGAAGATGATTTATTTATTTTTCGAACATTAGTTCGAACATGAGGTTATTCCTATTTGATGAGGTTTAGTTTAGAAGGGGAATCCCTGATGTGTTGCTGGGGAGCTTTGCCAGGGGAGCTAAAGAGATGTTTTAGAATATTCAATTCTGATGAAAGGACGTTTTCAGAAACTAGCGTCTTACGAAATACTAATGGAAGTTATGGAAGAGTTATCCTTAAGAACTTACGAAATTCAAAATAAAACGTGTTTCAGGCCTGTATACAGATGGACATCCTTTCAAAGAAGTGGATCTAGTAAGTCCTAAGGGTGTCAGGAAAAATTGGAAACCAGGTCATTGAAACACAAAAGAATGTACAGTTTCAGACATCCTCGTTCATAAAGATCAAATCCAGGAAAAGAACAACCAAATATTCCGAAAACATTCATAGTGGAAAAAACAGACATTTCACTAGACCCTGCAGAGATCGCAAGATTCTTTGGTTGACACCATAAGGCCAAGACAGAAAGGAAGTAAGTCTTCACTTAGTGGATCCTCCGGATTTTGATTCAGAGAGTAGGTTTCATTGATAAACTAAATATTTACATGAGAGCCTTCGAGTGTCAGAAGTGTGAGCCTTTGAATCAAATGAATACAATTTGAGTCATTGTTTGCTCATTGTAGTGTCTGCTCCACTCAAATACTTTTGCCAGAATTTCTACAAGCAGTACCTGTCCCGGATTGTCACTGGCAGTATCTATTGGGAGTAATAAGTGTGTGAGCTGAGAAATCAAACCAACAAAAGTTGCATCATAACTACTAAGTCACCGGAACTCCTTTAATTTCAAAGGCAGTACTGCTCGGAAAACATTATTCACATAATTAGAACATTGTCGTATGCTCCCTTGTATCTCTTTAACATTTTCTCTTTAATTTTCGAATTCAGGGGAAGTTCTTCAGATTTAAGAGATATTCGAACTGAATGCCAAAGAGCATATTTTCCCATTATTCTCAAAATGCCCAATTTTCCCCAAGGAAATATTTTTAATACGAGTAAGAAAAAAATTTCCTTGTTGTCATTAGAATTATTTTATAATAAAAGTCAAGACTCTTCCTAAATGCAGGCAGGGAAGACGAAACATACATATGCTACAGATTTCTAAATATAATTTTAATTCAGATTTTATAAGCAGAATCGTATGTTTTGAACAGGAACAGATGGTACCGCATGGTTTTTGAGTTGAATACTATAATCTTGACATAATGCTTGTTTGGTTTGTGGATGGAATCGTGGTCCGGAAAGTGTCAAGTGCATGTAAACAGTGGAAGTTGGGATACTTTCCAAATTGTTGTAAACATTGCTTAGTTTTTTCTAATTTAGTCTGTATGAGCATGATATGATGGGCTTGACACAATACCTACAACTACTTACGGATACTAGGAAAAGCATACAGTAATCAGAAATCAAAGTTTTTCAAATAAGGGAAGTCAAGTTCCATCAAGCTTTTGGAGGACTGTGAAACTTCGAAATATGTAGTATGTCACCCAACTTTGTATCGAAACGAACAGTAGTCATGCGGTAAACTGACATTAAAGACAAGAAGAAACAAAACCATATAAAGGTCTTTCAAAAGTCGTACCTAGATGTCAGTAGTGATTAATTTCTGAACGCTACCTTTTCTTATGTCATCTTTGACATTTGTGACGTTAACAAATTTATAATGAAAATGACAAAATTCATAATTTTTTTGTTGTAAATAATAGTTGAAATAGACAAATCTTAACAAACTTATACTGACTAGGATCGAAAAATTTCTGATAGGCTAAGAAGTGAACGATCTACTGAGCACATCGGTGCAGTAGCACAAAGTGTCCCTGGATACCCTTCAACATCGGTATCAAGACGATATCTATAAACTGTTTGACGTATTATAAGTAAGAATTTGGTCTAAAAATGGAGAAATATGCACATACACACGGTCTTTATTTTTGACAGGAAGCTACGAGTCACAGAACATGTGAAAACATTGAACTATTATGGTCTAAGTTTACAGGTTAAATAATTTCACGTAATCGGGACAGACTGACCACCATTAGGATACTTTCTTTGGTTTATTTTTTAAAGTAAAGTCTGTGTGGAGAAACCAACAAAATTTAAAAACGTTATGTGTTGTGGATGTTCGTATGAGAGCCTGAAGACGTAAATATTTGAATGATGATATTTTTCAGAGATAAATTGTTTGTACATCTGAGTTTGTACATTTTTCATTTAAAAAACATCAAAGCGCAACTTTGGAAAATCTCCAGTCGATAAATCAACAAACGAAACAGACCATCATAACAAATGTTGGTCGATAACAAACGTCAAACCTCAAGTAGAGTGTTCACATGATTGACAGATAACTGCAATTTCACTGTCAGTTCTGTCAATTGTCTGTCAAGGCTTTGTTTACAATATTGTCCAACAAAAATGGTAGTTCATACGACTGTCAAATATTTGAGACAATTTTTTTATTTGTAGATCTGAGAGAATTTGTAGATCTGACAACGGACTGAACACATATTTTTTTGATTTGGGATCGACTATGTGAAGGCTGACTGATCTAAAGTGACCCTGATGAACGCTCAAACGATTCCTTATTAAATTTGCATACTAAATTTTTACGCATAATCCTACAGGATATAGAATCAAGAGGCTTTTAGTCTCTAGCTCCGTAAGAGCGGAATAAACGAGTTTCTGAGCCCATTTCAGGGTTTTGTCTGAGCTTTAGAGGAAGGAATTATGTAAAAAGCGGGCAATCAAGCAAACTTAAAGAAGAGTAATACAACCAACCGCGGTATATTCAAAAAATACTTCGGGATTCAAAAATCAGCTACGATTCCTTTAAGTCAAACGAAGTATCCAGTGGTGGCTTGTATCTACAAAATATATAAGACGAGGTTAAACAGATCATGACTTTACATTATACACCATAAAAGGTAGTATTGTGAACAATCTGTGTATACATGAAACTATACTCCTCGAGAAGGCTTTCATAAGAATCCTTTTGAAGACTTCCGAGAAAAATAGAGATTCTCTATTAGTCTACCCTATAAGTTATATGCTTAAGATTTTTAAGCTGAAATCATGATCCGAATCCTCCCTAAGATGTATTCATCAAGCAACATCAAACCATGGTCAGACGTAACACCTCGCTGCAACACTCCTGCTACATCTAAAGTAACCTAACAATTCTCTTCGACTGTAACTGGTTTGCAGACACAAAAGAGCGCGAGGAACATTTCTCTTTTCATCCCCTAAAAATAGATTTCACCTGTTATAGCCTGTCTGTTATCTACAGCCACAAACCATTTGGCAACACGAGGGTGGTTGCTGGACAGACAAACTGCGAAAGAGTGTGAGAGAGCGAATGTTTTTGACTTTTACTCCACAACTGAGGGTTGCCACAGTCACACCATACACCTTTGATTCTAGAAATATGCGGCTCTTGATGCTTTGTTGGCTGCGGACAGAACAGATGATGCTAATGCTAATGTTGATGCTAAAGATGATGATGATGATGGCGACGACAATTTCATTCTGTTAAAAACCAACCAAACTCTCTCTCACTGTAAACCAGCAGTGCACAGCGACACCAGTATCTAAATTCATCGGCACGACACGACAGGCAACAGTATCTACAGCAGCATCGCACAGTGGCCATGGTAAATCCCATCCATTTTGTATCTCAAAGATGTGAAAACGTTTCGGCTTTTCGGATGTGGTGCATGCGACCGATGAGATTTCTGTTCGGCCAGCCAGAGTTAGTGCCGTTTCGGTCGTCTACACAATTGGATGCTGGGAGTATTTATCGGTCTGTCGGGAACGATCTGTCGCACGTGTTGTGCTCCACTTGAAAATTTCTCAAAAGTCCTGCGGTGTTCTTTCTCGCGAGAGTTGCAGTGAATCGGTTTTGTTTTGATATAAAAAAAAAGAAAGATTTCCCAGTTCTAAATTAAGTGCCCTACTCGAGACGGGGGTAAATACTCGTAAGCCTGTTCCGGGAATGATTCATCTATCCCCGAACGAAACGTAAAACGGGCACGCGATTAATTTGCGCTGATTAAACTCAAGTTTTTTGTTTATCATTTTGTTTTTGTATTGTTTTCAAAACACTAACAGCAGCAAAAAAAAAAAGTCAATCCGCTCCTCTCGATTATTTTTCATGGCAATTAATCGCCAATAAAGGATTTTATCCTGTCTGTTTGACTCCCGGTCGATTTTGTTTTTTGTGCGCATAATTTAATGAAGGGTAGCTTAATTACGCGTGCAATTAAAAATAAAACGAAAAACAAAACAAACGGATTAATAAATTGATGTGGAAAACTGATTCAATGATACGAAAGTGAAATATTTTCAGTGTAAGTGTGGGTTGTTGCCTCTTTTTTTCGGTCCTGCTTTTCTGCTTTTTTGTATTATCTATTGAATCAAAAACCAATCGTTAAGTACAACATTATTTAATGTTTTCCACTTATGCATCAAAACAACCTTCAACATGGTGAATGGGGGAGGGGAGTGAGCAAAGGAAGTCGTTTTGCCCAATATGCTGTAGTAACCATGAGTACGGGGCAATTGAAATGAAATATCTAGTTAATTGGGAAACCATTGTCCGCGGATTATGTTAGGCTCTGACGTGAGAAGGATCCTCCAGTGTTTGGTTGTTATCGTAGGTTAGTGTCAAGGAGGTACAGATACCATTGTAAAGAGATTTGTTGCCAAGAGCGCACACACAAACGTAATCTTTTAGTCTTGACCTTTATGAAATTTCCACTAAATGGTTTTTTATTATTTTTGTTTTTTTTTTTTTTTGTAGTGAAAAAGAATATAATCTCCAATTATCCTGTTGACTAGGAATCGTATTTTTTTTTCTTTGGAAGACAAGTTACATTTAAAATAAGTTATCCTTCGAGTATCCACTTATACAGGTCTTTATCAAGAGAGTGTTCGATTATATGGCACTGTTAGCGTCTAAGGAACGTGACTGGGAATCGAGAGTAGCAAGCATTTTCTTGATGCACACGAAAAGGGGGATTAAGTATTGACAATGACATGGAGGGGAGTCCCTTTGTGCCTTTGTTCTCTTCCAAGAACGTATTCCATCGCTTGGTGCATTACACACTTGTGTTACCTTGCTGCAGAGTGAATAAAATAGTTCATTTTAATAGAACGGGAATGGTCTGTTGAGAAGTTTTATAAGCCTTTGTAGCGATGTCTGATGGTTTCGTGGAAACCATACTGATGTTCAAGTAAGTTTATTAAATTCTACGCCATGTCGGCAGCATGAATGAACGTACATACATATTAGTCACAGTCATAGTGGGTTCCTGTACCCACTGGATTCAGGAATCTGTTTTTTCCTAGTTCTAGCGTTCAATTTTTAATTGACATCTCATTCATAGAATTTATTTCAAAGGATGGACATAGTTCTCTAATTATATACTAAACACATCCATCTAACTGAGTACAAGGAGGACATAAACGAACCTCTGGAGCTTAAGCATACAAATTTCAGTCCACAGGTTTGAGGACAGGTTAAGTGCACCGAAGGAATGTAAATATTACTTTCATTCGCTCATCGGATGGATGGTATGATATGAAGGTGGATCGGATAGGGTATATTAGTTTTCAATACCAATATCCTAGTCTTGGACTAAGGCCATCCGTCCAAAACCATGACAACTGCGAGGTAAGAAATTGAAATAAAGGGCCTTTCAATAAGGACTTAACAATTTCGTATTTAAAAAAAGTACAGAGTAGTTGAGATATTGGAAAAAAAATTGCTTGATCGTATAGTACACAAGATGGAAGTTTGAGTATGCAATTCGATCGTGTTCATATGACCACCGCGAGCATGTTTGTAGCGACCAATTCTTTAGAACCTAGGTTCCATCATTCTTCCACAAATATTTGGCTTGAACTTTGGTATTCTATGTTGTTTCTGAGCTCCTCTAACGTAGTTGGCTTGTTGGGGTGAGCCAATGACTTAATATAATCTCGGTAAACGAAATCCAATGGCGTAACATAGAATTAACGAGCTGACCGTTCGACAGGATCATTTCTCGTGTGGCATGTGGCACTATCTTGTTGGAACCACATACTCCTGTTAAGTCCACCCAATTTTGACCAAAAATAGTCTTTTAACATGAGGCTTCAGATCTTGAGTTAATTTGATATTGTTAAGGTGTAGGTTAATTTATTTAAACAAAATTAATATCCACAATGTGGACTGAGAGATTGCTTGTTCTAGTGAACGACATAGAATCGACTGATTTCATTCGAAATGAAGTACTTACGGCTACGATATTTTCGGTATTTTGACTCATTGGCGTAGCAACATTCAAAAGTTAATATGTTGACTGAAATTTATACACTGTAGCACGCCCTATTTGTTTGTTGTTTGATTATTACGACAGACAATTGGAGTTAGTCTTCTTAAAGCGGCGACCAATTACTTAGAATTTCAGTATTAATTTTTAATAGTTTCTAAAAGTTGCTCATTCCTTAACTTCACCATAATAAAAATGTTTACTTTGGCTGTCATTTTGACATTGATAAATCATAAAAAATGTTAAAGAGTGCATTTCTATTAAAATACAAAGCTGTTATGTCCCTATTGAATAACCCTACTTCTGTTTTTTTAATCGAAGCTCAGTCGTTTATAAAACGCAGATACCTATGTATTTTTCTAAAAGAAATTTACAGCGAGTCTGTAGAGTGAGTGGTAGGTTTTTGGTTGAAACCCGAGTCTTCACAATTTTGAACAAAAAATATCGGAATTGCGATACCTTTCATGGAGACCTAGCAACGTCTAAGTTT
Organism: Xylota segnis; assembly: GCA_963583995.1. NCBI lineage: Eukaryota > Metazoa > Arthropoda > Insecta > Diptera > Syrphidae > Xylota > Xylota segnis. Next base: position 70,067,929 of record OY757237.1, on the reverse strand, counting down.
CAAGCCACTAAAACTTTGTTCATAAGGACATTTCTAGTTGTAGTAGGCACTCGTCTACTACATTGGGAGTCTTAAAAATATAGGAAAGCGCTATAAATAGTGAAATGTCCTGGCATTTGATTGAAGGAAAATGTAATGATGAATTAAAACGACTGTTGGAAGTACCATGCTACGGCTTACTAACCCGGGTTTCTTCAAGAATTTGGAATATTGGAATTTAGCAAGCCTTGTACCATACTTTTTAAATTCCTAACAAAAAATGGACCTTGAGGGGAAGTACTTAGAATGCCATATAGCCTCTCCCATTTAAGGACGTTCATTTAAACTAATCAAAACTATATTCGCACAGGATCTTTAAGGATTATGAGTTGAGGATCCGACAATCACAGAGGAAAACATAAGACTGTAGTACGCATTACCAGCGATTGGCATTCCTAAGGTGATTTTGTTCTTTGGTAGACATCATCGCCCTTACAATTTCCTGGAATGTCTCTATGCACCAACACCCAACATGGATGAATTATAAATTGCTTAGTCATCTCCGTTAAAGACTATCGGCTGTCTGGAGCTACTAAAAAATTTATAGAGATCGATTTGATTGGTGAAAAGATACGGATATCTCCAAGATAAGTGCCATTATTTTTGCCAGGAATAACTGCAATGATTATGGCAGACGTTCCGTCTGAGTTTAAGGTAAAACACCTCCACCAACTCCGTACTTTGTTTTTGAGTTATCAGTGCAGAAGTGAATCAACTCATCTTCTATAAGTGAATCGTCATTTTCACTGTGATTTGGAAGGGATGGTGTAGTTCCTGTTTTCGGAAAAACGGAAGCTTGGTCAATTTCTTTTTTTGCCCACTGTTAGGTAGTATCTAGATGAAGTCCTGCCATTTATTAGTTAAATATGTCAAAGGGTAACAGATGAAACATGATGTCCAGTGGTGCAGCTGTTTGCGTTATGTAGCTTCTTCTAAGGATGTTCACTAGACAACCTGCCTGTTTTTTTCAAGAGAAAATAGGTACTAGGTTCCCAGTTTGAACTCAAAGCCAGGGTAAGACGCAAATATTTTGCTTTTCAGAGAAATTCAAGCTGATAGCATTCAGAGAAGGAGAGTCGACTAAAAGATAAGTACTATGTAGTTCTGTTCCTAGGAGCTGTTCACACAAACTACAACGAACCGACCCACTAGCCAGCTAGCTTGTGTAAAGCATTTTGTAGAATCTCTTTTAGAGTATTAAGGTGTTGTGTTTTCCAGATAAAGGAACATCAGCTGTTCCAGGATTGTAAATAGGTCGTTCACAGCCCAAATACATAAAAGAGGAGGTAGAACATCTCCTTGTAGAATGTCTCTACTGAAAGATATCCCGGCCAAGTTAAGGTTCATAATTTGAATATTAAGTAGTAGATAATAAATCATTCAGCAAAGTGAGCTGGTTTCATGTACATATATATTTGAAAGTACTCTCCACATGCATGAGAGCAACTCCTTATGAAACAGGAAATATTACCCACTAGTGAGTAAAAAATACAAATTGATGTACCTTTGCAATATGCATGTTGCCACGTTGTTTTTATTTATTTCACGGTCCCACCTCTAGCGAGCGTCTGACAAACATCGGAGAGTACAACTGAGAAAGCGTCTTAAAATATATAACACGCCCAACACGAATGGTTATGAGAAGTTAAGCCCTGGGTCCCAAATACCTTTTTTTAATAACAAGTTTTTAACTAGAAGAAGATACTGTTTCTTTAAGGATATATTAAGCAGTACATGATCAATTGCTTCAAGAATTTATTTCACAAAGAACAGACCAACACAAAGGAAGAATAGGTTTTAATAAAAAAATTCAATAATTTTTAAAAATATAAAAGTACTCACGAATATACTATATTTTTGGTAACATACCTGCAACGAAAAAGAAAAATTCATAAATTAATAAAGTGTTATAGATGTGTTGAAAAAATTTTGAAAGATATGTGCCACATTCAGTCTTTTGTAGTCAAGGACCTAGCAATGTGGATGTGATGAAACTAGTCTGGAGTTTAGGTCTTGTTTCAGGAATCAAGGGATGTATTTGGTCAGACAGAAAAGAATCTACAAAATACCTTAATCTACTCAGTTCTAATATATGTACATAGAGATAGACGTGTCCTTGTGTAGGACATACGCTCCTGGTATCGAATTAGTCAAGTTAAAAAATTACTGGAAAATTGAAGATGGCTAGGGCCTGCACAGTGTCCTGCAGAGTGCTTTACTTAACGTGTTAGAATTGTGTGACAAGGAAGAACTTTCCATAAATCCTTGTAAGACTGTGTTAGTCCCTTTTACGGAAAGCTATCCGGAACGCACTGGATAAGATGAGAAAGCTAATCATATAGCCCGCTGGCTTTAAGTTCACGAAAGAACAACGCAAACTAAGCTGCAAAGAATTACCTGTTTCGGTTTTCTCAGATATGCACATCAGTCCCACTGCAGCATTAGAGGTTGTTGCTAATTTAAACATTACCTGTTTAAATTGTCATTGGGAATACGGCTAGTAGAAGTGCCATTAAACTGCAGGTAGACAGCAAGTATAAGAGAGGAGATCTTAGTGAATAGTAAACTTAATTCCTAAAGGGAACATGTTTTGGTAAGGATATGCTGGCGATATTGATTCGGCAGGCTACTTGGTTTAATGGTGTTCCGGTGGTGGACTCTAGAAGGGTAATCTGGTTCACAGGTGGATAGAAGATGGATTTTGGAATTGGAGCTGACATCTTTGGATTTAAAAACATGGCAGGCTTAAATTCAAGCTAGGTTAACCCCTTGAAAAATGGTTGAAGGCACTTGTATTCATATCATCTTGGACAGTCCGACATCGTGTAAAGCCCTATCGTCCAACTCATTGAGCTCAATGTCAGTTAAATGCTGCTACGATGGTAGAATTTGTTTGGGTCCCTGGTCATCATGGTAATCAGCGAATTGTAGGCAACGAATCTACAGATGAACCCCTGATTAATGACTGGGGACACCAGCTTTGTTTAGTCTGCTGGGAAAACGTGTCTCTGGGCTCCATCAATCCAAGAAATCAAGCAAACTTCATCTCTATAAGGAAAGCATCAGAAAACTGCAGACTTTTCTATCAGACCATTACCATATTAAATCCGTGCCCACTGCTAGAATGTTGGTACTGCTTGAACGATGATCAATCATCTGGTTAAAGAAAGGTGCCTTCCATAACGAAATATATGTACATACTTTAAATATATGTAGTTTAAAAATTCTGAAACGTAGAATATGTATATGTACTTCCACCTTTATTAGGGAGGTGATACCGTAAGGGTGTTACAACCAAAATCGGCATCAGTATAAAACACGTTTATTGTTCTTTCACTCTCTTTTGTATATATTTTGGGATGCCTTGTACAAGTCCCATTGAGTGAGACATGGACCCAAGCTATCGAGCCCTCTGTCTTATTGTTGTTCTGGAGAACATGCATAGTTTACAAATACTTAACTTCTAAGAATGATTGGAACTGTTACACCACTTTTTCTGTCTGTTCTTCTTTCGTCCCAGAATTCCAAGAAACCCTCTGTTACCCGTTTAAATCCTTTCACAAATTTCCCTTTAAAACTCGAAACAAGACCAGGGGATAACCTTTACCTCAAAACGCGTCCTATTTTCCACACATTTGATATCATTCCCTCCATTCAATTCCAAATGAACCGAATGTAAAATTACAAGGACATGACCGCGTGTCGCTTTCCTTACAACTTTCAATATCAATGCAAATCCTTGCACTAATTATCAGCATGTCCCGCTTCGGAAAGTCTTTCCACGGAACATTGCGCGCACTCATTATAAAGCAGGGAATACAACTACATACACAGAATTATGTGTTTCTCTTCACTGCGCTCTGCGTCGTCGGTCTTTCAATTTCATTTCACAAAAAAGGAAAAAAACCCCATCTCCTCCTCTACGTGTTTGTTGTTCCAATTTAACCCTTTTCAAACAGGATAATGACTCAGATGAATGTAATCAAGAAACAAGGCGCTGCAAAAAATAGCACGCGGATGACAGGTCTCAATTAGTGCAAAAGACGGCACGCAATGTTGACGGTTAGGTCTAGCAAACCGACTACCGACTACACCGACTACACCGACTACCGCCGACTAAGAGGGTTTGCGTTTCTGCTTCTTTTCTTCGTTTTTATTATCCTTTTAATGCAATGCGAAGGGGTAAAACAAAATCACCTCAAGGATAATAATTTAAGGATTTACATTTTGTTGTACAAAATCACAGCATGCGTTTCGTTATCCTGCCGGTGATCATTATTTATCCTTTTTTTTATTTTTTGTCTTTCCTGAATACATATGAAAAGTAAGTATCCTGAAAGGGAAATGTATTTAACACACATGTGTGACAGTGAACACATGATCAGAACTGGTTTTAAGAGTCTCAGTTCTCAGTTCTTAGATAGTGGCAATCCAGTTGAGTCCTTTCTCTTCAGAAGGACTAAGTAAAAATTTAAAATTTTTATTGTTTCAAGGATTTTTCAGCGACGACGATGACGACGACGACTATGTCGACGCTACGACGACACAGTAAGGATGTCGTGAGAACTGAAAAGATAGAAAACTTGGTTTATGTGTCGCGAAGGAGCCGCGAGTGATTGACGGGCTTTTGCCCGTTGGGTAAAGGATTTCTCATACAAGCGAGTACAGTATGTGTGTACGAACGAATAACACGAACAGTTGTTGCTACAGATGAATATTTGAACTACCACGCGATGGGATGGGTTTGCATCTTCGTATTTTTCAAGTTGAAAGGATAACCGTTCTTAAAGGATTGCAGCAGTTAACCCGAGGAAAAGGGACCAGGGGAGCAGCGCACAAAATTTGATGTAGCGAACAAATTTTGCGGGAGAATAAAAATGAAAGCGACACTTTCGACTAGAGTGGTTCTTCTTGATACTCTGTGGAGGAGGAGAAGCAGTAGATGGAATAGATGCGATTTTCTGGTGGGTTAGTTAAATTTGAAAAGCAACTTGTTTACCCTGGTGAAGTAGACGACGGTTCTAAGGCGACGAAAAGATTTAAAGGTTCTTGTTTGCATTATGTTGCCAATTTCCTTTAAGATTATTACTTTCATTCAACGAGGTGCACTGTTTGAGACTTCAATATTATCTCCGCAAATAGGAAGATCAAACAGAAGACTTACTTTTTATTGAAAGTCTCCTGTAAAAGGCTAGTTGAGAGTCCTTCGAGTAGGTGTCACAATATCAAATCAATTGACTTGCAAATAGTGGAAACTTTCATCACTCATCTCGAAAACTTTCAAGCTAGACACTTTGATGTTTCAATACTTTCAAGAAGTGAGGGAATAATCCTACCTCGGAACAGTGCTTAACATACAAGAGAGAAGTTTGACTGCAGGGTATTTCTTAAAAATCCAAGAACACGAACATGCAGCTTAGAACGTGATAGAGCGCCGAGGAGTTCAAAAACTTTTAAATTGGCTTTAATTGTAACGTAAAGGATGAAGGATGTTAAGTATGTTAAGCCAGTTAGAACAAACGGATGTCTTTTCTTTTCCATTTTCGGAAAGGTGCAGGTCTTCGACTTTTGTAAGAAGTGTTGTAATTTTTGAATAACAAGGTCACAGTAGATCTAATCCTAGTAATAGACCATTGTCTGCAGGGAACTTGTGTGTTCCAATTGCGCCATGATACTAGCTATCACACTACAAGCCCTTTTTGCTAACAGGTGTAGGAAACTCCAATATTGAGCCACGGTGTTGAGAAAGGCCAATGGTATTGCTCACATCATGGTCGTGTGTTACTGATTTAGAAAAATCTGGTCATTAGTCCTGAGGAAATAGAAAGGAATTGGTCTACCAGGTGAGGGTTACCATACCATATGTACCATAGAAAAAAAAAAGTTGTGAAACCTAAATAAACCTTGTATATGAATGACTTAGGTAGGGTAAGTAGATGCAAGTGAAAGGTTCCGCTGTCCACGATGAGACGTAATTAAAACTTTGGCTGTATTTTAGCAAAAAGTGAAAATCGTTTACAATAATTTTGTGGCATTTAAGAAACTGAAGCTTAGAAGATGTCGTATGCGATGCTAGGGTCTTAATAGTAGCCTGGCTGTCAATAAGGATGACAAGACAAGCTCGTGTTTCAAAACACAACCACCTTCAACTACTGCCCTGAAAGACGCTGAATGAATCCGGGAGACGGTATGACTCAGATATCTGGAGCGTTTCCCAGGAAATTCCAGTACCTCTCTTAACAGTAAAAAACTTTATTGTTGACGACCCTAGAAATCTGAACATAAACAACACGCGTGGAATGACCCAACCCTTAAAAAATCGTACCTACTCAAAGAATTAGCAGAGTTTAGCCCCAGGCTGTTATAAAACGGATATCACCGCTATCCAGGAAGTGTCATGGAAGGAGATGGTCAACAAGAAGAGCTCAGTCGACAAAAGGGACTGTTCGGGTAAACATCTCAAGATGATCCGTGATCTCTTGCAAAATGAGTTTGCTAAGATCTCTATAGCGCCAATCCTCAAGGAACAGAACTATTCCTCTTGAATGAAAACAAAATTCTTGGCGCAACAGGTCGATGGGATCCAGGGCCTAGCTTCTAACAACCATTCGTGTTGTGCGTGTTATATTCTTTACACGAATGGAAGGGGCCTACTGTTTAATGCCATGTCCGAAGGGCAATTTTTTATTTGAGAAGCTTTCTCAGGACAGTTGTAGTCTCGGATGTTTGTCAGACGCTCGCGACAGCTGGGGCCGTGAAAATCTTTTAGGTGTTCCGACTGGGATTCGAACCTCGAACCCCTTGCTCCATAGTCCAATGCATTAACCACTGAGCTACGGCGCCCACTTTCGTCTTCAATAGAAAATACAAAATTCCACAGTTCGGCCTTCCGAAACTATGTGAAACTGTCACTCTCCGATAAAGCTAAATACTTGGGTCTTATATTTGATAAAAAAAAAGATCCAATATCCTCGAATGCCTCCACAGCCCTGCATAGCTGCAAGAAACCAATTGGACGTAAATATTGGCTCTATGTATCCGACATCAGCCCTGAGCTAACATATAGTGTGATCGTCTGGTGGACAGTTTTGGAGAAAGCCTGATATCTAACTCCATTCAGCCGGATACTACCTCGGCTTGCCTTTGCATCAGTGGAGCACTAAGACACTACGTGACATCTCCAGAGAGATCTGGCCCAAACTGGTTCAGAAACGCTGCAACTGTTTGATTAGACGGAAAAGAATGCTCACACGAATCGTCATATGTGTAACACTACAGTATCGATAGACAGCATTTGGCTGGGCATCCACGCTAATGACGCATTTATGTACATAGGTGCATACTTCTTGTAGGGTAACAACAACCCCAAAAGCCTCCAGCACCTTATATTAAGCCACAAGGTTCCAAGGATAGTTTCAAGAGAAATTTCTAGATCAATGTGGTACCACAATTGGTCTAAGTGTACTTGCTAATGTAGCCTGCGAGGGTAACCTAATTATCTATGTAGCTTAGTGTAACTTGTCTCATCGTGGTGCAAGACACCCTGAAATCCTGTAGAATGAAAAACCCTACTCTAGAACATTATGGCTCGATTAACTACTCTCTAATAAGTATGACAGTAAATTTGTCTTTAAGTCAAAGTCAAAGAAGGGCTTAAAACTAGAGCTCTGTAGTTTCGCACTTTAATGTTCCACAATCTACTTCTGTTCCATAGTTTGGAGATAAACTACACCGCGCCGCCTTAAACTAACCTATGACCTTTCACAAATCCTGACTTGCCACTAAATCCCTACGATTGAGTCTATTTTCACTCCACTTTCCTCTCACTTTCAGTGCATAATCTCTTTGAAGCAATCATCCTCTTTACATCGCCATAAGAGTTTAAAAAGTTGTTAATCTGTGAAAACGTTTCGCATTAAGCCCAAACAAAAGGACAATTTACTCACTCTCGTCCGTTTCGAAACCAATTTTTCGACACATCAATCAATTCCACATGCATACAGACATGTGTATGTAATAAAAATTTAAAAAAAAAACAAGAAAAACGTAAAATAACCCCGTCGGCCGAAATAACAATTCTGATGAGCAAATAATTCATTATCTCGCTCGAGGACACCGCATATCCGCCCAGAGCCTTGCACAAACCACATATGCATCCACACCTACAGCAGCGGCGTACTCGCGCGTAGTATCTGTTGCATTCAGCGAGCAACAAAAAAAAAATGCTTTTTCGCCTTGTTAGAGGTCCTTCCTCATCTCCCGCCTGCGCCCCATCACTATTTTCACATATAATCCGATTAAATGGGCAACAAATTGTGAAATGAAATCCTTTAATTATTTCCATCCTCTTTAAAAAAAATAACTCTCTCACCAACACTCACTTGTTATTTTTTTTTCTGCTCCTCTTTTTCCACAGGACCAAAACGGGTGCAAAAAAAATGAAAATTTTTCAATAACAAGGGTCACTGCGCACAGAAGACAGGATACCAAATAAAACTCGCGCGCTACAACAATTAAAAGATTTTTATATTCAAATCAAACAAATAAAAAAAATTATAATTTTTAGTTAAAAAAAAAAGTTAAAAAAAATCAATGTCCTAAAAAACAGGGAAATCCTTTTCGGTTTTTTTTTGGTTTTTTTTTTTCAAATTTAAATTAATACTTAGAGTAAAACTTTTGTGTATCAAAAAAAAAAAAAAAAAAGAAGAAAAATGACAGCACAAATGGCGTCGTTCTACATAACTCTTGGCGTGTCCTTCATGACGGTTTTTATTGTTACCAGTGGTGACTCGACGTCATCTTCAATGAGCAACAGTGTCAATGGAGTCGGTTCCGGAGTAGCTGCATCGAATGCGATTATAGCCAATAATGGTGAGTACGATGATGGCACAATTACAGTGACATCTTATGGAATTAATTATACTTGTGCACACATAAGATTTAGAGCGAGAGTCCCTTTGGGAAAATTTCTGAAATTTGAATTTTATTGGTTAAGCAGATTACTCTGCTGGGGGAGAACGAGAGTTTTACTCCTTTTTGGTGTTTTTTTTTTGGTTTTTGTTTTGTGGGTTGCTTTACGATGTCGGTTTGATTACAGATTTTACACTTTAGAGACAGGCATGGCGGTTTAATGGCCTTTTAATGGGGGTTTCTCCTCAGATGAAGTCTGTCATTGTGGGTTGGGAGATGAAACTCGAGTTTGGTTTATGACTTATGGCCTCGAATTGGTTATTAGTTCTCTTTTTTTTTGGTTTTTAATTTTTTATTGTGACCCAAGTCCAAATGTGTAATCGAATTTGTCAGCAATCTGTGGTTTGAGTTATACGTCGAAAAATGATTAATTATTCCAGCAGCGATTGGGATCTCTCATTACACAGGGATTTAATGGCTTGTGGATCTTTGTTTAGAGATTGGGTCATTTAGGACTGTTTGTCTGTTTCTTAAGGGAGCTCTGTATGTACTAAGGAGACTACGGAGTGAAAGGTTGTTGTTTAATATTCGCAGTATGAACATTGAAATTCGCGTTCTTAAAATAGAAAACCCAATGCAACACCCACAGGAACTCCCCATGCAGCGCGGGTACCAACCATACAGTAAATACTGAAACCTATGATCAGCTGAGTTGCAAACCACTTCACAAGAGAAATCTATCTATTCTACTTAGCCCGAGCTGTGTCTTGATACTTAAAGGGCAGCCATTGCCCTATTAGCTATGCTTCAGCAATATCTCTAAAAGTCAAATTGAAAATATTAGTCGCAGAATAGAAACATAGATTTTCAGTTGAGTAGCTACTTCTATAGCTAAGTTTTAGATGAGAAGATTCCTCTCAATCTTGCAGGATGGCTTCATACAAAGATAAGTTGGCCATGCCGATCGAATTAAGTTTTAATAATGAGTAACATGCAAGCTTCAGGAGACAGTCCTGGTAGGGCGGTATAAAGTCTAGCGGTTGATCCATTTGCTTCTGTACACATGGGTTCAAAACTGAAACTGGAGTGGGGGAAGAGGTGCTTTCTTCCAAGATCTAGACTGTAGAATGTCCTTCCGATTTCCCAATCACTTAGGAGGGATATTAGAATTTTTTTTGAGCTGCGATTAAATCCTTTGACTCGGTCGCCATAAATTCCAAAGCTGCCCTTAATTGGCGCCAATCTCCTAATGAGATGGCGGAACAATTCAAAATTCACCTTATTTGGGGTGACGGGCCATATGGATATTCAAGGGATACCCGATGAACACAACTTTGTCTTAATTAAGCAAAATGCGACAAACACTATGAGGAAGAGAAAGAGACTATTCTTCACCTCCTATGGTCCTGTGCAGATTCTCAACTTGAAGAAAGCTTTATCTTCGACAGTCTCGGCGAAAATGTTAATCTAAGTATTAAGCACCTTCAATGGTTCATAATATGCTTTTACTGGTTCAATGGGTAGATTGAGGACCCGAGATCCTAGCCTAAGTCCAAGACTTGTCCCAGCCTTCCAATCGCACCTAACCTAACAGAAAAATCAAATTTGCCTTCTTCCGTCCGTAGATGGTCTCAGAATTTTTCGGAAAGTGGATTGTTCAGGCATCTCGTCGAAACAACAGTAAGAGGAGTTTTAGAGTAAAAGGTGACGATTGCAAGTAAAGTCTGGAGTGGACAATATGTAGTCCCGAAGTTTGTGGGGAACAGGAAGTAATGAAGGATGTAGACAGTGTCTGTCTAGAAGGCTGGGTGGGTGACTTCATGGGTACATACAGGTATCATAAGTGAGCTCTAGTTTGGAGAAAATCACAATAGGCACACCTGGGGCCACAGTGGTATGGAGACGTGTTCCCGACTCTACCGCTTAATCTAATTTAATAAGAAAATGACGGACGGAATGACGGAATGACGGAATTTAATAAGAAGAATGCCAATCTGCCAAAGAATACTAACAATCATACATAGGTCAATGACCTGGTCATCATCAAAAATCGATTCGTGGGAGTGGTGTTTAGAAATAATAAAACTAAATCTACTGTCAGCGATCAAGTGATCGCGCTCGAAGGACCAATAGCGTCAGAGGAAGAAAGACATTCAATTTTGGAACTTGTTTTAGGTGTAAACATCTACTTTATGTATGATGCTACTAGCCAACCCAACCGACTATGTGACTCTCAGAGTGAATTTTTAAAAAAACGTCACAATCAGATTCCCAACCATAGCGGAGTGGGAAACAGAAAGTGGGAGTGGGAACACGGCTAAAAATCGACTATGGGATAGAAGTGGTGATCCTCTCTGAACTTCTTAACATTTCCACGGCTTCCTGACCTATGCAAGGAAACCACCACACCCTTTAATACTATGGGCATTCTCATTGACAGGCAGGCATCTATCAACCCGTCAAATGTGTCGGTCTCAACATTATCGCAACTAGTAGAACAGTGCAAAGAAGAACTTTCCTCATTGGATCATCGGCTCAGAATCGGTTTCCTTTTGGTGCCGGGTCACAGTACCATAGGGAAGTGAGAGAAAGAATGAATTCCAAGGCCTTTTATGTCATCTCTGCTGAGGCGCTCTTTAAGGTCGAATGTTTGCAAGCTATTAAATAAAGGATTCCGTTTAAAGTATATAGTCGCAGCTGCAAACAAGTGTCCAGTGTCTACGCAGGGCACGACAGAACACACTAGGTAAACGCTTTTCTTGACAACCTTATAGATTTAAAGAGGACTAGTATTGGGGACACTATCAGTTTCCTTCATGCAAAAGGAAAGGGTTTGGAATAAACCATTCTACTTTCGATACTGTTCATGATGATTTAGTTCATGATATTGAAACGCCACTTTCGCCCAGATTATGTTTCATGAAATTTGGTAACACAACCTACCTATCAAGGAAGTGCAAATTACAGTTTACCCATCCCTTAGAAAACTAGTCTAGTGTATGACCAACTTTGGTAATCGACACGACTAACCCTCTCTAAAGGAGACTTGTCCACAGAATGACCAATTTCTGATTTAAAACCTTGTGCCTAGGAGCTGGTGGTCATCCCCTTTGCCAAACACCCCAAATTGTTCAATCAAACTTTCCCATACCATGAGTACTCTCTCCCCAATCGAAATGATCAAAAGAACAAATCAGCCCGCTCTAACTATCCGTCGCTGCGTCCATTTCCATCTCCGTCCCGAAAGAGTTATCTTCTCGACACAACAACAATTAGTCACTTTCAACAGCTCCCACCGCCTCCTCCGTAATAAACTACAAAACAATCCTGACACCACTCAACCTCATTAGTATCTCATTTAGTGCAACATTCATTCCACTTAACACTTTACGCTCCATACGCTCCCGAAACATTTATTAATCCCAATTAATCATTATAACACTTGGAACATACGCACAGCACACACGCGACAACTATAACCTATAACCAACCCTCCGAGTGCTCCCAGTGAGTGTGTGTGTGTGTGTGGCACACATTATTGCCACTCCAAGAGGCGCAGCATCACCGAGAAGACGGAAAGGAACAAAAAAAAGTGTCAAGAAATAAATTGTCAATCAAACGGAATCTCTCTCACACACACTCACCCTCCTTGTGCGGCGGCGGGTTGCCATATCAAGTGTTGTTTACTTTAGCGCCTTAGTGTCATTGCCACCCTTACCGAGAAGTGGCTGTCTTCCCTCGTCGGCTGGTCCGATTTTTCTTACCCATCCTTGACGGTAATTGGTAATTCGTTACTTACCCGGAATGAGAGACACATCTCTGTTTTTAACCGAAAATCCGATAAATACCTTCGTTTGCTAACCCAAAGTGGAATCTTCATCATCGCATCCCTCGTCTCATTGAAATGTAAGGACTACGAGTAAAGGAATGTGTTTGTCTATCTATGTATCGCCTGTGTGAGGGGGTGGAACTTGAAGAACGTAACAAGGATTCCTCATTTATCATTTCATTAGAGGGCTGTTGATTTGTTTTTTGTTTTCTTGATTTTTTCGACTTTAGAGCCTATCCTCTAGTTGGACGTTTTTTGTTTTGTTTTAAAGAAAAACCCTTAACGGAAAATCGATTGTAATCCTGGCTGGATGTTGAAGGCGCGCGGTGATTGCAAGATGTGAAATGTGTTCTCTCTGTAAGCGTGGATTTCCTTTCTCATTTTTTCCTGATTTTTCACTTTTTTTTTGTTGCTCTTACGTCGCTGACATCCCGACATCCCGACATCCGACACCCGATGTAACCATTTGTTCGAAAAAAAAAAAAACATTTTGTTGGTACTTCTCCTTCTTCATCCCCCTGGGTGTATGTGTGGCTGTAGCGCGCCCTTAAACAATCGTTTTGTGTTTTTTTTTTGTTTCCTGTCGAGGGTTTTTCTATTTGTTATATTTTTAGAAGTGTGTACGATGTGATTGCTTTGATGAGGGGTAATTTAACACCCAGCATACCACAACAATTTGATTAGACAAAGCACAGTGACGTGAGACGTCATTTGGAAAAAAAAAAAAAAAAATAGGAAGAGGAAGCGACGAGGGAGCCGGGAGTTTAGTGGTAGTTTTGGGTTTTATTTGATTTCCTTGCCCTTGTTTGATGGGTTGCAAGCAGATGGTTGTTAGTGGGATTTTCGAAACATTTGTTGCAGGTTTTCAAGGATTTTATTTTGACATTGTGGTTAATTTACCGAGATGCTTGGCGGGAGCGGACTTTGAAGTGGTGCGGAGTGAGAGGGAGAGAGTCTCAAAGGGTTGTTAGACCAAGGCCTATGAATGAGCATCAAATGATTGATAAGGTTTGAAATACATCGAGTTGTGGCCTTTATGGCAAAATTTAGTCAGTAAAACTGCCGCGACCAGATTATGTTAAATAGATTTTGTGAGTCTCTACGTTTCATAACCTAGAGGAAGCCAAAGTTATTCGTAAAGAGGTCTACATGTCATATGTATAACACTTGGAACGTATAGATCAAAGCCTGCGATGATATGCTTAGTCGGCGATATGTCAGTCCTTAACGGGTGGATTAGAAATAGAATCAAGAGAATGAGGAGGTGTTTCCAATAACCTAAACGTACGTGTCTTTTTCGTTTTCCAAACCACTATAGGATCTATAAGTGGGCGCCGTGGCTCACTGGTTAGTGCGTTGGACTATGGAGCAAGGGGTTCAACGTTCAAATCCCAGTCGGGGAACACCATTAAGTTTTTTACGGCTCCACCTCTCGCGAGCGTCTGACAAACATCCGAGAGTACAACTGTCCTGAGAAAGCTTCTCAAATAACAATCAATCTGCCCTCAGAGGGCCCCTTCCATTCGTGTAAAGAATATAAAACGCACAACACGAATGGTTGTGAGAAGCTAGGCCCTGGGTCCCATCGACCTGTTGCCCCAAGTATTTATAGGATCTATCAGGCAGCCTTTTCAAGACCGCAGTATAATCTGACATCCAATCGGAATCTTTGTTTTAATTCAACATTTGCAATAAATTGTCGGTTGTCTCTTGAGGAGATGGCCTCCTTCCAGGGAATTGTATCGTCGACGACTAATAAAGTGTATTGCTGCTTAAGCTCCATCCTGCGTATGTATGTATAAAGCTATTGGAATTTAAAGGGCATTATGAAGGTTCAAAGGGTAGGATGCATTGGTACTACCAGTGGAATGAGATCAATTGCATGACAACTGAATAACTTTTTTATACAAGAATCGGCATCCCTGAGGATAAGTCAGTTGGACAGCTGAAGGCTGAAGGCATGGGTCATGTGTAGAAACTTCAGGAGCATATGGTACTGATGGGTTTAATTAAGCATTGATGTAGGAGCAGGGAGTTTAAGCAGAGCTACTAGATGTCACCTTTTCCATCAAAAGCCAGGCAGTGATAATAGCGATGTCTGCTATAGAAATGTGTTGTCGAGAAAAACATAAGGTACTTGGAGCACAGAGTAGGATTCCGCTAGATTCCTGCTCATGAAGGCACACAAGGGATTGAAAGGTCGGATGAAGTTCAAGACAGCGAGAAAAATGTGGCCTCTATTTAATAAAGGAATAACAGACAGTATGGTACCCCTATTCAGGGGATCACTGAATACTACACTTTGCAGTTGTACATGAAGAAACTACGGTTGAGCTATGAAGAAAGTAGAAGATGCTGTAATGCGTATCCAAGAGGATACTATCCACTTTCTGTGTCATTGCCCAAACCTCTGCCAACTAAGGAAGAGAAGATAATACTTCCGACAAACTGGTAAACAACATCTGCGACTGTATTAAATCGACCAGATGAAGTAGGTAGCCTACAGTCCACAAGTTAAGGGATACACTTCTTAGTCACATGGGCAACACAATGGGTTCATATTGACCTGAGTGCGTGAAAAGGGATTTGTTAGCTCTTTGACAACCCACCAACCTACCTAAGCTCAATGCTCTCGTTGCTTAATAGATCTAGTCCAATCTGAATAAGAAATGCTCTTACTGGCTAGTAGGTCTCATTACGTGACACTATTATTGTCAGGTAAGGCTGGACCTCCTCGTTAATGAATTTTACAAGAAAGATTAACGAAATATGACCTTATTAAGTCCAGAAAGTCAAGTGCAAGTGGCCAGATGCTAAATAACAAAGTTGTAAGCCGAATCAAAGAAAGAAAGATGTTGTACAGGCAAATCCTTCGCTCAGGATCCCTCAATCCTGATTACATTAACCCTTTGCGGATTAATTTATCAATCCCATTGAGCATGCTTACACCTTTAAAGGAACACCTCATGGAGATTTTTAATGGCTAGGGCATCGTAAAACAAGTGAAGTTGCATATGATATTCATCAACCTGACACAGTTAAGACGACATAGACACAGTTAAGACGACATACCGACACAGAATAAGGACGAATGAACGACATGACCCATTTGTCCACAAAGATCATTATGTGAGTGTCTCCCATGAGAAAGTCAGTCTGCTACTAGCTACGTTTGCTACAAGTTTCGCACTGTTAAATACTTCTCCACCATTAATGAATCCAGTTCAGTATACCTTAGAACAAATATTTTTTCCGAACTTGATCTAACATATCTTCAGATTCAGGATCCCTGTCCTTCTTCTGAATAGAAAGAAATTCTTCTACCTCGGCTGAAATCGTACGTATGTAAGCTTTTCCACCTACCAAACTCTGTGAGCATCTCAAGGTAGAAACTCCTCAACTTTCAGTCGATCTCAAAGAAGAGCTGAGCTAAATATATCCAAAACATCAATGTTTTCTAAGGTCTCAGGGGATATTTTAAAAGAAATCATTTCCTAAATGACTGAATTCGTCCACAACGTTCTTCTGGGAACTCACCTTAAGGTGTACCCTTCGACATGTCTAAAGCTTGCGATAGAGTGTAGACAGTGCCGTACAACACAATCTTATAGAATTGAGAAGAATTTTAAGTAATCGATCAATACAAGTTGTATTGGACGGAGACACTTGCACTTGTACTTCATTATCAACTTATGTTGGTATATCTCAGGGCTCAGTCCTTTCTCTGACTTTCTCTCTCACACTCGCAATCCAAGCCATTCCTTCGCGGATAATAGGCTCTTTGACTTAATTTATTCTTTGCAAACTTCACGACTGAGGCTCCAAGTGCATATCTAACGACCTCAGCTCTGATATTAATACAATCATCCATTGGGGTGCGGAATTCATCAAAACCTCAGTTCTGCCTCCTGTCTCAGAAACGCGATGCTATTGTAGTCAAACGAAAAACCTTCAGGCCCTTCACTAGAACTACCACATTTTTCCTCAAGAGGTGTAAACCTTTTAAACCTCATGTTCCTCTCAAACTGGAATACAACTCACACACTTGACCGGAAGCTCCTTAAATCTTTCTAAGTGACCTTTATATTTGCAACTAAATTCCTTCTCTAGAGCATTGTTGGATTGTTGGATGCTTATCGGTTCCGTACCACCTCACTTGCAAGGTTGAAATCTATACTACACGACTGACCTTATTTGGAACTCCATCACCCCATCACTGGGAATATAAATTTGAAACACTTTAGTCCTGAGTGATGAGAAACATTTGAAAACTTAAACTTAGCGGAGCAGACCTCAAAATTTCGAAAAAGTCCACTAGACCCTAAGGTATCGTGAAAAATAAAAGAATGACAGTATCGATCAGACTCGGAAGGTTGTTCGGTAATACTTGGATCCAAAAGAACACCGTCATGCCCCGATTGTGTACAAGGATACTCTTAAAGATACTCGCCTGGTCTAACAACACCACCAACCATTACCCATACCCATCTAAGCCATGCCCGTGCTAACAATTTGTATCAAAGTGGCAAAGCCATTCGAAATTAATAAGTCTAAACTTTCCTTTAGTTACTTTGGCTTAATGACATAAGAAATTCAGGCAACCCCTCAAGAAACCACAAAATTCAACCACTTAACCAATACTCGTAGCAAAAACCAGTTCCGCTTATTGCACTGTCAGTTGTTCACACCCTCAATGTGTTCAGCCAACGAACGATAAATGACGCGTGGCGCGCACTATCGTTAAATTAGAAATTACCCGCTTCGAAGTAAGAGACAGCCCTTCCCGCTCGTCCTTCATTTATTGAATTTCCTTCAATTTATTTAAAACTATTACCAGCTCGCTCCAAGCTATGAGGGAAGAGAAAATCTGTTCAACCGTCTGCCATTTGTCTGTAAGATACAAACAGCATTCGAGCTACCCTAACCTCATTGCCAAGAAAACTTGCTCTTCGAATGGACCAGAAAACCAGAAAACCAGAAAAGCAGAAGCGAGCAACTTCTTTTGCGCCCGGGTAAACAAAGCCATAATTTAAGGATCATTTCCTTTATTTCCTATAAACAAATCAGCGATGGAGCACATTGACATTTAGCAGCATCGAACCCTACTAAACTACTATTGTAGTACTACCCTCGGACGCCGCTGCTGCTGTCTCTGTCTGTTAGGCCAGGCGTATCTTTTCAACCGTACTCGTCCTGTTTTTGTTTCAACCCTTGTTGTCGCGATTGTCATCTCTTTTACGGATGACGTTGATACGCTTTAATGTAATTCCTCGAGGAAAAACATGACTATTAGCTTGTAAACTTTTTCCTTTTCTTTTGCTTCCTTCTCATTGCGTGTCTCGTGTCTTCTTATACGTATACGTAGAGTTCCAGAGTTCCGTGTATTGCTCGACTGCTGCTTTAATGGCTTTTAAGCGATTTAAACCGGTTCAAGGTTGCTTCTTGTGCTTTAGCTTTATTTACGCCATCAGTTAAGGTAAACCACTTCCGGAAATTGTTTGGTGTATGACAGTTAAGTTGATGTTTTACAATGCAAATGTGATTCCAGCCATTGCTGTTATTACCTTAGACATGGGGGTGGTTCAGAGAGAGGGAGGAAAAAAAAAAAGGTCCGACGTTCATTGCAAGATGACTTCTTCCTTAAAGAGGACATTTTTCGAGAGAGACAACAAAAAAGGAAACACATTTCTGTTAAATCTTTTTTATATTTCTTCCTTCGTTGTTTTTTTTTTTGTTTGAAGAAATTCGCATAATTTTGCGCGTAGCTTGGGGTGGGGTGGATATGGAAATGGCAGGACGACCGGGACCAGCACGAGAATGAGTAGTTGATGATGCACACGTGATATAAATTTTCCTATTTTATGATTTTAAATTTGCATCCGCATAAATTTCCATTGTGAGTTATGTAATTGTGTGTAGGGCCGGGTACATGTGTGTGGACCTTTAAAAAAAAAAATGTACGTACACATGGATGTTATGGTGGTGGTGCACTGTTTTGACAGCTATATCGAGAAGGAGACTGGAAACGGTGTACGAGGACTTTTTAAGGTAATGAACTGGATGTAATGTTTTACAGGTGGATGGAGAGATATCTGCAAATGTAGGGGTTGCAGTTGGAGTCTGGTTTTGTGATCGAAAAGTGTGACTGTTGTGTGTCGAACAGTCATGCCTATGCATCCCAACATGCTTAGCGTATTCTAAAGACAAATCCTTCGAATCAGTCTTGCACTGTCCATGGTCGTACCATGGTCGATTTATTGAGATGGCCTTTAAGAATGTCAAATCTACGACTGCTCCACTTGCACTCTTCCAAGTCGATTCTTGCTTACAGACTGGATTATCAGTACGAAGCTGAGCTAGAATACTAGTTAGTTGGGGAGCTTCCCAAGCTGCTGTTCGAAATAGAAAGGACTGGTTGCAGATGACATAGGTTTCAGGTAACACGCTCACACTCTCAAGAAAATCTTCAAAAGGACCTCCCTACGGCTTGCTAGATGCGTTTCAAACTACTGACTATTGGATGACCCCCTCTTAATGATGAACGTTTCCATTGTTGAAACCAGTCCCTCGTGCTGAGTTAATGCAATATAACTGGGGGTCATGTGATGGGAATCTGAGCTTGAAAGGCAATGTACTTTGACGTGTAAACAAAGCAAGCGAGGGTCTTTAAAGCGCATCTAAGCACTTAACAGACCAGATAGGGTTTCTCACAGGGATTACAACCAGTCACAACCAACGAAGATTGATTAGACACTGATGACTTTTGGCGAGACTATGGCGACACAGATGCATTTCCTATACGAATTCCAAAGCCTGTGGGGAACTAGTTCCTCTTCGAATACCACTTCGAAGGAGAGCCAGCATTAACAATCCTAAAATTCATACCAGTATTACGGTTCACAGCGCTGCTGTGCTGACTACATGTGCAGGCACCCTGTTTACTTATTCGCCTTAATTCTAGAAACAAACTATGGGTAGGAGCAGGGACTTTCAAACTCATTTTAAACGAAGGATGATACTACATCTCTACTACTGTATGGCGTGATAATCTGGTGGCTAATATGGCTGAACAACGTAAATCATCGTCACAGTGGTGGGGTCTAGCGATAATGAGGGTCACTCCTTGATCATTAATTTTCTTAAATTTACCCTAAAGGACACCGAAACTTTCCTAGGAGCATCCCTAACTACTGTGCATAATCGGTATTCCTCAAACTCTTAAGGACAGCCCAGTCCAGTTCAAGGCGGATGGATTAGTAAAAGGGTAGGCTGTGGAGTTTTTTTCTGATAAACATCCTTTTTCGCCTCCAAAATCAATGCAGTGTCTTTCGGGACGAAATTATATAGATTCCGGAAACCTTGCCAAGGTAAGGGAATATCTGTTAGGAATATTAGTATTATCAGTGACATACAAGCGGCACACTGCTACCAGCTATCACCACAGTACCGCCATAGACCAGTCATCACCGAATAACTAAATCATCAAATACCCAAACCAGTATTGACGAATGATTTTTCTTTGCATACATTTAGAGGCACTGTGAATGGAAACTTCTGTAGGTACAAAACAAGTGACTTGAAAAATCTGTGAATATAAAGTCGCATAGGAAGTTCCCCAAATCAATCGGACCTTTAGAGGTTTAGTGAGCTTTAATGCCAAATGCTTTATGCTGAATATAAGGGAATTTATATTTACAAGACCATTTGGAACTGTCCACCTCTTCTGTGCTCCTTTGTGTTCCCAAGTCATAGACTGTGTGATCGCTGTGTTAGCGATCATCATTAGTGATGGAACTGACATAACCAGAGACGGTCAATGCCATCATAATCATCGGTGTTTGACCTAAATTATACGAGTAGGTAAGCCTACCTGCGGAAATGTGTTCGATTATTTGCGCTGAGTAGGACCGAAGGTCTATTGTGATATCACTATAAAAATCTAAATGTAAACTACCCATATTGGACTGGAAGCAGGACACAACGAGTTTTGGTCTGCTTCGCTGTTTAGGCATTAAACCAGTGTGCCTCAGCAAGAACTTCGAAGAAGTACTCGCCTAGGTTCCTTTTTAAAACCGATAGGATCAGACTCAGGTTTTGTGCTCTTATTCGACTGTAGAGGTTCTACAGAAATGGTTGAAGGGAGCACCAAGTTTTTGGTCATGAAATACACCGTACAACGATTTATTGATTCGGATTCAGTCGAGTTAGTTGAAAACTAGTCTGCGGCTTCTTGGAGTGCTGTGACTTTTACTTGAAGCCGGGCAGGCCAGTGCACTGGAGTAGACTTTCGCATCAATTTCCGACATTGTCTTGAAACCATTTGCGTAAATCTCTGTCGAAGGTTCGTATAAGATTTCCTTTGGCATTCCTGCTAGGACTAATGATCTTGTACTTGACTTCAAAGCTTCAAATTAGGAGACAAAATAGTCCGAGTTACTAGGAATCGTGTTATGGATACCTATTAAGGATGCTTAGCACGAGCCAGTTTATATTAACAACAAAGTGACTCTAAGGGCATTTGTTATTCAGAAGCACGATAGCCTACGAACTTTCTGAAGTAATGGAATGTTGCTTTCCTTCTCCGACTCTGTCCGAAAATCAGGACTTTTCTCACAGTGAACAGTGATCATACTAGTCCCAGGGTTTAGAACGTGAAAACAGACAAGTCTAGACAAGGATACCATACGGTCTTCATGAAAAATAAGACCATAAAGACCAATAAGTTGACCTAACTTGATCTAGGACTGAAAAAATCAACTGATGACAGTTTGGACTGCCTGTACTTAACCCACGAATTCTGATCTACTTCACCACTGACAGATTATTAGCATCAATGCGACAGTTAATCTCCGATTTATGTATATTATGAATGAAGGCAATTCCTGATTACTGTATCTGCAGAAGCACTCGTCAATGGTTTAGCCACTGTAAACTACACACCAATCTACTGGCTTAGATCTGATTAAGACAATGTTAGTGTGATTCTTAAAAGGACAAAAAAAGAAGTCAACAACAAACTAATTCTGAGACTAAAACAATGTCCAATCTAAAGCAAGGGTAAGGTACACTGCAGTAAATGGCAAAAAGTCCCCAAATACCTATACATTGGCAGAATCAAAAATCGATAGTCGCCTTTCATCTACACAAACAGAAAAAAAAAACTCAAACCACCAATCACTTTGATTCAACTCCCTCTTCAACCCCACTTGTGTAAAACGAAATCCTATTAAGGAGCACAAACAGAGCCTTTAATGAGTTTCAAGCTTAAAAAAAAAAGTTAATAAAGCAAATCGGCTCTCAAAGAAATTTCCACCAACTATCGATTACTGCACCCCGCCCCCTCAATCCTTTGCTTACATTTTCTTTAAGAAATTCTTCAATCCTCATCCGAGTGAAACCAGACCCAAAAAAAAAGGAAATACAAATCAAAATGCATCCTTTATTCCATTAGAAAGTGAGTGAGTGTTTCCCACTTGAACATACAGAATTCATTTGTCCTCGTACCAAGCAACACACACAGAGTGGTGGCCAGGACATTGCAAAAGAAAAGGATTCGCTCAAACAAAGATGCCAACTTGCACATGTTGAATGTAATAATTATTTTTCATCTCGAGCCCTACAATCCTTTTTCCCTGGTTTTCCTTTTCTTCGGACTAGGTACTCATTTTTTCAAAAAAAAAAAAAAAGAAAGTGTGTGGTGTTGTTACAGTTATAAACGAGCCACCTAAGAGGCTTGGAACGACACTCCCTATCACATTCAGAAGTTCAACTCCAGAGCTGGAGGAGTCGGAAAAAATGACTGCACTCAAAGCAAATAGCAAACTGTTGTACTGCTTCTGGTGCTGGTGCTGGTCCTCGTCCTGGCGCTGAGAGAGAGAGAGAGAAAGAGTGGAGAGTACTACTATGCAGCGCGAGGACTCAGCGAGAAGGACCAAAGGAAACGTCCATGTGAGAAATGGTATTTTTATGCTGGAGCAATTTTTTTCCCTTTTACCGTGCACCCTGTGTCTCCAGCAATGGTCCCGGAATAGTAGAAGCTGACAAAAAAAAAAAAAAACACACACACAACACCAAGAGGAGCGCAATTCCTGCTTCGCCAAAGAAATATATGCGAACGGCGACGGGGTTACCTCCCAGTGGGGGTTACAGCCAGAACGGTGAACGAAAAAAAGCTGTCCTACATGCTCAAAACCTCGCATATCAAGGGCGATATTAGCATATCCACTCTCGATGGTCGTTCTACCCGACGACGACGACGACGACGACGACGAGCGACGCAGTGTTTGTATGGGGTGTGTACACTATACAAGGATTAAATAGCTCACAGGTCTTTTATCACGCCAGGACATGCCGTTGCTGTTACTATACTGTAACGGCTAATGTCTTCGTGCGACCGTGTGTGTGTATTCCGGACTAAGCTTTACTTTTTCTGAATTCAATTGGGGATTTGTGCGTTTTTTTTGCGTCCTTTGCAGCTCTTTTCTGTTTGTTCTGTCGATGGCGGTGGTCTTCGTCGTCCTGCCTGGGCTTGGCGGCCGTACCGAGTCACATGCAAGTGTCATGGTAGATTCGGGTTTAATTCAGATGGCGTTACATTTTTGAGCTTTAATTGGCGATAGAATGTGTGTTTTTGGAGAAACAAAAAAAATGTATACATATATCCTGCGTCCCAGTGGTGCGATTTTGTGTGACTTGTTGCATCTGCGCTTGGCTTGCAATGGTTGGCAATTTTTCAATCAAAACGAAATTTACTGAGTACGCGATTTGCAGACTACATTGTTTGGACCAATTAATCGCGGTATTTGTCTGTGAGTCAGAAAGTAAATTGTCCCACAATGAGGCTGGGGATGTGGTAGATACTGGCGTGGATATCAGTTTATACCTTGGAAAGAATTCGTACGTTGTAGGAAACCTAACTTGGTGATCAGGGATAGAGGTGGGCTCCCAATGCTTTCAAGTAGGTTATGAAGAGTGGCAAGCGAGTTTAAGATGAAATGAGTGAGTTGATGCATCGATTACAAGAGAGTTTATGTAGCAGAACTCGAATAGAAGAAGCTACTATCTACTTACTATCCGAGTGAGAGTGGTTTTCATTTCGAAGGTGGTTAGGCACGGCTATGATAACTCGAAAAATCTCAGACGAATTGAAGACTTTTGAGTACGTTCTAAATAACCATCTGCGAGATACAATAGAGGCCTAACTCTTCAAGTTTCAACGTGGTTACATCAAAGGAAGACTTGTGGAAACATCTCTTCATGAAGTAGTGCCATAGACTATAAGGAATACACTTCAACTAAAATACCTTTCTAGAAAGGAGTTTTTGAAGCTATTGTGGAATTACTTACACATCAATGGGTAGCAATACATAATCACATTTGCCAGCAGAGGAACACCCCTCAAGGCTGGGTCGTTTCGCCTACTATACCAGAAATAAAGTCCTTTTATGTTTAGATAGAGAAGATGTTAAAGTAGAGAATGAAATCGTGTTATATTATTATTGAAACTATTTCCCCTCTTGACCGTGGAGTCAACCCGAATAAAACTAAACTGATGATTTTCACCACCAAATCCAAAATACGCTTCCTCACTTCGTCCACTAAACTGCTAAGTTCCTAGAGCGTCATCCTTCACCCCAAACTTAACTGAAAACTAAGCATAAACTAGCGAGTAAAGAAAACATGTATAGCATTCCATGGCTCTTAGAGAACCTTCGGAAAAAGACATGGTCTGCAGCTAAAATCGATCTTCTGCATCTAAAGTTCGATGGTATCGCGGGCGGTCCTTAAAACTATAGAAACGTTCTAACAATTCTACTCTACCTGTTACTTCTACATTTACATGTGACAAACATTCAGTGCAATCAGACTCAGAGAGTTCAGAGTGGACAGTTAAAACTCTGCTCGAAATCTCGAAACATCTCAAAATTGTATAGCCGTCCAGAGGCTGTCAGTGTTTTCCAAGTAAAATTACTCTCTATTCCTGAAGCCTGTTACCACATTGGGTCGCAAATATGTGAAAAGTTGCTATTTTCGTTGATAGCCAAGCTATTGACTCAAGAAACACATCATAAAAAAAAGTACTTGTATGCTCAAAGGAGTTTGCTTCTCTGGTTGGCCAATTTATGAAAAATTTGGTGTGGATTCTAGGTCACAGGAACGTTAGTAGCAGCAAACACGCTGATGTAACAAAGTATGTGAGGCTTGTGCCCCCAATGCTCACGTGTGGAACTAGTTCACACCTTGTGCGAAGCAGTTAAGACAATATGTCCTAGAAAGTAAAACCTTAAATTGTTTGGATTGACGGACTGTATCATATCCCGACCAGCTATAATGAGTTGAAAGCAGAACGCGTTAAGATATTCACAAAATCTTCAACTTTTCAACTTACTTGAGGAGGTCTTCAGTAAGAACATTAGTGATTCATATTCAGGTTACATGAAGCTTGGCACGACTAATGTATCAATTGAGGGACATAAAAGAACTAGGACTCATAATGAATGGTCCATTTCTTTGTTTTTGTTTGTTTTCCAACCACGAAGAACTTCGGGCACTCTATATGAAATCTTTATTATCCCAGTTCCTAGTCAAAATACAACGAATTTGTAGTTTAAGACAGCTAGGTTACATAAAATTAGGGTATGCTAACAGTCCAATTCGCAGAGTTTGCGAGTCAACTTATATAAGTGAAGAAGTAAAGTACAATCGAATACTATAAACACTTTCTGGAATTTAAGCTACTTTTGTTGAAAATTTTACTAATCTCCAAATAGGTTATGTTGTTGGTACTACTAACGAGTGCTAGACAACATGTGGACTACGGTGTCCACAGTGGTTAGTGTATTGAACTACGGAGAAAGGGGTTCCAAATTCAATCCCTAGCTTACACTTAAGATTTTTTTCACGACTCCGCCTCTCGCGAGTGTCTGACAAGCATTGGAGAACACAACTGTCATGAAAACGCTTCTGAAATAACAAATTGTCCTTTGGAAACGACAGAAAGCAGTAGGATCCTTCCAGTCGTGTAAAGAGTACAACACGCACAGGACGAATCGTTGTCAGAAGCTAGGCCCTGTCTCATGGATGTGTTGCTTCAAAATTTTTTTTCAAGATAACATATAGGATTGTTGGAGGTGTGACTGCTTCTTTAAGGAATTTGTTTCATAATGAACAGGTCAACATAAAGGAAGAATATTGTGTTTTAGACAGAGTACACCATAGATTGTAATATTTTTTAAAAAATGAAATAATTTTTAAATTTATAAATGTACTCACGAATATACTATATTTTTGGTAACATACCTGGAACGAAAAAGAAGAATTCATAAATTAATAAAGTGTTATAGACATATGTATGCTAAAAATTTTATTTAAATATATATGGCAAATCCGGTGTTCTGAAGTCCAGGACCTAGCTTCTAGCAACGTGCACAGATGTGACGAAACTAGTCTGCAGTTTAGTATTTCTTTCAAGAATGAGATCAATAAACCACTGGACAAAGAGGAATCTATACAAAACCTTGACCAACCCATTTTTAATATATGAAAGGCGCTGAGGCATAGTCCCTGATAAAGGCAGGTCCAAGTGTATGATATACGAGCTGTACGCATGCCATTAATAGGTTTCACGAAAACAATGCCTCAAGCTATTTAAGTTTGTCGATTAGAAAATAAGGCTGAATCGGATTGTTTTAAATGACTGGTAGACAAGTTATAAGGATCGAGATCCCAATTCCAGGAGCTGGAATCTGTATGAAATTTGCACTGAGTCCATACGTCCATACGTAGGTGAAAACTGTATGTCCTACCAGTGTATGTAAACGTAAGGTTCCCTGATGAAATGACTAGTTAGGCCATCTTATGAAAAAAAGCAAGACGACTCTTGCATTGCGCACCAGGTTCGCTCTAACTGAATACAATGTAGAACTTCACCGATCTAATCGCGCACGAATTCATAAGTGCCTTGTAAAAAATAGCATCGAGTGTGTAAAGAAGGAGGAAGACACCTAGATACACGTCGGACCGTATGGACGCTCTTAAAACCTTATTTTAGATTCTTTTCCCACCTTGATCAACTCCTCACGTACCTAAACTCAACTGGTCTGTACCAATAGTAGACAAAAAGTGGCAAACTCTTTAGTCGTGATAAGGTGGAATGGGCTGTAGACTTTTTCGACCCATTCCAAGTTCCCCACAGAGATGGTATATTTCTAGGGCATTGGTTATTCTCATGACTTAGTGATGGACAAAGTACGAATATCTTCAGTCAGGTAAAATACCTTGGCTTTATTGGAATTCATATAGCGATTCTGTCATTGAACACTAGGTTTACTTGGGCCACAATGATACACTGGTTGAATGTAATGCTAGTGAAACCAATCATTTTGGAGGTCGAAAATTCTTGAAAAGACAATGTTGACTAAGCTATAGAGACTCTAACGAATTGTCTGTATCGGTATTGCCTGCTCCAATGGAGCATTGAAGGCTGTTGTTGGGCTATAACCCCTTTCCAACTGCAGGTACAAGCCAAGGGATCTTGGAAATAGTAAACTCAATTTTTAAAATGGACATGTTTTGTCAACATTATGCTCGGGGTATTTTGTTTCGGTAGGCTACTTGGTTCAATGGTGTTCCGGTGGTCCAATCTAGAAGGCCAATCTGGTTTACAGAAAGATATAGGATCCATACATATGTACTTATGTAAATTCTGACGTATTTGGACCCAACACCAAAGTCTTGATACATATGGAAATGTGTCATACTGGGTTTGACTCAAATTAATGTGATTGAGAACTGGGCTAGGTCAACCCCTTGAAAAGGGATTGAAGGCACTTGAATTCATATCGTCTAGTCAGTCTCTGTGGACTCAATGTCAGTTAAATGCTGCTACGATGCCTAACCAGGTAAAATTTGGTTTCGTTCCTGGTCATCATGATAATCAGGGAATTGTAGGCAACGAATCTTCAGATGAACTTCATTGTTTAATGACTGGGAACACCAAGTTTATCTAGTCTTAGACTTGAATCTGTGTCCAGAGCTAGAATGTCCATCATCGCAGTGTCAGCCATATGGGTCTGGGGTCTTGCAACCAATGAAAATCGGTCTGATTGGCAAGGACTCATCGTATGCCCTACTTATTCAACCAGCAGGGAAGGACAGGACATTCTGCAAAATTGTGAACAGTCTCAGAGGAAATTTTTGCGTAAAGTACCAAATCCCTTATTCTCACGGTCAAAACACTCAAAATGCAGGCATTTGCGACCTTATTTCATTACTGTTCGAAGGACATGCTTTCTCTTTGCTAGTTCAGTGCTAAACAGTGACTTTAACAGCCATCGCACCAAAACTGGAATAAAAATATCACAAAAAAAAAGTCACAACCCTTGTAAACGCAAACTTGTATGTTTCCACCTCACTCGAGTAATTAAAATTAAAAATTTAAAATAATTCCAAAAACGGAATAACAAGAGAATATCCAAGTGGCAACGATGCGGTATTTGGGGGCTATTTCTTGTTCGTTGTTCTTTGACGAAGGCGCCAACTCTCTACCAATTTACACACCAAAACGGCTTTGCTGCTTCTTCTTCTGCTTTTCGCCTTGGTACACCGTTAATGAAATAACACTCACAAATTACTGTTAATGAAGTAACAAATCCACCACCATCTACACCACCACCACCACCACCACCACATACATATACATAAACACACACCTCTAACGAGTAACCTCTGCTGCTGCCGCGGCCGCCGCCGCCGCCGGTGCGGTCGGGCCAGGACTCCCGCACTCACTCTCTGCTCAGAGTTTGCATACTTGAAACCCTTCTTGATTTTTATAAGTTAATTTATTTTCACCCCTCTTTGCAGCAACAGGAGGGGGTGTTACGGTGTGTGTACTTCTGTGGATGAACTCTTTGCAAAATGCACTTTAAAAAAAATAAAAAAGGAAAAAATATATATAAAACTCTGTTGTATCAACAATTTGCCACCCCAAGTCGGAAACTTGAATAACACCGCAGGATATCAACCCATCCAACCAGAGCGCCAGTACCGAACCAAGGCCCCTTTCATCTCCCACTCTACAGCGCCTTATTCTGCATGGTGGCGCGCAGTCTTATTTAAGGACGCGCACAACATTTGTGCTGTGTACGAGTATCACAAGTGTTGCATTAAAAAATCATTGCATCCTTTTTTTTTGTCTGTAAATTGTCTTACCTTGCTGCGAGGATTCGACACGCCGAGCCGCGCCGCGCCGCGGTGATGATGCCAGAGTGAGTGGCGCCCTCTTTCAATAATTCATGTGAGGTTTCTCAGTTATGATGATTATACACAGAGTATGCCCGTCTTTATGTCGGTTTTCTGTGTTTTTTTTTTTGTCGTTTAAAGGAAGGACATACCCTGGAGGCGGCTTTGGTCCCCTTAATTTGCAGAAATAATGAGTACGCGTCTACTGTGCCATTCTACTACTATTTGCAGGACGCCAAATTGTACACATACTCGTGCGAAGGAGAGCAGAAAAAATGAATTGTGTTGTGTTGTGGGTAACTTCATTGACTTAGGGTTGATTCGAAAAGGACGCACAAGGTCGTACTCATTATTTTTTCATTTTCGAAAATATATTTCTACTTGGTTGTGTGTATGAGTGTATGTGTGTGTGTGTGTTGGACGGTGTTGGGATGACTATGTACGGAAGGAGCGTGAGTGGTTTTTAATTTGTGAAACATTTGACATTCATTTTCGCGTCGCGTTTGGTGTTTTTTTTTTGCCTGTTTCTTGGGTATTGTGTCACAAAGTATCGCTTGAAGGGGTGAATTCGACAGAGGGAAGCGTGCTTTTCAAGTGCTCCGATGGCGCTAAGGGGTGATATGTGTAATTTGAGACTTAACTGTATGTGCACATGTGATTAATTTGAATTTAAATTGGATTTTTGTAAGTCTGGATTTTTTGGCAATGTGTCATAATTAGGTGAGGGGTGAGGTGTGGTAAATTATTCTTTAGATGTACCACAGTGCGTGTGTGTTTGTTTAGGTTAAGTACCACAGGGATGCGGATACGGCTCTGAACTATTTAATATGTTTTTTTTTGTCGGTTTTTTACATCGCTGGCACATTCCCTCTTCCCATCAACCTTTATCACTAACCCTATCAGTACAGATCGCAGTATCACAGTATAAGCTCACTTGCTGTTGTTCACTTCTGTAGCAAACACATAAACACCTTACGATTATTATGACATTTTTCCTTAAATACTTCGACTACACTGACTATGTTTCCCTACTTTTAGAGTGGGCCTTGAAATAATTCGGAATCTATTCGGAATGCTTTGAAAAGTCTGGAGAAGTACCAATTAGTGACTGTATCACTCTATCATGGAATCAGTACTGCTATATGGATGCAAAACTTGGAAGGTGGATACCACTAATCTACTCAAGCTGGAAACTATCGTAAATAGGTGTCTAAGAATCAACTTGGTCTATTTGTTTGTCCAATTATACCTCCAATGAACAATTTTAACAGAAAACAGGCCACGAAGGAGTTTGAACAGTGGTTCATCACATCGTAGGCCAGTGGAATCCGCTTACACAAGAAGGCAGAGCTACGGGACGCTCTAGGTATGTAGGTACCTTGTACTTAAGGGAATTTTTCTGAACTGTATAAGGTGGATAGGATCCACACTAAAATACCTGCAGGAGCTGAATTATCATTATTAAGTTAGGGAAAAATTCGGATTTTAGTTCCCTTCGTCTTCTGCTGATCATCTGCTTATGAAGAACCATCTCAATGAGACCAAATAATGTAGATACCAATACGTCTTCAAAGACTCAATTTGAGAGTTCCCAAACCAGGAAGCAATCTGGAATATTTTGTTTTCATTAATTACAAAGGGTCAAGAGAGCAGACAGGGAGGGTGACTCAAAAAGACTTACCGACTGAACCAAAAGATCCCTAATTAGACAATAGTATGACACGTGATAAATCATAAGTGGGCAATGCTTCAGTATCCAATTTTTTTGAATTACCAAAACTACTGCAGAATCCTTACTTAATAGTGTTCGAATCTACTTTATATTTTCAAAAGTTGTTAAGGGACTCCTTTCTAAAACCATTAAATCATAAACTGCTTTGAAAGTCTAGAAATATTGTAATGAGGTTGTTTTCGATTAATGGGATTATTGTATCTAGAAACAGAGGCATATAGAGTTACGAATTCACAAAGTTTACACAGACAGCATACTCAACTAACTAGATGTAAGCGAATCTACATAGTTATCACGTCAGTTCAAAGAACCTCCTTAGTAATAGTCGAAGTTAGTTTCTCAATATCAGTGACTGTACTACAAGATTGTAAAACTTAGTTTTAAGGTGGTGTCTCTCATCTGCCACATCACCTTTGTAAAAGCCCTACACCATGGTTTATAAGGAAAGATCTGGTCAATTTCCATTTTCGAGATTCATGAACAGCTCTACATTAAGTAGTATGTGTGGCATTTTGAAGGTCCTTGCAGAAGGTAGGCTATATGGGAAGGACTCATGCCGAACATATCATTACCAATTGGATTTACTAGATGTTCCGTACTAAAAACATCCTTTCCAGTTCAATAAGGAAATCGGGTACCAGAAGGACTCCTCAGGATGCGGTTCTTGTCATAGATGTCGTACTTAAAGTACTAACCAACGCACAAGGTTCAGCATCACAGCCTATATGGATGACGTGGTGATTTTAGTTTATTAACATTCTCAGATCCATTTAGCGAAATGATGGAATGAAGCTTTAATAGGATCGAGAAATTTAGCAGAAAATAAAAGATTGAACCCTTCAAATTGCTCAAGCTTCCTGAATTTCTTGATACGTTACTAGGTGGAAAGCTAAACTGGAAACTTTACGTCTCAGAAAAAGAGAAAGGCTCTTCAGTTGCAAGTGAACTGTAGGGACATGTTGATGAGGGTTCTAAGAACAACTTGCATTACCATAACCGGTTGTCTACACACTACGTCCACGGCTGCACTCAAGGTGTTCATGTATCTTTAGCCAGTAGACCCTACAAGCAGGTGCTTACTTATGTGGAGCTTTAGGCTAAATAGAACATAGTTCCATTCTCAAGGAATTATTTCCAGATATCTCTGACAAAGTCTCGATACAGTCGACTTAAAGTGGTCAAACTAAGAAGAGCATTGGGCTTCAAAAACATTGTGACCTGAGTTCGAGCAAAAAAATCTGTTGAAGGACTCAGGAGATAAAAGTCAAGAAGAACGATAGGAATGCTTTGTGGTCATTGCCTTCTGAGAAAGCACGCTGTTAGACTTAACGAACATGCAGGTATTGTGATTTGTCACAGAGGACATTACACATCTACTCGTTCATTGCTCAGACTAAGAGAAAGTACCTTGGAAGATATTTGCTCAGTAATTTGGAACATGTTGGTTCCTTGCACAAAATTGAGGCCAGATTTAAGTTTTGTAGGGAAATTAAGGGTATCTGCGAATTGGTTTAGGTTACTCGTCATGAAGGTTCCCTAGGGATCGCAACGGAACCCATTATGGTGTCTAATAATCTAACCTAACCCATACCTTAAAATTTTACATATCGAAATAAAAGTCAGAGTGAATAGCACACAGAGATAGCAAGTCGCTTACTTATCCCCAGCCCTAGTAGGTTGCAACTGGTCCAAGGACCTAAATTTGACTTTTGCCATCAGAGCTTCCTTCGTATTACACCACAGACGCTCAGCGATGTTCTATACAGCAAGAGGGTGTTAAATGTATGTAAAGAGCTGAGTCAACGAATGTGACTCTTAATAAGCGTTTCTTTATATTAGGGCAGCTAAGGGCTCTACTACTTCCCAATCTTCTCGTGGCAACAATGTTTTGTAAAAAGGCCCAGATTGAGATACCTATTTTCGAAAGCTAGGATGCGTTTTTATTCTGTTAAGGGTCTCTCAATCCTCCACCTTAACCTCATTGGACTCTACTTCCAGCGAGCCTCAATAATTCTCTTTCCATAGATATTTAAAAAACCGAAATGAGTCTGACCGATAACCAGGAAAATAACTTCAAGCCAACATCTGAATAGACTGTGAGGAGTGGGTCCCCAAAGAAATCTCTCTCTGTTCCTGCAGTCTCCCCTGCACAAACAAACGACAGCGACAATACAATTGGTTCCTGTCAAAATCGTTAATAAACACCTGTCAACACACTGACATCTCTGTCATCGATTCAATGTCATAACTTTGACGTAAAATAAACATATCCTCCTACGCAACGTGGAGTGAGCCAAAAAGGAAACGAATACCGAAGAACCAAAGCGGAACACGTAGTATCCCACACCGAAAGCAAACAAACAAACCTCGTCTGACGTTTATTTTCGTCCGACATTGTTTCCCTTAAAAAATGCGCAACTCCCTGCCCCAGCCGAGTACCCCAAAAAATGGACTCGGGACGGCCTGCTGGTGTTTACAACAATTGCACTTCCAATTCCAGTTACAAATCCAATTGAAATATCTCTCTCTCTCCCTGCACCCAGTCCAGAGCGCCCAACCATAAAGCATCATTCCTCGGATAAACATTGGAAACAAAATAAATCTTCGTCATGGTCCGGCGTCTTCGCCCTCTCCTCGAGGAAGAACTACTAGATACCGATAACCATAATCTTCCTCCTGGTCTATTGCATCTTTCAAGATACAAGAAACGAGGAATTGTTTTGTGTGTCGTAAATAAAATTTCCAGAAGGGAGTCGAGTCTTCTCCAGAGATAATCCACACACAAACACACACACACACACACACAAAAGGCGTAGTGCAAAACAAACAAACTCGTGAAGAAGGACTCCGAGAGCTGTGGCTCTCCATCTCCATCGGAGATGACATGACTACATCTAAGTGGCTTCAGTTGGGAATTAACACACAAAAAGACTCCGCCGTCTGGGGGAGTCCAAAAATAGTTTCCCTTTTGAGACATGTTATGCATGTGCAGAGCGGCAGGACGCCTTGCTGCCACTGCGATCGATTGACATTCAACTGGGGGGCACCACTCACTCTCATCCCGAAATGGATGGAGAACCCCCCGACAAAAAGAAAAGCAAAAAGAGTGATTTTTCGGGCACAGCTGTTGCTTGAACGCAACGAAAAATTCCGCGCTGCACGTAAAATAATGCGCGTAGCCCCGGAGCTGGTAATGGAAATCGTGATCCCAGGGAACGAACGCATTCGAGATAATTATTTGCATGCGGTTTTGGGTGAAATTCTGTGATTTGTTCTGTTCTGCTACTGCTGGTGACACGGGGAATTATTCCTAGGACGTGCACTAAACTCGCGAGTGCGTGAGGGTATTTTTTGTTTTGATTTTGGAGTGGTGTGCGCCGCATGATTACACTCCCTTGGGAGGGTATTGATGGGTCGTGCTCAATTGATGACTGTGACGATGGAACGCGCGATGTGTTTGTACAGGTTTTGTTGTTTTGCAGAGAGGAATGCATAAGTCGATTGGAATGATGGAGCTGAGGCGCGTTAAATCAGAGACACACTGGAAAACAAGCCCTCTCTACTGACGTGATGTGATGGATTTGAAAGCGTGTGACGGCTGTCAGAATGGGGGAATTTCTGAAATTTGCGTGCCTTTTTGAGTTGTGCGCGGCGACAGGAGATGGTTCGGAAAAAATTTAAAGTTTTGCTTTAAGGTCTGATCGAACGAAACGGAATATACTATGGATTCACACAGAAGCTGTGATATCCTTGATTCAAACTGGGTCAAAGGACATCACTTTTCGTCAGTCAGTTTCTAATCATGATGTCATGTGACAAGCACCATGTGGACTATATCTATATCACCGCAACAGGAGGCCATCCTCAATCTGCTTCCGCTGGATATCTTCATTCGAGGCTCTTAAGCTATAAGTGTCCTAAGAACTGTCATTCTAGGAAGTGGAACTATGTACATACTTGTACCTGACACCGTAGCTAGATTTCTAGAGATCCGTCACAAGCATTTGCCGGAGCAGCGTACTAACACCCGAACCATCTCTTTCTTCACAAAAGACGGATATACATACAGACATACACCTCTGAACTGGTGGGCATATCCAAATCAGGTCGTTTCCCGAATCATAGTGAGACTGCCTAGAGGGCAATACTACAGGAAGGAATCACCTTTTTTGTCGACAGACAGGCAGCAATATTGAAATCATAACCAAGCTTGTGAAGCATTGTCGAGAAGAGCATATGGTTCTGGAGCTATAGCAGAAGACTGTTATACTTTTCTGCCTTCCTGGACATGAAGATATTCTAGGTAACAAGAATTAACTATGACTAGAACAGGTTCGGAATCTAGATCAGAAAAAGTCAATACATCCCGTTCTGTAGACCGAAGTTCGAAATAGAATTTAAGGCACCATAGGGGGCTCACAACAGATGGTCTTTCCTAGACAGGATAGAAAATCTCTGTCCACTTTAATAGGAGTCAGCACGAGGATGGATATGAAAAAAACTAAGACTTACGAAAGAAGACCTAAGTCGTGGTTGTGATCGTGAATACAACACACTTTTTTTAAATCCAGTACACCACTAAGTGGCATCTTGGGTATCAAATCAACTGGATAGCTTGTTTGGAAGTTCACCACAGTAAGAACCATATCTACAGACTAAGGGTAACCAATGAACAAGAACATCTCTTTTCTATGAGTAGGTGCCGCAATGGATCAATCTTGACCTCTACCTCATCTACCCACTTAACCTAACGAGCCAGAAGCTTACTTAAAGCCCTAATTCACTTAAATCCACTGATGTATACACACATTGTAATACAGAAGCTAACGCCCTCGACACCAAGAACATTTTCGTAATCGAGTTTCAGTATCAAAAGAAGAGAAAGCCCAGACCTTTGACATAGGCAGCCTTTCGAATCTTTTAAGAACATAAATTTCATTTGTTGTTTCATTCAAAATTTTCAATATTCGAAGCTCTGAGTCTATTTTTACTACTCGCTCCCTTACGCTGTACAGATCAGTGATCTTCCATTCGCGGGTTGCATCCCCTATCTACAGATCACTTATGGTTTCCTGATAAGTTATAACCCGCTTTGTCTCTTCTAAGTTCTGCTTGCCGTTTGTTGAAGGAAAAAATAAGTTCAGAGTAAACTTTAGCAATCTGATCATGATCGTACGTAGACTACTCGATCGTAGTCGTGAGTAAACTTCCGACTAGCTCCCGATGAAGCTGATCTTTACTGAGTTGGTGATCATTTGCGATTTGATTGTAAAGTCTCAGTACTCAGCTAAATCTGTATTTTCGGGTAATCTGCAGTGATCGTCGGTCGTTTGGAATAAATTGGTGATCCTGATCTTGGAGGATGCTGATGGTAGTGATCGTGATTGTGAAACAATTGAATTGCGTCACATGCTACTTAAAATTTTGTGTCAATGGATAAGGGTTAGCAATGCGTTTCTAGACGCTAGATTCTGAATGCATTACTTATCGTTGATATGCTAGTGAACATAGGTATTGGTACTTATGAAGCGATAAATGCGTAAAAAGGTGAAATGAAAAACACGCTTCCAAGGACTGCAGCGTAAAACAAGTGCCGGAAGGGAGGAATCTCTAACCAAAAGATGCGATGAGAAAAAGATTCTGCGTAAAAAAAGGACCCACGCAGTCTCCCAGCTCAAGGATATCGTGATAAGATATCCCGGATGCTCATTAGAAAGGAAACGCAGATTCTTCAAAGCAGTGAAGGAAACCTAGTCTCCGAAGTGCAGAGAATAGAAAATATATTTAAGGAGTATTTGAAGGAGCTACTGAATGGGCATCAAGTACAGAGAGCGATAGGGCAAGAAGAGAACACTTCCAGTCAACAAAGAAGCCACCCCTCCTCCCAGTTTTGAAAAGGTTGGCTAGGTTATCACAAAACTAAGGAACAACAAAGTTGTCGACTCTGATTGCTTACCAGGCAAGTCTTTGAAAGATGGTGGTGATGTTTTAGTAGAATGTATCACCAAATCAGCACTATAAGTCTTTTCTTCAAAAAAGGTGACTGTGTATATACGCATGTATTGTAAGAACTATCAGGGAATATCCCTTATAGTCCCATAAAAGGTCCAATCCAACGTACTGTGTGGACGTCTAAAACCTTTCTGGAACACACTTATCGGCACGTACCAGTGTGGCTTCCTACCCGACAGATCGACGATCTACCAAATTTTCAGACCTAGACAAATCCTGAAAAAGACCAACTAATTTCAAGTCGTGACTCATCATTTCTGTCTTAGGCGGCTTTGAATTCGTTTTTACAAGTCGAGGTCGAGTTCGGGATCTTGGGAAAACTGATCCAGCTGTGCCACTTGACAGTTCGTCCGAACTATCCGAAACATGCACCGAATTTCGGCAAGGAGATGCGCCATAGTGTGAGCCATGAATTCTATGAGCTGCATCACGATGTGGATATAGTCCCGAAAGTCAAAACACTTCGACCACACTGGCTCAGACAGATCGAGCAAATGGACAATCATGCTTAAGCAAAGGTGATTTTTGAATCACAGCCACCAGGTTCGAAACGAATCAAGCCATCAGACCCCAGAATCGAAGGAAGGCCGCCCTCTCTCTACACGAGGTAAGTCGACAATGTAAGTATCTAACAAATGACCGACCTAGGTGAACAGGGTTGTAAACGAATTGATGATCCTAAGCATTGCGTGCATAGGAAGGCTACATTCCACAGATGGCATCCTTATAAGAAAGCAGATAAACGTGGGTAGTCTTAGCTGGCCTTGAACAAGTTCTGCATTTTCATCAACTTTCAGGTTAAAAGGTTTACTCAATTTTTTACAACTCAGAACACCCATCTTAGGACAACTTCATGGCAATCCTAATTACATAAGTATATACATATGTATGTGGAACCATTATCTAAATGACCACTAATTGCCAAAGAATGCTCTCAAACAGGACAAACACGCAATCCACTTGCTATTCATCTCAAGTATACCCTGTTTACGATCAATTGATTTTGAAAAGGAGCTCTATAGGACTGCCCCCGCTCCCTATCAGAGCCATTGAGTCCACTTTTGATGAAAAACTTTCAAATGATGAACTTTTCCCATTTCTGTCCCAATTGACTCCTGTCATTGGTCTCCATTCGCCCCCTCTGAGGGCTGAGTCGAAAAACTTTAAACGATGACCTGTGTGAGTAGAATACTGGACATGTCATTAAGGAAAGGACCATGGAATATGCTCGTCTGACCCCCGCGCGCCGCTCCTGTGTCTACAATAGAAACAAGAATCCCACAAGACAAGAGTTTCAGGCTTTCTGTTGTTTTTTTCTTCTCTCTTTTATCTCATCGGTTTGTTATTGTTCTGAGTGGAAGGAAGGATTTCTTCATTTCCCATTTTCCGCAGGACTTGGTCAAATTTAATTTAACAAAGTATCCACGCTACGTACACCGCCGGTGTAAACTTCATGCACACACCCACATGTACGCACACAGGAGTATGCTAGCAGCCACATAGTAAAACAAAAAGACCGGAAAAAAAAAACGAATTGCTAAATGAATTTTAAAAGAAAACTTTTTCTCACTAGGATCAGGAGAAAAAAAGGACCAAAATAATGAAACAAAAAAGAAAAAAATAACCACCGCCGCCGAACAAAGTTAAAAGTTGTTCACTTTTGCAAAACACAGAGAGGAAAAGAACGAGGCGCAAAAACTGCAGCAATGTTGAATGAATGACGAAAGAAATTTTTTTTTTTTTTTGAAAAAAAAAGGATACCCCCAAAGAATAAGGGAAAAAAGGATTCAAGAAATCACTCAGGAAATAGCAGCGCGCAGGATGAATAAAGAAACGAAGCGCAGAGCAATACAAAACTTTGTTCATTCACGTAGAGCTATAAATTTTGAAAAAAAAGGAATAAAACGAAAATTCACATGACTGAATCATAATTCCTCGTTTTCGTCCTCGTCTTCGTCCTTGTCCTCGTCGTCTGAGGACTACCGATTGGTGTCCCCACAGTCACCACTCCGCAATCATTGTCATCTTCGTTTCGTGGTTATTCTTATTTCCATCCTCCACCGAGGTGCCCCGCCCTCCACATGTCCTGAGTGGGAAATCAGGAATAAAAGAATTCCGTTCAAAAAGGACGAAGAGAGTCTCGGTAGTTATTATTTTTAGTATTCTCGTCGCGTCGCCCAGTAGCCTTAGTGTGGCTTTCGTCCCTTTTTTTTTCTTTTAAGCCAGCACCACATCTCGTCTGTATTAAAGGATCTCCTTTGGGGTGGACTCCCTCTCGGGGGGGGTGTGTGTGTGTGTGTTCGATGACCAGCAAGGGGCTATTTACGGTTCTGTTTATTTTCATATTTTGTTTTGGAACGGTGCGGTGGTTAGGAGAGAAGAGGGACTATGACTATATTACGCACACATGCAGTTGAGGCCGGCAGGAAATAGGATACAATTGAGGATACGACCGAGGATATTGGCTTGTCTCCTTGAATTTGGAATCAATTTTTCAATCAAACGATAGTGATTCCGTCGGCCTTGCTTATCGTGGGCGACTAGGAGAAAGATTTATGAACGCGCGCGCGTTCGATGCCAAATTGGGCAGAACGAATTTAACTTTTCCGATGGTGGGAGGATGGTGGTGTACCACATCTTAATTTTTTTTTTCAGACGACATACGTCGACTGCAATCGGGTTGGCTAATTTGCGTTTCAAATTCTTATTTAAATTCTCTAATTATGGAGCAATTAGGAACGCCAAAAGCGGGTTATGGCAATTATAAGTAATTTGAAAGGAAGTCATGCAGTAAAGGCCGCCGGAATGGCATTGCCGCTGGTGCTACAAAAAACTTTACCTGTGCAAATTATTTCCTTTTACCCTTGAGACTGTACACGTGGAACAAATGCAAGAGTTAATCGTTAGCAGCTAGTTTATACATATTTTTTAATATTTTGTACATACGAACATGCTAAGCTTGTATATTAGAGGGTACAAGCACTGATCTACAAATGGTCTGTAACGCACAAATTATCATTATGACAGACAGACTATTTAGAACTTGGCCTTTACCCAGGAGTATCACTAAAAGAACAGCACTACATATGTATATCGAGGATCTACATTTTGTACAGATGTACATACTTAGACTAGTGCCGTCGAATTGTGAGCTAGCGATCAGTCTACACGACGATCACTGACTGATCTTTTCCTTATGAACACCTAGTCATTAGGTCATTCACTGATTTTTGGCGATTAGCAGTATTCTGTCGGTTCATTCCGATCAATTCTTACGGAAGGGGCTCGTAAGATAATAACAAATTTAAGTCTAATGCTAAGCCTAAGTCCATCTATGCATTTAAGCTGAAGTATGTACATATATGCCTTAACATGATCATTAGTTCTAAATTGAACTCAAAGTCGAGTTGTAACCCAGGTATATTCAATGTTTTCTTACCTCGTATAGAGCAAGGTCTCATTGTTTCGAAAGATTGATCCCTTTTCAGCCTCGATAGCTTTTAACGCATGCAGCAGAATCGAAATGGGGACCAACACCACCCACTGAATGTAAACTACCATCGGTAGACCCATCCTCACATAAGATTGTCTCGTGGCCTGTTGCCACAAAAGTCACAAACCTAAACACCATCACAAGGATCCTGCGATTGTGCATTGATAAAACCAGTGCTATTAGGACAACATCTACTGCTGCCCTTGAAGTCATGCTCCGGCTTTGTCTGCTTAACAAAAGAAGTAACCACAAAAAGTACCCTACACCTCTGACAAACTTGAAATTAATGAAATCCGACAAAGCACCTTTATGTTAATGCGACTTCTGATTATCTTACCTACTACATGAACTTCAACCTCAACTTCGAGGTCAAATTTCCCTCCGGCAGATGATGGGGTTGTCAAACACGGCTCCGTGTAAGTCTTCAAGAATGGGTCAAAAAGGCAGGAAGGTACTGGATCCGGGATATTCTCAGAGGAACCTTCAATCGCCAGATCCATGAAACTTTCCAATTAGCTAAATGTGTTCCAATATATGCAATCACCGAGGCCTGTTAGCACCTATTCACTCTGAACAGAAATACAAATATTGATATCTACATAAACAGCCAAGCAACCATGAAACCCTTCATCTCAATCACAACAAAATCAAAACTAGTTGAGAGATGGAGAGAGGAACTTATATCATTCAGCTAGAGGCATAACTAACCCTCGGAAGATTTCCGAGAGATATGAGCTTCCACGAGAATGAAATGGTGTTGACGGCTTAGAATCTAATGATCTACAAGCAGACTACGTGGTCCTAACACCCACCGATCTTCTCATGTTCAAAATCACCTCGGGCTTGAATAAACTACAGCTGATTTCCTTACAGGGATCGCCACAGGCCACAATTCAATGCAGAGGTTGTGGCGACTCGGTGCACGTTGAAGGACGCATTGCTACTGATTTGAATAAGGCAATCGGCAAGGATAAGAAACCTTTTTCAGCTCCTCAGTATTCAAATCTACTATAGACACCAGTGGAGTCCCTCAAAGTACCTACCTTAGTCCTTTTATACTAATTTTACCAACTTTCCTGGCATCACCTAGCATCAGAGAATTTTATCTTCGCTGATGTCATGAAAATATTTGACACCCATTCTGACTCTCGCTTTTTACACGAGGATCGGACAAATTTTTTGTTGCGAGGCAAGCCAAGTCTGGTCAGCGTATCAGCTGTCTAAAAAATTGTTCACCGCGCCTCTTCTCGAGAGCGTCTGACAAACATTCGAAAGTAAAACTGTCATGAAAAAGTTTCTCATCAATCAATCGGTTATTTCAGCTAAGAAGGCAATTTTGTAGC
Source organism: Xylota segnis (assembly GCA_963583995.1). Classification (NCBI taxonomy): domain Eukaryota; kingdom Metazoa; phylum Arthropoda; class Insecta; order Diptera; family Syrphidae; genus Xylota; species Xylota segnis. The sequence goes on along the minus strand of OY757237.1, from coordinate 70,026,332 downwards.
CAAAGACTCATCTCGAACAACTAAAAGCCTGATTATTCAGGTCCAGTTCTAGGACAGTTCAGTGACAGATGGGATGACGTTGCTCTGGTCCCATTTCCATAGACTAAAAGTGGAAGACAACCAAGAGCTGTACGAGTTATACTGCGACATCACCCTAGTGAGAGGAGTTCAAATAAGATCGCTGGATCATTGCGGGCCCGGGATATGATTCCATCTCGAAGGGACGGCGCAGTAGAAGAAGACCTCGCCTAACAGGCTGCACTCAAGTGGAAAGGGACCTTAGCTAAATTGATATGAGAAAGTGGGGCTAGCTTGAGATCCTTGTTGATTGTAGGCTGCCTCCTAAACTACATCTTAGGAATAAATATATCTACTTCGCTAGGTTTCCTATTAGAGTCACACCTTTCATTGTACCTAAGGAACTGAATGATCACCGATTGAAACTGTTTGGTGTTCAAAAAGTCAAACCTTGGTCTTGATACTGAAGATAGAGAGTTCAATACAAAAGCTAATCAGACTGTAGATCCCCACATTCCCCTGGCTGGTCCTATACAATTTTCTGAACACTACTCAAGTCATGGAGGCATGGACACCAAACAACTGCTTTCAATCTTAAGAATTTCGAGAATTCAAAGCTCTCCTTCAAAAGCCATTCCACTCGCTAGTCACGATTGTGGAAAATATCGTCCAAGTGTCACATTTTTCATAAAAATGGTGTAAACACTCCAAACACTGACAAAACACAAAAAACCAAACCCCAAACCACCGAAATTCCCGAAACTACCAACAGCAGGCGTGTTGAATATCCTTATGCTCCTCTAAAATAATAAAAAAGAAAGCAAACGAATCCTTAAAACAGTAACAGACACATCAAGCTTTGGTTTTTGTTTTTTTTTCCTACAAACACAGGGCTAAAACAAATGATGGGGCTGTGGGGGGTATTTGAGAGGAAGGATGGGGTGAACACATATGCAGAACTCATTTCGTACGTTTGAATGGGGAATAGAATGGCAATGGAATTGTATATGATATCGTGTATCATCCCTTGAGGGTGTATGTTAGTTCTCGTCTATTTTTCCATTTTGCCTTTCCTGGTAGCAAGCCGTCGCCACTACCACCCCTTTGAGGGATTTTTTCCTCTTCCTCTTCTCATTCTCTTTTTTTGTGTTTTTGCATAGCTATTGCCGTTGCCGGTTTCTTCTCAGCCATTATTTTGCAATTTTCCGTGTATGGTGTGAAGGAGTTTTTATTTTTTTTGTTTTTCATTCGAAATTTCTGAACTTTTTTCGACGACAGAACTCTACATGACCGACCACATGGAGATGACCCAAATTGTAACAGAAGGGGTACAGTAACTTATAGACATTAGGGTTCGATTTGGAGCTAGTCCTGTACAACAGACCAATCGGTGTAGTGCGCTCCTTCCAGCCGTCTTTTTCCGAGGATATTGTCTCTTGGGGCTGTTTTCCCGGAAAGAAATATTCCGGGATTGTAACTGCTTTTGACATTGGACAAGGAAGACAGACTGTGAAATAATTTTTCCCAGGGATTTGCCTGGAAACTATTTATGACCCTTCGCTATGGGTTATAGCCTGTGGAATGTTTTTATTAAATTAAACCGGAGGAGACGGAAGTTATGAGGCAGTTCGCATTAAATTTGAACAAATGGCGGAGAGTCGTTAAACTTTCAAAAAACCCGAGGTAATAATTTTTGGTTTCGTAATCCCGCTGAAAGGGTACTCAAGTTTTGAATGATATTCGCTGCCATATAGTGGGTAGTGGGATATATTTTTGAAAGGAAACTGAAGCTCTTACCATTTTTAGCTGCAGTGGTCATTTTAAAAGACGCCAGAGCCATTTAGCAACTCAGCTTAAATATTCTTTATATGCCATGCAGAGATATGTCAAAAGCAAGTGTTTCAAGTCGTATGACCTCTATCCTTACTATTTTTACTACAGAGAGGTTCCATTCCTAGACAACGTCTAATATTTCTTTTACGGCCTTACCTCTCGCGAGCGTCTGATAAACATCAGAGAGTATAACTTGTCATGAGAAGGTTTCTCAAATAATGAATTGCCCTTCGGATACTGCAGTACGCCTAGGCGTGTAAAGAATGTAAGGAATGTAACATGCTGGGTCCCTACGTACAGGGCAAGTATTAGTCTCGTGAAAAGTTTCGAGCCATCATGAAGAATTCCCAAAAATGGGTCCTACAGTTCAGTCTGTCTGCATGCTCGAGTGCAGCCTTCATATCTTGGGTTTAGCTCTAGTGATTAAGCTTAGTCATCGGAGGCCTTTTTTTTTATAGAAGTTGGTCTCTATGCTTTTCGACCTCCAAAAATCTCACTTCTTATTACTAAGCAGCGTCTTAAAACTTACGAAATTGGGTTGAATTTGCGAAACAAAACAAAACTTTAGATTGTTTCGTGTACAGATGGATACTTATGCTTTCGAGCAATCTGAGCGAATTCAAGTTATTTTATTCCGAGTGTGCATGCGCAAGGATGCAAAGTGAATCGTCAGGCCCATCCTACTCCAAGGAATGCTTATTTGGTGGTCGATAGTACATAATTACTACTATCAAGCATCCAATGTACAGCGTGTCTAGAAATAAGCGAAAATGCCATGGAGACAGTTTTAAAAATATTTTCTATAGGCGAAAAGATCCGCTGAATTGGGCGCTTCCAGACTTAAGACTTTAGTAGGGACAGTAATATGTAGGACATAGGGTTATCTGGAAGGAAGTATAAAGACATCTAGACTTGTAACGCATCTGAGAAACTTCTTAAAGAAGGAATAACATTTCTGCATCCAGTAACAAGGATACAGTCATTCTAAACGAGGATGGAGTAGATGTGCACACTTACGTTTCATATATTGATGGAGAATCGTGAGGTGAGGATCTACTACCAGTGATCTTTGAATCACGCAGCCCATCTGAAACAATGCACATTAATGCGGGTACCTGTCCATTACACTATACCAGGGAACAAAGCTGCTGATGAACTGGTGAGAGAGGGGCAAAAAAGATGGATATACCTTAAGAGTAGTCGTAAAAATTGCTTAAACCCCTTCAACAAACATCACAAAAGTATGTAAACTGCTAACCTGCCAAGACAATCAAGTAAAGAGGGCGCTCGATCTAGACAGAAGTCAATTTCTTGTAGACAGAATACACTGGCTACATCAATCTGAACAAACACCTCTACAGACCGTGTTTGGTAACATCTAGTTATCTAGTTATCTAGGATGCGAGGAAGAGAAAGAAAGCCTTGTCTAAGAATACTATGGGGGGCTAAGACATAAAAATCTATGAAAACACATACTGCTCAGGCTAAATTATTCTAGACGTTACAGTTTCGGATAAATCCTGAAATTCCATAGGAATACAGGACGTTTCATGGAACAGTGAACTCTACCCAACTCTCCAATAAACGACTGCAATCGGTGGTCCATATAATGAAAATATCCTCACCAAACCAACCAACCAACCGTACACAACTACTGAAGCTGAATTGCTGATGAAGGATACATCTGTATTACTCTAGATTTTTATCCATGTACCTACATATGTATGTATATACAGGGTGGCCACATAAAATAGGAACAAATTTTTAATAAAACAAAAAACAACGGTCTGGCATATAAAATTGATTCTGCCGCCTTGGCTTCGGTGGCAGTGCTTCAAGCGGTCGGTCCATTTTTTGATGACTCGGTCCAATATTTGTGACGTTATTCCAATAATGTTAGCCGCGAGCTCGTCCGTAGTGGTTGGCTTGTTAGCATAGACTAAGGACTTAATCGAATGGTAACAGGTCGTATGATCGTGGCGGCCAAGTGTGTTTCTGCTTCACAACTTCGAGCGTTGCTTCGTCGAACACTTGTGAATTGTTTTCGCTCCAATAACGAAAATTCTGCTTGTTGACATATCCGCTGATTTAAAATTGGGCCTCGTCCGAGAATATGATTTTGTGACCGAAATTCTGATCTCCCAAACTCTGTCTAGTTGGCGGCTTATAGTCCGCGAAAGTGCACTCACGCTCAAACTTTTCCATGATGCGACGAATTGCCTGCACACTGAAGCCATGGTGACGATCGCCTCATGACGAATTTCAAGTTGCGTATCTACAACAGGACCGAACTTCGATAATATTTTTTAATAATTTCCGCACGTTCAACAAGTGTGAAGCGATGCATGGTAGAATGGCAAACCTTATTGAATATTTTGGCAGCTGGATGTCATTGGTAACTTTGACAGCTGCTGGAACATAACAATTGAGAAAAGTATCACTGCTATCTAGTCACCCTTTAAAACGCAGACTTTGGTATAACTTTTACGATAATTTTCGCAAAGTTGCCACATCTGATAGCCAAATGTCATCAAAAATTGATGATATTGAAGAATTTGTGAATTTTTTGATTCCAAATATTAGTTTGGCATCTACATCAGTTGTTCCGTGATCTTAAATTGGAAGTGATACTGATCGGGTCTGACATTTTCGAAATCACCCGAGCAAACAAAATCTACAACACGGTTTCTTTGTCATTATACAGATTTCTTGCATTACAAGATAAATCTCGCGATCCACATAAGCAAGCAGTTCCTTACAAAAATACTCGTAGGATGAAATTCACTTCCTACCAGCGAGCACAGCACTCCTCCATCTAAAGTGCCCCAATAATTCAAGTGATAATCGATAAACATTGTTTCGAAATTCCTCTTTTCAAAAATTCCCACTTCCAACAGAGACACATTAAAGGAACCTTCCATGCAAGCAACGATAAAAAATCCAAAAATAAATCTGAAATATTTCATGTTTTCTAACAAAGCAGTCATACGAATCGATTTAGTGGATGGATGCGTGATATTTCACTCATAGCTGCACGGATTTGAGTCGTAAAAACAAAAACTGTTGTAAAATATTCATCTCGCCCTGGGTGCACGAGTGTATATATTTTTTAAGTGATTTAATTGAAAGTCAAGAGGGGGCCTCAATTATTTGCAACATGTTTTCAAAATCGATTTCACAATACCGAGGGAGAATTTTAATTACTTTCGCTGACATGATAGCCATTATTGGTGGTATTTGGCAGAGCGGAACAATAATTACTCCTCTCAGTGTGCCAACTATGTTGGGTTAAAGTGAACAGATACATGTACACATATGTACATATGTTTGTCAGATTGACACGACGTAGTATCACACAATGTGGCCAACATTATTGAAAGATGGCGGCAACTGTCAGTTTTGATTTGATATATCCAAAGTAAAGGAGAATGTAGGTCGTGGAACGCTATACTACTCAAGATCGCGGAGTTCTCTAACTGACTATTGTTTACGACTAATGGTCAAACACTAAAGCGTTTATCAGCTCGCCTAGAAGAGACCGGAATAACAAGTGACAGAAGAGGTGGGGAAGACCTCGTAGAAGTCGCCGACTGGTGAGCGATACAGAACCCTGATCTATGAGTCGCACATTTATAAAATAAGACTGCAGGGCATGTGTTTCAAACAGGATAGTGCAGCCGCACACAAAGCTTTGGACAGTTTAAAGAATCGGCATCGCTCACTGCCTCGTTTTGCCGATTGGCACTAGTAGGTACGAACGTTCAATTTGACTGTTCCAGACTTCTTTACTTGGTGGTTTTTTGAGCTCATAGGTCTTTGGCAACAAGCCGCAGACTCTGGAAGCTACCAAAGAGTATATCTGGAGAGAGTGCGAGAACTTATAGCTCGAAGTTCTTGCCAAATAAATTGAAAATGCAAGAAAAAAAGAGATATAGCACAACAAAATCGGCTGAGTATTTCTAGACCACACTGTAAAACAAACTACTTGCCTAATACACTTAAAATTTCTAAGCATAGGCTGCCATCCCTTTTATCATATCCCAACGCTTCTCAAGACTGAGTTCCTTGCTACTTTGAGCATGAGTCGGTATCAGAAATTTGGAACTTTAAGGTTGCTATGCTGTTTGTAGAGCAAACATACTAGGCAAAGCATTTATGACAGATGTTTGACGTTTCTAAGCGGAGTTTGGAAAACAAATTCCAGCGAAAGGTATTGTGTTCAAATTGGGATCAAAATTTTAATTATGGGACCGTCTATAGTGAAGCCTAATATCCCCCCCGCATTAAATTTTAGTGCCAATCTAAAGTAGTGTCCCGTTCATATGCTAAATTCTTAACTCTATATAGATTGGCCGCACAAAAAGTCTCCACTACTTTACCCTGTGAAATAATGATGGATAAATTCGAAAACGTCAAACTGATTGCGCATCGAATTGGCATCACTGCTTGTCTGCGATGCAGATGCCAAATCACAAATTGAATGACATTTGTGTGTCAGATGTGACAGCTCGATACATGAACTAGTGATACCAAGTCCTAGCTGCATCAATACGCGGAATGTTACATGACCCAACACCATCCACTCGAGTTTCCTTATATTTCTCTCCCGTCAAAGTAGTGACACATGGTTAGTGCCGTCAACTTGTGAAAAAACAACTATAAATTAATCGTGACACATTCCTTCCGATTCGCTACTGGTAAAATACAGTCCGCGTCTTTTGCCGAAATCTAAATACTGCAGCATTCTTTGCCGCACAAGGAGTTCCAAGAATTTCCAAGAATCCCTCGGAAGAATCCGACACAAGAAACCAATTGACTGCTCAAACACATTTCACAGATTCATTGTCATGACACTGAGAAACGGCGCGAATTAAATTTATTCACTCCTTCAATCCCGATAGCAGCGCAGCTCTAAATCAGCTCACTCTTGATGCATGCATGCATCATCGTTCACAGAGGGGCTGCTCCTTAGCACAAATCCACTTGTGTCGATTCACTGCGAATGTGATTCCATTTAGCGCAGCCCGAAGGCAGCACATGCCTATCTTCCTTTGGCAGTCTATTCGATGGTACAGATTTTTTTTTTCTTTAAATAAGGCACCGTCTAGATAGATTTACGGCTTAAACTCAAGCAGCACCTACCTACCATTCGGTTCACGGAGGGGTAGGGCGCAAAAAGTTAACTTTTTCAAATCGCAACTCATCATGACACCCCGTCTCGTGGCCCCCAACTCGAATGGTATTATCAACCCTGTACGGCACTCTCCGATTCCAGCATCCATGAGCTACACAGCTATACAACTTCATTTCGAGGTAATTAATTAGCATCATCTGCTTTGACTGGCGCTTTCCACCAGCCCAGCCACCAGAAGTCGATTTATTTGTTTGGGTACAGCATTAGAGGAGCTGCTACGGGTCAAAATCATTATCATCATCCAGTGTTGCCGGGGGAATGGGGCGAGGGCCACTGTGCAGAGAATAAAAGAAGAAACATTATGTTTCGCTCCGTTTAAAATTGACTTTTGAAGGGATTTGTGCTCAGCTCACCCCTGATGGGTGGTCGGGATGTAGTCGTCGTCGTCGTCGTATTTGTCGTTAGAGAGGGGTTGGTATCCTAGTCGTAATTACAGGATGAGATAAATGTCACGGAGATATTTGAATAAGTTAATAAATTTGTATCTAGGTCCTTTTTTTTAAGCGTTCGGGTTTTGGGCTGGACGGCGAGGGAAGAGAACCGAGAGGGTTTCGGTCAGATGGGGCTTTGTTATGATAGATGGTATGTCGCCGAAGGCTGGAAGAGGTCAAGGTTGAGGGATTATTGGACGATTCATTGCAGGATATTAATATTTCGAGAGAGAAATCCAAACATGAGATAGGGAGATGGAATTCCGAAAAAAATAAGGTGGACACTTGAGAGTGTTGACCTAATTAGAGGAGTGTGCGAGCAATGACGGACGGAAAGGGACTGATTTGGAATTAAGCATTCGTTTAAAGTAGAGAGGGGGGAGATCTTCAAGCCGTGGATACGACTTTTAACTTGTCAATTAGAGGTGATTTGCATTTGCGTTTCTTTGAGCCACAAAAGGCCGAGGCAGTTACGAGTTTCTTCTAAACAGGGCGAGCATCTGATTTAAGACTTAGACTTACAGTACGCAAATTACACTCGCATTGTACTGTGTTTAAAGACGCTTTCAGTGATCCACAAATTCGCGTTTATTGTCCAGCAAATGCTTATGAAACAATTGAAACCTACCAATATCCTGTCGAAAAAAATTTAAAAGTCTACTTTACGAGAGCACTCAACTGCAACCTCGGCCTCGGTAACCTAACGTTCGCATAGAATTATGCAATTTTAACCTCGAAGATATGTTCTTTGGGCATAAGATCTGCCATAATAAAAGAGGCAGAGAACATACCTATCCAATCAAACTAAGCACTGCACCAGTATCGAACAGAGATAAAATCACATCGACCCAAGACATGTGTTCCATTCCGATGTCATATTCCTATCCTGTAGATCTCGAACTCAATTTCTTCTAGCTAGGGCGATCATTGGAGAAAGAGCTGTTTATCTGGGACCGATAAATACGTCAGTAAAACACAGAGACTTGGATAGAGAAGTAAATAGATCACTCTCTGAACAAATCTCGAAGATCCGAAGCCATGCGGGCAAATCCTGGGAATGTAGCCTGAGCTATGCTGCCATTGAGGCATTCGATTTCTTAGTCAATAATTCTGAACATGTCTGGGAAATTCTTGAAGAATTAAATGAACTGGATTGGATAGCTGGAAACAGAGAAACAAATGAAAGGAGCATCAGTAACCTTAATAGGTCCTGAATTGATCTGCGGAAAAATTTAATAACATATGTAGACATGGAACCTGGAATTACGATCAGGGCTACTATACTAAGGCAATATACATCAACATGTAAGGAATTCTTGGATAAATTTTGTTTCCACTTCCACAGAACTTCTCAAAACGTATAAATCTAGGAGGCAATACCAAGTTCAATGACCACTAGAACCATTACCAATACTGTCTGCAACCATCACGTTCATAATTTGTAACGAAGACCGACCCATCAACATTTTATCTCTATTTCCCCTAAAAGAAAAATTCCTCAAATGCCATCCCAAAGATACTTATCATAAAATCACGTGCCCCATAGTGTGGCAAAAAATTTAAACAATTTTTAACTTCACAAACTGTCGCCCAACCATTTGCATTCGACGACGAAAGACCAGATAGAAAAAGCCATCATTCATCGGTCTCCATGTGTGTATCCATCCATTTTCTAGTCGAAAATGCGCGACAACAACTGACAAACAAATCAATTCCGATCCGAGGAATCGAATCGAATCGAATCACATATCTCGCAGACAGATAGACAGACAACGCATCCCATAAACAATTAGCAACTTCTATATGCGAGTATGTCAGCTTTTATGGGCGCCCTAGTGATTCTCCATTTCCATTAGGTTTTGTCTCATTTTCCACTCAAATAGAGAGATTGGAATGGGTGGAGCGAGAGTAAAAGATACATTTTGACATTTTGTCATCGCACTGGATACGGAGAACTCAGGAGCGACAGCGGCGGCGGCGGTGCTGGTGGAGGATGATTAAGATGGAAAAAACAGCAGAAGGAAATTTATTTGTCTCATCCACGAGATACTATAATAAATGTATATTTTCAGACCAAAGTACCTCTGCGCTGTGTCGTTACACATACTATCGTGCGCCCGTGCGCTCGTGCGCCTGTCATACGCCCATTTAACGCTCGATTATTTATTGTTTATGTCGCTGACTACTAATAGATACAAACACCATTTCACATACGTATTCCAAAAGATATCACATAATGCTTAGTATTCATTTGTTTCGCTGTGCTTGGTGTTTTCGTTTTGTCTTGGTGGGGTGGGTGGGGGAAAACCCCACAAAATTGGAAGAGGACGGGCGGCTATTAATAAATTGTTTATGGACCGAGAATTAGAAGGTGCTAACAGGATGCACTTTGCCATTAAGCGTGTGAGCACATCTGTTCGAGTAGATGTTGGGACATGTTCTGACACTGTCCGCTCTACCATTTAAAAGAAGAAGTTTAAGGCAATACCACATGCGCAACCACAGTGCCAATACTAACTTATCAACCGATCCTCAAACAGCATCATTCGGTGCAGCAACCCAACAATAGTCAGTTCCGCTACTATGTACCTCTGGGGCTCAGCGGTCAAGCTTTAAGGGCTGTCATAAGTAGCACCAGTACCAGGACCAGTCTTTTCATTTGCATCAGCCAACGGACACAATGCTGGTTCAAGCGAAACTCACGCACCAGGAGCATGTGGTGCCATCAGTTGGAAAAGCTGTGTAATAGGTCTTCAAGCACCACAAGCATACTGGCCAACGCTTGCCCATTAGTAGGCAACAAATGACAATGGGTGGTGGAATATATCCAGCTGGAGCTAATTAGACGTGTATGTATGTGTTCAAGGTACGCTAGGGACTGCGAGAATTCACTGATCAACAGGATGTGGCGAAGATGGGCACTGTACCAAGAACAATTGCTGGCTCACACCATTTGCAGAGCCGACAGAGCAACTTATTCAGCACAAGTTGCACAAGTGTATGAGCACAAAACTTGTATTCCTAGTAACAGAGAATATGGAACAAACAGAATCTGTCATAACTGCAGAAGTTCTAGAAGCAGCAGGCTCAATGAAAAAAAAGAAGAAGAATCCATTCAGGAATGGATGGGATCCAAAATGTCGTTCGTGCCATTGAACCCTACTAGAACTGTTTGCAAACCTCTATAAAAGATACCTGATTGAAGGAAAAGCTGTCTTTACAATGGAAACCACAGATGTAGGACTAAAAGGCGGCAAGACCTCAGAGGAACCATCGTCATACAGATCACTGCGCTTGTCACAGTAGGAAAGGCGCTGAAATGAATTGACCTGATCAGTACACTGACGAAGACAACGGCCTAACCGACAATTCGGTTCAGGAAAAAACAAAGCAACCTAAGGAAATTTGCACTCGATGCAATATCTTGAACCAGATGGAAAGGAGGAGAGAAGCAGTACTACCCTGCACATCATTACACTACCTGCTACAAATAATCACAAATTACTTTGAAACCACAACATTCTACTACGACGCGGATAAAGGGCTAAAGAGATACAAAATTATAATAGGGATCCCACAGGGATCAGTTCTAGGTCCTGCTCTGTAGAGGCACTGTTAAAGACGTGAAGATATGGTTTGGCTTAACAGGTCATAAGAAATTTACTTGCCACAGTGAATAAGAATTCTCCTGTACGCTTATAGCAAATGGCTATAAGAACCTTTGCCGATCGTGTATCTCTCAATCTCTCGAGCAGTCCTATGCACGCAGCATTAAATGCTGAAGACCAGTGTCATGCTGGGTTTTACCCGACCACTTCAACGAAAATTCTAGTTTCATGAAGACTATCGGGAAGCACATGTAGCAAAACAACTCGCCTACAAAGCGGCGCTTCATAAGAGGGGCTAGCGAATCGTATGAAGAAAAGAGGAAGGGAGGACATCAGCTTCCCCAGAGAAAAAAGAAAGAGCACGAGAAGCGCGCGATCGAGGAAATAGAGAGTTGTTACTCCAGGAGTAACTTTTACAAACCGATAAGAAGAACATGTCAAGGCTACAAGAACAGAGATCCGTAGAGATGAAGAAGAAAACCTCATAGCTGAGTCACAGTCGGTGTTGAGGATATGGAGAAGAAACCACGTCTGCAAATGGCGACGATGATCAAAATTGCGCTATCAGGCAGAACGAACTATTCAACCTCAAGACTCAGTCTTCCGTCCATCCGGCCAGAATAAAGTGAGGATAGGTATATTCAAACTTAAGTTCACCAAGGCTACTGGGGTTGTACGGGCTGCAGGCCGAATTGTTTAAGGCAGCCTAAGATGACTTGGTGCAAGCTCACACCAACTTATTTTCAAGATCTGGTTGGAGAAATGTATGCCTAATGAATGGAACCAGCATTTTGAACATCGCATACAAGATCTTATCTGTCATACCGTGTGAACGCCTGAAATTCTCCGTCAAGACCTTGATCGGCCCCTACAGTCTCAGTGCAGGAAAGTCCACACACAATTCCGGGAAAAGAAAAGAATTCCAAGCCGATCCCCGCATCTTTTTATCAATTTCAAGCCGGCATATGATAGAAATGAGCTATCCTGAGCCATTGATTCCCTGTCAAACTCGTTGACTTATCCAAGGCTGGTAACGAACTCACCAAGACGTTTGATGCCAAGAAAGGACTTAGGCAAGGTGTCAAGTGATTTCTGCAACATAATACTTCAAAACTTCATTGTGCACAGCTCACAAGTCAACACCGTGGGGTCGCCAGTCGCCAGATGCTTCAAAAATGTTTTTAATGATAAATGACGGCAAAACCAAATATATGATGTCAGCCACACAACATTGGGGAATTGGACAGACCGTCACAATCGATAGTTAAAATTTCGAAGTATTAAGGGGCTTTGTCTACCTCGGCTCTGCTGTAAATTCGTACGATATCTCAGCAGAAATTAAACCAAGAATAACTCTTGTTAATTGCTGTTTCCTTTGGGCTAAGAAGACAATTGAATAGTAGAGTCCTATTCCAAACAAGTAAGGAGATGCAGCATAAAATTTTGATCATCCCAGTCCTGATTCTTGGCGGTGAAGCTTGGGATCTACTCAAAACTGAAAGAAAGATTCTCCGTAAAATTTTCGATCCCGTTTTGGCTTTGGAAAAGGGAATTCAACGACGAACTATCCCATTTGTACAATGCCATCGACTTAGTCAATAAATTGCGTATTAGTCGTCTAAGATGGCTAGGACGTGTAGAGCGAATGGATACAAAAACTCCGGCTCGTAAGGTCGTAAAGTAGAAGGGAATGTCAACCGATTTCGAGTGCGCAACTGAGGGTAATTAACTCAGGATTGGGCTTACTTGAGAAACCTGTTAGTGGAGGCCCAGATTCACACCTACTTAAGAAGCAAACGAAAAACAATTCAAAAACCAGCAAATTCCATAAAACCACATTACAATACACCTCCATCCGTCATCCTGTTGCTTCTCACAATGGTCAAGACATCTTTTTTTTTTCCAATCCCCCTCCACCCCCCGGTAATACTTCCAATTACCCAAAAAACGACAACGACGACAGTTGAAATCGTTCCTTCCGTTGCCTAATTAGATCCCCCACCACCAGTAGGCACCAGTACTGGGCCACCTTGTGTCGAAATTCCTACCACGTACCTGCTAAACAAGACCACCCACCCACCCACAGACGACGAAAGAAAAACATTATTTTCCTCGTAAATAATTACGTGCGAAACCAATGAATCACGGAAGAAAGTCGTCAATAACGCGCGCGTATATCCTTCGTCCCTTCGTCCCTTCGTCCTCGTCGGACTCCCGCGCTCGGTTCCACCCCTGGCCGACCTACCAGACACAACCCAGTGAATTTCCATTTGAATATTCAAAATAATTGATATTAACAACATAACAGAACGCCCTAATTAATTTCCTTCTTCCGAAAAACATTCCCTCGACCTCACCATTCTGGGAAAAAGAAGACGAAGAGGGGAAAAAAGACTGATTTATCAATTACTTTTCCTTTCTTAGCCAGTTTCTCTCTCTCTTTGCAGTTGTGACGGAGGATCCAGAGTTTACGGATGTCATAGAGAACATCACCGTGCCAGCCGGAAGGAATGTCAAACTGGCGTGTTCTGTCAAAAATTTAGGCTCATACAAGGTGAGTTCATTATTATTACAGTCAAACCTAAACCCACCCACACACGCATGACGCACATATCACATATCCTTGTGATTATTTTTGTTATTAGTGTGTGGTGGCGCTGCTGGCACCCCACAAACTTTACCCTCTAACAAGGCATTAATTAACCAATTTTGGCATAAGGGAAGTTTTCTTACCGCCCATGCCGTGCCACCCTCGTTGAGTATGCACTGCACGTCCTTATCAACCGAACCAGTGATGATGAAGATGTGTGCCGCACCCATAGGACGACGGCAGCGGTGGCGGCGGCGTCTGGCTAGCAGCTCGTGAGTTCGTGTGTGTACTGAGCTAATCTCGGTTGGCTTAGAGGCGACAACCTTTGTGGAATTACAAATCTGGAGAAGGCTCAGGCATCCCGAAGCGAGAGAATGTGGTAACTCCTAAGAAATACGCCTCGAGGCAGAATTCAAATTCCCATATGTTCCAGCGGTTTGTGTGTGGAGAATTCTATAAGGACATGCTTTACCACCTGGCAGGCAGGCAGGCGGAGAGAGAGATGGGGAATGCGAGAATCAACATAAACTGCAAGCCAGCAGGACATCTTCTTCTTTGCCGAAATGAACAAGGCAAACATTTGAGCTAAATGTAAGCAAAAGTCTTTTGGTGGGAGGACGACACAGTGGTTGTGCGTACAGCCACCCACCCACCCATACCCACAGTATATGGGCGGATGTTTGGATATTCCTTAGGCTGGTATTATTATTAAGATCTTCTCGTTCTTCTTATTTTGTTTTTTTCTGTTCTGTTCTCGTATATCGATGAGGCGAAGAAGTCAAAGAAGAAGAACACAAAGTCCAAAAGATAAACAGAAGCAGCAAATACCACACAACCCGGGGGGTGTATATCATAATTTGGTAAAGGATGTGCGTGCGGACAGAGGACCCCTGTGATTCTTTGGTGAAGGATTAGACAGACGGGGAGTTCTGGTCTTTGGCCAGTTTATGGGTTTTTCTGTAGATTAAAAACAAAAACAAAAAATATCGACAGATGGGTGGGGTTTCGGTAAGTTACTGAACCAAGGAAGACAATAGAATCGATGGCTTAAATGATTAACAAGCAAGGGTGGGTGGATGGATTGTCCAGATGAGGAACGTTCATCAAGGAAGGAAGCAAAATATTACACCACCTTTACCACCCTAAGCGACTGATCCCAGTATAGTTGTCTCAACTTCAAGTAATTGAATAACTTTACCCAAAATAAAGAAACAAAGAACTAGTCTGCCCTACCTTTGACGTTCCAACAACCACTTTACTGAAAATAGGCATGGTAGTATGGACTCGAAGTAGAAGAAAGTGTAATGCACCACCAAAGGCTTTCCAGAAAAGTTTCCCTCTGAAATAATTCCTTAAGATATGTCTCCAGTCCAGCATGCCTATATTAAAGACCAATCTATTGAGACAACCCTGCATGAGGTGGTAAGTAGAGGAAGAGTTAACTCCACTACAAAGCGGCCTTCATAGATAGAGGAGGAGATTTCAGCAATACAGAATCCGAATCTGTACGGTCCAGCGTAGCGTAATCTCAGATTTAAGATGAGGCTGGGACCCTACCAAGTGCATGAACTTGACTCTAGGAGCACTCCGCAAAGTGGTGTCCTATGCCCTCAACTATTGATAGGCAAGTTTGTACCCACCATCACCGAACTATAATACTTCAACAGTAGCCAACCGTAGTGGATGAGATGTTTCATTTACTAAAGAGGAACAATTCCAGTGATCGGGCCCATAAGCCTCAACGGTACACCTCTATAAAGTTATGAGATACTAGGGCTATATACTGGACCATAGACTGACTTGGAAAAAACGTCAGTAAGGTCAAGAGAGTCATCCGTAGTCAACAATGTTTGGAACAAATAGAGGCCCACACTCCAGGGAACTGACCGGGATCCAAAGATCCAAAGTTCTCGAATTCAATCTACTATTACTATCTCACAACTCCACTCTAAACATTAATACCACCTTTCCCTCAACTGAATAGTCGGTTAGGCCATTTTCACCGACTGGTACAAAACTGATGAAGGGAAAGACTCCGGAATATACTCCACTCATCTGTGCCACCAAAATGCACTCCAGGAAGATGATTGACATTCCCCAGTCAAGCCGTCATGAAGGTCATATCATCCATATTCGTAAGATCTGACATGAAAACAACGACATGTTAATAGACGCTTTTGGGTTCCAGGACACACCGGTATTAAAGGAAATGAACTAACGGACGATTTAGCAAGAAAAGTGTCTGAAACAGGACCTGACAAGGGTCCTTAATATACATAGTTTTCCCGAGCTCTCGTTGAATTGATAAAGAAGGGCACTCTTATTTTGCCGTCATTCAGAAACTCACAGACATGCTAAGACCAAGAAAATTCTAGCCCAACTCATCGCTCTTGAAAAGGATTAGTAGAACTAGACACAGATAACCTCTGCTGAGTCTATGCCGAGACGAACCCAGAAGAAAGCACATCTTCCTGTGCAGATGCCCAAGTCAAGCAGAAGAACTGAGTGATCTTTCTGGAAAGTCTCCGTATCCTGAAATGTATAACAACCTCGGGTTGGTGCAGGGTGAAAACATAGTTATTCCAAACCAAAAGTCACGATGGGGGTTTGCAATGGATCTATCATTCAACCTACCTCCTTGGCTTTTTGGGAAAATTCAAAAGATCTAAGCCCTTAGCTTTGTATGGACGTACCTTACTCAATATTACAACTCACTTATGCTCAACATTCGACAATTTTAGGGAAAATAAGGAAGTTGAAGAAACCAAGTTTCGAATTCGTGCATCTACCCAGCCTGATCCATGGATCACCTCAGTGAATGAAAGTTTTACTCATAGACTAAGACGAACGGACTCTAGGGATCAGTTTAGTGAACATAGAGGAACTGCAAGTGATACATAGAGGAACGAGAAGTACCCTAAATCAGGTGCACTGGCAGGATACTGATTCAAATTTCACACGTTGGACATTGAACGTCGAGAATAAATGACCAAAACGAAATGAGGAGCAATATCCAAGTTTCAATCCAATAAAGGACTCGATGGCTTAACTGTCGAGCTATTCAACGCAACTGAGCTTTGTTGAAAGGATACAAATATGAATGGAATCTCAGCATAGTTTGCAAGATATCCTCCAAGTCAGCACAAAACTGAAGGACTAAAAGCGCCAAGCGTCGATGAGATCTCGCACTTTACCTCAAAAGGAAGAATCAATTAGAGCTCATACATCTCCTCAGATACTAGAATTCAAGGAACAACACCAGTGGAAGAAAGAAAGACTGGTCCTTCTAGCAAAAGGTAATAAATCACTGCAGGACACCTCCATGGTCAAGAAAATACATAGAGCAATCATCATAAGTGACAGACTGGAGATGCAATCTCTGAGATTGGAGTACCTTGCAGATCACCAGTACAGTTTTCATAAGGCACGGTCTAGTGCTCTACAAGAGCTGAATTACCTATGACGCGACAAGTGTAGTAGCTAGCATGTCACCAAGACCTTCGTGCTAACGAAGCATAACAGAACTACCATTACAGCAGGACATCGAGAACAGCTAAGTGTTGAAGGGATACTAAGTACCACCATTGACAAGTGTGCTAAAATGGCAAAAGAACTGGCAGCTAGATCCAGAGAATGACACCCAATATAAACGGCTGAATACATAGGAAGTATTGGGACCTGACTCAGACCCTAACTTGTCATGGATACTTTAGAACCTACCTTCATAAGTTTGAACCTTGACAACAACCTCTATTGTCCAATGTGGACGGAAGCAGTTGAAGATGCGAATCTCATCATGCAGACCAACTGGCCAAAACAAAACAAATGATGAATATGAAGTGACTGTGACAAACATTATAAAGGAGTAGCAAGACATGAGTGACTGCCAACACCAATGAACAGAATAGCTAAGACCGAAGTCCTTGCCATGTCTAGTTTTGGCATCTCTGGCAACATCGTCCGAGGTTGGAGAAGGCTCGCTACTCCATCTAGGTTGGGAAAGACTTCACCGAGACCTATATGATCTATAAATAAGGACCTAGACAAGGTGAGGGACTGCCATGTGATCACTTAAAAGTCAGTACAACCACTAGACAGTCGATTTTGACATAACTTGCACAACTCAGCCGACTATCATCCGTGAGTGTGCTGTTATTGAAACGGCAGCTGCCCCAGTGGGTTGAGCAGTCCGACTTGAGATTAGAACTTCACAGTCGTCATCAAAAGAGGTCTCGCTCTAAGTGCTCGAACTCATTCTATGGTAATGAGGTTAGGGGCTCATAAGGGCGTTATGAAAGCGATGCTGTCATTGTCTGATACCAAGGGTAACGAAATGCAGTAACGTTTGTCCAATCTGGAGGAATCCAATGACTTCCTTGGATGTCTCCTTCCAAATGCCCCTTGTTTTTCGAAAAATCATATCACCCGCGCTCCATACAACTGCCATCGACAAATCACGTGATAAAAATCAATTCTTCGACATGCATATCCCTTCAGACATAGACCGCGACCCTCCAGACAAAGGCGGCCCTCTCCCACCCACTCTATCATAATTACGAATGCGTAAGCACGTCGCCAACATGTCCTTTGGGATGGATTTGGCTGATTAGTCTCCGGTTGACAAATATTTGCATTCTATTCCACCTTTTTAGCCCAAAAGCGAGCAACATCCTTCGGGCGATTCAAGATAAGAAACAAGAAACACCATGGAACGCGTGCAACATTGAGAAGAAATTGTGATCCTGTGACACGGAGACCGCAATTTTTATTCATTTAACAGATGGTTTCAGTCGAAAAAAAAAAACGAGAAACGTTCACCCAATTAGGGATGATTTTTTTTTTGAATGCATCACTCGCCTTATGTCGCATAGAGCAAGTCGTTTAAAGTCCCTTTTTGCATCCTGCCAGAGGATGAGTCTCGGATGAGGATGTTGATGGTGATGCCCATCGTCAAATTTAAGCGCCATTTTACAGCTTTAATTATCCTCTCCAAGGGTGAGTGTGAGGGACCAAGCCATTGCAAAAGGACGATGCAACGGATGGTGAGACACTTTTGCCCTTTTTTTTTGTATTTTTTTGCTTTGTTGGTCTGGTCGTCCTCAGAGAGGGGAAAAAGGATAATTTCCCAATTACACGGATGAAAAAGTAAACTTACACCGTTGGACGATTTGAAGAAGACCGATGAGAGGGAAGCATGAGGCATCTCTGAACGATGATGCTGACGACGATGAAAATCTCATCTGGTTGGCCTAATTAATTTCATTAAAACCTGAGAGATCTGTCGCAAGGACACACACACACACATCCAGGGTGATGCCAGTGAGGATGTTTTTTTGCGCGAGTTCGTTTGTAGGCATTTGGGCGGCACAAATGCGATTTGTGGTATAGAAAGCGAGATAAAAGTGAGGAAATTGACATTAAATTACAAAGTGGAGGAGGCGACAATTTAATTTGGAGGAATCCTGTTTCCGTGGATGGGTTTGCCACAACGTTTAGTAGCCAGAAGGGGTCACACGCTCATACATATGCAACATCCAGTCATCTCTGCTAATATTTATTTCATTTCACTCAATTTTTTGCCATCAAATGTCGTCCTCTCGTCACATTGTCGTTGTCGTCGTCTTCGTAGTTGTCGACACCATTCAGCGACAAGTGAATTGATGATGGCATCCAAAACAACACACACGACATGTTGACAAAATGAATAAAAGTCAAACACAACATCAACATTCTTGCTTCATCCACATGTACATACAGAGACTCCTGCTCAGTAGTCACATGTCATGTACGTGCTATGCCATATAATCCTTAATCGATTCATGGAGCGCTGTATCCCCCAAGACAACACTATGCACAACAAAAGAGAAAATCTCACTCCACGGAATCCCGAATGAGGAAGTAGTAGTAGTGGTAGTAGTGGGTTCCTTCTAAGCCAGGCCAATACATATTATAGATTCACACACTGTCTTGCCCCCATCCCCCATCCCTCGAGCAGCGCGCGGCAAAGGATTCGATGAAAAAGTGTTGAACATTAATTTCCTAAGACTCTCAATCTCCCACCCTCTCTCGATGCATGCATCACAGGCGCCCCTGCCCACACTCCAGTCGTAAGTTTAATTTCGAAAAAAAATCCTTCCACTCACCACTCACCACCCACCTTCTCAGACAGAAAAAAATCGTCAGTAAGAGATAGTGAAACGCTTAACCATTTAAAGGACATTCGCTTCGTTTTATTGTTGCCGTTTGTGATCTGGGCTGGTGTTCCCAAAAGGTTTCTCTGTCTGTCTACAAGACGTAGTCGAATTTCCTCGACGACTTTGTCGCATTAGGGAGAGATATGGGTGAGAAAGCTTATCGGACAGGACATCAAAGGAATCCTTTTTATTTTTTAGCTGGTGCTGCTCCCCCCGTCCTGCTGAGATATGTGTTTGTGTTGTCATCCCGTATAGGTGGTAAATGGAGAATGGCGTGGCTAAGTTAGGAAAGCAAATCAACAAGGAGGCAAGTCATTAATTTCAGTTGATGGAACTCTTTTTTTCTACTTTTTTGGGGTTTTTTGGTAGTTTTTTGGGAATTCCTTGGAAGGAGGATCTTTAAATTGAATTTTATTGCCAGCACCGGGGATGAGAAATTAGATTTGTAAAGGCAATTTGCATTAGGCACATCCAGTCAAGAGGATAACAAACCTAAGAAGGGTATTACAGTCAACCGGAGGTAAACGCGTACTGATTACGGTAAAAGGGTTTAGGACAGTCAATTGAGATTACAGTTGGAAGAGGCGAAGGACCTTGCTAAGGTCTTGGAAATCGATTTTGAATAGGAATGTCGCAAATTCCTGCATTAGCATGTTTAGTGCCAGATATTGAAGAACCCAATACTGGCTCCTGCCAAGAGTGAGCCAGTCCTCGATGGATCTCTAAAGCTATAGGAAAGCGGTAAATGTCGTCATATTTTGCGACTTATAGTGTAGTCACCATGAAGCCGATTGACATTCTAACATATGAAGAGCAAATGAAGAAATACAGAGGACACTGAGAGTGGCAATGGAAACAATACCCTGTCTCATTCCGTTGAAGCTGCACTGCAGCAGTTTGGGGGCCAAAACCATTGTAAGACTGATCAAGTACGGCTATACATTGGTACTATCTCGATGGGAGGCATTTGAAGGGAGATTTCCCATACGAAATCCGGACAGAGCCTAATGGAAGCACCATAGAACCGGCAATGCCAAGGAATTACTTTCAACACAAACGATTCTAGGATAGACATCGACACTGTGCTTGTAGATTGAGCAACGCATAACGCAAAGCATCATCGTTGGCAAAACGATATAGAGAGCTAGGCAACCTTTAGAGCTTCAGCCTGGTAAGTAGATCAAAGCCTGGGAATCAAATCAGTTCTAAACAATATATCCAGAGCCACCAGAGTAACTTCCTGCTGGGTGCCAGAGCATATGTATATAGTAGGAAACGAAAGCTTCTTGTATCATCGGCTTTCCCCTTCCTTCTACTCTTAATACGCTCCTTAAAGGAAAATTAGAAGGTGAAGCCATTGGTCGAGCGAATCGATCGACAATTGACTGACTTATCCGGACACATCTGCAACGGCCAGAGGTGTATGATCGGCCTTTTAGTCCTTCACAACGAACGGGTACTCTCTGGCATAATGCCATTGGTATGCATGCGGAGCGGCTCGATGTGTTGCCCTGCGACTATTCCAGAAGATTTTGCAAGGATGAGGAAGCAATAGTCGTGTATGACTGTCCTACCCTTCTGCCGGGAAAATGACAACTCTTGGCAGTTATTTCTTCATCGATTTGGCAGCCATGGGTATAACTGAGCTCCTGTGATTCATATCACCTTCGGGGTTATTTCCATTACAGCCGATACATTACATGATTACAGTCCAGATTTCTATATTCAGGGAACTCCAGATGGTCTTGCGATACTGATCCGAGGACAATGCAAACAAACCATCATTAAGTGCCCTATAAGCAGTTGACAGTAAACGATTGATCCTGAAGTAGGACCTATAGCTGGAAGGTCTATCGAACTGTATAAGGGAGATCTGTGGAGTCTGACAGCAGCTGGAGAAGTTCGTACTTGCTGTAAACCACATCTTATGTCCAAAAACATAAAAAAAAAAAAAAAAAGAGTTTCCTTGCAAGCCCCTGCCCTTTGAGAAAAACCTTTTGTTGAGCAGCTGGGTTCGACTGATACGTAGTATGGAAGGAGACCAGCAAATCGGAAAACGATCTGCAATCATAAGCCTTGTTAACGAAGGTAAATCGCAGCCGAAAGTTGCCTCACAGTTGAAGTTATTAAAAGTTTAAAGTACCATTGTCATATCACGGTCAGAAGGGCCTATTGCTACAACGAAACACAAGGATCAACAAACGAAATAGATAAAAACAATCAAACGAAGATTAAGCCATGCTAGACTATTTGGTCGAGTTGCTGTTTGAAAACACTTGCTTTGGCCACAAAACAAGTAGAAAACGGTAGAATGGGCCATAAACCATAAAAACTGAGAGAAAGAAGATTTCAACAGAGCTTCATGAAGCTATGCATCAAAGTTCGAACTATTTTTTAGAAAGCGAAGACTTTTTGTTCGACGTAGCGCTGGATAAAAGTTGCCAACAGACTTTATGATTCCTACCGTCAAACGTGAAGGCAGTTCTGCCATGATCTGGGGATGTGTCGGTTCAAATAGAGTGGAAGATATAAAAATGAATTAGGAGGCATAACCGCTGTAAACTCTGGACTAGAATTAATTGGCGAAGTATTCCATTGTACATATGTCAACATGACCACGGCCCTAAACACGTCAAGATTATGTCAAGATCACCTGAAACAGAGAAAAGATCAAACCCCCGGATCAATGCCTATCATCAGAATATGCGTTGTGGGATGTACGCACTGGTGGATTCGAAAGGGATTCGAAATAACAATTTGTTAAGATTGAAAACTATGTAGATAATAATAGTAAGTAACAAGGTACAGACTGTTTTTTTTTAAAACGCCTCAATGTAAATGTAAAATGTAAAATATTTAATAAAATTGTACACATGTACGTAAATATGTAAATATTAATGAAATATAATGAAATTATTGGTGAAAGTCAAATGATACAAATTATGGATACACTCACCCCATTTCAATTAATAATCCGCCGCTGCGCTTGAATTTCTTCCCATCCTTGGTCATGGAACACACTCACATACACACACATTATCGATCGCGAACCGGGGGGATGTTCACTGGGCTTGCACTAGTTGCAAGGGACTTTTTTTTTGTCAAATGGGAATGGGGAACACTTTAGCAGTTAAGCTATCACATATGGAAAACACTGATCTGAGCTTACTTAACCCGCGAAGGACAAAAAACTTTACTAAATTTAAAAACAAAAATTTAAATTAAAATTGAAACGAAATTAAAGCAAAGCAAAATACTAAAGCTTTACATTCGACTAAAGGCAAGAAATGATCAAAAACAAATCAAAACAAAAAAACTTTCTAGAAATTGGAAATGGAACACAAAAGAATGAAAACACTGACAGCTTTAAGGAGAGAAATCAAAACAAGCGCAAAAAAAAAAAAAATTACTTTAGCTTAACCGACACAAAAAAACATTTTGAGAGATGCATATGTGTACATTCCAGATGAGACATGACGAAGACAAGCCCAAAGCTTTTTTCAGACACACACACACAGACGCATTACCGAACGCCCGCACTCGAGTTTAAGCCGCGCACAACAAACTAAGTTACTACCACTCACCACAAAGGTTCCACTGCTACTGCGCCAGTGACTGTCACTATATAATGCATTGTCTGTGGTCAAGGCTGGTGAAAAGTTTTCTACAACTCAAGCTTTCGCGAGAGGGTAGCTTGATCTAGTTTTCTTACTTTCTCCAGTGCGGGGATATGCGGAGCTTGTCACGTGTTCTCTTCTGGAAAAAATGGAAAAGAGAGGATTTATTGATTATCCGCGTGGTTGACATATGTTTTGATATAAAATCGATTTTAAACGATCGTACTCGAAGAAATGTGTAATTATTTGTTCAGCAGAAGACGCGCAAGAACTTGAGCTCGCTATAAATGCAAGATTGCTTCTAAGAATCTCAAGGCATGGACAAAATAATTCGAATTTTGGTGTGAAGAATTTATTTTTCGATCGATGTATGCAAATTCATTTTAGGGGAGAGGTTATTTGATTTAAAAAAAATATTGAAATATAAAAATACAAAGAACGAAATCGGGAATTTTCAATTTTGTTTACATAAGACGTGCCTGGCGTGAAGCTCAGTCAAGTTATCGAGACAAAATTAAAACGATAATGTTTGTTGCTTGTCCCTGATGCCAGATTTTCAGTAGATGTCAGCGTTAGCCTTTCCAGGTCTAATAGAATATCAAACTGCATGTTTACCAGCTTAGATTAGCTTGCAGTGACCTTGGATAGGAGTGGAGAATGACTTGCAAGAGATGCAGATGAAAGTGCTGGAATACAAGTTCACGTATGTTCAGACGTAAATCTACAATCGAAACTTAGACTTCTGTACCACCTCATCACGAAAAGTGCGTGGCCCTGTGATCCATCTATCTACGCATGTATGTACATTTAGCGGAGCAACGAATTTGTATGAGCAGCGAGACCTGCGGAGAACAGCGGGAATTGTTTTGAAGTTCGCAAAAAACTTTACTTTTTTCTAACTTGGTTAAGTTTTCTTACCAAATAGACACTGTTTTTGTGTTTTTTAATGCATTTACAAATTTTTACGAGCACTGATATGGAGCGGCGGTGGAGTGAGTGGTAAAGTAATTTTGGAAGTTAAGAGTAGCTTAGCATTGCAAAGAGAAAGTGTTTTCCGTGTTTATATCGACATTTTGTCTATTTTTGTTTTGTCTGTAAATGTTTACAAAGGGTATACCTACCCCGATTTTGATAAAATATTAGTATGTTGCAAACAACGTTGATTTTTGGATTATTCGAGGAATTATTCGCTTATGCTTTGCATAAACCCAAACTTGCACCAAGCTGGGGTGTTGCAGGGAACAGCATGCTCCCCATACATATTTCACTGTTAATAGGATTTATTTGTAAAAACAACGACCTACATATGTTAATATATGTGTACATGGTGGGGGAATATGTTTTTTTCACCCCTTATAGCCTATGTGTCTATTTGTCAGTAAACTATTTTTTTGCAATCCCCAACATACTAAAAATTTATCAAAATCGGAGGGAAGTTCCTTTTCTGTAAACATTTACCCTATTTTTTTCTCGTTGCTTAATAGCTATCATGATTCAGACACAGTGCGCTTTACAGTTAAGAAAGGAGTCCTTGTACTACAGAACATGTCCAAAGGTGGACTTAGGAAAAACTAAGGAGAATTTAAGGATTGACGAGTATTGGAAAAACTAATAATTTTACTGTAGCACTGGACGCATGACATACATATTTCGTCAATGTTCAAGTGAGTTAAGTTTGAAGTCGATTCGAGCCTTATATATAGATGCCATGTCAAAGCGTTCAGGGAAATATCTTCACGGGAATTTATTCCACCTTTGAGGCGAAATAAATTCACTTTTCGAATGAGGAGATTTTTCCCACGGCATGGACCAATAATTTCACTTCTATTAGAGAAACGACTATAAACTTCTTTATAACATACCTACCAATACCGAACAATAAATACCGAAAACCAAAGAAATAAGTCTGGAAAACAACATGAGCAGTTGAGCGCACTGCCAAAAGGGAAGGAATGCATTGAATTAGAAGTAACAGACAAGAGATCAATAAAAAATAAGTTGCAAATAATATAGAGACTATTTCGAAAGGTAGTTTCTTTCCCTTCTATTGAAGAAGTGATGTCAAATAATGCCAAATTTTGCATGAAACATTTCAGAACTAAGAACGAGGTACCATCTGAACTACCATCTATACTCTTGTGACTGAACAAATGCTGAAGTACAATTCTGGGAGTGTAGATCAGACTAGTCTTGTCAAAATAGTTGTCACAATGTTTGGATGAAAGAAAGGTACAATTCATTCATTCTTACGAACATTTTGTTATATGACGAAGAGAATCGTGTGCGGATATGTCGTCAGATCTTTAATCTTTAATGGTATTCAGTTTACAGATTGTGGATTCAACGGCCATGACTATCAGCAGCTATGGAGAACGACTTAACTTCAGCTTGAAAAACATTGCAGGTGGCTTGAAAATTTAAAGGGAAATGATTAAGGAGGACTCCGACATTGACTCCCTTTCTTTTGAATACCATGTCTGATATCGAATGTCTGTATTGCGAGTCAACAAAAGAATGCTGATCGCTGCCTTAAGACACTTGGTACAATAGGAGGTTTAGAAAAGACTGGCAGAAACTTAAGTCTTGAGCAGTAGTATAAAATCTTGCCTTGGATAGACGGAGCTAACTACAGGCATTGGTTGATGTTCAAGTTCTTCCGGAATCTATGTATTTGGCAAAGTCCTACGCTATAATTGAACAATATTCGAGATCTAAACTTCGAAACTGGAATTTAAAAATGTTGGCATTCTGGTTTGGAACTCATCTTGAAAGTCTTAATAACTAATTCATTGTTGCAAATGAATGCATCAATCCATCCTCGTGAATGCTTTTCCAACGAAATGATCTTTCCTTGTTGTTAATAACTTCTTTAAGCCTGTTTTTCATGAAGCCTCTCAGAATGGATTTTATATGATTTTTCTTGGTTATGGTCTACGGTTTATTGAGTATTTTAAAGCAAGCATCAGTCCACTAATCCTGAAGGATTGTTATCTTATAGGGAAGAAAAATCGTTAGTCAGACCGAATTTATTTGTACAAAGATTCTCTGTCTTAGGATGGTTAGATGCCCAAATCTACTCATTTTGGTTTCAATTAACTCCAGCTAATCTAGATATATTAGAAATGCAAATTCCGAGAATATGATATTTTCACTAAGGTTCTTGGTACACCTTTCAATATTTGGCTTTCTGGATACCTAACGACGTCTACTTCACCCGAAAAAATAAATAATTAAACTAGTTTATATTTGTCAGTGAATATAAACTTATGAATCGTCATTGTCAATGTGTTCAATGGAATACTCTAGTCTAGCTTTCTGCTTTCTGGTTGGGTTCTCTGATGTAAGGCTTCTTGCGACTCATCCTAGGACTCATCACATCAACATTAGCAGTTGTATCCAATTTAGCACAACTTGTCCAGGGTCTTTTGTCAGAGCTCTGATGTTTCTCTTCTCCAAGCTATGATCAGTGTTTTTCGGTCGGACAGATCGCGGTTTTGTACCATAATGCACAGATAGTGTTGGCCTTATATAAATTTCAAAGATTTCAGCTAGAGCTTGTGTTTTTCTATCAGTTGTACGACAAATGCCTTTATCATCAAAGCTATTTGTGTATTTTGCTTCTCAACATTGACAAGAACTACTTTTTAGATATCAAAATTAGGAAACCCGACCAATTACTACTGAAATTATTTACAATCTTAAGGCATTTTAAAGGGTGTACGGCTTACTCCGTGTATAAGTCTAGTCGGGACGACAAAGTCTCTAAATGTACCTCAAGTGATGGAAATTATTTGAACGGAAAGGACATGAGATATGAATCGGATAACCTGCACAACACTCTCCTAAATGCTAAGTTCCTTACTTCACCAATCATATTGCGCCTTACAGTTTGCCTGCATTGTAGCCGCATTTTCACTCAAACACATCAAATATAATGGCAAGGACATTGTAGTCCTCCACTCAATTCTACTGCAATACCTTTTCCTCCACCTTCTTGACCCCTATTGACGTTTCCTTTCATTTTCTTAACCAATTTTCTTTTTTCTTTTCTCTCAGGTGGCGTGGATGCATTTCGAACAGTCAGCAATCCTTACCGTACACAATCATGTGATCACACGTAATCCACGCATTAGTGTGACACATGATAAGCACGACAAACATCGAACATGGTTCCTGCATATCAATAATGTCCAAGAGGAGGACCGAGGTCGTTATATGTGTCAAATTAATACAGTGACAGCAAAGACGCAATACGGTTTTGTCAAAGTTGTCGGTAAGTTCACATCTGTCCATGTGTCTGTGTATGTTTGTTTGTGTAGATTAAAAGTCAATATTATGGTAGAAACATATCCACTAGACGACAGTGAATAGTCTGCACATTCCCCACCTTGAAGTCATTTTGGGCCAATGCGGATGGCTACTGGTCTGCTGTGGGCCAAATTGTCACATGAAAGATTTACCGAACACCAGAGTTAACGAGGGGTGATTAATGTTTCAAAACATACACGATTGTGTCCACCCTGAAGATAGCTTCCTCCTATTCGGCATATGTACAAAACACACTCACACACACGCCGAGCTGGAGAGGAGAAAACTTTGAATTGCCACAAAGGACGACGAGAGTGACCAATAACATTTGGACACTCGTCCAGACAAAAGCATTCACCGTCTGTCGACTCGGTTTGGCCGAAAACTTTTCTAATAAAACCGATTACACACGTTTTATTTCTTGTTTACCTTTTTCTGTTTTTTCTCTCTTTTTTTTGTTGGCTTTGTGTCCATGTGGCATGGCGGCAGGACAATGTGGGGATTATCTATAAAATGTTTTAATATCATCCCTCTGATATGGCGATTACAGTCCTTAGCCGACACTCGAAAGTCAAAGGATGAAGGGGACAACATTCGAATTAAATTGAAAGTGGATTGAGGTTTTCCTTTTTGGTGAATTGCATTCTAAAAAGGATAACGTGATTACCTCAATTTTTGTCAATGTGTCTAGCTATTTGCAGTCCCTTTTCGTTTGTTTTTTATTTTTTTTTTATTTTTTGTCTTTTCCTGTGCATGCATTAGCCATATTGGAGTGCATAGAGAGTTGGGCGGCGCGCGGGTAGAGACTCGATGAGGGATGACAGAGGAACAGAAGGAGGATTTGAAATGTTTTACATCCACACATATGGGGTGAAAGAGAAACTTTGACAAAGTTTTGTAATTTGTTGGCATTGTTGCCAAAAAATATGTTCTGTACGAGGTCATAATCCGGATGCATGAGCATTTGTGTTAGTTTTTAATTTGTCGGGAGATGTTTGCCGTCCTTCGGGTTAGGACGATTAGGGCGAGGGAGTTTCCATCTCATTAGAATGAAAGAGTATGTCATTGATTGGATTTAGTGTAAATTGGAGAATGACCTTAATAGGAGGTGTTTTTGAAATCTGAGGCTTTTTGGCTGAAATCACAGATGAAACAGATGAAAAATTGGTTGAAATGTACAAGATGGTCAAAGGAGAAGCAGAAGTTTTTTTGTTTGGCATCTGTTTTCAGGCCTATACTCACATATGACTGCTTCCTAACTCATCTCAACCGGGTACATACATAGATCGGCTTAACTAAACCAACCACTGCGGTTCTGGACATCTTGTTTTACATCCTGCCTTTGGATACCCTTACCAAACACGAGCAACTACACGTTTGAAGGCTATATCTCAGTGGTCTAGTCTAAGAACAGAACTTTCTTAAACAATCTTGAATTCTTCCCTCCAGACACCGACTACGTTACTTTCACTACTGCTGTTCGACAAGAACTTCAATTCACGTTTCCATTTAATACTGGATTAGACAGGGGACTTGTGACTTCTACACAGGGAATACAGGAATTGGGAGTAGGAGAAGGAACCGCAGAAGGAACAAGCGGAATTCATGGCTATATATCTAGGAGGCCTTGTCGTGGTTGAAGTATTTTGTGGTATCAGGATGACATCAGCATTAATACCTACAGATCAAATCCTAAAGTCGTGCCTGTTAGTGAGATGACAGCCAATTTGAATTGTATTGCCTGGCAAGGGGCAGGGAAGGAAAGTAATTCTGACTGATCTGGTCCAAGTTGGATCAGGAGCGTCTCAACTGTCTAATTAGACAGAAAATGACGGAACTCTGCATTATTGGTAGAAATGCCATTAGGTTGAGTCTCTTTGCTAACAATTTCTGTAGAAGATAAATGGACCAAGAAGAGGACGAACATGCTTCACCTCTTTTGTAAGTGGCAAGCTCTTTCAGTTCGAAAAAGATTGGCCTTGGGTGCCTATTTTGTTAATAACTTGAACTGGCTAACCAAGGTATCTTCATTTGGTAACATAATTTAACTCAACTGGTCTATCTATTAGACCTTCACCCAAAGAAAACCATTGCTTAGGGAGTCCTATGTTTGTAACAACAAAACGCCAAACTGTAGTGATGGACACACCTTGGTATACAGATATATTACATATCACCATTCCAAAACTTCATCCCAATCTTCCCCTCAAGGGAGGTTTGGATTAACGGAAGGCCCATCAATATTTCGATTTTTACGGACGAGTTCGTGGATTTATCTCAAACTCGAAATTGCCGCCTAATTTAGACTTTCAAACCATGGCAGTGTATCCTGAGCTTCAGCAATCGCCAAAGAAGTACAAAGAATTGTCCACGAAATTGTACTTCAGAGAGAAGATTGACATATAGATGGATCTATGGCGGCTATCGGTTGTCAAGTCCAAAGTTGAGTTCCAGGACTTAGAGAGATTCAGGTATATGAACGGCCGGACGACTTAGCAGGGTCCGGACAGGACCTGATTTTTACTGCCCCTAAACCTTGTTTAATCCAATATAGAGCAAGCCCTTCGCAAGACTAGTTAATGAGAGATAAGGCGCACTCTTATTTTGTCGTGTCTCCAGGAACCTTGGACAAAACATGACAATACGAAGACCAAGTAAATCCTCGGGGTTAACAGACCCATTCGAGCGCTTTTCACGGGGTTTATTACCACAATCTTTCGATGGTCTACCGAAGAAGTCGCAGACATTGACGACCTATGCAAAGGAGCGATATATTTAAAGGCAGAAGAAACTATATTTCATTTCTTATGTGAATGCCCAAGCCTGTGTACACCCAAAAAAATGGCCCTGGGCGAATATCACTTCAGGGACCTGGGTAACTTAACAGGAAAGTCACCAGTAATCATCCTAAGATTTATAGCAATTTCGTGTAACTTCAAAGAAGCCTCTTAGTTCTTCCAAAGCCACAAACATACTTTTGTCTTTTTGTTTAGGATTGCCCACGACAGGACCTCACAATGGATCCATCGGGCGCCACCTCTTATCCCTATCTACTTAGCTTCTTTCCGCATGTGTGACCTGGAACCATGTTAGTGGTTTATGTTATTTTAGTCACTTCTGGGGCGATCGCCTTTACCACAATCAAGCTCAAGCACTCCTCAAGCCACAACACCACCCGATCAGGGCGAATTCGTTCTAAAAAAAGAACACATTCATTCCTCCTATTCAGTTGTCAGTACAGGAAGACCTTGCCAAAAAAGTAAACAGGTCAACAGGACAAATTGAAGTTTCGATCTAGTTCTCCCCAACATGCAATCCACATGGGTTCAGTCCTACAGTCAATCCAAACTCAACTCATTCATCAGGAACAATGCAAACCACTTCCTTCACATAAAAAAAAAAAAATCAGCAATCCTTCTTCGCATTAATAAAATCAATCGAGGAATAAGTAACTCCATTCCCGACTCACATGTGGCTCACAAGTTCCACCTATATCTCTCCACTCCGTCCGTGCATAATTCAAAAACTCCGAACCGAGATATTCGCAAATCAAATTCCCCTATTCCGAAAAACCAATTCGTGGCAGTGTCCATGTTCACTTTACGTCTCACACATGAACTTCCTGAAAAATAACATCAACTCCCTGAAGGAAGACTAAAAAAAAAAAACACAAGAGAACACAAACGAAAACTCAAATTCCACTCCAAGGAATTTCGATTTCCTTCCTTTGATTTGTGATTTGTTTCAACTCCTCACCAGCATCAGGAGTAGTATTTCCCTCTCTAACAGGGGGTTCCTGGAAAAATTTAACTTGCAAAAAAGGATAACAGGGAACCGGCAAGCAGCAGGGGGCTGCAACTAACCAACCCTTTCGAAATGCACCCCCCAGAACTACTCTTCCAGTGGCAGACGACAGATATCGAACAGCAGGATTCCTGGTACTGCGCCACTGTTCCTCATTTGTTATTCTGCTCTCGATTATAATCAAAAGTTATCCCGAGACTGTGTGCGCACACAAAAACGACGTCGCAGGAGGTAAACTGGTGGCTCGCAATATGTTGCCCTTTACGTTACATTTTATTAACGCTTCTGATGTCCTAAGACATTATCTCTCATCTCCTGTTGTACTACATACATACATATACACACTCGTGCATCGGCTTCGACGAGGACATCATCTTGACCGCCACTGCCACTGCCCCTGCCACTTTCACTCCCACTCCCGATGTCGAATGTAGATCCTAATTAAATGGACAAAGTTAAGAAAGTGTCAAAGAAATTTTCCCCTCCCTCGCTCCCCCCCGGTACTCTGCTTATGTTGGCTGAGTAATATGTCAAGTCATCTGGTGGGATGAGGCGCAGGGGACAGGCCAACAGGACGCACGCCATAAAACTTTCTTTTGTGGAATTAAATGATAACGATACTTTGCGCTGCTGTTTCTTATTACTTTAGTCCTGGCTAACGGAGAAATATGTGTTTGCAATTTTTGATGTGGGCGATTGGCAAGTGGGACGAACTACCCTTCTGCTGCTGAGGGTGTACAGCAGGAGCCGAATGATTGGTTATCGGCGAATGTCATCTGGTTGCCATTAAATGGCCATGATCTTTGAGAATTGCGGTCTTGCAGGGATAAAGCGAAACGATTTGCTGCTCCTCGGGAGATAAGATCAGCGATGGAAAGTCCTAAATGTGGTACTTTAGGGATAAACGTGTGTGTAAATCGATGGAGACAAGTGCGGTGGCGACGACGGCGCGGGTTTATCTGATATTTGTTGTGGATTTGCACAAAGTGCCTCTTTAATGTTACGATTGGTTTATGAGCGGACGAGACTACGTTCTTGGGGGTGATAAGGCTCTGAAGGTGGGCCATTGGTTTGGTTTTGTCTACTATATACTACAAGATTTTAATTAGTACTAATTTGGTTTGAGACGAGATACCTTTAGAGTCATCTTACATGGAGGAGACGTCTCCTCCTAGGTTTTAGTCCTCAACGAAAAACTTCTGGAAATGGACATAGGAGTGGTTAAGATAGACGCCCGTGCAGATGTAAATAGGTAACACTTGGATCGCGGATGGATCCATTGGGATCCCTTGTCGTGGAGTAATCCTAAACGAAGACAGAAGTTTGGCTGTGGCTTTGGTAGAACTAAGCGACCTCCTTGAACTTACTCGAAAGTGTTTTGCATTTTAGGATGCTTACTGGTGACTTTTTTGACAAGACGCCGAAGTCTCTGAACTGATATTTGCCCTGCGCCTTTTTCCTGGACCGTCTTCCATATGGACATAGCAAGAGATTATGGCCGATAGAAATCCTCGTGAAGTGCGCTAGCTTGGATCTGTTAAGCCTGTGCATTTGCTTGGTTATGGCATTCTCAGGTTTCGTGAGAAGACTAGACTAACTTCGTCAGTCAGAAGTTAGTAATGAAAGGTGGCGACATTTCTAATAAGAGTCCAATCCCGCTCCCATGTAGTATGCAATTATTTTCTATTGGGTCCCTGGTCACACGGATATACCTGATAAAATTGCAAGAAAAGGGTCTGAAATCGGATAAGCCTGGACTCTGTATCCCCAGAAGGTGGAAAGTCGAATTTGTAATTCTGAAAACAGTCAATATCTCCTTTGAGAAGGCCATTTCTGGTACAAAAAATATGGTCCTTTGAGCCAGATACTGGTAAAATTTTTCCTTTTAGTAACAAACCCATTTTGAATGGAAACAAACATGCTGACTAAGCTTGTAAAATGTACGCTTGGACTGTGGTATTATACGAAACTTATATAGACAAATCCAATAAGGAATTGTAGACAGAAAATTGGATGGAAGTGCATAGTGCATAAGTAAAACCAGACTTTTAATTGGACTTGGCTTCAAATTGGAGGACACAATTTAAGTTCTTGACGTAGAATAAGAGACCTACGAGTACGTATCGCCGGCTAATATGTAGACTCAAGTATAGACCATTGATTGTCGGAATTACGAACATCAGTACTTTCCTGGTGCAACCCTTGATCTAGAAGCAAAACAGTCACTCGAAAAAGGGAAGAAAAATTCATACTTTCAAAGATGTGAAATGATGCTGATTGAAATTCCATGGCAAAATACGACTACATGCAAGGTAGAGAAAAAGAATCTTAACCTTTTCCAGCCTCCATCTCCAACAGAATCCCCATACCAGTATTACTTGACATTTCACATTGTCAACTATGTAAGTAGAACCTAATCAGAGAACTATAAATAGAGAAATATGTCTATCTACCAAGTAGTGATGGCCTACTCCGGTCACAAAGCAATAATAAGTGAATAGAGGCATGCCACAGGAATCCATGCTGGGACTACTACTGTTAAATATAATGAATTATGACGTCCTATCGTTATAATGGCCACTGCTGGTTGATATGCCAGCTATCGAATTGAAAAAGGAAAATCCTGGACCTAGTACTTCTTCAAATATCTTTACGATCTACCGAAACTACACTTCGGTTTCTTCGGAAACTGATTGCCCTCCTTCCTGTCCCATTTGGCAAGTGTTCCATGCATATAGGTTTTTTGGACCTTTGCTTGATATATGTGGGTCTCTGATGAGCGCGGACAACGAATTTTACATAAAGACCTTGGATGAACCCAGCAGAACATTCATTGTTGTACTTTTGGAGATTGGGTGCAGAAAATTTTAAATCATACCTCTTGATGGACTATCCCATTCATATGCGACGAAAGCATACAATTGTTGTAAGGAGAAACCCGGACGAGTTACCAATCTCTGAAAACATTAATGCTGAAGTGATGAAAGTCAAGGCAGAAAGCGCAATGGATAAAGAAGGATCTTTGAGCGTTAGAAACCCAAGGAAAATGGTCTTGAACATAAAGCTATTGTATAGTAGGACTGATCTACCATGCGGTAGTATTCCCGGTTAAGACCGGAAAATAAAAGATTCGAAAAATAACTGAGTTCGCTAAATCCAAGAGTAAAATCTCACAAACCATTGAATGTTCGTTCTCCCAATCTTTGACTTAAAAACTGATACAACGTTGCACAAAGAGTGTAGCTGTCCATAACGCATGACAATGTTGAGCTGTACGCAGGCTTTGATCCACCAGATGGAAGTATATCACAGTTTTGTTGAAGAAGACTAAAGTCTGGGGGTCATGAAATGGATTTGAAAATTTTGCTGTCTCCACCATAGAGGAAGGTGTGGGAGTGACTAATAACTCTTACTTCGTTAATGGCTCCTTAGAAATAATGGTTGTTAAACAAAAGTCGTTGCTGAGAATAGCTGAGTAGGCAATCCATTTCAAAGAAACAAATAAGACAGCTTCAGTCTAACTCCTCCAACCTATGGCAAAAGAAATGCAATGCAAACAAATGGAAATAAAAGCAAGGTACTAAGAATGGTGCCTTGTGGAAGCCCATCATTCTGGTCTTCGACTATATAAGGAATGTTAGCAAAAAGGGTTACGAACTTGATTCATTTCGCTATATACATATGTACGATTTAGTCTTGATCACGAACTCAGGCCTCACGAGCGGGCTCTAATTGGAGGAAATCGCCATAGGCTCGTTTGTGGCATGGGACAAAACATAGCTTCTTTCGAAAGCTACATAAAGGAATACTTCTTATCAATGGTCAATTCGGTAGGAATAGGTTAATTAGTTATTCAGAGTATGACGTTACATCTGGTGTCCCACAAGGACCTCTTGACCTCGAAATGAGTTAAGAGAGGACGCCAATTCTGATAGTTTACACTAACAGAGAGAGAAACAATTTTTTTAAGTAATTACTAGCGTCATGTACTCCATGACGCATTCAGTTTGAAGACATTTTCAAAAAAGGAAAAAAAAAAAGTTCAAAAATAACAATTTATTTCTGCCGCTGGAATGCACAACTCTCAGATAAGTTCAAACAGTTTTTGTCTCTTCTTCGGAAGCCTTTACATACCCCCACTGCATTCTTTACTTCTACCTCTTGACGCATTCATTTTTCAAAAAGGATTTACCCTGAAATAAAATTCAGAAAAAACAAAACACATAAAAGAAAAAACAAACTCTGTTGTCTAACTTTTCGGCAGTAATGGCATTATTGTTGTTGAAACACTAAAGGGACATACAAAGGACATAACCCATATTTTTCCGTAAAACTTTTCGAAAACATTCCCACAAAAAAAAAATAAACAGAATAAAATAATAAAAAAAAAAACAACAACAACATAAACAACAACTTACACTACTTACACCCCACTAGACATAAGCGCACACCAAACACAAGCAATGAATCTCATTAAATCAGCCTACTAGTGCGCCGCCGTTCCCCCCTGCACATCCTAGCGCTGCTGCTGGTGGTGGTACTGCTCCGGAACTGCATTTAATTCTCTGCATAATGTGCCCTCGGAGAGATGACATACATACTATACACATAAGCGTGTGCATATATTTTTAATTCCATTCCCAACATAATGAGGCAATTTATTAAATTCAATTATCCTGATGACAATAAAACAGTGAGGTCCTTCTGTCTCCCAAAAAACGGACCATGTCGTCGTTGTCGTTGTCCAACCTACCGACGAGCGATGGACAGACATTGAAAATTGTTTCCTAAATCACGAATTCACAATCAAATTAAGTTTCTCTACCCATTAGTCGTCCTTTTTTGGATCCTGCAAACCACATTTGTTATGGTTTATACTCGTACAACCAACAGCACTAGGAGCGGAGCAGTCCCGAATAGCAACAACATCAACTCTTGCATTCCACATTTACCCTGCACTTCAGATGGAATAGGTCGTGCCTTGTTTTTTTTTTGTTCTTTTGCTGGGGAGTGGGATAAAATATGAGAAGGACATACGGTGGTCATCGGTGTTGTGCACCACCAGCACCACCACTGTCGCAATTTATTAGTCGCCTCGAACTAAAGTTAGGATAAATGCTAAACGGGGCAGCGGTGTGGTATGAAAACTTCAACTCGAGACCCAGATAGAAGAGAGAGAGAGAGAGTGAGAAGGACTACAGTGACGCGGTTTCACCTCCAGGGTCAGTTGGACACAGCTACGTGTGTGTGCTATGTGCTTCTGATGAAAATAGAAAAAAAAGGACGATGGCTTTGCATTCCAGCGGGCATTTCACACATGAAAATTTAGCGCAGCAACAGTTTGAGTCTCTGCTTTATCCTGCGATATCCTTTGGCAGGGAATTTTGTTTTTTTTTTTTTCTAGTTTGCAACTGTCGCATACGGTCAACAGAATATTTTCCACGGTCCTTTGCAAATCCTTTTACGATTTTTTTTTGTCGGTATGTAAAAGGACAACCGAATCAGAAGTTAGACATTGGAAACAGACCAACAACACACATCAACAACAATGGGGGACGCGATGTTTCATAGTGGAACGTCAGTTTTGCGGAGGAAATCTCTGTAAAATCTTTTCCTTTTTTTTTTTTTTTCGTTTCTAGTTTTGTTTGTTCATTCATCCTTTGTGGAGATGTCGTGTCGCTGAAAACAAGAAAAAAAAAATCATTTTTTGCACATATTGTGCGGACTAACTTGACCACCAGAGAGGAATGGGTTAATGGTCAGGCGGGGCGCGCAAGAACATTTGACGGGGGATTTAGTAATTTATCGCGCGCGTCAGAGAGGCTTGCAGGCTAGGGGAGTGACATATGTGTTGGCTTTGAACAAGTCTAATTGCTAGACTTGGGAATTGATGACTAGCAGCCAATCACAACCGATGCATGGTTCATTGACTTAACCTCATCGTTTGAAACATTTGTTATCCTTTCGATCCTTTGTGCGTGCGAATGTTAGCAATTTTCCAAAATTACCATTCTGTATCTAATGCATCTTTTGTCTTTGCAGTTCCACCGAACATCGATGATTCGCTTACCTCAAGCGATGTCATCGTACGTGAGGGTGACAATGTGACTCTACGTTGTAAGGCAAAAGGCAGCCCGGAGCCTTCAATTAAATGGAAACGAGATGACGGTAATAAAATTGTTATAAACAAAACCATGGAAGGTAAATTTCATTCAAAAGTCCCCAAAACATCAACTCTCCTCATTTTTCTGTTTTATTTTTCCAACAGTAATTGACATGGAAGGTGAAGCCTTAGAGCTGGAACGTATCTCTCGCCTGCATATGGGTGCATATCTGTGCATAGCATCGAATGGTGTACCACCAAGTGTCTCGAAACGGATCAAAGTTAGTGTGGATTGTGAGTTTTCGTTTCATTTTTGGGGAATAAAAACAAATGAAAGAGGAGTCCTTCATCCATCCAACCCTTAACCCCAGTCCCAGTCCCAGTCATCGTCATAGATATAGTCCACAGGTCCTGATGGCCTCTTCTTCGGAAACATAAAATCAAATCAAATTTTCTCTCAAAATTTTCCAACATCCTTCTATGTTACAGTCTCCCCAATGGTGTGGATACCCCATCAGCTGGTCGGTATACCAATGCACTTCAATATAACCTTAGAGTGTTTCATCGAGGCCAATCCGACATCACTCAATTATTGGACCAGAGAGAATGACCAAATGATCACCGAATCCAGCAAGTACAAGTAAGTAGAGGCAGCGCCTATCTTTAGTCTTATGACTCCTCTTTCCATCACTCTTTTTCCGTCTCTTGCTTTCGTAGGACCGAAACCATACCGGGTATACCATCATACAAGGCAACTATGCGGCTAACAATAACGGAAGTTCAAAAAAGTGATTACGGCAGCTATAAGTGTGTCGCCAAAAATCCTCGTGGTGAAATGGATGGCACCATTAAACTATACAGTAAGTGTCACATTAAAATATTTTGTTACCCCTTTTCAGTCAGAGGTTGGTTGCTAGGTACTACTTACGTAATAAGCCCACAACCCGTACGGTATGGTATTACTCGTAAAACAATGGACTGGTGACGGTAGGAGGCAATTTGGCAATGGTGGCCCTGATCAAGTTCATGTTATTGCGTTTATTTTCGAAAGTTTTGTTTGTCCATTTTCGGGGGATTTGCTGCAGCACTGCATGGACTCGTACTCGTATTCGTATATTCGTATAACGGTGTGTGAAAAATATTGTCACAATTCGGAGGAAGGACACAATTGCAAATGTCAAAAATTGGCAAATATCGTTATTTATGGAGGTTTTGTGTGATGACAATTTAAATATGTTTTCAGCCTTCCTGTGGCACAATAATTGGATGAATAACTGTATTTGTTTGTGAATCACAGGAGTCTGGGTGGCGCCAGTGGGCGGTAAATGTGTGTTTTGAGAATACAGGATATTTATTCAATGGGATTTGAATGAGATAATTAGGGCGATTTTTGCCCGGAAATGCGGTCTGAATGGTGAATCTCGTTTTCATGATTATGTGGCTAGCTACGGCGGGGGGGCGAGGTCTTAATAAATATTTCAAACTGGATGATTGGAAGCGTTGAATCTAATTTAGGTTCAATATCGAATTCTGACAAACTTTGAACGGTTTTGATTGCTAAGTGAATTTAGTAAAGGGGTTCGTCTGAACTTGTGTTGATTCGGTAAATCGATTACCCATGGAGCAATTGATGTCTGGATAGTAACACCGTAGGCTTAACGTTTCAGAACGACTCCGACAGCTGAAGGGTAGGATTTGATGCACCAAAACTCAAGAACGATATGTTCTCCACAAACTGGTTACGTAAAAGACACACAAAAAGTTCCTATACATCCTTCATGAGATCGAAGAGTAACCAAAGCTTTCTTCGGAGTTTTTATATAAGACTATACCAGACACGCCCAAAAAAAGAAAGTTAGTGTCAGAGCTAAACCTATCGTGCCTATCCTAAAAATAAGGCAAAAGGTTGAACATTAAGATAGGAGTTTAACTACTATATGAAGATGTGTATAAAGTCTATAAAAACTAAGAAACCTCAACTGATTTATCAGATCAAGCCAAAGCAGAACATCGCTTCATTCAAAAGGTTCCTTGAATCCAAGCAAAAAAGCTCAAGGAATTCAACTGAGTCCTCGATTCAAGGAACAGTCAATCGGGTACTCAGAAGTCTTGGTACAGCAGATCAGTAAGAATTGAACCGAGAACATGATAGTTAAAATGATTCACACAGTGAATCTGCATGGTTTGTGAGCTTGAACCTCAGTCATATGAGTTCTGTTTCATATAACGTCATACTGGATATGCCAATAAGATGGTTCTGTGACTAGCTAAGGTAGTCAATGTTGAAGAGTCAAGGTAATCGTATAAGACATATATTTCTCCAGAAACAACAACTTTATAGATTTGCCGGGATATAGCATGGGATCCATAGATACTGTAATCTGTGGACTGAAAGACAAATATCCTTATGTACATCCAGATATGACTGAAAGCTTTAAACTCTTTATCAAAAGATTAGAGGTCATCTGACCGTAACAAAAACACCACAGTAGAGTACTTACTGGATATCCCAAGACTCAGATATCACCTCCATAAATTGAGACTCAAAGGATTTAAACCTCATCCCAACAAATAGTGTGCAGACTTAGTGTGTGAGCCTTTATTAGAGTTGAATGTCATGTCAAACAACAATCATTGATCAAAAAGTCTGGCTAAATGGATAAATAATTTTCAATTATTCTTGTCACAGCAAAGCCATATATTGGGGAATGCTGGGTATTTAGAAAACAGAAGTGAATTTTACTCAAAACTCAAAAAATCGAAAGGATTTATGTGGCACAACTAAAGACAGTAGAACTCACCAAAATCATCAGACATTTAATGAGTCGTAAGTCATAGGAAAAGCGAAAGACATTTGGTGCTCCTTTATTGAAAGCCTCATATCAAAGGAGATTGAGGAAAGTCATAACCATGCACAGGACTGCCATTGTATGGGAAGATATCCTGTGATAGACATGTTTCATTCAAACGTGGACAGATTAAATAGCACGAATGATTTCACAGTCAAGTGATCAAAGTAGTCTACCAGTGCCCAATACAGCTTTGCCATTTAAGGAACCTGGTTCATCTGGGACTGATGCATATGACTCTGAAAGAGCTCTGTGAGATGCACTTAAAGCCTGTTTTCAATAAAAGTGAAGGAAATTCATCTATAAAATTTAATATAGTAGGGAGAGTCGCTGTGCAATAATAGTGGGAAATAGTACAGGAGAAACAGCTATGCTTATAGTTAGATAGGAAAAAGTTCGCAAGGCTCAAAGCACTCATTTCAAAGAGACAATGTACGTATACCATGATAGTCAGACCTATTCTTACATACATATGTGTTATACCCTTGTATGGTGTAAATTAGGTCAAGATGCAAAGAACAAACTGGCGCCTTACTAACGTAGTGCTTTTTAAGTCTAACAATGCTGGACCTTACTCCATTCTTAGAGAATCACTCTTTGAACTTCCTGATGAATTGGATGACATCTTCGGTATTCTGGACTTTGATAGACTGTACCCGGAAAGGGAGGATTCGCAACGGAAACTCGGTTCTCTGCATAGCGAGATTGCAAGGTACACGGATGGTTCCAAAACCGATGACGGCACGGGCTCAGGTATATACTCTAGAGACACAGAACTCCAAGTGGCCATGAGATTTTCGGACACATCCAGTGTGTTCAAAACAGAAGTTCCAGTTATGCTCAAAGGTGTAGATTTTCTATAGATGGGGTCGAAATCTGAGAAGAATATCACAATCACAATCTGCAATGATAGTCAGGCTACGTAAAGGCATTAGAAGCCAACATCACAAAAGCTAACATAGCCATGAATTTCCTCACAATCTTCAGGGCATTATATACGCTGAACCTTTTCAGATTATGCTGGCTATCTAGACACTGCCCAAAGAAGTATCAAAGCATGCACAAAGTAGTACAGTAAGAAGTATAAAACCATCGATCTGTGTGACTAAGGATTATTCTCGAGATGACATAGGGTGTCTAAGGCCTAGTGGCATTACAGTGACTGACATGAAAAACAAAATTCTGAAGACCGCAGATGATGCACAGTCACGGCATGACTGGAAGAGTCATTTTTATGTAAAACGTGTGAAGTTGCTATTTTTCAAACAAAAATTCAGGTTTTGTCGATCTAAATCCACAAATTAGCTGTAAGACTTGTCGAAAGGGACCGCCAAACAGCTAGAGAGTTACATATGTATTGAATTGATTAGGAGATTCTCGTTCAAAGAGTTAAACCTACAAGGTACTCAGAATTAGTATGAAAGAAGTGGATATTATAGGACGAGGCGTTGCCCTATGGAAGCCAAGTGTTCAAAACGTTCATCTGAGCTGGCCAATCCGACCATTTGACTCTTCTGGCATCTGTAGATACTAGAGATCCTACTTGTCAAAAGATCTTCATCCATTTTTCGACTTTGAGTCCATGATGGCAGTACAAAGATGATACAGTGATACTCCTACGCCAGAAGGTAGCACAAAATAGAACCTGAGTTTGATGTAAGCTAGGGTTTCTACAAACTACCACTCCAGTACTCCAGCGAAGTCAAATATCTCGGAGTCATCCTTGACAAAAGACTCAACTGGAATACTCATATCAAGTCCGCCATAGAACGCGCCACCAGGGCCACGTGGGCCTTTATGGTAGAACTTGGGGTCTCAATCCTAAAATGATTGATTGGATATATACAATGTTAGTGAGGCCCATTATCACGTACACGGCCATCGTATGGTGGCCAAAAGTACTTGAACGGACAACGGCTGCAAAGCTTCAGAAGCTACAAAGAATAGCCTGCCTCGGTATCTCAGGTGCCATGCGTACCTGCCCTACGGCAGCTTTAGAAGCCATCGTTGGGCTCACGCCTCTACAAATCTTTATTAGGGAGACGGCTGCTAGATGCGCTATCAAGTTGCAACAAGTTGAAAATTCTTGACTCAATCCCACAAAAAGACATGCTCTGCACTTTACCCGACGTTATGATCAGAGAATACTGTCTCGGTAGGTTATTTGAGGTTAATATATTAGACCGTGCAGACTGGTCTAATGGTGTTCCAACATTGGACCCTAGAGGTCTGATATGGTTCACAGACGGATCAAAGATGGCA
Organism: Xylota segnis; assembly: GCA_963583995.1. Classification (NCBI taxonomy): domain Eukaryota; kingdom Metazoa; phylum Arthropoda; class Insecta; order Diptera; family Syrphidae; genus Xylota; species Xylota segnis. Next base: position 69,983,521 of record OY757237.1, on the reverse strand, counting down.
TCTGGAGTGCAAGCTGGTGTCTTTGGACCCAATACCAAAGTCTCAATACCTATGGGAATGTGTCCCACGGTCTTCCAGGCTGAACTCCGTGCCATTGAGATCTGTGCCAGAATAAACCTTAGTAAGAGAATCAAGGGCGCTAAAATTTATATCTTCTCAGATAGTCAGGCTGGTCTCAGAGCTCTGTCGTCCAACTTAATGGACTCCTTAACAGTTAAATGCTGTTACGATGCACTACAATCTCTTGCTAGACATAATAGTGTGGTACTCGGATGGGTTCCAGGTCATCAGGGGATTGCAGGCAACAAATCTGCAGATGAACTAGCCAGGGTTGGCTCAGGATCTGCGTTCATTGGACCTGAACCTTACTGTGGCGTCAACTGGGCTAATGCCACAGCGCTGATTAACGCATGGGAGCATAAACTTCGTCTAACTCACTGGGAAAATGTCCGGGGGTTACGACAATCCAAGAGGTTAATCAAGCCATTATCCTATAAGGAAATTCTAAGTTTAGACAAAGAAAACATTAGGAAGCTGGTAAGCTTTCTAACAGGTCATTGCGGCCTGAGATATCACCTCAACAAACTCAATCTATGCCCAGACATAGAATGCAGGTTCTGCTCAGAAGATGACGAATCATCTGAGCACATTCTCTGTGAATGTCCAGCTCTGCATTGGCTGAGGTGGCGCATCTTCCGCAAGGTAACATGCTCGCCGGCAGATATTAGAACCTTTGCAACTCAGGACGTGCTTTCCTTCATCAGGGAGGTGGTACGTCATTAAAGTAAAGCTACACCCTAAGATACAATAGATCTTTTAGGTCGCAGTATCAGCCATATGGGCTAGGGTCCAAGGAAAAAAAAAAAAACTACCACTCCAAGGTGATAAAAGAGGAAACTATTACTCACTGTTCAGTGAGGTAAAAGAAAATGTACGTTTCAGTGGTTTATGATTAACAAAAACATTTGGAGTTCCTAAAACCTTAGACTCCCAGTTCAATAGACAGAAAAATTAATACAGTTTCAAGGACTTTTCAAGTAAAAGACTTTAAATCGATTTAATGAATGTTCCCTTCCCTTTAAAAACCCATCGCTCTTCATGGGTTAGTGGGTCACTTAGGAAATGTTGAATGAAAGTTTCAGGGCCAGATAAACTGCCCCCACATTCATATAACTTATTCCTTAAGCTCGACCATGACTACAAGAACAGATGATGCCGCACCCAACTACCAAACATCACAAATCACTACTACTCCTCCTGAGCCACAGAGCACACAGATCCCTCAACTAAATCATGGGTTATTTACATAGCAGACCAATTTCAATGAATCAATGAAGACACCCAAATTACAAGTAAATCATAATTTTACAGTCCATCAAATCGGTTGTTAAATCACGACATTCCTTCGACAAATTCAACATCCACTACAAAAGGACTAAAAAGAAATCAAAGTCCCAATAAAGGACACCCAACACCACCTCTCTGATTTATCCCAAATAAACCGAAATAAACCCAAATAAACTCTGGCTAAAAAGTGTCGAAATCCCGGCAAATAGATAAATCTTCCTCGCACCCAATCGCCCCCAGCTCCTCCCAAGCTATTTGGTTTCTCTTTTATATGTTGCCGCCAGGATACCACCAGTGTGGTGTCAATTGTGGTAAAGTGCCACTGAAAACACCTCCACTATAGAGTAGCGGCGGCGGCCGGCGTCCTCCTTACTTGTCGCCGTCGTCGTGTCCTCTTCGTCGTCGACGATGGCGATGGCAATGAAGTGAGGAGTCTACTGATAGGTCCTGGCAATTTTAGTGGGTCTCTTTGTATTAGTGTGTCTATCCGTGTGTGCAATGAAAGTTCAATGAGTTCCTTTGTCGATATTTATCTCTGCGCCCTCAATAGAGTCCTTCCATTCGATACTTTACCCATCGCTTACTTCTTTTTCCTGTTCATCGGTATCTGTGGCTTCCTCCTGCTGGATTATTGACGACAATTTGTGGTAATTTATGGGATTTTTGTGGCCTTAGCGACGATTTTAACTTTTCAAAGAGGCCGGGCGAGAAGTGAATGACTTTTATTCGTTTTTTTTTTCCTTTCTTTTCTTTCGATCGCTTCGTGGACAAGGAAACATGAAATAAAATAGCCAACGAGAAATAACTTTTTATCCTTTTTGCCATATGTACTCGTAGTGGAAGATTTCTTCTTCTTATTTTTTTTTTTTTATAAAGAAAGATGTTCTTTGTGGAATGGTCATGTAATGAGGGTATTGTCCTGCAAAAGGCAATTTGTTGTGATGACGTTGTAGGATGTATGTACAAAGAGGCTTTTAGACGTGTAAGCAATTTTCCAATTACCGCCTTTTGTGAGTGCACTGAGTGAGTTAGGGGTGCTGTCTGCTAATTGTATTGGGTCAAGGTCGTCCATTTGTTACACACCAGGACTTTGTTAAATTCAATTCATTTTAGCTGTTCATACAAAGTGTCACTTTTTTTTCTTCTTTCCCAGCATCAAATCCCCCAACAACAATACCACCACCAACAACAACAACACTTCGGCGAACAACGACAACAACCACAAGATTTGGTTACAACACTCCCAGCTACGGCGATATACCAACCAACTCCATAGTAGTCTTGGACAAAAGTAAGTTTGTTTCTCCAAGTCCCACCTGTCATTCCATTCTCAAAATGGTTTTATTCTTACTTCCCACTTCCTAGCAGGTTCCAAATACCAATCGAATCTAAATGAAATTGATAAATCCGAACAAAAGTTAACCGGTGATAACCCCAAGGGTTATGACTGGTCCAAGGACAAGAGCTCAGCGACGACGACAACGCCGTCTATCCTCATCTCCTCCACAAATGTAGAGGGTCTTAGTAGTTTATTGCATGCCACCATATTGGTTATAGCGCAGTTAATAGTTGTAAGGAATCTACGAAGTTTTTGTTGTTACACAATTAACTAACCCCAGTCAAGTCAGAAAACCAGATAAAAATATTTTAGCATTTATAAAAATGGACAAAAACAAATGAAAAAAATATTTATATATATACACATGGAAGCCTGAAATTATTATTTTTTTAAATAAGAATTTAAAAAAAAAAATATATAAATAAAAAGAAATGCAAATGAACAACACTATAAGTAATAAGAAATCATTAAGTATAAACAAAAATAAAAATACAATTAAAAAAATGCCTAAAGAAAGTATTTATAAATATGAATAGGAAGGAGAATACAAAAAAATTATTGAAAAATAAATATATATAGTATTTATATATACAACATACTGTAGAATATTTTATACCAATGTTGCAAGGTGTTATGTAAATAAATGAATAAAATATTAAAACTATATATAAATATAAATAAATATAATGTTAGTTTTGTGCATATAATATGTAGGAGGGAGTTTTCGAGCTGTGCAGAGAGAAGAATAGGTTGACTGGTAACTACCATATACTACATCTTGGCTCAACAAAACCAAAGAACCTTAACACATCTTCCTTCACTATGACGCGTAAAAGATAAACAACTTCTGACTACCATGACTTTTCCTTAATCCTTCCTGCTTCTTAGGTTAGATTAAGTTAATTGTTGACAGAAATATTGTCTTCGACTCACTTAGACTAGTTCTGAGTCCATTGTGCCCAAATGTATGACTTTTGGAAACCTTTGCATTTCAGTTTTCAATGGATGAACTAAGCTAACCCAAGGAAATAGGCCAGACGAAGGTATTTTTGTTATGACTAGTGCTGGAGAATTACATAGCAAGAGACGTATTGATTCTACTTCGGCTTTGTCTCTGCATATCCTAAAGATGTCATTATGGAGAAATCCTAGCCTAGCCTTGTTTCTTTCCCAGCAGCTGTCTGGATATCTCCCTGCGACATAGTTTCATGAGATCTACAGATCTCTTCTTGTAATATACTGGCCATAGCGATAGATACCATAGATGGATTCAGTGTAATGTACTTTCCAAGCGCCCTTTAAGCAGGGCGTGCGGGGAGTTGAGATATGACCCTACCCAGGCTCATCCATGTGACCTGACACCGAGCAGAGTCACTTTTTTGACCACTGAGGTAAGATAGGTGGTCTCAGCACCCATCAAAAGTGAATAGAAAACTGCTCTATCATATCTAAACGAGATAAACGTTAGTGTTTCGAAACTTTCGAGTAATTAGAGAAAAACTCAAAGGATTTAATGTACATAACTGCTTGACTATTTGAAAAGATGGGGAAATCTCTGGTGGATATCACGTTTTTCCTGACCAAAGATAGGACTTCTTTAATTGGTATTTATTGAACTTGGAAGACGCTACAATGGTTGAGAAGATGGAAGGAAAGACTGGGATTAAGTCTATCAGAGAACCGTCGGTATAAAAGTCAACTTGTTTTTCAACAATTTCCTCTCAGAATGACCTAGAAGGGGAGGTTATCCGAAAGTTCTTGTCAAAGCATAACTTGGGAATAGTGTAGTCTGCATATGTTTTCGAATGATATTTCGAAATTATTAGGAATGGAGCCCAAAATCTTTACTAGACCACTGAGATATTGCTTGGAGATGAACAGCTGCACGAACAGCAATTTGAATACCAAAAATGACACCTCTGGGGAAACGAAATGTCCAGTACTGCAGAAGGTGTTGTTCACACTAATAACTTGGACTTGAAAAACGATGAAATCGCCCCAAAGTCTGAGAGCCATATAGTGAATCTGCCGACTGTGATGTTACATATGTTGTTCTCGAATCAATATTAAATTAAAAATATAAACCAACTACGCAGACAAAGAGCAGCTCATTTTGAGGTTCTACAGCCATGAAACTCGACGATGTCAAATGAACATATCCGCTGACAGTTAATGTTGATGAACACCCTAAGAAACCAGTTTTTGATCGAGCGCCAGACGAAGGGAAATTTACGAGATCTACTGCTCTAATAGGCGCACTTCTCAGGAAGGATCACTGATTTCTGTCATACATTCGAATCTTTCCTGGATGATATGATGACAGGCTGATGGGCAAAGAATGAGTTTAATATAAAATCAAAGAGATGGACTAAGAATGCATTGAAACCTCCTTTTTGAAATAAGCCATCAGAAACATGCCGGAATAACATAGAACAGTGTTCACGTGACGACGAATGAATTTTAAAGAAAAGAAGGAAAAGCAATCCTTATATGTGTGCCCTTACCTCATAGGATTAAGGGATCTTCTCCAGAGTCTACGTTGAGTTTGAGTTGCTTACAAAGGATTCGTTTAGGAAATATTTTGTGTAAATTTGAACATATTTTTGATTTTCCTGATTTTGAGTACTATTTCATTACTCTCCTCTCCGGCTCGGTTGGGTATATCAAATGTAGGTTAGCTGTATCATTTCTCCACAGTTTTTCGAACTAATCTACGTGCTTTAAAGGATTTTTGACGAATTTACTTAACTACTAGACAATGTCCCAAATTATCCACCGATTAGGTGCGAATAAGTTCATAATAATCTAAACATTTTTAGACTTGTGTTCTAACTTTGTTTTTACAATTTTTCATTCACACCAGAGTGTACAGAGTGTACATTCCTCCAAATTTAATAAAATTAGAAAAAAAACTTATTTTTACCTAAATTCCAACTCAAATAATCTTCTCTCTGCACATATTTTGAAAAACAGAACTCACCCCAAAAATGAAAGAATTTGCAATGCTGAAATTGAAAAGAAAATATCAAAATATTATGTAAATTGTTAATACATACAACAAAATATTGATATAGGTATATATATTATATTTTTTAATTTCAAAAATTAACAAATTACATTGATATAGTTAATTAAATTATATTATCCTGTACACAAAGAACTCGCACTTTTACCTAAAAAAAAATACAACTTTACCAGCAAACAAATAACAATAATAACAAAAGAAATAAAAATCAAATCAAATCCAAGCGAAAAACAACGATAAATAGCAAATAAAGATACAAAAAGTGATAAACTTTTAAATATTTCATTCATTACATTACAGAATCTACAGATCTAACAGGAAATGCACACCTAAACTTCATCATATACATAGTACTTGTATAAAGCAAAAAGACAAATTACTACAAAACCAAATATCCTTAAATACACAACTATATATACATATACATAATATAAACCACTTTAGATTGTATACTCTCATTCGCAACACTAAATTATAAATTTACGAAATAAAACGAAAAGAAACACAGCTACACAAGAAATACAAAAGTAAAGGATGCAGGGCGACTAGGGTGTAAAAGTAACTAAAGGTTAGGGTAGAGTATAAAACAAAAAACAAAAAGAAAATTACATACAAATTTGTAAAGTTAAAAATTGGAAATGTATAAAAGTTAAAAAAAGAAACACAAAAAACAGTATAAATAAACTAAGCAGTGAAACGAGCATAAAATGTAATTAATTTTAAAAAGAAAGAAACAAAAACAAAAAAACAAAACAGTGAAATAAATTTATTAAGAAAAAGTAGAAATTGTTTTTTTTTTTTACTGTTGCCACTCCCGATGATATAAACGAATTCCCTGAAGAGGATATCTAGCAATTCCTGTGGAAACGTCGGGAAAATGAATGAAGTAGTCTTTCATTCTAGACACAATTGCACCGTAAGGCCAAAAAGGAATCACCTTCCTGAACCTCAGAGCATACTACAACGATTGGGTGGAAATAATCATCTATAACTCGTTTGAGGTATTCAGGTAATTTACGGTGCATACCTCTTTTTAGAGAATATGTTGAGATACACTCCTGCTGGTCGTATCTACAGGCTCTATTGAAAACGGTAGACAAGAAATAAAGCCTTGTTGCCAGTGGATCGTGATGAGGCTAATTCTGGTTCAACTGTCTAAGGGATAGTATTGAATACTAAATTGCTTACACAATAAGGGATGGAGATGGATTTCAGAGACCACCGATGGATACTTTAAAAAAATCAGAAAAGCGATATTTCCCACGACATAATGTTGGAGTGTTGGAGAATATGACGTACTTACTCATAACGGAGAACTTGAATGAAGTGACGCCTTCCTAACCATCAGAAAGTTAAGGTATTTTATTTTACAGTGGATTTCGATTCTCGATACGAAAACAATGCATAGCTACAGAAATTAAGGGTTTGAAAAAGAATGTTCAAGATGAGTTCAAAAGAATCTACAATGCTTGGGTTTGACTTCTGAGTGGAAGAAGAAAGTGCTTACTTTGGATAATGCCCAAGGAAGGTGGCCTATGTATCTTTAGCTTAAACGTGTACTGTATTCGTGGTCTATATTAAAAGTCAAGGGAGTGTAATGTCACCAGAAAGCAGACTTGAACTTAACAGGTCCATGGGACCGCTTAACTTCTAACAACCATTCGTGGTGTGTGCTATTTTCTTTACGCGATTGGAAGAGTTCTACTATTTAGTACTAACAATTTGTTATTTGAGAACCTTTTTAATGGCAGTTATACTCTCGGATGTTTGTCAGATGCTCGCAAGAGGTGGGTTCATGCAACCACTTCTAGGTCTTGTCTGGGAATTGAACCTCGAACCCTTTGCTTCGTAGTTCAACGCACTAATTACTTGAGTCACTGGAGTCACAGGACTAAAAAGCTTGCATTGAACTGGATAAGTCTTCAAATTGAAAGTTATTCGAGGATCTAGTCCTTAAAGATATGGAGATTGTGTGAACAAGTCTTAAGAAAAACCAAAAGTAAAAGGCAAACGACTGCGTTTCGACCTATTGTTAGATGATCCTTTCCTGGATATGCTGTTACGATATTGACAAATAGAGTTAGAATAACCTTGTTCTCCTGATATCATATGGAAAGCAGTATTTAGCTCTAGCAAATTAACATGGCCTTAAGGGTACACTGAACTCTGGTTATTGGTCAAACTCTGAACGATGTCTCCTAGCAGATAGGTTGGATTACATAGCCTCACTTGGACAAAATTCTTTTACTCGATAGTAGTTTCTTAAGCCATTTCGGGTCTGTGCTTAAGGTTAGTGGCAAATAAATCGAGGCTACAAATGACACTTTAAAGTGGTACATGAGTGGTCGTTCTGTTAGGAGTCTAGTATCCCTCGTTTTCCAGAGAGTTTTTCAGCACAGAGTTCCAGAACTGAAAAGAATATTACTTTATGTCTTAGTCTCGCAGATCTAAACTTGACAACGTTTGAAGAGTTTTGTCTAAGACTGTCTGTATAAATATTGACATCTTTTGGAGGGGAACTGATAGAAAAAGTGTCAAACCCTTGAGGGAGGATAGTAACCATGTCTACCACGAATGAGGACAGAAAAAAGCTATGATACTGGTAGCTGGTTTACGACTGACTGAGGGAACTTTAAGAAATGTTGACTGACACTTGGTGGGTGATGGGTCTTGGAGAGAAGACAGTTTAGGAGCCGACATATTTTAAGTGTCTCTCATAGTAAGCAGGAGGTAATAACTATTCAAACGAACGTATAGATGCAGACACAGTTTATCAGGCGTAAAACGAGAAATCTGCTACTTATCAGCACTTTAATGGGATCACATACGGATTATTGTGAATTAGAAACGCTTTGAGGCTTGAAATTATGATCATTTGTGATCATTTGCACCACAGAAACTTTTCCGATCTGGCTCTGCAAAAGGTTGAAGAAAGTCCTGGATTTTATCGAAAATTTGTCTCCAGCGATGAAGCTCATTTATGGCTGATGCACTATTAGATACCAACAAACCCGAATGTGCTTCAAGAGGCTGCATTGAAACCAAGAAAAGTGACCGTCTGATGCGGATTTTTTCGTCAATGAATGATCGATAAAGTTCAAAATTGGCCAGAATTGGCCATCAGTGATTTGTGCTTCCAACAAGATAGTGCTAGATGCCACACAGTTGGTCAAATAATTGACCTATTGAAAGGGAAGTTCGGAAATAATGTAGTCTCGAGAAATTGTCCATTGGATGTTTGTTTTTGGGTTGGTTTATGGCAACAGGTCAATGATTTAAGAGGAGCTTATGGGACCTTGTGGGACCCAGGTCAGGACTATTTCGTGGCCAATTTAGGAATTCGAGGATAATACTAGTATCTGCCTTGCATAGGAATCAATTTAAAAGATTTTAAGCGGTTATGAGTCTAAATTTTAACTGTTTTTGTTTTTATAAGCAAAAGCTTATAAGCACGATGACAGGGCGTGGAATTATTCTGAAATATGTAGGAACGAAGCAACCAATTACGATTTCTTCATATTTCTCTACATTTATCCAACCGTTCCATAGATGGAGGTATCGCTTCCTATCTCGGTCTGGTCTGTCTGGTGTCCAAGTCTAATTTAATACAATTTGGATTCATCAAAAACTATGACCTTTTTCGATCGCTGCCGGTGCTCTGCAGACTCTTACTGCAAGAAGAAGCTGCTTTATTGTAGGTCAACCTGCTTGAAAATTCACCTCTTTCAACCAGAGTCGAATACTTCGTGCCCTGGTATTAAAAGAACATATCTTGTTCAAGTTTTTTTTCTTGATTCCTTGGCAGTTGGGAACCGATTTCTTAGAGACAACCATTCCAAGCTCAAACCCTTCTGAGTTATCGATTTTTGGCTCTTCCCGACACAGTTTGTGTATCTGTGCTAAGATCTTGATGCAAAGTTCGACGAAGGTGTTGGGACTTCAAGGCCTTGAAACCTCCAGAAGATGTAGAAAACATTATTACACGGTCCTTTACATAAGTACGAGCAGGAAGTATTCATTTCCCAAGTAGATGTCTTCTATGCATTAAACAAGATGCCGCATGTTACGCATCTATTAAGAACAGAACCACACATAGATGAAACGATGAATCGAAAATATATATACATCAGCAACACGTAGGATATTCCAGGAACCCGATAAACAGTAGTTGATGTTGCCTCACAGCAAGTAATTGAATTATCCTTCCTCCTTTCATTGCTGTACTCTTGAATAATTTTTTCAGAAAATTCACTTCCACCATTCAAAAGTGGAAAAGCGAGCCATGTATACCTAACGTTTTCTTAGAATACTTTTCGTTCAAAAATAAAGAAATGGAAAAAAAAAACGGAGTTATTATAGCCGATGGATTCCTTAATCCACTCAAAAATAAAAACATACATATGTACATACAAATAGATATTTAAATTCCCTTCCAATTAAGTCAGTCTGAAGAGGATTTTTATTTTTTTGTTCTCCTCCTTGGCACAAGAACAGCAGGAGCGCTTTAGTGAATCGTGCAGAGCCCCGTATTCATCTCTAATGGAATCCACCTTGAACTCTGGCCACATCGAGCTTCAAAGCAGAAAATGCTATTTTACTTAGGAAGAAGAGCAGCACTGAACTTGACCCGCTTATATGTCGGCTTGCTAATGTAATTCACTTAAAGTATCTATTAAATCATTTTTCATTCTGCCCTCGCCCTCCATCGGTGTCTTGGGGCTTGAATATTGTTTACTCCCAACTCTAGGACTATGCTGTTTGCTTGCATGAATGGGAATGCATGCCGCTGTTAACAGTGGTAGAAAATTTCTTTAGAACTTGAAGAAAACTCTTGGAAAAATCCATTTTCAAGTATTATGGATGTTTATTTACATTGCATTGTATGGAGGGTTTTACGGTCCGCCTGGTAATGAGGTGGCGGCCCTCTATTGAGGCACTACCACTGGTAGTGCTGAGTAGTAAATGAACTTGCAGTGCAATTTATTGTTGAGTGAATCAACATGTGGGGCACAATGCCACTATTGTCAATACCAGGAGCATGAAACAGAAAAAAATTATTCAAATGAAGGTGACATACACAAAAATACATCCATCCAAGTAGTCTGCTTTGATTAGTTCCACGAATGCGAGCAAATAAACCCTTCAAGTTTGTAATCACCTCATTTGGTTGGCACTCTAAATCAAAGAAAGACCGCCTTGTATGCTTCAAACCAACCGCACCACAATCTGTCTCTAATCAACCCCTCTATCGCTGAGTACACACATCGACTTCCTCCTTCTCTCACATCATCGACCACCAGCAACATTACCAATACATAATTGCATCCTCAAATGGAAGATGACGGAACTCCCAAAATAGATTCCTCAGCCATCAGGCTGGGAAAGATCAACTCCTGGTGTATGCAGTGAATTGGACGTCGATCCATCTTACATAAAATCAACTTCAAAGTGTTTCCGAGCACTCTGATGGATGTGTGTTCTCATGCAGTTTGTTGCTACCATTTAAGGGTAAAGAAAAATGCTCGAACCAAGACTCCTGTGGTCCCATATATAGTCCTGGAATAACACTTGAATTGATTTCCCAACTGAAATGCACACATTCACGCTCATCGAAAAGGATTGTATCTACGAGTACATGTGCTTTGCATTCGAAACATCTTCGAATGTACGTTTTATTTAATTTGTAACTATTCAATTGTAGTTTCGAGGGGCAGAGCAGGGACCCAGATTTGTCCACACCGCATAGAATAAAAAAGAGTCCCTTCCCAGAGCTAGGGTATTTTAAATTCCATTAATAGGATGAATGTATCTTAAATTTGTGGAATTCCTATCTTTCAATATTTTGAATGTCCAATGAGAAATCAACGGAGGAAATTTTCCAAATTTTCTATGTGGGGAAAAAATTATTCCCAAAAGGACACACACAAGTTTAAGGATAATAATCTTCACATTCACCTCGAGTCGTGCGTCTCGCCTCATCCTGCAAGTCGATATTATTTGTGTATCGGGTTGGGTATCCTTGTGTATCTACATACTGTCTGTGCATGATTGTGTATGCACCTGTTCACCACCAATCGCCCCCCCTTCCATCGTTATCATCATCATCACATGCCGATCCTTGGGTATATAATCAAGAACTCAGCTTTTGAACTCTTCATACCGGTCGCTGCAGAGCCATTCGGGCATTTGCAAAGCCGCCCAGGAAATAAGGATTTTACTACGGGAACCGACACAGATACATACGAGTAGAGTGGGACAGAGAGAAATGTGCAATTTTCAGATTTCATGAGACTGGAACGATGAGGATGTAATTTTTCCCAGGCTAGGGCTACTGCCAGTGTGTTTACATTTATTGGCTTCATTGACAGAATTTTGGTTTTTTGCTCTTCTTTGTGTTCCTCGTGTGTTGGGTTATTTTTTGGGTGCTGGGCCAACGCATGAAAGGGAACAAGGAAGGACTGCGTTTCCAGTCTATGAACTGGACAAGCCATGTGTAATTTAATCGGATTTTTATTACAAACGATGGGACTGTTGGTATTTTTCTTTGAAGGGTAATGGCTACATAAGTATATGTATATAGACATATGTATGTATGTATGTAGGTAGATAGTCTTTCGTTTTGTTCAACTCTTGACCTGTTGTTAGCATTATGACGATGCTTATTTAAATATTTTGTGAATAATGAGAGGACTGATACACGTGATACCCGACCATAAGGCTTTATTTGCCAATGAACCCCACACACGTTCTAGTCGGAGTGGGTTTGGTAAAATGTTCAGCAAGGAACAGCAGAGTATGGATTTCCACATTTTTCAGAGCATTCAGCATTGGAAGCCCAGAATTGGTTGGTAAAAGAGAAATTCTCCCAGAAATGTGGAACAAATGTTAACCAAGTATTTTGAGGCCTTCTACCTGTGGATAAACGAAGATAATTTTCGACAGGATTTCGTACTCTAAAAAAGGACTTGAACTCTGTGCATACGGTGTGTAACAGGGTTGCAAATGCATAAGTACGATCAGAACAAAAGGCTTTCGAACTGCAACGATTACCTAGACTTTACTGGGCTTAGGATTTGCTTAACCAAGGGTTCGACTGATTGTATCTTTCATCATCAAAGGACTCATTGTTGGTTTTTAAGTAAAACAACTTGTGTTTGAGGTATTTTATTTCGGACTATATCGATGAGAGTTAAACGATCTATGAGTCCTACATGGAGAAAATGCAGGGAAAACATTGCTGCCAGGTTCGTAGTGGCAGGAACTCATAAGGCGTTCAGGAGGCTAACAGGCGATGGTATTTACTACATATGTACATACATATACTACAATCAAATCATTGTGGTCAGTCTATAACAAGAACATATCTGCAGAACTCATGAGACTTTGTTGCAGGGATATGCCGAAAGCTCCTGGTATTATAAGAGAGCACCATGTGATCAATGTACGTCTGGAACTACCCAACAAGGACTCTGGAGAAACTGCATGGACGAAGAGGAAGTGCTATATCTTGCCGGAACTAAACGATCTACTAAATATTGAGCAAAACAAACGCTTGAGCTTCTACCACGCATGGTCTCAGGGGAGAGGTGTGTTGTAGCTCAAGTTGTTAGAGGGTTAAACTATGGACCAAGAGGTACGAGGTTCGAATCCCATCCAAACACCTAAAAGTTTTTTCACGACCCCACATTTCGCGAGCGTCTGAAAACATCCGAAAGTATACCTGCATAATACGAATGGTGGTGGGGGTCTTCTTCAGCTATTCTACAAAAGGTCACCGATCTCATTTTGCCGGGTATGATCGCTACCTGGAGACAGGTAAATGTAATCGTCGCCCACAAAGCTAAATCTTATAGTCTATGCAACATCATTTATTCTCAAAGTATGGTAAGAGTCACTGACGTTCAAGTCAGTTGGGACACAGGAAATGTAAATCCAGGAAACGTATTTATAATTATCTTGTGAAGAAGGGACATTACCGAAGAAATAGCTCTGTTTGCCTTTCTTGACATTGAGGGCACTTTGGATAACATTGGCTACTAGCAAGGGAATTAAGTAACAAAACTATGAAGGATTCAGTCAACCGGTGGATTAGGTCCACGCATGAAAGTCAAATCATTTTTTCCTTCTCTAGAAAACTATCAATAGGTGTTATCATAGTTAAAAGTTGTCGCCTAGGAAGAGGTCTTTCTTCATTTTTATGGTCACTAGTCCTCAACATCTCATTGATCTTCCAGCACCTTCATCCCCATATTAGTTGTGAATGCAGCACTACATTTCCAGCATCATGCAAGGTGCATTAATACACGTTTTAGAATGCTACAGCCGGAAGGAACTATCCATCAAAACCGTTCTAGTGGCTTTTGCGAAAAGAAAACCATCATGAACGAGGATTACAACTTGGGTATGCTATTATTGAGATTACTGTTGGAAACAGTAGTTTCGAGGTAGTAAAGGAGTTTACCTACCTCGAAGTAAATATCATTTTCACGAATGACAGTCTAGTGGAGATTTGTCGAAGACTTACCCCAGTAAGCCGCTGCTACTTCGGTTTCTCGAACAAAACCATGAAGTGCTGGGCGATAAGTAGGAAAGCAAAGCCGATTTCTAGCATATTCGAGAGAAAATAGCGAACTCTATGAGCAGTACCAAGATGTGGATGTAGTTCAAAAAACCAAAGCACTTCGACTACACTATCTCGGCCACATCGAGCGAATGGACTATCATGCTCCAGCAAAGAGGATCTACAAATCACAGACTCGGATTAGCGACGACAAGGAAGACCGAATCTTCGTTTTAAGGATCAAACTATCGCGGATGGCAAAACTATTGGAACCAACCAACCAACTGGAACCAACGTGCCCGGAATAGAAGAAAATTGAAAGGCTGCCGTGTGTCAGGCAGAGACTCTTTGCGGATCGGTAAGTCACTAAGTTGGTACATATATTGGACCATGCAAACTGGTCTTGATTTGAGGCCTGATCTAGTGGGAGATGGAATCTAAAATTCCAGCTCGAAGTCTCGATACCCATTTAAAACTACTCTCCATTTCATTTAAACCCAAGCCAGGTTTAACCTTCGAAAAATATCAACGACGCAGAGAGAGGAGCACTTAAAACACAGTGGTGTTCAATTTACTGGACTCGAAAGGGCCTCTGGTGGTCAAGTAACTGGAGGGAACGGATCAGGAGATGAACAAGCTTGGGCTGGCACCAATTTTATGTTGATAAGACATGAACGTTACCGCTGTGTCAATTAGTCTGCTTTCTTAGTGCTGATTAATGATTGAGAACATAGACTTTGTCTGGCCCTCTGAGAAAATCTCTAGGGATTGGGATTTGATGAACTTGAAACCCTATGCAATATGTCACCGCAGCGTAGTGGCTATCCAGCTATTGCCTTAGTCGTTCATTGTTCATGATGAAGTTGGCTGAAATAATTGCCGCCCCTTTGCTTACGGTTGGTGTTCAAGATTTCAAGCTCGTAGGTCGACTTAAAGAGGGGGTTTCACTTTGGGACTTTAATAGTTTTCGGATTAGTGCAATTATGGCTGGGAACAGGGAGCCATTGTGTTGGTGCACACCTCAAAGTTCCACATCTATTCTTGAGATATGTGTACTATTCAGGCGCACCGGTGAGCTATCAAGCTTCACTCTGAAGAACTTTAGGGTTGCGGTTCAGCACGGAGTGGTTGAAAATGACAGCTTGACATACTTGGACATTTCCTAAAATACTTATTCAAAACTTTGATATCAGCGTTCAAGGCTCTAGTTTCCCATAAGTTCTGGCGTTGGGTGACTATAATTATGTCACCGGGATATGAGAACTTTTTCGACACAGTAGGAGAAATATCTTCGATGCACAGGTTGAATAGAGTCGGTGTGAGTACTAACACTTGCAGTAGCCCAAACCCGGCAGTGTCTACGCAGCTCCGTCTACTTCGGAAGGCATCTTGGTTGAGTGGGATGTGCTGATTCTATTGAAAATAATACGTTCGTAGTATCTAGCACGAGCTCAACGTATTTTCTAGGTCTCAGAAAAGGGATATGGCAGTTTTCCCGTATCTATTAATATTGTGACGGGCCACACGCTATGGAGAGTTATGCATATCTATAAGTGATAGGCAGTTGGATAAAACAGATGCAACTGGCTAGAGAACTAAAATACGTTCGATGCAAACAAAAATATTTACAAAACACCGGCCGTTTGAAACCATTTACGGGATCAGTATTGCATTCCCGAATGTCTACACCAATTTTCATTAGGAGCTACTTGTAAATCCAGTCAGAAGTAAGTAAATTGTTTAAAAAAAACCGCTCGCAGCAGATTGCCATGAGAAAGTAAGTCTCATTAGTCCTTGAGAAGAAAACCTTACCAACACAACGTCGAAACGAGTTACGGGGCATTTATATCGTTGGAATCTGCTGTTCCACTGTTTTCTCTATAATCCCACAGACACAATGATTTTCGCTACCAAAACGAAATCTGAATGTGAATTGCTCCTGAAATACAATTCAAAACAATACCCGAGGACATCCAGACGAGAAACAACACACCTCAACCTATACCTCAGTTGTAAATCCAAAACTGCGAATGCCCCCTCAGGCAGCAGTGGTACCTCAAATTTCCAAAAGGTAGATAGAGTATCCTTTTCAAAGCAAGGACTACATACATACGTACTGTATGCGATGAGATGAAATTGTTTAACTATTTGCAAAAGGATACACACACGGCAAGAGTTCAGCATCAGCACCATGCTGCAACATGCTCAATTATTTCGCTTATATTACTATATACGGGTATGAACTGGCATCAACCCACCAGGATCACCTACATATACGAGTAAACAACAGACATTTACTCCCGAAAAATTCACCCAAAGTCATACACATCCAATGGGTTTAGATCCTTTGTGGCTTTAACCGATGACACTGTACATGTGTGTAGTGGTGCTGCTTACAGTCTTATGACCTCATTTTGCCACAGGAACCGAGTGCATCCAACCTTTCGTATTTTGCTTGTGCTCTGTGCGAAGAACTGTCATAATCCCAGGAGCTGATGCCTGTGTCTACATGGGAATCACACGACTGTGAACTGGGGGTTTTCCAGAAAACAGGGATTTCACACACAAGAAGACGACGACGACGACGACAACGATGTTGTCTGTTACCCCACTCCCACCTGATAGAGTTTGCTCTATTGCTATTGTCTTTTGGTGAAGAGCAAATTTTCTTAACTTTTGTGGCACCATCGGGATTTGGAATATGAATACTTGTTTGTTTCGTCTGGAAGTCCCAAATGGCAAAAGGATACACACCGTGGCAGACTCCCATCCGGGGCAATGTGCATCAAAGGCCAACAACAGATTGGCATAACAAGGATGGGAATTTTTATTCCTTTCGAGGAAGACATGGAATTAAATTTATGGTAAAATTTCTATTGCAGAAGCAGGACGATGATGATGGGAGTTGGAAGTTTCTTTGATCGGGTAATTGGTACATTATTTCAATAAAACGCACGGGGGATACCGGGGCATGCAGTGAAGACATTCAAGGATACGATGGAGGAGAGTTTGCACATGTGCTGATATCGCGTTCTTGTGGTATGGAATCCGGAAGGTTCATCTTGAAAGCAGTGACCCCGTTTATCATAAATCCAATACAGGGTGCGCTGAAGCTTGCCAAAATGAGAATTTCATTCTATTCAAAGGTTTAAGGATGCTTGTGTATTATTAGGGTAGGTCAGGGTATGAAACGGCTTTAATGGGTTTAGCTGTGAATGAGGAAAAAACCTACATCACGACTCGGACGAATCGAACAGAACGTCACAACTTTGTCTACTTCGGCTCCACTATAAACTCTAACAACAACATAACTTTAAAGATCAAACGAAGAGTTACTCATTTCAATCACTGTTTCTTTGGTCTAAGCAGGGTATTGATTAGCAAGGCCTTCTCAAGAAACGCCAAGATGACTCTTCATAAGAACCTCAATCTTCCCAGTCTTGGTCGTGGACGGATGAACAGATGATTGATAGTATTTGCAGGAAGAGACTTAACAGCGACTTAGTCGCCTTAGATGGATAGGAGATATAAAGCCAATGGACTCAACGCTCCAGCCCGAAACGTCTTCGATTCGAACACGGAGGTACATCGCAGTAGAGGAAAACCTCGACGTACATAGATGACGCACACAACCTCAACCAACTTGAAGTTAGCAGCCGGAGGCAGTTAGACAAAAACCACGCTAACTGGAGACGCTTATGGTTGAGGCCAAGTTCCACCCGGACTGAAGAACCACAAAAGTAAGTAAGTAGGGTATGAAGCTCTGTTAGAGGGAAAAACCTCACCACGTCTCCACGGAAGCTGTAAGGTCCATTGTAAGCCCTGTTGTGAGTCCGAAGAGTGTTTATGTGGTCGGTGTAACCGCTGACGTAAGACGCAGATACTTCTCTCGCTTCCGCGCTTCAATAGTTTGGGTTTCCTTGAGAGTTTAAAGGACATTCCCTTCGACCAACTGGTTGGTTAGAACTCAATCATGATTGGGTTTGTGTTGCTCACGACTAGCTTAGATCTTTCGTATCTAGACAGCCCAACATTTCTATCAGTTTCTTGCCATGGCAATATCCTGTGGTAGTTATGGGTTACAAGTTTAACAACTCGGACAGTCATTCCAATAAAATTCACTCACAACAAGGAACAGGAATCCCTCCTCTTCGTAGAACACGAGGCAACTTAAGCCAAAAAGTGACGGAATAAACTGAAACTACTTCTACTACCATTTTTGGGGACAAAAATCCTGTAAAGTTTCCCCACTCTGATCAACTCTGAAGAAAGAATTGTATGTGCTTTCACTCTTTATGAACTTTCATTTGAATATCCCGGCCGCCGGCAGGGGCAGGAGCTCAAGTTAGACATATGACTGTGCAAATAACTGAAAACGTTTCTTTCTGAATAAAACAGCACAAACTCTTTGCCAAATTGTAAATTTTCTCCTCCAACTAGGACGCGGGCAAAAGTTCAAAAACTCCTTAACCTCGATTTCTCTTAGGAAAAGTGGAAAAGCTTAAAGGACCTCCCTCCCTAACCAATGTATTTTAACACAAAATCAATTTGTTTGTCTGCGAAGTAAAGCATTTGCTAATTGTTTTGACGCGGCGCGGTTTTAAGCCATTTGTCCTGTGACTAGTTAACTGTGTGTGCTCGCCTCTAAAGCAGGACATAAATAAAATGCTCCAACGTCCGACCAACCAACCACGACGACGTGGAGTGAGTAATTTTCAAATCCTGCAATATGTCAGAAGTTTGCGAACATTTAAAATAGTTTTTTGTTTTTTGTTCTGTTTTGCTTCTGTTCGTTCGTCGTCCTTTTTCCACGTTTTGTGGCACCGACTTAATGTCCTGCCATGATGAAATGCGAGGACCCTGTGCCATCTCGCCGTCGACGAAAAGTTGGCTACAATGTTGTGCTACGTTTCACCCCCAACTTAGCTCGTCCTTCAGCTCCACGTTTGCCACTTGAAGGGGATGAACAAAAAAAAAAACAAAAAAAATTGGAATTTCTTCGCAGCCACGGTGTCTGCGAGTCGGTATTTTAAGGCAATCAAAAGAGGATAACTAGAGTCCGGGTGCCTGCGCCACTACTACTGCACACACTACGAGCACTGGTGTTGGTGTCAGTGTTTTGTGTTGCAGCTTCAACCGCACATTGCCGACCCACTTGCTGTCAGTAGTGGAACGCCGCCGTCGCTTTCTCGCTAAGTGGGCGTATGTCCGGACATTGTTGGTGGCATAATCCTTTGGCCTTATTTGAATCTAACTCAGACTCTAC
The DNA here is from genome assembly GCA_963583995.1 of Xylota segnis. NCBI lineage: Eukaryota > Metazoa > Arthropoda > Insecta > Diptera > Syrphidae > Xylota > Xylota segnis. The sequence goes on along the minus strand of OY757237.1, from coordinate 69,963,984 downwards.
CCTCCATCCGTTTATATCTTTCGCTTTCCCTTGTTTGGTTAAGTTAAAAGTTGCGACAGTTCACGGCGAGAAAAAAGGGAAATCTGAGTAATTGGACTGCGTCGGGAACCACCGAAAGGAACATTCGAAAGGAAGACGAGAAACCAGTGGCCCAGAGGATGCTCGGCTAAAAGCCGCAACGAAATTTTCTTAAATGATTCGAGGCTTGGTTGTGTATTGAAGTGGAAAGAACCGGATGCGATGAAAGGTTAACAGCCTAAACTGGAGAAAGGAGTGTTAAAATCATGCAAAGCAATTGAGAGGAAGATCCTGGAATGAGCGTTCCACTTAAGGGAAGTTTTAACGTCCTGTGAAAGAGCAGTCTCAAGTGGCAGCGATTTAAGACATCTGCTTCAGATTAAAGATGCGAAGGAGTTGGATTTGGAGGTTTGCTGACCTTAATCTACTAAAGGACATGTACAGTAAAAGTTTCTTTTTTATCCTGGTTACATACCTACACATATGTATCTGATAATACCAGATCGTAGATTGGCTCCATTGGCTAGATTGGTTTTGATGATTTGATTAATAACTTTTTCTAATAAGTACTTGAGTCGAGTAGTCAATTAGGGTTTAAAGCCTTGAACCTTTCTAATGTCTGCATGTCTTATGACAATCAGGTCCTTCGAGTCTGATGGTAGCACCTTAGCTTGCCGAGTGCGTGTCATTCACATCCACGATAACTATGGGTTGGCGGTAAACACCCCTCACACTAGAGTTAATATCTTGGATTTTTCTTTAAAAAAAGGACTGAATGTTCTATAAGCCTTGGAAGAGGGCCTTTGGGAGAAGATGTACAAGGCAACTATCAAACCTATCATCTCCCATAGGTCTTTAGTCGGCTGGACAGCGATTGGTACAAAAAGATAAGGAGTTCTGAGCAAAAAGCAGAAATCGATATAGACTTCATGCCATTCCCACGGACTTGTTCATAAAACGTTCTGCCACAAAAGACTGAGTGAATCCAACCTGTGGAAACAGATAGTCCACTATGGACATGATGCGTCGGAACATTGACACATTTAAAGAAACGAGGAAGTGGATACATCGGCAAAAAGGCAATTGAAAATGAACCTGACACCTCTATACTCTCAGCGGCAAAAGGGCAAAAGAGGTCAACTCGTCCTGGTTACTAGACTGTGGCACCTCTTGGCACTGTGGCAGGAGATGTTGAATACGCCATTTTGCAAGAACGATGACTACGCACCCTAGGATTTAGGTTCTTCGCAAGAACCAGTGTGTTAACACAATATTAAGATATCAGATCTCTTCCACTCCATTAAAGCTATTTATTATAGCTATGCCTGTATATAAAGCCTGATTTACGTTTGAAAATATTTCCACTTTATCCAAAAAAGGCAACAAGCTAATAGACCTAACATGTGAGGTTCTTAATAGACTACCCGTTCTTGAAATTGATATTACTTTTGCATGTTTCATGGTTCAGGAAACTGACAGGATAAGATACACAGTTTAAGCTTCAAGAACTTTGAAGCAATATCACTTAGACTAAGCAAGGATTTGATGGAGCACTTAGAATGTCTCCTATTTCTATGTGAGTTACATGAGGCACATGTGAGTAACATGAGGCACATGTCAGATCAATAAACATTCTCATTGGGACCAGAAAGATTTTCCTTAAAGGATGAGCCCATGTCATCACATTTTGTCATGTACCACTTGCCCACCGAACACAACTTTAATAGGGGCTGCAAATACTTAATATCATCCAGAACTGGATGGACATACAGTGATGTCCTGCACCATCAATCGCTCTCAATTCATACAGACGAGGATAGAGTCGATGCCGGAGTCTTCTCAGAAGACCTGAACATTTGCATCTCCTTTGACCTCCCACACTATAGCAGCGTTTTTCGAACCGAAGTCAATATCATTCGTCAAGCAACTGATTGGCTGGTGGTTTATGCAGTATCAGCATCGGATAGTGTCATATATTTACATCGACAATCAGCCAGCCATCAAATCTCTGTCATTTAACACTATGAATAAGATATTTGAACAGCACACCCTAACCCTTTGCTGGGTACCAGGTCACTGCATCATACCAGAGAATTGTGAGGCTGGCGAACTCCCTAGAAGAGTCTCCTCTAATTAAGATGGTATACAGCAACATCGTATGCTAAATATATAAGAGAACGCCGAGGTTAATCATCAATGGCATTGTTAGGCTGCTCTGGCTGACCCTAATTACAATCAGGTCCATCGGACTCCTAAAACACAAGGGACGAACCCTTTCCAATATAGTCAGTAACTATGTTAAAGGAAGACATGCTCAAAGGCTGGGCATACCCTACAACGAGTTCTGCAGAAGATGTATGGACGAAGACGAAGAGGAGACCATTAGTGACATTCTATATACTTACACTGCCCTCGCCAACATTAGGGAAGCTACACTCAGTACCGCTTGCACGGCTAAGATTAACTCTTTTACACAAAGGGACAGATGGTTCCCAGAGTAAAAGAATGATCTACCCACCTTACATATTGGCAGCACAATGTGAACCTTGTTCGGTCTAAGTGCATCCTCAACGAGGGCCGGTATAAACGAACTATAAAACCTAGCAGACATAGCTAGAGACAACTAAAAGTTACTACGTTTCTGAAATGTCATATCCCTAACCAGCCTCGTGTAGACCAAGCCGTCTTGAAAGTTAGAGGAAACTGAATAAATTGAATAAATGTCAGCAAAGCGATATTTATTTCCGATAAATAGTGAATAAAACAACAGGAGGACGAATTATAATTTTTTTCTATTTCAACCCAAGGTCCACTGATATATTCTAATCTCTCTTCGAGACCATAAATCTCGCTGCATCCCCCCCTTAAAAATGAGAAATCTTAAATTAGATCAAAGTAAAAAGGTTCATACTTTTTATTCCTTTAAATTAGGTCTAGGGCTGTTGAGGAACCAGTTAAAACAGAAAGTTACCCAAAAGGAACGAAAGGAAAAAAAAGCGAACCCATCCACTCCAAGGCAAAAGCAAATGGAAAACAATTTTTGAGTTTTTTTGCTTCTTCTTCTCACTCATCTTAAACAGATCCACTTTGCAATTGCTTAAGGGTGCATCCTTATCGAGTTCGAAAGAAAATTATTTTAAAACCAAAGAAGTTCAAGGCTGTTGATGAAGTTTCCATTAAGACGTCCCTTTTTTTCCAAAGTTTTCGGTTTACCTACAACATTTTTGTGTGAATTTTTCAATTCATTTACAGATCCACATGTGGAATAGCAACAGCTTTCATAAATCTTACTGCATTCCTGCTGCGTGCCTCGTCCCCTTTTAGCCCGAGAGAAAAGTGAATTGTTCCAGAATAATGCGAAATTAAATTAGCAATCCAAAGCTGCATATCTTTCACCTGTTCAGCAACTACTCTGAGCCAGTAAATCTGTGAAACCACATGCAGTGCACACAGTGAGATGCATCCCATACGCACACAGCCACGTAGTCGGTGTTGGCCAAAAACAAAAGGTAAAAAGTCATCGTTAAGCTATAAAATCATTTAGATACGAGCAGCAAGAAACTTTACCATGTTTCACTCAAATTAAGTTAATTGTACCCAAAAGTCATTTTGTGAGACTTGCCTTGGTGTGAGTGTTTGCGGTCCCCAAGGAGAGGGCGACGACCAACTACACTAAGTGGGTGGTGAAGGTGTATCCTGGCACAAAAGTTCGATGATACCTCTGAGGATAAACAAAACCCGGAGTGTAGTCTCAACTCTATGAAAACTGTCGATGTCGCAGGAGGAAGGAAACAGCAACAACAACAACAACAGCTACCAATCGGTGCACTGTGTATGCGGACTGTGTGTGGGAGATTAAGTTTGTTTGTGTTGGAACTCTCCAGGATCTCGGTTGGAATTTTCTTTAACTTAAACTTTGGTGCTACGTCTGTTCGTGCTCCTGCTACTGCCGGTGGTATGGTGATAGTGGTGCTGGTGCAGGTGCAGTTGGCCCTAAAATATTTTTCAGGATTTATGGCTGTGACTTGGTTTGTCACACAGAGAAGAGAGAGAGAGAGAGAGAGAGAGCGGATGTGTGTGTGTGAAGTGTTGTGTTGCGAATGTATATATTTTGAAATCATATTTTCGGTGAGTTGGGAACTTGGTAGGTACTGCATTTTTGGATGCGGAGACGTGGATGTAGGAAAGAAAGGAAATCAATTTCCTGATTGGATAAGAAAGGGAAGTGAAATTCGAATTCAATTCAAGAGAATACACTTGCTATGTGCATATTTGTAGAGCGGCTCAGAGCACACTATAGATTTCAAATGAATATGTCTGCACAGTTATTCAACTATGTGCTGCATATGCATATTGGACATAACAGCTACCCATTCCATATATAAACAATCAGAGTAAATAAGTGATTAAACAATGAGAGCGAATTGAGTAGTCATGGAGAGTGAACGCTGACTTTTTTCAATTAAAGTGACAATGTCATGGCTATCCTTGACCTCTTCTAGATCACTAATCGCTTGGAAAACTTGAGAGAATATCACACCTTTCCTCCTCTTGTATAGCTCCCTTAACTTGACACAAGCGATCGCATGGACCACCTATATGTATGATCGTCATCACACTGATCTTCCACCTAACCGAGAGCTTGTACAAATAGAGAGTCAATTGCGGATACATTACATCAGCTCCTATTGCAATTGATTCTGTCGATCAACTGATCTTCCACACAACCGATCTTCTTCCGATATCGATCTTGTAGAATTGCCACAGGTAAAAACTGGCCAACAGTGGAGTATGGAAAGATTAAGTCCATTGAACGGATGATCTTGAACTACGACTGATCAAATTGCGATGATGATCCTGTACCAATCGTATCAGAAAAGTGATCTGCCATAGAACGTATCTCCTAGAATTCTATTTGAACTGATCTTTCGTTTTGAAATTGAGTTCAAAGCATATTCAAACTCTTCTTCAACCGATCCTTCATCAAAAGAAATGATCCTCTGATTTGATCAGCAAATTTTATTCCTTGAGGTTTATGTAGATGAAAGCTAACTACCCACCTCAAGTCCTTCCAAAAAATGAAAAAGGATAACAAAGCAAGCCCCTTTTAGGACAAGAAGAGACCTGGAAACCGTAGCAGATCAGCAAAATGATCAGCTTGTAGTCTTCAAAAGGATAAATGAGAGAACAGCGAACGGAGGTTGATGAGTAAAACAAAGAGTCTCGAAGTCTTAGTGAAAGACTGAAAAAGTTGTTACAGAAGAGCCTGGGCTTAACTATATGAACTCAAGAGCTCGCCCTTAATTCCTTAATTGAAGACGCAATGGTTTTGGTACGAAAGTGGAAGTGGAAGTGAGAATACTGACTTAAGTGGTACTGAAAGTACTTGGTGAGACGACAACGAAAGACGCATTTAAAAGTGTCAAAGTCTGTACACGCCAGTTACAGAGAATCCAAGTCATATCATGAAATTGGAGTGGACTTCTGTGCTGGATTCAATACAGGAAATATTCCTCTACGAAAGCGTGGTCCAAAAGGAACATGTCGGGAAGAGGAACTCGCTGCTCAAGGCTATCTATCACCTTCTACACGTACGTGAGTTTTGGAGTCGAAGAAGCTATATTTAGTGAACCGTGCAGAAGCGCAGCAGAATTATACAACTACCTGACACAACAGACATAGGAGCCATGTGAACTGGTGGTAAGGATCTATTCCAAGAGGGAGCTACTATATTAAAGCTACAATAGCTGGCGTCCACACGATTGGATGAGCGTATTTGGAAACTATCACTCCGATATCATAGTGAGAAGTCCAGTGGTAATAGCTGGCGACTGCAGCGGTGTTAGCCAAATGATGAGGAAGTACTCCTTTGTCGAGAGCTCCATGTAGCAATTCAGAAAAACTAGTCCAGGAGTATCAAGTTGTGCTACGAAGTTGTAATGCAAAAAATATGAAAGTAGATTCCACAAGACCAGGATACCATTTCTGTGGGCCCAGTGAAAGATTTACCAGCGAATCGGAACCACATCTTGGAAGTCTTTCAAAACTACTGACAGAGAATAGTCACAACGAGTATAGTAGCACAAAAGGTAGGTACGATACAGGGTTCAGCTTGTGGCAAGCTTCTGTGAAATGTCATGCCTAAAGGGACATTCAAGCTATTTACACCAGAAGATAGTATGTTTTGCGGACAATGTTTTTTTTTTTTTTTTATTTATTTATTCATTTATTTATTTACCTGCGAAGCCTAATGGCTTATCTGCAGGAGATTGAGTACCTATGCTATGTACATATCTGTTAATCATCAAAGTTAATGCATTTCTACATGTAAATATTTAGTAGTAAGAAATTTTTGATTTATGCGTTAATTTAAAAAACAAAACTGAGCTAAATTGTATAATAGTATCTACATATTTTAGTTTTAGTGAAAATAGATATAAATATATTAAGTTTAATTTAATTATTTAATTGTTCTCAGTTATGAACTCTAGGTAATGGATTCTAGAAAATATTGTTTAATTTTTCGTTTTCTAACATTTATTTGATTTATGTTGCGAAGATGTTGAGGTAGATTGTTGAGTACGTTTGGCACGATGTACTCCAGTCTTCTTCTGCCGTACTCATTTATGATCGCTGGAAGTTGAAGTAGACCCTCAACTCGTCTCCTTGTGTTCACCTGGTGAGCAATTGGCGTTCGGAAACTTGGATCATCATAGTACTCCAGGGCTGCACTCATCTTAAAGATCTGCCTCACTTCAAGAAGGCGTACGATGTTGGTTGTTACGTGGCCTTTCGACATCAACTTTAACGCCCTGTCTTGGATCTTTTGTAGCTTTTCGATGTGCGTTTGCGCTGCACCTCCCCAAGCTAACACACCATACCGCAATCTGAACTCTATGAGAGCATAGTACACTTGCTTATGCACAGACGTCATAGATTTGTACTGCAGACAGGCCAGCGCAAACAGCGACCCCTTCAATTTGTTTCGCAGATCGTTAATGTGAGCATCGCAAAGGAAATCGCAGTCAATTATAATGCCTAGATATTTGTATGTATCAACCATTTGAATATCGTCACAACTGGATGCATTTGCACATCTGTAGCTCTTCAACAAAACTTGCGACGGTGAATAGTTTGGGCTCCGGATGTGCATTAGTTTTGTTTTTGTGGCATTGATAACCAGCCCATTGTCGTGACACCATTTGCCAGCTTCGTCGAATTCGGCTTGCATTATCCTTGCTGCTTCTTCTAGGGATTGATGACACACAACAATTGCCGTGTCATCTGCGTAGGCGAATGGGAAACTTTTCTTAAAACATTTCAGCAGTTCGTTGGTGTAAAGAATGAAAAGTAAAGGACCCAGTCTACTGCCTTGTGGAACTCCATATTGAACTTTATAAGCCCTGCTGCAACAATCTTTGACTCTCACCCGAAATGTCCTCTCTGCCAAATAGTCTGCTAACCAGTATGTCAGCTTTCCCCTAATTCCAACTCTTTGGACAGCATCGATAAGTTTGTTGTGGTCGAGAGTATCAAATGCTTTGCTGAAGTCCAAAAACAGAACTATGGTGTGGTGACGTTTGCTGAGACTGGTGTTGATGACATTCGCGAAATCGCCAAGAAGCTGGTTTGTACTTCTACCCTTTTGAAAACCATACTGGTGTTTGCTTATTAGATCGTGCTTGTGGATGAAGTCCCATATTCGATTTGACACGATCTGTTCTATGATCTTCTCGATAGCTGGCAAGATTGCAATCGGACGATAGTTCTCCGACTGTTTTTTGCTACCTCCCTTGTGTATCGGTCGAACAACTGCCTCTTTAAGTTTTTTTGGTACCGTCGAAGTGTTAAAGCTTAGATTTATCATTTTAGCTATTATTGGAGCAAAGATATCGGCGTTTGATCTTAAATCCATGGCTCTGATACCATCAGCCCCAGGCGCCTTTTGAACGTTCAAACGATACAATATATCAGCTACCTCAATGCAGCTGATATCTCCCAAATATATGGAGTCTCGTAGAACAGCGTTGCGATGCGTAGATTCGGTAATGTTACACGTATGGATAATGGATGCTGCCTGTGTCGAAAAGAGGTCACCAAATTCATCAGCTAGTTGTGCTGTGTTTACATTAGGCGAAAAGTTGTTCCTAATGACATCATCCAAATTGGGTTTCTTTCGACCTAAAACTTCGTTTATTCGTTTATTAATGCATGTTATTTTCTTCTTTTGTAATATTAATTTCTACCAAAACAATTACATCTAAACAACTCAATATTGGACATATACTAGCACAGAAGACATCCCAGTTTTTCCTTAACGATCTAATATTTAGACATAGACAACGAAAATTAAGTTTTTTTAATTCATTTTTTGTTTGATTGAAATTTTTGAACTTCATGTAATTTAAATCGAACAATTCTTCTATGTTGCAATAGTTCAGGTCATAAAGCCTTTGGTAGAAGGATTTCCTAAGAATTGTCAGTAGCAGCTTATCAGAATTAGCTGTCAAATCTGTGCCAATGCTGCTGTCTCCAAATCTGCTTCTAACCATAGGGTTTACCAACAGGAACTAATAAACGAGGAACCAGTGACAAACTTATCACAGACATCAAACAACTTGGCTTAATGGCATCAGCGATGGAACGTGTCATTGGCTGGGGATTCTGAAGAAATCTTCCCCTAATCGTGAATACCCTTACGTAAATCATATTTCTCCGAACACAACTCAAGAAAGACTTATTTAGGATAACACACAGCAAAGTTTAAACAACTAAACATTCCGATAGACTTCCTTGAACCCATGGCATTTCCCTTTAATTAAAGATATGACACAGCCTGCATTATACAAACAGGAGCAGGAGCTGCCTATACGTTGTGCTAAGACAACAAAGAAAACCAATTTTCTTCGCCACTCATAAACACAAAGTCTGTCAATAATTTTATCGCCATCGCGCTCGTATTGAATGTCCTTAGAGTTCTTCCTGTCGTCGTCGTCGTCGCGCGCCATCAAATTCCCAATTAATTTAACATTTATCTTTCGTTTCGGCAAACGTTCACCAAAAATAACTCTCCACACCGGTTTCCGCTTAACACGATCGAAAAATCGAAAAATCGGGCATAAAATCAAATCCAACGGCAGCCGGAATATATCCTTGCTGCAGCATCCAGGGAGTCAAACTCCCCGAAATTGACTGAAGTGATGATATCTACGAAATGAAATCGCATAAATTTTATTCCACGAAAGTGTAACAAGAAAACAAGAAAGGAACTCCATCGAGAGGGGGTGAATTCCTGAACATACATACAAATGTACATATGTAGGTGAGTGCTCTACCCATTCGGGATTCCTTCTCAGGTTTCTGCAAACGTGCCGACACACCATGAACTGCTACTTTCGTAAATGCGTCTTTAATCATGGATGTAAACAGATTTTCCCGGCCGCAAATACTTTTCTACTTCTCCCCTGCTCGGCATAGCAAGCTGCTCATGCACACTAAGGAACATCGATACGTTAGGCACACCGTGTATCCTTGCATGATTCCTTTAAGTTTTTGTTTTTTTTTTGTTTTTTTCTGCTCAGCGCGTGATATTCGACTGCTGATTCAAGTTCGATATGCAGACTCCTGACGTTCGTCCTTATTTCGATGCTTTTATGAATATTAACAAGTACCGCATTGCCAAATGCACATTTCCTTTTTCCGGAGGTATGTGCAGTGCAGGACGCAAAACATTCGAAGAGAGATTTACTGCTTGCGAGGATGCAATGTAAGTAACATTCGATTGGAGGCGATGAGACAGGGCAGGGAATGTATTCCTTTTTTGAAATTGAAAAGCCATACAGGGAATTAGGTCCTTTTATTCATATTTTCTTTTTTAATGGCAACAAACAATGTAGCATCGAATTTCCACCGCACTTACTGTCTCTTTGTGGTGACTTCCGCCAAAGAGACGCGGCTTGTGACAAGGCTTTGTGAGGAGTAGAAGGCTTGTTTTCTAATTGAAAGGGAATTTGAAGTGCGCGCTCCAGTGGCGTCTCTAATTTCACTGGTACCGTCAGCGGAAATGTAAATAAATTGACAAGCATTCGTCAGATACTTTTTGTTGGTCGGAGTTCGTGGTCTTTTGTATTGCGTGAGACTTTTTAAAAGGAGTGGCACGGCCTAGCATTAGTCTAATAAATACAAACATGGGAACAAATACTAGTAAATACTACAGATGTCTGTGAGGAGACTGCAAACCGACTGGAAATATCTTCGGAACATCTGTTTCTTATGTCATTCTGACACCCACCTTCGGTCAACTAAGAAGTTATTCTTTCGTTCCAGTATAGAAGAGTTACTGAAGAGCCCTTCAAATACAGAGATGAGGTTTTGGTAAGGTGTATAACCCAATTCATCAACCAAGTACAGCCGATGAATGGAATATCAGCGCCATATGTCCTTCAGTAACTATCGAGGTACATGCTATATGTCCCCTTCGGACCTCACTAATCTACATCTAGATTGGCAGATCGACTATGGACCAAATCTTCACACTACGATAAATCCTGCCAAAAAATTCACACAATTTCAAGCCGATGTTCAGCACTTTTCGAATTTGAAGCTCTACAAGGATATGGTTGAAATCGGAGTACCGGGCAAGTTGAAACGACAGTAAACATGATCTGGATTTTCGCAAGTAGGTGCTCTTTTATGTGACAGGAGGTGATATTAGGTGACCCCAGTAGCGTTTATAGAAGCTTTCACAGCAATTGATGAACAAGCAAAGGCAGTCGGTCTTAAAATGAATGAACAAAGTACCATCAGTTCAATCCCTAGGACAATCACTCATACTTTCTGCAACTTCAAGTCTATCAACGAATGACACCCTAGTGGAGATTCGATGACGGAAGAACCTTGGAACCCAATTCTGCTTTGATGTGGCAAAACAAATGCCCTTCAGAATCCTTACTCGAAAGGCAAAATATTCACTATACCGGACTCTAGTCCTGTCAGAGTTCCTATACGGAGCCGAGTGTTGGAGAATAATCACGGACAAGACTTCCGAACAAAATATTCTTTGTTGAATATTTGGCACTGATTGCGAGGAAGGTGAATAGAGGAGAGAAAAACTATGCTCGTCAATTTTACAGATACAGAAGTAGCAGGACTGTGACTAAAAAAGGTTGAATGTTGTTATGTCTCAGGAAGGTTTCTATTCAGAGGCATCATATTCGTTGTACATATTTTAAAGGATGGCCTCTTGCGCAAACCATATGACTAACAATGGGAAAACCCATCATCTTTTCCATATGAAGAGCAGGCTGCGAAGACGTTTGGGAGGGTAACTATCATGAGAAATTAGATAAATTCTTACCTCTTACACCTTACATGAGTGGATTGGGTTGGATATGTATTTCAAGCTGTAAGGAAGTTCGTGATCAAATAGTCTTCGTCCTTCAGACGTACACACATGTATATATGTACATACATTGAGAACATATGTAGATATTCATTAGGGGTTTATTCTACCCAAACAAGGTCTCCACGAAGACACTAGCACCAGACCCCCTTGACTAGTTTTGAACCTATCCATGGAAATTCGACTGCAGCCCTACCAAGGCTGAGAGTCTAGCTGAATCCAGGAAAAGTCTACTCTACATTTGCACACCAGCCAAAGTTCCGGTGTCATTGCATCTGACGGAATATCCATTGAACTAGGTTCGTAGGACAAATGTCGAGCAAATTCATCGAAACACCAGTGCTGTTGATACCAAACCCGCCCATCTAAGACAGTCGATTACTTCGATAGTACAGCCCAAAAGTATCAAAGGCAGGTAGATCAAGTAGAGTTTTGGAGTTTTGTGCAGAAGACGGTTACCTCTAAGGTAACTTCTTCTATACATATACATATGTCAAACCACAAGGAGAAACACCAAGCAACCTCAAACCTTACTAATCTAATCCAAACGTTCTCATCAATTGCCGTTAATGGCAATCATTAACACTTAAACAGTTTAACCAGTAGACAAACTCCGACGACCGAGGTTTACATAACTTTGATGCACAAGCATCATCCCAACTTCACTTGAACTCAAACTCAAACATTCGATTTCCTTAGCAAACTTGTACGAGAATTCATTGTTGCCACGTCAAACTCGGTATGTGTGGCAAAAAAAAGTTAACCATCATCATCCCATCCATCCCTTTAATCCACCACACATATCCTTCGGGCTGGTGGTGGTGGTACAGAGCCACGAACTGTTGCCTGTCACTTTTGAAAATGATTCTTTCTCTTCACATTTCCGTTTGCCCCTTTCCCCACAACCCTGTGCTCATCATCACAGTCACCTTTTCGTGCTTCCGAATAGAGAAACCGGATTATCCGAAATTAATTATAATTCTTATCGCTGCGAAACAAAAAAAAAATAATAAGGAGAAAAAAACAAAGGGCAAAAGTTCCTTTTTTTGTTGTTGTTTTCCTTTCAGCCACGTCGTCGGCGGTGGACCACGGCAAAAGATGCCAGCAAAAGAAATGACTGCACGAAAGCAATTACCAAATCTCCTAGATTAGACGATCCGAAAAATATGCTCTGCAATTTGATTGTGATGACAGGATAATAAGATCTCATCCTTCGTCAAGGCGCTGTGCATAGGAAATTCACCATACAGCTAATGGAGGATTATCTTGTCACAGATATGTCAATGGGTGAGCGAGTAGATACGCCACCACGGTCCATTAACCCCGTAAGCTATCGCGGCTGTCGGGTAGACAAATGAAATTACTATACGCGGCGATTAAATATTTACATTAAAGGACGCGCAATTATTGTTATTAAATTAGTTATGCCTTTGGTATTGTGAAAGTGATTACGTGGCTTATTTTTTTTACATTTCGACTGAATGCGCCACACTGAAGGGCCATTTCGATTTTATTAAGTTGGATGCGTTCAACAATATTTATTCGCAGAAAGATATCATGGCACTGTGGGGAAAGGCTTGGGTAAAGCCTCGGTGTGAACAACTGCAGCAGCGAATGAGTGTAGGGTGTGACACTGGCCTGAAGTATGTGGATTCATTGGCAAAATTCTGTTCTATTCAGCACATGAAATCTATTTGAATTGCGTGGTCTGAATGCATTCTTTTGATTGTCTCTTATAAGAGTTGCACATCTCAGCATATGTGCATTCCATTGTTGCATTTTAAAATTTGGAAAGAGTTAGCCAAGAAAGCGACGCGGGCACTGATGATACGCCGGAGCATAGCGGGCAAATGCTGGGGATGCAGTCTGACCATCCTTAGATGGATGTATGTACATATATTGCTATTGTGAGACCTATGATCATATATGGAACAATTGCATGGACAAAAAAGACCAGTTTGGTCACCAGTTTGCACCAAGCACTCAATACGGTGCAAAGATTTGAATGCCTCTTTATTGCAGGGGCCATGATAACTGACTCCTCTGCACATCGTGGTTTAATAATGCCCAAGTAAAACGATCCTCAGCATGATCAAGGAAGGTGTAGGGAGATACATATGCACTACGCACACAAATACCACTTCTGGCCTACCCTAGAGATGACATCACTAGAAGGTTTAACTTTCAAAAGTATTTCGTCACTAGGCTCAGCAATAAAAAGAATTTGAGCAATGAATACACAATCTACAAGCTGAACGGATGCACCAAGCACCAACCTCTTTCAGGCTGAAATTTATCCCATCGACAGATGTGTCCAAATCCATCCTGATAAAAACCATACCAACTGTGAAACATTCATAATGTCAGATAGCTAAGCCGCTATAATAACACTTGATTCCTATGTTATTAAATCCAAACTCGTGTGGGAATGCATGCAGAGAATTAAGGAACTAAGCAAAAAGAACAAAGTGACCCTCTGCTGGATACCTAGCCATGTGGGAATAGAGGGTAATGAAATGGCCAACTCCCTAGCAAGAAGGGGAGCATCCGAAACGTTTATAGGTCCGGAACCATTCTGCGGAATAGGGGAACATACCCTGAAGACTTTCGGAGCCTAGAGAGAGAAAACAGGTCAAGCACTTGGAACAACGCTCAGGGCATGGGACAAGCCAAGAAGCTTTTAGGGCAATATAACCGGAAAAGATTCCAAGCACATATCACAACAAGCAAAAACCTGCGTATCTTAATGGGCTTCCTAAGGGGGCATCGTAAATTCAAGGAACACCTAAGGAAACTGGGTATATCTGAAGTAGGTCTCTGCAGATTCTGCGAAGAGAAATCCTGGAATATGTTCTAGGATCTTGTGGGGCACTGACTCACAAACGACTGAAATACTTAGGGCAGTACCAACTATCAGATGCAGAAATACAGTCACTAGAGCCAACTCTCATCCTCAGATTCTTAAGGGAAACTGGATTAGAGAAAGTGGTATAAGACGGATTTCCCCCGCCGAGGCGTAGTAGGAGTATACAATCCTCAAGATGATTTCGTGAGGAATCTTACGCGTGGGGAACTCTAACGAAGGCATGTACCTCTCCGATGTGTTAGAAGGGGAAACAATAGATCGATAAGGTGGCGGTGCAATATACCCCTCATTCAAATAGTGGGACTTTCCTAAGTTGGTACATCTGTCATCTACACGATCTGTCGACTTGTTCGTTTTCACATCTGCCTAATAGTCATACACAACCCAAAAGCGCGCTCAGTTTAGTAATGTTGGTCTTACGCACCTGCGATTGCTCGATTACTGAACTAAATGAAGTATTGAACTGATGAACTCAATGACTACGGAAATTTGAGATGAGTAATGAGTCGGACGCAGTAAGCAAATAACCCAAACTAATCGGAACCAAAGCGGACAGGATGGAAAATTAGGCCAACATATTAGGCACAATATAAAGTAATAGAGTACCAGCTGGTCCCTACTCGGTAGTCATGCGGTACTCATCCCATCAAAACGGGTGTATATTCTTTTTTGTAATGAAAACGCCTCCAAAATGTGGGCGTGGATAAAGACAATGTATGGATAAATACTTAAATAACTATACTATAATTTAAAAACCTAAACATTTGATTTGAATACCTTTTTTCCGATTTCAAGTAAAATAGTGAAGCTATGAGAAATTGGATATGGCAGTGGGGGGGATAAGTGATTCAAAAACTTACTCTAAACCCAATGAACCTGTGATGAGTTAAAGACGTACACTGAATTTTCATAAAAAAAATTTGTACAAGTTTATATAGTTATGTATGTATATCTACTTATAGATAAAAATAAAGAAAGTAAAATGAACCAGATTTGAGCTCACTCACCTCCTTTCAGTAAACAATTGACAACTGTGGTTGAATTTATCAACATCCTTGATCGTGCAGCAGACATATGGAAATACGTACAAGCACTCCCGAACGCGAACCGATAGCCGCGGGTTATTCATTACACACGAGACTGGCTTAAGCTTTTTGGTTATGGTCAGAGCCTTTGGCACATTGAATACAGAGGAGCACGAGCTTTTGCTGATCCAAGCTTTTGGAATTTGACAAACAAAACAGTTTCTGCCATTCCAATAGAAAAGCACTAACATTGGAAGGCTTTGAGCTTATAGCGCCGTTTGAAAAAATACAGTTTTTATTTTGATTTTTCTGGAACATTTGGCATATTTCTTTGCAAATACAAAATGAAAAACATAAAAACACTAAAGTTTTTCATGCCCCAAATGGGTGAAGCCATTAGAAAAAGGAATACTTTCTTCAAATTTTAAAAAAAGACAAACAGCACAGGTTTATACCTCAACTCTTTTCTTCTTATTATTTATTTTAGGATGAAATTGAAACACAACTTATAGAAATCAAAGCAAAGACTACTTTATCTTTAGTAAAATGAAAAAGCAAATAACAGAACTTTCCTAGAGAAAGCATTCCAGTCAAGTCAGACGCCACTTTTCTCAAAGACCACGAGGGACAGACGAAACACTTTAACACTTACAGAACGCCAAATTGTCGAACGACCGCACTCGAGCTTAAGCTGCGCACCACTAACTAATGGCAAGTTACCCTGGTTACGATGGAATGCATTGAGTGTGGTCAAGGCTGGTGAAGTTCTCCACCACTGCAGCTTTCGAGTGCGAGCTGAATGATCTATTTTTCTTTCTTTCTTCCACCCGTAGGGGTATATGTATGCACGCGCTTTCACACGAAACGGAAGAAAGTCAAAGATTCTGGAAAAATGATTTATTGGAAGAGAGAATATATCCGAGGTGAATACATATGTATGTATATATGGATCAATTTGTTGATTATCCGATTTTAAACTAAGAACCTGGATTGGGAAGTTGTTTACCAAGAAACAAGGATTTTAACTCGTTAAAAATGGGAAAAAGGTATTCTCTTCAAAAATTCCTTTTTTTAGTCCGGATATGTGATTTGACATTTGTGTAGTTTTTCAAAATGTAAGCGATGTGGGTAAGAGAAAGGGCATCCATTTGGGAAGAAAGTAAACCTTTTTGAATTCACTTTCTCTTGATATTATCCCTTTTACAAGAGCGTCCAAAATTTGTATAGAATTGTAGAGAATCTTTCCACCTATCATTTATTTTAACAATTTTTTAAAATTTTTAGTCAAAACGAGTACTTGGCTGTTTTAAAATTTAAAATGTAGCACAACAGGTCTATGTGCCTAGGTTCTGGCTGGTTATTCTTATTCTTAAAAAGTCATCTTTAGTTAAATGCCCCGGTTTTTGTACAACAGACTTTAACATTTGCTTAAACATTCAGAAACTAAAACATTGATTGGCATTGGTAAGAACAGTTCGCACAGTTTTTGGATTTAGCCTCAATTCTTTAAAATTGATTGGCAGATGGCTGACCTGCTTTTGCTTTACTTGCAAAATTGTTAAATAAAAATTGGTTGTCTGAACTACCAATTTTGAATAGACATTAGGGACAATTTTTTTTATTTCTAAACCTGACATTATTTGGAGACTTGACAATAGTATTAACGTAGCTTAAGAATCCTCTTAGCCACTTCGACACAGAGAATATGCGAAATATCATAAAAATAAAAACCTTTAGCCATTTACATTTATAGCATTAAGTCCTCTCAAGTCCAACTTACTTAGATGGTGCTACAGTCCGCAGTGGAGCTAGACCTTGACCAACAAGCCTCTCCAATAAGAGCAGTCTTTTTTCAACTGCCTACAATTGCGCACTCCAATTTAGTTGATTTTCTCTTCCACTTACGCACGCTACCTAAGGCGAGGCCTTCCTCTACTCCCTTGTCCCTCTAGTACATGCCCTTACACCCTTAAAGAACTAATGGGTACTTTTGACCAGGTCGATGTCACTATACACGTTGTACATACAGATCGCGTTGTTAAATTCCCTTTCCCAAACTCGGAGGTGATAACGGTCTTATATAGAGTCTCGTTGCTGTACATATCTTGAGAAGGCCTTGGACTTCCCATTTTAAATCAAACAAAACGGCGATCCGCTAGAGTAACTCTTCTTAGACGAAGTCCCTAACTACCTCAAAGTCATAGCTGTCTATTTTTTCGATCTGTCCGGTTCGGCGATGTTGTGTTTCACTTCCTGTTGATAGCATATACTTGATTTTGTCCTCATTCACAGCCAAAGCTATTTAAGCATCTTGTCTAGTCAAGTCTACCACCGAATCACGGCTTGACTACGGGCAAAATGGTTCAACCGGTGGAATCAATGTCCTTTGGGATCCATTCCGGTTTATTAAGAATAAACGAACGATCAGTTTGTAGAGTTGTTTTGATGCGAATAGGTGCATTTGGTACCACTTGTTTCCAATAGATATCTAGCGGTGATAATATGTCCACAGCCGCACATGGAATGATCCTTAGGGCTCCACTAATGCAGACACCTGTCGTTTAGACACTACTGTGGTAGGTGTAGTGAATGGCTTTATCTTGTGTGGTTTCCCAGACAATCGTGAAATGACTTGCTAAGCTGAAAAGGTTATTTTACTGGCTAGGAGGTCTTAGTGCTTGGCCGTATTTGTGAGCACTAGGAAGGTGCCATTTGGAGTCGGATGATCTCGGTTGAGATGTTTAGTTCAATTTTCTTAGGATTGCTTCCCAACCGACATTTTCTAGTCCATGTAGAGAGCTTAGAGACGGCGTTCTGCAGGAAATCCCTAGGCGTATCGAGGGGTTTTATTGAAGAATTCAGTTTTTCATCCACTCGTACCGTTACAAACGTTACAAAAAGTGGCTGTAACTGGGCTTCTCCTTTGAGAATTTTTTTTGTTCCCGGGTGTTCGAACAACATAAAGTAATTAATTGATTTTTATGCGCTAAAGTCCCCTTTGAACACGCAATCTCGGGAGGAGAGCCTACCCTCTCGCATGAATATCAGGTAATAAATCGCTAAAAGATACAAAGGCATATCTTTTTGTTTTTTTCGTTTTTTTGGTTTCCCGATTTTTCTGGTCGAATTCCGGCGCACCTGAAGAGGAAGAAATCTCTTGTGGAAAAAATGCTGAGTATTCGATTAATTCACGGTGAGTTTTCAATTTTAATCTTCATTTTCCGCCTGGGGCAGGTGAAAGGGAATTTCCAGAGTCAGCTTTATTTTTACACCAAACACTCGCTTTCGATGGAGTACGAGTGAAAAACCAAAAAGAATTTCGAATTCTGCAGGATTCGGCGCATCTCATTGGACCAAAACACCAGCAGCACCACCACCAACAACAACAGCAAAAATAACAACAACAGAGCAGTGCTTTTTAATTTATTAAAAATAACGAGTTGATACTTAACACCCGGGTGTGGGTATACAATTTCGCCCTCCATGGTGGGGAGGAAAAAATTAAATTCCATCCCACAATTATTTCCTAGAAATATGCCACGGACAGGACCTACGAACCACACCGGATGTATTTGTTTCCCAGTGCAACCAGTGGCGCGTCTGTTATTGCTGCTTTTTTATTTTTTATTATTTTTTATTTTTGTTAATGTATTCTTCTCTTTGTGCGAACAAGGACTGTTAAATTATTTTAAATAACAATTCGTTAACCTATAGTCATTGCTGACGCTGCCGCCGCCGCCTATAGTTGCTGTTGGTTGTCGGACAGCAAGTGCGGTGTCCCACTCTGACTGTGGGATAATAACAAATGCATCTGTGGTTTCCGGGACAAAAGTTGACCATTGTGGTTATACGTCACCATACATATACATATGTATGTATGTACACATATATGTAGGTACAAAGGCAGGCCCCTGCGGATCATAGACAGTCATTAAATCGAAGTGACGCCGGACGGGTTGATAACCGTCAAATTGATTTAATGTCAGTGTTCGGTTGGCCTGATGATGATGATCGTGATGGGAATAATGCCGCAAGGATTAAATGTCAATGATTGTGTGTGTAATTTGAAAGAATATTCGCAGTTTTTGTATTTTATTATTCGGGTGAAATCCGTTATTATTATGATGATATTTTGGGTCGAACAGCGAAAGGCTATTAAAGGCGGAATTAATTGATTGGCAAGTGATTTTCATCGAAATTATTAAATTTAATTAGTTATCAAGTGAATCGATGGCCGATTGTAGTGTCATTATAAAGTCATCGAAAGGCCTTAAGCAAAAGAGCTGCTACAGACCGATGGGCATATTAAATGCTGAGAAATCCTTGCAATCAGCTGTCCCAATGATCAGTCAATTTACCGTCTTATGCCTAACTAACTGCCATTGTAATCAATTCGACAATGATTACTTGAAATAGGCCATGCTTTACACCAGTAGAACGGACAGATCTAAGAAGCTAAAGTCCTTACAAACGACAAGAGAAAACGACATTGGCCAGAACTGCCAGAAGACATATGTAGACATCAAATCATTTCATCAACATACCCAGATTGGGACTTCACCATCGTTTGCTCAATCTCTGAAGGAATACCTTCTACAGTCTGCCAACTGTGGTCCACTCATCTTTTTAGATCCTCCACAGACCTACTTTTCAGATATCCATCGACTGCCAGGGTTTGTTAAGATAGACAACATATCCTGAATCGTGAATCACTTCGTTTATGGTGGTGGATCAACAGATCCTCATCAGATCATAGAGTCTCTTGATGCCAGAAATGGTGTAGAAGAACGTTCTGTCCTTTAAAGCCTTTAGTATGGTACTTGAAAGTGTTGTACAATTAAGTAATTAGGACGTTTAGTTAGTAATTCGACAAAAATGGGCACAAAATTTGCTGTAACAACGCCAGCAAAGGGATCTAGGGATCTCTCCAAAGTCCCTAGAACCCATGTGAATGTGATTTCATTGATTTCAGTTCGAACCCAGGTTAAACTCAAAGTTAAAGGACATGAGAGTGTCTAGAAATGCTTGGCTATCTGATCAAATATTTACATCGGATGTCTGATAACCTCTGCTTGGAGGTAGTGTCCTGAGGACAGAGACAATTTTAAGTTGAGACTGAAAATTTCGACTTCTATCCTATTAAAAACCACGAAGCCTACTATTCAGCTACATATATGTATCATTTCCAGGATTTAGCCCTTATCCCGGTAATGCAGTGCAATTTGCAATGACAACTTTAAAGAGGTGATATAGAAGGATTTTTTTAGTCATGGGGTTCGGTGAGGATAGCAGGCCATTTTTCCAAGAATCTTCATTTGTTCTAAATGTTGGTCTAGAATGTTCTCCAGTACAGCTATCGAAAGGGGACCCTTTCCACCCGTAATAGCAATACAGCCCAGTCGTTGCATCCTCTCCAAAATCCAGAACTGTCCGAACTTGACAGAAATAAATCTGCTTGTAAGTATGAAGTCATTGTCTTTGACATCACCAACAGCTCTGGTAGAATGAGCAGATATGTTATCAAAGGCGTCCAGGAACCTTAAGATACCCTAAGGTGGAACTAAAATGCCTAAAAGTCTCTGAGTTTGAGAAAGATTTGCTGCAAGTTTTAGGTATACATTTTTCTACCTATCACGGTGTAGGATTATCCATTGTTAGGAATTCAACAAGAGAAAGATTTCTTTGGCCATCAGGGGGTTTGAATGGCTTCTGTGTGGGGATGTCCCCTCCCATGAAATCATGCGAAAAGATTCTGTTTGATACGCTCCTAGACAGCAGTCTAGAAGACCAGTCTAGAACCTTTCGGATTCAATGCAGACTTCACTTTAGCTGAGCTCCAAACTATCTCACTACACTCAGTCTAAGATCTTGTATATTGGTTTACAAAACCAGCATAAGATAGGGTCAACCAAAACGTTTCAGACTTTCTTATAAAAATAAAAAGGGATCTGTAAAGCATCAAGGCACAAATAGGCTTCAGCGTCCTTACCTAGGTCCCCCAGGACATCTGAAAACAACGGATGACATCTGGGTCACCTCAACGAATCTGCCCAATATCATTCTTTGGCCTTTATGCAGTTTCAAGTCATTTTAAGTTCTAGGACCAAAGAGCGTAATACCCGCTCCTTGATTAACAAAATGTTAACAAACAGAGTTAATAACCTAAAGCTGCGCAATTTGAAGACTCATAAGTAGGGCCACTAGGTGTTGAACTCTCCCCGCTTCTGAAGGCTATGATGATAAGTGAATAATCTGAATACCGGAGCGGGATCTGAGGCTTGTTAAGCATGCCTATTGGCAGAACTCAATCCTGTAAATGAACCTATCGTAGATGGACAGACAACAATACGTTCTATACAGGTCCAACCAAGACCTGATTCCTAGACATGTGACCCAAGCTGAATCAGAAACGCTCCAACTGTCTGATCAGGCAGTAAAGGACGATCATGGATCACTATCGTTAGGCACGTTATTAGGTTGGGAATGCTTTCTACAGAAGATGCATGGACGAAGAACAAACGAAAACTACACCTCTCTGTTCGAAGAAGAATGCATCTGGGTGCCTATTTCTTAGATAACTAAGGTCAACGGGGTAACACCAACTGCAATACATTTTAGTGCTTCAAATTAAGTTTTTGCTGTTTCCAAAGTGAACCATAGTGGAAGTGATACCACAATGGGCCTAATTGTGGCTGCTAATGAGACCTGCCATGGCAACCACTTCTTCGAAGTCCATAAATCTTTCAACTTGAATCACATCAATATACCAAAGCAGTTGACTGGCACCATGAGTGGTCCAAAGAAGAAGTTTAAATCTGTTTTTTTTTTTCTGTTAAAGCCACAGACTGCATTTTGTTTCAACTGTCCACAGTAGATATTGATCATTTAAATTAACCAAACAGACATCACCGGGCGTAATTTGCTAAATAATGCAAACAATCGAATTTAAAATGTAAATGACAACACAGTGGATTGACATTGGTGGTCTACGCGCTGAATGAGAACCGACCAGGCAGGACAACGAAACAAAATAAAAAAACTGTTCACTGAGCCGTTCGCAGCTTTAAGCCAAAAACGAAAAAAAAAGTAATTCAACGTGAATAAACCTAAAAATGTTGATTCGCCCCGAATTGACAAGTAGACGCTTATAACAATTCAATTAACTTTTGTTTTTCAATTCGGTTATAGCGAAAATATATTGGCAGTTAAGAGAGCCATAAAAATGCATTTTTTAATGTTTTTCTGGTGTTGGTGGCTTTTTTGTTTTGAGTTTACATGAAGTCAAACTGGCACAGGAAACAAACAGAACCATTAAAGTGTGATTGGTATTGGGAGCAGTGGGTTTTGTCTTTCTCCTGAAAACAAGTTTTTCCATTAAAATTCCAGAAACAGGGTTCTAAAATTTTGGGAATTTTGTTCTGTAAACAAAACCACTAGCGTTGTTGGGGACAATAACAGCTCTTTCAGGAATAATAATCCGCTGATCTCTTGGGTGTAATGGCGGTTTGTAGTTCATTAAGTTAGAAGTTTCACAGTCTAAAGTGACTGCGGCTAAGCCTCTTACACGAACACGAGCATGGAAGGCATTCTAAATTTCCGATACTGACCATTGTTGGGTACTTCTCAGAATGAAATTGAATACAGTCACGTAAAGCACCTTTTCATAAGCACTAGTAGGTTATCAGGCCATAGGACAACTTTTCTATCCATCAGCAATCGACGAAGCAGTAGAAACATTTATCAGCGCTTTCAACCAATACCTACATCGAGAAACTATGTCCTATTAGCAGTAATAATGGGAGGCAACTGGAAGAGACGTGCATCATGGTTCACCGCAGCTCTTGAAGCCATACCTGCACCAAGCACAGTAGACAAAAATCTAAAGGAAACGGCTGCGAAGAGTGCCCTACGCTTGAACCAATCTAACCTGTGGAAGAGGGTGACACCGGGCCATCGTATCACTGCGAGATGGTCACATTTGAGTACAGAAACAGATTAAATATCACCATGTCACGACTTCAGCCTAACCGTCAAAACAATATTCCGTCCAAGAGAGGATTGAACTGATGGCAGCCCCATCAACCGGAATAATATCTCGATTATAACCAGGGTAGTGTGTTCCAAGCGGAAGTACTATCAACAGTAGAAGCGGCAGGAGAACTAGCCACGAAACTACACTTCAGGAAGATGATCGACATATATGTACATATATGTATTGACTGTGAAGCCGCCAAGAAGGCCAACTCATCCGCAGTCGTGATGGCGTAAAGAACTCACAGCACTCTCGGCAAATTATGACGTCGCACTCTTTTGGGTCTGGGAGCAGCAGCATCCAATGAATTGGGGAGCGAATTAGCAAGAAAGAGGTTCGGACAGGACCTCCCAATGGTCGACGCCAATATTCTACTGCCCTTAGCTCTTGATAAACACAATATAGAGAAAACCTTTGTGAGACTGGCTAACAAGAGATGGAACGCACTCCCTTGTCGTGTCTCCAGAGAAATCTGAACAAAATATGATATCGCCAAAACCAAACAAATCCTGGAGCTTAACAGACCCAACTTAGCACGGAGATCATTGCCCGGCCACAACCTTTCCGAATGGCTAAGCCTATGCAGAACTGTTGTAGAGAAGCGGCTCTCGGTGAATACCAATTCGAAAACCTGGACGACCTGCCCATGGTGAAATTTATAAGAACTTCGGGGTGGTTTAGGGAGGCCATGTAGATACCCAAAGGCTTCTTATTAGCCTTCCATTTGTTTTTTAAGTATATCAATGGAAGAGGCTCATAATACCTCTGGATAGGTCTGTGTTGCTGATTCTTATTCTTCTAAGGTGGGTCGCGGTTGGGTTGTGGCCTGTGGCCTGTGGGAATACCACTTATATGCACAGATATTGCTTCTGAACAAAGAAATAAGGATTCGCGAAAGCGAACTCCTCGAGAAATATTTGCTGATCCTTAGAATCAACCACTGAATCGTTTGCCTGAACGAATGTTTTCTCTAGAACTTCAAAACCTCTATTTAGAATAGAAGAGCATGAAGAAATGCTGGATATTAAAAGAAGAGTATATATATACTTAACACAAGCCACAGGGACTCCATTCAGACACCATTTCGACGTGCGCAGGATAACCTTGTTGCAATTACTTTTTTTTTCTTTGTAAAGCCCGAGGATTTTTTTAGAAGCTGCCTCAGATAAGATAGTGAGTAAGACTTCAAGAATATAAATCCGAATTCAATTATTAGCATCGTGGAACCCGTCCATGAAAACAGTTGACAGTTGCGCTACTCATACTAATCTTTGAAATCTGGGATTTTAACCTCGAACATCTTGCTCCGTAGTCCAACGCACTCACCACATGAGCCACGGCGCTTGAAGTCTATTAGGTAGTTTCACTATCGAAATACATGGCAGAGCTAACTGGCTAAGGTGGGAGGTTTCCAACGAAGAAAAACTGGTATTCTAGGTATGAGAACTCGGATATACTATGCAACCCTAAGGATTAATCACTCTTTTAGGATGCATTATGCCTGCAGTATATTTCAAGCCCAAATCACAGCCAGCTTTCAAGCTACAATAACGATCAATATTTCTATATGCTGATAGCCGGGCCCCATTTACGGTGATGGATGGTGAAATATGTAAAACCAATACGGTGAACTTATGGTGCCTACCACGGTATATGGATATCTCAGGGAAGGTATCCGGAAGCAACTCAAGCAACCCAAACTATTCGACTAGGAGAGGCTACTTAAAAGGTCATCAAACCTATCGAACTTGCAGAGTCTATGATCGATAAAGTCGATTCTAGTTCCGACAACCTATGAAAGTTCAATTACATTTCTGTAGTAGAGACTCTCGTCTAAACACAATAGATTGTTTGTTTCATGTTGTCCTCAATTTACATGGGTCTCAAGTGATAATGAGAGAGTATGTATTCAATAGAGCCTTCCTATCCGACCATTGCTAAATAAATGTAGAACTAAAAAACGGAGACTACTTTCAGGTCTCAAAACTTTTGAAAACTTTGTATTTAAGTCAGAAGACGACCTCATCGAGTAACCAATTACCAAAAAAAGCGTTTGTATTCTGGAAAAGAAGGTAATGTTTGCTAAACAGGACTTTTAGCCGGTCTAATGGGTTTTTCTGAGCCACATTTCCGGAGCCTAGTAGGAGGTACGCGTCATCTCCATCCGGTCTATACCACCAACTATGACAGCAGTGTTATATCTCAGATCCAAAAGGTCCGCACAGCTGGAGTATAAATTGATGTCTCGTAACCATCTCATAGTGTAGAGGCAGCGAAGGATTTGTTCCCATTTTCTAGTGCAAAGCCAGCGAAGGATTTGTTCTACATAGAGTTCTGTCCTTTTACTCTCATACTATATGAGATGACCCCTTTGCTTCTTATGGCATACAGGCTTTCACCTCTATTTGGGATTCCAATTCTACAAATGAAGCCTAGGCCATATGTCGCAAAATGGGTCATATCATGTTGTGAATTGTATAAATGCTCTTTATGACAATGGTAGAAATATATGTAAGTCGGACAGTCTCTTATGAAAAGCATGACAACTAAGTTCTAAGATTTTCAGAAAAAGTATTTCAAAGGCATTCCTCAAGACTTTAAGTCTTAAATCTGAAGGTGACCGTTTTCAGAGACACGATTTCTTGAGGACTGCAATCATTATTTAAATTTATTCCTCAGTTGAAGAGCTCAAACAACGTTAACCTGATAAGTATTGATGAAATTTATTGATCGTCATTGAAAGAGGTCCGCCAACATCAACCCCTCACACACTTGTGATGTTGCCATCATCAACAGAATGCAAAATTACTTCAAAAACTTAACACAAACATTAAAAATAAAAATAACAGCATCTACGATAAAGT
This sequence comes from Xylota segnis, assembly GCA_963583995.1. NCBI lineage: Eukaryota > Metazoa > Arthropoda > Insecta > Diptera > Syrphidae > Xylota > Xylota segnis. Next base: position 69,937,778 of record OY757237.1, on the reverse strand, counting down.
TAAATGAAAATTCAGGAAAACTTTTGCATCCCTTAACGAAATTTTATAAAAAAATGGGAAAAAAATAAAATGAAAAGAACCGACTCCCTGACTCCCATGCATCTTGCATCATCTGACTGAACACATCTAATGGAAATATGAATCCTTCAGGATTCATCCATAATAGGATAAGTCCTATGCACTATCCCCACAGGATCGGCCTCCACCATCATGGCTTTTAGCGCGCTACCATTCCTCGATGATAATATGTAAAAATTTATAGACTCACGCGCAGGAAGCGTGAGTACCGATTTTTTATCACCGGATTTATCTTGACACAACGCTAGCACTTGCTTACAGTGCCACACATCGTCTTTTTATTCTTTGGCATCGTTGTCGACTTCATCTTCTTTTCCTTTAGGAGAAAAGAACAAAAAAAAAACATGATACACTGCTCACATATCTATCAAGGATTTTCATCCTTGCATGGAATAAAGAAAATAAAGAAGAAAAAAACAGACTTCATGACAGAGCAAAAGTTCCGGGATTAAACGCCCAAACCTATCCACACGCACACATACACATATCGCACCACAAACATTGAACCAGCTTCCTGCTTAAGCTTCAAGGAGATGAGGGCAGATGAAGGAGCGTCTCAGTTAGAAAGAAAAATTCGAACTTTATTGCATGTTGATTATCGTTGTCGTCCTCGTCCTCGTCCTCGTATTCGTCGCAGTAGCAAGAGTTGTGGGTGTCCTTCCAGGACTTCACCTAGCTAAAGATATTTTGACTTAACTACTGTGTCTACTCTAAATGACACGCTGGAAAAAGTTCCCTCGTGCTTACAATGACAGTTTGCGTCTTCATTTACGGGGTGGTGGTGGTCGTGGTCGTGGCCGTGCTGGGGTACTGGTCGTAGAGGTGGCGTGAGTCCTTATTTTACTTTCTTGTGGTTTCCTCTGCGTGGAGATATCGAGAAACAGGGAAAATTGTGCAACAGACATGAGAGCTAAACAAACGAAAGAATGAAGAATAATTAAGTAGATGAAAGGAAAGGACACGTTGCACGAAACGATAGTTGTTCTCGAAAGTTGGCTAACATCACGAACTTTACACATAGATGCAAAGGTATATCTTCTTAAATGAATGTTCTAACCATGGAATAAAAATTAGGATATTTGAGGATAATACAAATTGGCCATTTGATGTTGGGCATACTGTCTTGAAAATGAAAACATTTTCACGAATTTCGGTCCACCTTTGCACCATGTGGTGATACCTACAATATCGTCCTTATAGAGGAACCTTGCTTTATATATAAAGGTACACGACTGGTAGCTATGATCTCTACTGATGTCAATTGGTCGTCTTCAGACCAACGTCGAAGGCTGTTTTATAATGAATAAGGGACGAATTCTTGTCCGAACGAGGAAGTCGAGGAACAATTCCAGCGATGACAACAGGCGAAGCAACTGGACTCAGTAAAACTCCTCCGAAATTTCAAGAGAATGCTCAGATGGACTATTCTAGCAAATGAGGCGAAAAATTAAGATCCTGGACTGCGAGAAATTAAGGGCACAGTATTATACTCCCGCTACTCCCTAACATCCTGAACGAGATACCGAATAATTGCAAAAATCGAACCAATAGAACAACGGTTGATTTAATAAAAGATGAAGTTTGTACTCTAAGTGGATGACATCATCATCTTAACCAACACTAGGGCCAGACTACAAGAAGCGTTTGAGTAAAAAACTTGAAATGGAAGGAATGACACTCAATGCTGTCGAAAGCAAAGTAATGCGGATATCAAAGGAAAACCACTAACATATGGAACTAAATTTCATCAGCAATAGAAGGAATATCGAAGCAGAACCTAGACCACAAAGGAGTCTAGTGGAGACAGTGAGAGTTAAGTCAAAAGAAAGATAAACTCAGTCAACCGACTATGTGCACTGCCATTGCCCAACTTCTTGCTAATGGAGGCGCTATAGCAATGGCAATATTGCCTACCATATGTGGCTATCAATGATTGGTATCCATGGCAAAGGCAATGACATTTCACTCTTTTCAAAATGTCTGGACTTGAACTTAACTTGATTCAGTGAAGCACGCATCAAGATTATCCAAAAGCGGATGTTATGAAACTGTCGAACCTTGCCTTCTTAGCACAAAAGTATCTGTGTACATAAAATCTACGTTTTCTTTCTTATTTTTCAAAATTTTCAAATTTCTACATGAAAACTTTTTATGTTCAGCATACATACTGACATTTGACAATTCGAATTGCCGACAATGAAATGCAAATTTGTTTGACATTTCAAATGTCATTGCCATTACCACAAATATTGCCTGTGGAGATGCTGAGTAAGACGAAATGACCTACTATGTGTATCGAAAGGTTGTACATAAATCGAGTTATTGCTGTCTTTTCATTTTCTAAATACATATTTCGAAAATATGCATATTTCTTTGCTCAATTATTTCTTTTCATAAACTCATAATGTTCCAGGAGCCAAAATAGTGGGGTCTTTTTGTGTGGCCCATCTATATGAGAAGTAAAGAACTTACCGTGTGAATGGAATAGGTACAACTTTGAAGAGCTGTCACGTTAAATCTTATTTTTGTAGGGAGCTATGATCTAGGACGAGCTAAATTCGATTTTTTAGAACAAAAGGTTGGCGTAATGAAAATATTAATCGATTTAGAGAATAAAGTTTGCCAGAGTAAGATTCTATCACTACGCATCGATACTTTAATTTCAAGAAATGATTCGTAAAACAATGTCACATTTTGAGAACTGCACTCATGCTAATGCTCCTTGTAATCAATGCAAAGCCACAGGCATATCATATATCGATTCTTGAAAGTATACATCAAGTCATAACCAATGCATTAGTTCATGAGAATTATGAAATGTTTCACAAACTGAGAGGATTCTAATGAATATAAATTTTCATAGACTAACTGCATTGGTCCTTACGTTTATTAATCCATACTTAGTTACAATCTATTTGTTCACAAAAATATCAGACTGATGATGAAATTAGAATCAGAAACAATTCCTGGATTTTAATTGAAATACTGCAATCAATTTTTGGTTCAGTCCGAGACGGTCGTATAAATTTAAAGTGAAGCTACTATTATATTTGTGCGATAAAAATGATTTGTAAACTATGTATTCTGCAGAAATATTGTGTGTATGTACATATTCAAATATAAAATACAAGCAGGACTATTGACTCAGTCAATTTATCATCAAAATTTATTTAGTCTCCTTCAAAGTAGGTTCCATTTGCACCGGTATTTGTATTTATTCCAAGAAACAATTCAGTCATCCTTACATTTTGTGCGGGCAGTTCTCTGAGCAAATTTATTTTTTATCTCTGCAATCGACTCAAAACAAGTTCCATGAAGTGTTTAACTTAAAAATCATAGGATCCCATATTTGACAGAATGTGGTGTTTACTTGATAGCGTTCTTGGTTAAAAAGTCCCTCACAAGGATGGATTTGTGAGATGGGGCATTATCGTTCTCTGAGCAAATTTATTTTTTATCTCTGCAATCGACTCAAAACAAGTTCCATGAAGTGTTTAACTTAAAAATCATAGGATCCCATATTTGACAGAATGTGGTGTTTACTTGATAGCGTTCTTGGTTAAAAAGTCCCTCACAAGGATGGATTTGTGAGATGGGGCATTATCGTGATGCAAAACCCAAAGGTTGTTCTACCACAGTTTCGGTCTTTAGGGGTCTCTTGCGGTACGAACAAGCGAACAGCTCTTTTTGAACAAGCCGTTTGAACACGTCTAATGGAATAAACATCACCTTAAATGTGGCGAACTGATTCATGAGTGATGAACAGTTCTTGTGAAAGCTCACTCACATTATAGTGACATTTTCGAGCACCTTTTTTCACTAAGACGATGATTTCTTCAGTAATGGACAAAGCCGTCTTGGATAAGGTAAGTTTTCAACTACTTCACGGCCCTCTTTGAACACTCGATGCCACTCAAATGCTATTTTTCTTCAGTTTACAGAGTTCCTGTAGACTTTCTCCAAAAAGTAGGTGACAATCGCGTTCAAACTCATCGTCGAAACAGATGATAAATGTACCAAAGGAAACCATTAACACGGGCCGTTTAAATGACTCAGTTTTGCACTGCTATTTCGCAATAGCACTGCTAGCCTCCGCGCTGCTAATTCACTGCTTTCAAACTGGTTTGAACTTATCTTATATTCAAAGAAATGCACTATACCGGAGAGTATTTCATTCCATTCCTAGTCTAAAGGGTAGGCCATCTAGTAGTTTTTTTTTAAATCATAGGTTGTTTTGACACTGACAGCTGTTTCCCTCTCGAAATCTTGACAGAAAGTCAGTATCATACCCAGAAATCATTGAGAAATCACACAAAAGATTTCTGATCATACCTCCGTGGAGGCTTTACGCTTGAATAGCATTGGGAAATATTGAAATAATGTTTCCAAAGTGAGTGCTGTGTAGCCCAAACAGTGCGTTACTTGAAAAGAAGTTTTGGCAGATATGTGCAAAAAGTTCGTGAAACTGGTATGCTAGTGGACAACAGTCATGGTCCCCGTCGTCGTACGCTGCGCACAGACGAGAATGTGGCTGTTGTAGCCGAGAGTGTGAGTCTCAATTCACGAACATTAACTCGCCATCGATCTTAACAGTTCAAAATTTTGTGCACTAGCCTGAGGAGAATTCTGCACAAAGATCTCAAATTATTCGCTTATAAGGTCCAATTGACTCTGCAATTGAAGGCCGCTTCGCAGTTTGGGCCTTAGAGATGCTTGAATTGGACAAAGATTTTGGGCGAAAAAAGCCGATCCATCCACAGAGAGTGACAGTTTGATGCGGATTGTGGATGAAAATAAAAATGAGGCTGGGAACAATGTTTCGATCAACGGTGGGCATTACAGAGCCATGTAAGCCGACTTTTTTGTTTTACTGAAATTGAAGACATACATTTGAGTTGATGCAAGATGGCGCGCCATGCCACACAGCCCATGCCACAATCGATCTTTTTGCGCACCAAATTCCCAAATCGTGTTATCAGTCGTCTTGGCGATGTTAATTGGCCCCCTCGGAGCTCCGATTTGACTCCTTTGGACTTTTTTTGTGGGGAACCGTGAAGGACCGATGTTATGCCAACAATCCGGAAACAATTCAAGCATTTAAGGCCAATATCATCCAAGCAATCCGTGAGCTATAGCCCGAAACCATCAATGAGGCTTCTAAATGAGCGTCTCTGTTCTGCTGCAAGCACCCCAGACTTAAAAATTTATAAAGTTGAAACTATAAGCTGAATCTATCTAAGATTTAAAAGTAAACAGGAGACTTAATACGAAAGAAAATGTTGCATAAGAACCATGTCCACATGGGAATGAACTATTTATCGAACCACTATCACGCCTAAATCAAAGGGACACCATCACCCATTAATGAGTACCCCCGGTCATTGCTGTATTCTGGGGTTTCACGAAACTAATGACCTACGGCGTCCTTTCAAGCCTTGGATCTTCATTCGACTAAATCAAGAAACAATGTTTGTCGTTGGCAAACTTCGTACTAGCCTCAGACGCCCTCGAGCTTGCCTCTAGTTGCCCAAGAGACGGTACTCGCTTGCAAACAAATAGAAAAACCATGAGAAAAACACCTATTAACCAAATTGCACACAAGTTCAAAGCGAAAACAAATGCTAATCTCACCTAAGCCTACATATCAACCAATAGACTCGCAAGCTTTCAAATCCCACAAAATGCCTTCAGCAAGGATTCTTGTGTCATTCATCATTTTGATTTCTTTACAAATCCACCCTGGGGACCGATGTCTTCTTCGCACCAAATATCCTGGCACGAAAAAAAATCAAAAACATGACGACGACACGACAAAAATGTCCTTTAGTGTTTTGTTTTCTGCGTATTCCGTGTGACATATGTGAGGTGTTCATCTGTTGATCCACATATCCAACCAGCAACCTGACAGGCGACATCTCCAATCAAATGGAATTAAATAACAGGATATAACGACAGGAGTAGCGCTCAGCGGCGGGTATGGGAGTACCTACTCATAGTGGAAACGTAATTCAACAACAAGTGTCACAATGAATGAACCTCTCCTGTCCACCATACCACACAGTGAGGTCGTGTTTCAAGACAAATGACAATGGTGAGAATATCCTTGAGGACAGCTTTAGATTATAGTTCCATATTCAACTTCAATATTCTCATCCCGATTGCTTGGATGATATGGCTCTTCCATTATCCTTTCGATTTTTCGGTTTCCAAATTGGATCTGAGGCCATTTCTACCGCGCGAAATGTAACCGATAACGGCACGACATTACATTGAACGACTCTTCCGTGTCTGTGCGGGGAGTCACTACCCTACAGGTGGTAAACTCCTGCGTATAACCACAGACTGCCTCAGCCGATGGTGTTAATAGCAACATTAACAAACAAATCCTTTGGTTAGACGTGATACGATTACCTAATCCTGCATAAGTATAGGCAAGTGGGAAGAAACAAGCAGAAGAAGAAAGAAGGAAAAAAAAAATCACAAGGACATCGTAGCAAGGACACATTTAGAGTGCGCGACGCGCAATATGCCTTCCTTACTCGTTTACCGAGTAGAACCCCTTTTCGCAGATCCTTAAGACTAGAACACTTTATGCGCCCACCATCCACCACCCAGCTCAAATGTGATGGTGTTGCACTGCATATGTACGAGTATCTATATATGCTTTTCTAGATCCTTGTTGAATTTTTCCCAATGTTTGCCGTGTGATGTTAATTAATTTCATTCCTGAGTGAGGTTGTGCTCTTGATGAAAAGGAAACTCCAAGGAGCGTGTCAACCTTGCCGGCTGCTTCCTTTAGCTTCGTAGGTGTGTAGTAATAAAAGGATTCGCTTTCAGCTTTCGCGTGGTGGTGTGCCTTAACGGTGTTTTCATTAAACAATTTTATGGTAACTATTAACAACTTAAGTGTGTGCTAAGTGTGGTTGGTTTGCTTGGAATGGGGAGGCCAAAGAAACCGATAAGCTTGTGCATGACTTGGTTGGGAGTTGTGTCGAGAAGAAATAATCGTTTTCATTAAAACTGGGGTTATGGTTGAAGTCAATTAGCCGGAAATGTAATGACGGTACTCGGGGGCGAGGGGACGTGGCTTGCGTTTAATTGTTTGATAATCGTATTTTTAGTTGAGTGTTAGCATAGGAGGTGTCTATTTTTGAGTGCCAGACATGGTAAGTGTTTACTTTAACAATGTCTAGTGCAATAGATGTGAGTCTAAGGACTCGTTGTTTAGTGACTTGACTTACATTTCTACAACCCGCAGCTGTCTTCTTAGATAGCAATTGTGCTATTCACAAACGTGCATATGCATACCTTACTCGTATTATGGATCATATTCGGGTTTGTTACCAATTTGATTTCACAATCTCACCCTCGATATCAGTGTAGCATACAACTTGGATAGTATATCCTAGAAGGACATCAAAGCAGAAGAGGACACGACTGATGTTGGATCATCACTATGTTGCTAAACGAGTCCAAAATTATGGCAGCCACTTGTAGATGAATCCTCCTCAACTGGATGGCCTTCCTCTCGAATTATTCAAGGCATAAGCCGATGACATGGTGGACACCACTTCATTTTTGATATTTGGTCGAAGGAAAGTGTGGTTGAATAAAATCTCAGCATCGTTTGCCTGATCCACTAGAAAGGAGATCTTCTAAACTGCGTCAACTATAGAGGTATCGTCGCACTTTGATGTCAAAATAGCATTCAAACAAAGTGATGGACTATCTTGTGACTTCTGTGACATTATACTTGACAAAATGGTGCGAGTTGGGCAACACCAAAGGGTAAATTTTTTTAGAAGTCTATGCAATTACTCACATTAACTGTTCGTGAAATACCTACATAGAGGAACAGAAGCAACAAAACTGGGTTAAGTGGTAAATGAGGGCAAAGCCAAGTATATGCTGTCAACAAGAAGGGGCCCACAAGACTGACACATTGGACACAACGACTCAAAAGACAGCTACAACTTCAAAGTAGTGTCAGACTTTGCCCGCTATAAACTCTGACATCAACATGAAATCACGATGAGTTACACCTGCCAATTGCAGTTTCTTTTTCGAGGAACACTAAGGAGACTTTGTAAATGCGTAGGACCATCATAATCCCAGTTCTAATGACTTAGGCCCTTAGGGTCTCGTTTGAAATAACGGATTTTGAAGGATGCGATTAAGCGAACTCTAGATGAAGAGTTGGCAGGGTCTTCGAATTTAACCTTAATAGACAACTCAGTAGAGGTAGACTTCCCCTTAGATGGTGCCCACAAGTGGAAAGGTACCTCAAGCAACTTGAAGTGCGCAACTGAAGGTAGTCGGCCAAAGAGAGTCTTATTGGTTGAGGGGCAGATCCACCCACAGAGTGTAGCGCCATTTAAAAAACAAATGTAGAATTACCAATAAAGGTTGGCTAAGTAGTCTTTTTTTAATCTTATTTAGAGCTAGAGTTTAAGGACATTACAAACTTAAACACTACATTGGCCTTCGAAGACAAACTGGCTAAAATTCTACACCTAACAGCTGGTGACTTAATGTTCCATGCGAAATAAAGCCAAGTGATATCAAATAGTACCCAATACTGGCTAGATACTAAAAGATACTAAAAGGATCCCGCTTTCAGTCTGCTGATTAGAAAGACTTATGCTTATGGGATTATCTTATGGGATTATCTTTTAAATCCCATACGTTTGAATTACTACTCAGAATAAGGGAATAAGGACCACACCTAAGAACAAGAGTTCCCAAAAAGGTCTAGAATGTAACATTTTCAAAAAACCTAAAATAGCAAATGCTGGATGGAAATGGTTAGCGAGGAGCCCTATCGCAGAAGTGGTAAAGGTGGCCACCAATGATAGAAGGAAATCACTACTAAGACGTTCGAAAATATCACAACACTTAGGGTTAAGTGTGACAACAAAGGTGGAATCTCCTCGATGACGGGCAGACAGACCTCCAATGTCATGGCAAAGAGGAAGCAGAAAAAAGTTGAGTTCGCAATCCATGGATGATTTTGGCTGTAACTATATACATACATATGTAGATCCCTGCCCTGCGTAAAGGGAAATTGCATTCCAATCAAATATTAGATAGATAAATTGCATTACAGTTTCGTATATACAAGTTGTTTTCCACTCTCAACAAGTATGGTCAAATCATGCAGTTGATTTAGCAAAGTGGTTCAGAGTAGGTAAAAGGCTTTTCCAACAGGAACATAACAATTTTGTATTTTAATACAAACGCACTCTGAAATTTTCTTTCATGACTTGTCAATGTCAAAACGTGAGTCAAGGCTTACGTTTTAACCTTGGTGAAGTTCCCGATCGAACAATGTTTGGAAATCATTAAAAGTTACTACCGAAATTCTGAGTCAGTGGTCGAAATTTTAAAAGCGATTACTCTCCAGCAGACAGGCTGTTCGAACTATAATGGATAAATTCGAGTCAACATACTAACTATTGAATGTTCCTGTCCCAGTAGGACAACTAATCGGTTGAAGTACCGAAAATATTGCAGCCGTACGTACTTCAGTTCAAAATGGGGCCAAATCAGACGATTCCATCAGTCGTTCACAGGAATTGGGAACCTCTCAGCCCATAAAGTGTTGAATTTTCCGTAAAGAGTTTGGGCAACACCCTTACAAGATCCAAGTAACTTAGAGCAGAACTTCAGGGATGAAGCTTATTTTTGGCTTAATGAATTTGTCATGTACCATGGCTGTCTAAGACCAAAAAATATGATCCCCTTGTTACTGTCGTTGCAGTTCTTTATCGTGCCATGTTGGATGACCATTTTTGGCCAGAATTGAATGAACTTGACATGTGGTTCCTGCAAGACGGTGCCACATACCAGACTGGTGGTCAAACAATTGATCTATTAAAGGGCAAGTTCAGTGCGGTCGAATGGCCCTCTCGCTCATGTGCTGTAACAAGCTAAAAACGTTAGAGGACCTCAGGAATATTATCGACTGCGAGATTGCCATCGTTCAAAAATTTGTTTCAAAGAATCGATCGCTGCCAAATTAGTTCGCAGTGGTCATATTCAATTATTCTGTTATGTGCTTATTGAAAACCACTGGTAAACCACTGTGACAAGCCATCGATTGACCTGCTGAAAGTTTACAACAACAGTTTACCACCATTTATATGGACAACAGACTGTTTAAAGCAACCTAATTTAACTGTCAAAAGCACTCGCCTATCCCTGGAAAAGAGATGAAGCTCGACCACAACGTTGATAGATACCCGTCAAGCCCTAATACACGCAGTCTAAATATTCCTTTGTAAATTTAAATTACCACATTCTGGTTAAAATACTACAAACAAAAAATACTTTCCACCCTTTTCCGACGATAATCTCATTGAAGTGCATACCTATATAATTAATTTTCATAATTAAAATAAATACAGTGGCCTCTACACGTAAAATAAAAAATTAAATTAAAATTTTCATTATTGCTTAAAAAATACACATCTATGTACACACGTGTGTGTATGTAACCCCGAGTTTAATTTTTTTAACCAAGCAATCAACTTTTCTCTTTTTTATGGTTTTATGAACACATCCTTGCTGTGCTCAATATTCGCCGCCTCCTCACCCTCTCTCAATCTGTCACCCTGTTGGCACATAAAACATCCTACGCGCAGCGAGAGTAAAAAAACCCAAAGAGAACATAATTAGCATTAAGTACACTCTCATCATTCATTGAAGCGAGAACTATACTCGCGGGCATGGTCCTTCCATTAAAAAATAACGAAATATCCCTTTCCCCCCGATGGTGCATGTCCTGCTGCCGCCGATAGAATAAAAGCAATCACCCGGGCAGACGACAAAACCCCAATTACCTTGTCAGAGACTGTTTCTGTGACACCAAGTAACAGAGGGCCAACAGAATGCGAACAAAAATAAAGGATAGCCGGGCCAATCCGAACCCCTTTATCGCTCGGATTCAATGAATTTTTTACGAATCTAACACAAAAACCGAGGACGAACAAAAAAAATACATATTGACAGCAGGACTCCTGGTTTGGTGAATCAAATTTTTCATCACCAGGAATTAATAGTTAATGGACGGACAAACGGATGTGATAGAGGTGTACACACACACACACATACGCACAGAGTGGAGAAAAAAGCTAAAGGACATTTGGTAGGCCGGCTGCTGTGTGTTTTCCTGTGGCCGTTCCTGATGATGATGATGATGACGTAGATTGCCTGCGAAATCTGTGCTAGGATGACGGAAAAAAAGGAAGAAAAATCGGCACAGTTGTTTCAATTTTAAAAATTTAGAAATTTATTATTCCGTAACCCAAGGGTGCGGGAAGGGGTCGGTCGGTTGACTAAAAATAGGGTTTGGCCCTAAAAGGACACAGATTTCTTTTTTTTTTTTTTTTATTCTGTTTGGGGTTAGCGAAAGTAATTGGTTACGAATTTCGTTTTTGTTTGCAGTTTGCTGGTGTATAAACGTTTGGGAAGATGACAGTTTTATTCTCATGGCCGTTGTAAGGGTGGCTTTTTTAAAGAGATCATCACAGGAGGTCGTTGGTCCTGCGGAATGGTCAAGATATACGAAGGACAATAGAACTTCCAGACAAGCACTATATTGTTTTGATTCTTTCCGATGATACACATGATGGCTGAGAAATTGACTAAAGAATCGTTTCCTGCTCTTTCTTTTCAGGTAGCATCTTCGGACGTTGTTTTAGGAAGACACTGACTGAAACGAACTAGGTAGTCTCCTATTTGAGTGACCTAAATCCCCTACAGATGTTCACAGGCATTTTGTATGGAAAGGTGTTCGTCTTATGACGAGCCCACTTCCATGATAAGGTGTCCGAGAATATCGATGTGCAAAACGACGTACCGCAAGGCTGATGGCTATGAACACTATTATTTCTAGTTGTAGCCCTTTTGAGAGTTACGTCTTACCTAGAATATCTAGACTACGCTGACCTTTTTTAAGGCTAACGGCGTAACATAAGCCTGAGGTTAGGGAATGACTAAAGTAAAGTAGTTCATCGAACAGTAGTTTGGGAAAGTAAAGGCAGGATCTTAAAATGTACAGAAGTCGTTGAACACGTACATTTTTCTCAGAATTTCGGAAAAATTCCTTCAAAATTCCTGCTGGAACTTGATATGCATATTTTGCAAAGAAACTAGTTCCAGCATCAATGTCTTATCTTCCTATTCGAACAAGATTCAGTGAACGAGAAAGTTCAGGCAGTGGATATTACAGGCAAAGACTCGATATCGATATGGAGCTAACGAGTACCGATTTCAAGAAGTTTTCAGATAGGATATATGTATACTTCTTCAATTACCATCACCCAAGAGGAGTTCAAAGTACAGAGGAGCACCACAACTACTACCAAATTGAGATAAAAAATATAAACTTCTGGTGCAAGTGCAAGGAGTCCTTCTTGCAAGTACAAGCAAAAATTAAAACTAGAGATTGGTGGTTTCATGGATTACTATCAACCATCAGATGGAGCATTCAAGTATTAAGACTGGTATGTAGGGCGAAATTGCTAACGAAAATCTTGTCACCAATAAAGCACAATTAAAACGTGAAGAACGAAGGCATATCGGAAGCCAGTTAGCGAATTTTGAGGATCACAAAAGTTGGCGTTACTCTGTATAAATCTGTAAAATGTCTTTTTACTCAGAGAGTTAATGTACAAGTAAGGCGCTCATTGAAGGTACCTTACTATGATGAGAAGAACACACTTAATCAAATCTAAGAAGATACTGATTTACAGATTGAGTCTATGAGAAGATGTAGAAAATATTTTCGTATTTCCTTCCAATCACTTGAAGTCAATCAGACAGCTGAAGTCTAAATACATCCGGCCACGCCAAGAACCTTCAAGAGTATGTAGTGAATGTGTCAAACAACAGACAACAATGCCTTGTCCTGGCTTCGTCAGACCTTCTACCACCGTCTATGCAAGTAGAGAGAAATGGATACACAGAAAAATACGAAGCCTGAGAGTCAGAGAAGCTTATAGTAATGGCTTCAAACTGGGTGTCGGTTTCGGAGCAGGTATATATTCTGACACGATCATACCATAATCAGTCAGACTGTCGAAAAAGGGTATCGTTTTCCAAGCCGTCCTAGCAGTGACAAAAGCTGCTCAAGAAGAGGTTAAGGTTCTTGAAACAGAGCGTGTCTGTGTCTGTCCGTCTGGATCCCTAATCATAAAGGTATACCAGAGAATGAAAGGGGTGATGAATTAGCTAAGAAAGGGTCGCTATTTGACCTGGAGCAATCCGATTGCATTGTGAATGAGGCGCTGAGGATGTCTAAGAGGATACTACCCACTTCTTGGGAGGAGACTTCTCCCAGGACATCAAAGAACTGGTCAGGTAATACTCCAAGAGCTAGGTGTATACCTTTTCCTCTATGGACAAAACGATGGGTCTCTACTGACTTGAGTGCTCTTCGTAGCACCATTCCTATTAGCCAGGTGGGTTGGCTAGATACCTACACAGAATCTAAGTTTTCCTTAGTCGGGTTATAAACTCAAACATGTTTAAGTCTTCTGTTAGTTAGGCACCCTACAAGGCAATCGATCTTCTTAGTCTAATAATCCGCTGATAATCCTAAAACTGGATGGTTTGACGGCGGTGCTATAGCAATCTCGAGAGAATATTAATTGTAGGTAGAGAAAGTTAAACTGTATATTCAACATTCAAGAGTCAAGAAGTCGACACTTTTCCAAAAAGGCTATCAGAAACTAATATGAGTTGCAACCTCGTTCTACCATATCTCTCGCAAGAGAAACTCCTCAGGGAGGGGTCATATCTCCTCTTCTTGAGCTTAATGCAATCAATAATATCCTCTACAGACTTGACAGAGATGTAGCCAAGTTTATCGCGTATGCATATGAAGGTGTTATAGTGGTATCAGGGATGTTTCCTTTAGTAAATAGTGAGATTACCGGCATCCTGAATTATGCACACAATCTTCCGTTCTGAATTTTTTCGAAATCGCTTCCAAACACATAGACTACACTATCGGGTAACCATCAAGGAAAAGGTTTTTATGAAAGACTAGTTGATTTCTCTCAATAAATGTCTCAAGCTTGTCGGCACTATTATAGGTAGCATCACTGCAGATAGTCAAGATAGGCAAGTATACCACAAAGACGGGCCTTTTTGTGAACGGCTTTTGTAGCAGACGCATTGATGAAGAAGAGTAAGCTATTTCTCGTTTTCTACTATGATCCACGGGGTATTTGTGTGCGTTGCCCCTTCTAAGCTAAAAATCCCTTAACTTGCCCAAAACATAACTGGAAAGGACATGGCGATGGTGTTTTCCCAACCAAAAACCCAGATTTATAGCCAAGCTTACACTGAAGGCGTAGAAGTCATGTACCACAAAGCCGTCAATAGTCGCCATAAGACCGGATTCATACCCCCGGCCTTCTCGAACAGAACAAACCGCCGTCGACCACATCAAATGCTTCAAGAATAGCTACCCTCATGAAATTACATTAAACTATCAACACAATCAGTAGAATAGTAGAATAGTAGAATACTCAACGCACTTGTTGTGTACCCGTCCTCCTTTACGCTTAAATAAATTCACTCACAAAAGGCTTCGCTCGGAAAACACTCTCTCGCAAAACATAGTTCATTAAAAAATAGAAACCCGAAAGCACTAAATTCAAAGGATTCCTGAAACCGCCACTCCACTCTGGTGCTGCTACTGCCGTACAGACACATTGGCAGCACATACACACCGAAAACAGAATAGCTAAACAAACGGAGAATCATTCGGGCCAAAAAGCTGACAGCAAACACATTCCCCGCAACCACACTATCACCATCATTGTGAAACTCGTTTATAGAACTGCGGCCAAAAGTCGACTTCATTGGGTCATATCATCCACCCCCACGCAGTGGTTCTTATACCGCCACCACTGTCACACACATACATATGAACGTATGTACATATGTATAGCAACTCAGCCCACCACCGCCTAATGCACGCAAATTTAATTATGCAAGGAACCACTAACTAGAGTGGTATTTGTTTTTCGATTTGCAGCTCTTTGTGTGGAATGTTGCATCTGCCCACACCACACCACACCACACTCGCACAAGGTCTTGTGTGCTATCCATTTTAGCGGCGCAGCGAAGGGGATCCAAAAGCAATATATTCTACACAATTTCAGGACTCGTTAGATGCGTTGATTGGTGCAAGTTTCTATGCTGATATTCTCGGCATTAGTAGCATTTATTGTGTCAAACAGTTGCTGGAATTTTGTGCGTTGGTAGCGTTGCGAATGATGCGTGCTTAGAGCTGAAATATGTCCGAATAACGCCGGTGGGTATTTCAAAATTGCTAGATGTATCTGTGTGAACGTGCATCCTTGGTATATAGTTAACGGGAATTTTTTTTTTCTAAAAGAAATAATGGCACGTATTCAATCTAGAGTCTGCTACATATAAACATCCGGCTCGAAGGACCAAATTTCTGGTCGTTTAAAAATCACTCCTGATAGGAATCATCAATTTTCTCTTAAATATCCTTCGATACTCGTCAGTTGATCATAAAATCAAAACTAACCTCAAAGTTTAAATTAAGTTTCCTTATCTCGCATTGTAGTACACGAAACTACCGGGGTGACAACAAACAGCCAGGGGTGTCTTGCCCCCGGAACTTCACCTAATTAACCTGAACTAGTATGCGTTTCATTATAAATTAATACCATTAAAGGAAACCGCAAATAAACTAACTTACAAATAGAAAGGAACAAAAAACACTGCTATACAACAAAATTAACTCAAACTCCCCGGTCCCCGGTGCAAGTGGTAGTGGTGCTGGTGCCCAGCGTAAAAGAATTCCCGCTCGAGCGAAAAATATACAAATATTAAAAGAACACAAGCCCGCAGGATATGGAGCTAATTTTCCAAGGATTGAAAATATCCCCCGAGACACAAAGAACGAGAAGAGAACTTCTAGCTAACGTCGACGAGTGTCCGACGTGATGGTGTTGCTCGCACATTGTACAAACCCGCCGCCGTCGCCGTGGTCTCTCTCTCAACCTGAGGTGGATTGGGGGGGTAACGTCAGGATTCATTCGCTCTTCAATTTTCCTCGCCCGCATCGCACAACTTTCTCTAACCGATATGCGAGTGGTTTTTTTTTTTTAAGTTTTTCATGTGTTCGCCTGCGGTTAGAACGGCAGGTGAAGCGCTGGCGCTGGTTAGTGCTGAATTGGGAGATTGTCCTGGTCTCAGGATCAAGGTAAAAGCATTCAATGGAATGACTCCTGTCGCCTGTGCTAACCAACATAACACACGTAATGGTTGTCACGACGACAACGAGGACGACGATGACGGTGGTGTTGTTGTCTGTGCGCGGCGAGGCGCTTTATCTCTGCTTTGTGAAACGTTTATCTATGTGAGAGCACACCGAACTTTGTCCTTTGTGTCGTTCAGTTTCTGCTGCCACACACCGTCGTTGTCGTCGTCGTCGTCGTTGTCGTTGTCGTGGTGGTATTATGGCCGCGTCCATAATATAGGCCTAAGGACATAATGCTGACTGTTGCTGCTCGAAGCCGGCACTTCTTGTTTGGTGTGGTCCAAACGTTTTTATGATTATTGCATTCTTTTTTTTTTTTATGTAAAAAGGAACTTTTCGCCGCAGGACGACACGACTTCTTGCTTTGGATTTCTCGTGTTTTTTTTCTTGTTTTTTTGTTGTCGCTGTTTAGCAAACAAATTTGCGTTTTGGTGCCGCTTAAATACGGCAATAAACGTGACTTGACATACTAATCTGTGAGTTAAGAGAAAAAAAAAGGGGAGGCAGGCCGGGAGTCCTTTTTCCTTCATTTTTTTGTTTTTTTGTTTTTAATTTCTTTGAAATGGGAGACGGTTTTGTTCTGTTGAGTCTTTTTTGTTTTGGCCGCAAGGAATGCTGCTATGATACCATCAAGCAAATTTAACACTATTGGCGGGAGATTCCTTGTTGTGAGCGGTGACGAGGGGGGTTATTTTTGGAATGTCCTGGGGACAATATTTACCCAATTTTCTAATAACGCAAATGGCAAATAAAATTTTTGTGCAAGAAGTAGGTACTCGTGGGGTCGTCGGCGATGGACATTATCTTGGGGTTTCGCTGTGCGCGGGATGGGATTCTTTGTTGTTTGATGATTTTATCGGGGACTGAAGGGAGGAGGCTTTATCGTTGATTAGGAACAGTTTACCTGAGGTGAGTTTTTAGCTTTAAGTGTTATGCGTTGCGGGTTTATCATCGTGAGGCATTAAATGGATTTTCATTAAAGGATAGTCATTACGATTCATTTTTTTAGGCAATTTGGGAAAAGCATGATTAGTAAGGGCAGACTGCGGTCTCGTTCTTCCTTTGTTCACCGATTTAACTCATTAGAAACAGATGAACGATAATAAAACAAAAACAAAACCCAATCAACATGGCATGGTAGGGATGTGCTGACCATAAAGAATGTGAATTGAATCAATCTTTGCAGTCATCGATCCTTGCAGATCTCTCTAGATTGAGGATACTCAGGAATCAAGGTTAGTGTTGGTGGAGGTGTTTTCTCTGAGAGGTCTCCTTCCATCTTCTTAATCACTGTTTCATGTTCTAGACGGAAACTATTCCGATTGAAGAAGTTTTATCCTGGCTTAAGGAAGACGTCATATTTGCTAAGGATATTCGCTCAAAGCAGCTATCAAATCAGCCTCTATTAATTCTTTTCTAGCTCTTGACTGCTGATCGTTGAGCAGATCAACATTCACCTTTGTTGGGTGTCGGAGCACAGTGACATTCTGATTAATTCGCAAGAATAGGAGCAACTGTATTCATTCATTTTGGCCGATAAACTCACCTTAGATGTACCACGCAAACTAAAGCTAGAGAGTTCAAAACTTAGATAGACAAGTGGACCAACATCTTGCCAGGTCCAAGTGTCTTTTATGATCTAAGTGGTACCACAATGAAGATATTGCAGGTCTAGGTGTGTTGACGTTTAAGGTTGCGAGCCAAGAGCTAGAGCCTAGTAGCCTATGTTTAAATTGGCATTACGACTTCAAGTTAGTCCCATCCCTTTCAGTTGGAAACGAAAGACGGGGATATCCGAAAGCTTGGAAAATTACTACTTTGGCAATGAAGTCTTATAAAGATATATGCAACAAGAAGCATGAATCGATAACAACAACAGCTGGAACACAACACCGTCCTAATGGAAGGAAAGTTATAAGTAAAACACCCCGAAGAGCGAAGGAAGGCTCTTTTCAACTCGTCCATACGCGACCCACTCAAATGAAGAAGTACACGAGGGTACAATCCACTCAGGTCTCGTCTCCGTCAGATTGAAATTTCTCCTGGAACACTCTTCCAGAACTAAACTGTGTGGCTTGCAAACTCATTGCAGTAAAACCCATATGAATAGATAGTCTTTGTCCTTATGGGCAAGACGCCCCTCTGCCTATGGGCGTCTGAATCGAATCGA
Organism: Xylota segnis; assembly: GCA_963583995.1. Lineage (NCBI taxonomy): Eukaryota > Metazoa > Arthropoda > Insecta > Diptera > Syrphidae > Xylota > Xylota segnis. The sequence continues at coordinate 69,919,221 of OY757237.1, read as the reverse complement.
AAACAGAGACTCGTTCGCTAGAAGAAGCAAACTTCAAAGAAGACAACTTCAGTGGGACCGAGTTGCAAATATGAGAAGAACAGTGTAACACTCTTCAGACAGATCAATGGCATAGGGTACCGAGGTATTTCAAAACTGTGAGTGACTTTTCCAAGGCTAAAAACAGCTAGAACACAAGTTCTATGCTTACTTGATGTGTTGACTTATAGAACAGGCTTTAGAAGTTATCCCAGAATGAATGAACCCTTCAGTAAAGGTTTCTGGATGCATACTGTCTACAGATTCAACTTTATGTATGTATGTGCTATGCCAAATCTGCCAGAGTGCCACCACACACCAGGAAAGATGAAGAGTTCTTCTGGAGTTCCTCTGCCTTAATGACTGCCTAATCATTCATTGGCACCGTTGGATTATGCAGACCAAGGCATTTTAGAAGTGTTCCTTGGTTAACCTTTGTATTGGACAGATGCTGTAGGTCATCTTAGGATTTCTTTAGTCGGGATAAGCTTCAACCTTCCTAGACAAACCTTTGGAAAACACTAGCAAAGAACATTTTTGAAGAACTGATCCTCCCATTCTCATTATCCTACATGCCCTGACTCTGTAGTCTATCCCCATCTCTGATAGTTTGACTTCAATGCTTCCCCACGCTTCTAACATAGATTTGCCATTAAAAGAGCACTCCTCTGCTAGGGCCAGGTCCCTAACCACATCGCAAAGGTGTCATGTCTGGGTATAGCTAGCAGCTGTCCCACCATCAAAAGTCTAATAACCTTGCATGCATGAGTGAAGGCATGAGTGAACGTGTTTTGTTAGTTCTTGGAATGCTGTCACGGTACCACGTGATCCTTAACAACTACCTGGCACCTTCTGACCATTTTTGTCAATTTTGCCGAGAAGGTATCAAGCCGCTACCCTTAGTTTCTTTAGCCGCAGTCTTGTTTACTTTTACGCACAGTATTGAGAGTTCTTTTAACGAGGTTTGAGAATAATTCTCTGAAATATCCTTGCAGATGTCCAGACATCAAACAAAAAAAAGCAAAAATATTCTCCTCATGTTTGGGAATCCATGTGAAGGAAGAAATTCGATTAGAATCGGTTCAGCAAAGCTACACCTACCTTCGACCCTCCCGGCTGCGAGTATGTTTCTCTCAATTAGCCACAGACACCTCTGGGTAACATTGTAAGTCTCGAAATTCCATTTGAAATCGGAAGAAACGTTTGTGTCTCCCATAAAAACCAGCAAGCAGTCACACACCTCTGAACAACTGAACAAGTAGCGCCAAATTAATATTCAATGAAATGTTCATGTGCCAAGCATTCACTCTGCTTGAATAAATCATATCCTGTGCACCCATCATCACCAGTAGCACACCCCAGCAGGTACATACCTACCTACACACATTCAATTTAAATTTTGCATAAACACACACGAGAATATATTTTTTCCTCTGCTATTTTATTTGTTTATCATTTTTGTTGACTGTAATAGAGAAAGCTTCCGTTCTAGCAAAAAATAAAAAAAGTAAAAAAAAGGACTAAAAGTCACAAAGCGACATCATCACGTTTTTGTTAGAATTCTCACTTCGGTGATCCGGCACAGCGCAAAGCGAGCGCACACAGGTTGAACCAATATTCTAATTTGAATGTTACATGAACCGGAACGAGAAGAGAAGTATGCTAGGGGCTTTGATACCGTGCTGCACATGGAACGACCAACCGACGATGTCTAGGTTCTAGGACCAGCCATCATCTTATTTGGAAACTAAAATGTTTACATGTTGTCGAAAAGTCACACAGTTGTAAAATGCGGGTTGCTGGAGTCCTTCGGAGAAAGAAACTTCGCTGGGGGTTGGTAGTTGGTTGGCTTTGTCGTCTTCTTCTACTTTTGTGCGACACACGAAAGATAGAGAACGTGACTAATGAGTTTTAAAAGGATAGGTAACCGGTAAGGAGACAGCCAGCAGCAGTAGTCTACTACTGGGTTTTGGTTGCCCCTAGGTGAGGTGGGTAACTTTATAATGGATGCAGGATATCATGTTAGTTTGTTTGGATATCATCATCAAAAAATAAGGATACTTGCGGTTTGGGGGCACTTTACTTTCGAGTAATTGTATTTGCAATGAGTGGGAGGGGGGTTGTAGACTAGGTAGCTTCGTTAGGAGGTATTCCAGGTGGAAGTTTCCCTTTCGAAGGTCAAAGTTGTTGTACCATGGAAGATAGACTGTCGTCGGTGACATAGCTTTTGATGGGGAAGTTCGAATGCCGATGGTAGGTCTTAAATCATAAAATTTGTGACAAAACTTTACAAAATTTGAACGCAAGGAACTGGTCTAGAGTAATGCGTAGGCCATCTGTTGGTTTCTTTTTGAAACTCATGTTATTTTGATGCTGGCAGCTCAAAAAATTAACAGAAACTCAATAGTATATAATTCACGATACAAAATGAATCGATTTATGGTTGAACATAGTTGGGAAATATTACAAACTTATTTCCAAAGTGGATGCTGAGTTGCCGAAACAGTGCGAATTTTGAAAATAATATATCACATCGTACGCATTACCCAAGTTGGTAAAGAATGTTCGTGGAACTCGTTTTCTAATAATCAAGCGTGTTAGTCCCAAGAATATTGCAGCACTGCGCCTATGACCGAAAGCCAGAGATCTCAGCAACTGAATATCAGTCGTACTAGCCTAAGGAGAATTTTGCACAAAGGTTTAGGATAACAATCCCCATTAAGAACTTGAACTTGGGCGAGCTACAGTTCCAGCAAGATGGGACTATGTACCACACAAGGCGACCAACAATCGCCAAGTTCAAAAATCGGTGTAGCGATATTCCTTGACAGCCACGGAGCTGTTATTTGATGGCTATGGACGTTTTGTTTTGGTGGGGCGCCATCGATTCTGTGCGAACAACCCACATACGTCTCAATGATATTGGTCAAGCTCTTCGCGAAATAGCGTCTGAGACCATCGAAATCGTATTAACAAATTGGGTTAACATGATGGCCTATTACCAAGCCATTCGAGGTGTTTTTCTTATGGCCTTTTTAAAAGGTAACCAACAGGAGCATCTTCTAGTACACCATCAAGGCAATATATCTGTCGAATGGAGAACCAATTATTGGTGGAGCATTACTTCGGAGTTAATGTGTCCAGCCCTTAAAAACTGTACTCGTAACCCTTGCAGAACAGTTCTGACGACCTTAATAACTAGCTAATTACAACACTAAAGGATCACCCATCCCTCATATAGAACACTTAAGGTAATGGAAGAATGATATCAAGATAGTTCACCATCTGATAGGCAAGCATATTTGACCTGGGCGGCCTCCCATTGAACACTTCAACAGTAGACAAAGTGAGCAAGATCTTGGAGAAGATCTAAGTCAAAACTCTTCGTATTCCAATCGAAGTCTAGCTATGCCTGTGTCTAGTAGACTCACACAGCGACTGAAGTAGTTATCCTGTAAAATTTACAAAGTTGTAGTAAACTTTAAGTTTCGAAACACTAGTTTCGAATTATGTATGACAAATGTGTATCGAATTTGGAGACGGATACAATACCTTTAATCCGGTATATAGAATGCAGCACTGAAAACAAGATCAAACAGGCCAATTCATATACATATCAACGAGGATAATATCAAGTATATCAAGGTTACTATCGATACCTATACCTCCTAAATGATTTGGAAGTTCACCTAGATTAAGTAAGGATATAGAGGACATCGATAGTTTTGCTGAATGATAATCTAATTGGATGTTCAGAAATTATCTGTGATTCCTGTTCGCAGGAATACAGCTCGTTGGGTGAGAATTTTGTATAAAAAATTTCATCAGAGTGTGATTATGATAGAGAAAGTCCTTAACTACTAAGTCGCAACACGCCTAGAAGATGTGCTTAAAATGCGATTCGTTGCAGCCCAAGTCGTACTTTATCGAGTGTGCGATTGTTGATTAGAGGAAGAAGAGTTGATTGAGGTTTAAAGAAACGTTCTGTGGTCTAAGGAACTCCAGAATTGTCCAGTAAATGTAATGTCTAAAATAAGACAGTCGGGGTAGAACATGTGTTCCCAGGTGTTTGTCTCATAGGAAGTGGTCCTAGGCAAGTGCTACCCATGTCACCAGTACCAGCCTATGTTTTCATTGTGTTCTGCCTGGATTGAGCTCCCTCTTTAGCTGACGGGGACAAACCCACTCAGTCATGATAGGTTTGCAGTTCTTTCTGTTGCGAACGACTTACCGTATGGTTTTAACAATCTTTAAAGACAATCCCCACTTCCCGTCCATTGCCCATCAGGAACTTCTTTCCTTCCTATCAAATTCAGGTTAATCTGAAAGGATGTTGCCAAGATGAAAGTTTGCCACACTTATAGGGCTGTTTTTGCCTTGGATGGAGGTACTGAGTAATTATTCTGAGTTCTTTAAAAATGATTAAGAGATAGTTTTCGGCAGTAGATTCCTGACCACGATTCTCCATCTAACATCTGTTTCATCCTCGTCTGAATGGGTAGCCCCCTACAGCCATTTTTCGTGTTTGGGAAATTGAACTGTATACCATGTCTTAAACTGGTATTCCGTAACTAAAAGGTCCCTCGGATACATGAGTCCGACTAAACTTCCTTCCACATAGCCTTGTATTTTGCTACGGCCCGTTCCCTAACATTTCTTTAAGTCTTGAGTCTAAGGTCCTATCTTGTGGAATCGTATGTATGATAGGGTGCTGAGGCTTGAAATCCCCAACGAGGCAAAAATCATAGGCTTTGCCGGTGACATCGCAATCGTAGTGACAGCAAAACACCTGGAAGAAATAGAGGACATTGGAAACGAATGTATCCGAAAAGTGAGACGGTGGATGACAGAAGTTGGTTTAGAACTCGCGGAACAGGAACCCCTTGCTCCTGTCAAAGATATTAAGCTAACAGAAAGACAGCGAAGCATGAGAACATGGCAGGAAAGATGGAATCAGTCAACGAAGGGAAGATGGACCCATCGACTTATACCGGATATAGATAAATGGATGGACCGGCATCACTGAGAAGTGGATTTTTATCTCATCCAGTTCTTAACCGGACACGGCTGCTTCAGAGCTTATCTAAACAGGTTTGGGTTTGATGAATCTCCAAATTGCTCAAACTGTGGAGAGGCCAGAGAGGATGCAGAGCATGTGCTTTTTCAGTGCCCACATTTTCGCTTGGAACGCAGAGGTCTTGAGGAAATAATTGGAGAAATACCAACTCCGGAGAACTTCGTAAACCATATGCTGACATCGAACGCAGTATGGAATACTGTTAAACAAACAGCAGAGGTGATCATAAAGGAACTTCGGCGGCTGGAAAGGCTCAGGGAGAGCAACCAAACCCAAATGGAAGCCCCCTCAGAACAAGAAACGTCGTGAATTCAAGATTGTCTTCATGACTGTTATGGAGTTCCTGGATTGAAATCCGGTAATTTTTAGTCTTAGATGTCTATACTAGTGAAAGGACATATTTCCACTCTACTATCGGCCACAATAGAAACACTCCATGGAGTAGAGTGGATCTGGCGATGCAAGTGTAAATCCAAAAGACTTGCTTCGATTTCAAATCCCACTTTCTGCCATCCTTCTGGGTTTCTAGTTGTCTAGGATGACCACAATTTCAGGTCTAATTTTATTTTAGGTACTAAAAAGGGGCCCGGAAGCCTTCTTGTTGTATGTTCTCGAAAGCGGACCATGTCGGTCTTCCCAAATTTGATGCCCAGGCTGCAGAAGTGTCTACTGCATGAGCTCACCCAGTATATTCAGATGATTTTCCGGAATTAAGATTACCAGGTCATCAGTATATGCTATACAATCGAACTCATTGCTTTCCAGATTTTTCGGAACCTCATCCAATACAGGAGGAATGTACTTCCACCACCACTTATATCAGCAGTTTTTATTCGATTGTGTAGCATGTGTTCATTGAAGTTGTACGTTACCTTCCTACCTGCAGAAGCCTTCCAATCCATAGACATGTGCATTGTGTTGGACATGAAGCAGGAAACCTGACCATCCTCTAGGTGTGCAATCCAATATTAAAGTGAAGTAAGTCAGCTAGGAGTTCATTTTCGAAACAACCCCTGCCAGTGTTTCACTCAGCAAAACTTTCGCTTAAAGCCGCGCAACCAAATTCGATACTCAATGCAACGAATGCACCTTTAAAAGTTGCCCTCATTTTAAATTTCATTGAATGTCTAACCAAATTCACCTGGCGTGAATTGTTTCAGGTTAAAACCTCATTTGTGATCGAATTTAATCAAATTTTCCGCCTCATTACGTCCAAACACCATGCTGTTTACTAAGCCCCCGCCTCCGAGTGCACCTGCACCGCATCACGCATTCTATCTCATTCAAAATTCATATCCACAAATGATAAATCAACCCGCAAATATATATGTATGCGCGGCTCAATTTACAATATAAATCGGGCTGTCGGGCCCTCCGGAGACTGGCCTGGTTCAAAGGATAAAGAAAATAATTATGCCTGTGATGACTGCAAGTAGCCGTGGCGCAAAAAGCAAACGTCAGCGCGCACAATAGCGACAAACTGTGCTGCTAGCGCGCGCCTAAATTGTTTCACTAAATCACGCACACGTTTCCGAGAATCAAATAATGTTCGACGCTGGGTGGCGGTGCTGGTGGGCACACCTTCGCTCCTCCCAAAAACTCATTCAATACCAAAACGATTCAATTTCGATGTCCTAACTACATCGATGCTCAAGGACATCGTGTCGGTGAAGGCGGGGTGAAATTATGAAAATTTCCCGCAAAATTTTCATTATTTTTCCGCAAAGTGCAAACGTGCATCGAAAATAGTTAGGTACCTACTTTATTTAATTTTTGAATTTTTGGTTTTTTTGTTTCTGTTGAGTATTGGTTTTTCGGTTTTGGCGGCACCAGTTTTTTTTTTGTTTTTTGTGTCGACGTTGGTTTTTTTTTGTCACGACTGTGCAGCGCGCGCTTTTGGATTTGTTAATTAGATTATTGGCGGTTTGACCAGGCTGTGACCGGTGTGTCGGAGGCGCCGGACTCGCATTGAATTCAATCCAATTTCGTGCATTTGTGGAATGAAAAATTCAATACACGTGCTCGAGGATGGGTGTAGTTTTTAACGCTGATTTAAGCAATGTGCGGTTGGCAGGGCTTTAAAATGTCAAAGCGTGGGATTATGTTAGCAAAAGGATTAAAAATTGCCAATAAATTCAATTTAAGGGTTTTTTTGTTTTATTTTGGTTATGATTATCGATCCATTAAACCTTTACAATGCGGTTTCGATGGACCACTGATGGGGTCGATGGACTTTTTGTAATGTTTAGGGTTGGTTTCACACTATGAACGGAGATCGAAATTGCAAACTGTCGATGTGAACATATGGTTGGACGTTTCGGTTGCGAAACTAAGACAAAAAGCCAGAACAAGCGTTAGAATCCGGCTGCACACAGTGGCATCAATCGATAGTGTCAGATCACAAAGCATCGATGGGCAGTCTTCCTGGAACGGAAGTACTCATATATAACTAGCTTGTCGATATAGAAGGAGGTATTGAATCGCGTCGCATTTGAAGTAGTAATTTTAGTTCAAGGAAACCTCCTAGAAAAATGGTCATATGGGATACATTCGCCAAAGAACAATAGCCTGCATACCCTTTGGGTCACTAACGAAGGACTCTTCAAAACAAACACTGTACGACATATGTACATAGCTTCAACCTTAGGGAATCACATCCCGATATTCCTTATGAATCGAATGATATTCGCTGTACCCTCCACTTAGTTACACCACACGAAGTGTCACACGATACACTTGCAGTGTGTTACATGTCATCAAAGCTGTGGAATTACTAGAGTTTCGAAATGTCTGACAAGAACATCGCCATCTGCACTGATAGACTTACTGTGCTTAAGGAGCTTGAATCCCTCACCACAGAATCTGACATACACTGGTGAAGGGATTATCTACGCCGAACCATGTCAAGAGAGAGAGAATTGATCGACATATTGGTCAAGAAAGTATCACAGCTTCCACAAAGCGACACAGTTAGTCGCTTCGTGGGTAAAAGGGTCTACTGACCTGCACGTCTTTGACAACATCACACATCTTCTCTGTGACAGCCAAGACAAGACGCACAAAACTATGGCCATACACCGAAGGAGACTTAAGGAAAAAGTAGTAGTAGCAGTAACGTCAGGAACCTACATTATGACACGAAAAGACGTGCCGTAAGACGTACACAATCACGGGAGAAGTGTCTTAAGATTTAGCTCTAGACATAATTCTGTTGAATATAACGTTTAACGTCATACTGAGAACGTCAAGGCGACGATAATGACATTCCATTAATCATTCTTTTAGAGCCACACCCCAATAATTAGAAAAATGAAGACCTGGCTATAAGTATCAGACCTGGAACCACACCATAGACCTATCTAAGGATACGTGACTAGACACAGACTAGAGATACTCCCGAGAAGCACCGGCATTGTTTAATTCTAAATGGATGACCCATGTACCCAATTAGAAACCTTCCAGCAATGGTGAGCAATTCGAGTAGAGAAAAACCTATATGACAGATGAACTCGGTGTTACGACTGTACTGTCCCTTTAACTCCGCGGTTCTTTTGAAGACAATCATACCTATCCTAAGCCTTGGCAAGCTTAAAGTTATTTCCGTGTTGCTACTGACAATCTTTCTGTCAATCCTCTGACAACAGAGGTTGTCTCCTTGAGGAAGAAGAGTGAGGCTGCTTTCCACTAGACATGATCTATCATCCGAAACCATTCTTTGACGAAGGGGACTCTCACGTAAGTTTGTGATTTCAAACGGCCTGTTTCGGATGCTCGAGAGTTTTTGCGAATACGCCTACCTTCGATCCAGATACTCTGTTCGATGTGTTTCATAAGCTGCATTATCAAAGCACTGTCAGTTTAGATGGTAAGCAAGGTCCTAAGCGCTGCAATATGAGATTAAAGAATTTGCTTGACATTTGGTCTTCTGTTAGAACTCAGAAGAAATATTTCTAAGATACACAAGGTAGACGGTATGGATTTTCAAGTGTTAGATGCCACAACTGAATAAATCTTCTCAAGATCTCAAGGTCAGTGATAGTCGTGCAGAACTCAAGGCAATGAATGGTAACAAGAGTCTGGGAAAAAGTACCTAGCTGGTAAGTAAAAGGATAAAAAAACACTTTTACTAATGCGAACAAAGTTCCTTGAAAGAATAAAGTGAATTACTTACTCCAGTATTCTATATGGATGAAGGGCTGATACTAACGACTCAGAGGAACGACAGAGAGATACATCATTAAGAAACTACATATACGAAGCCCTATATTCAAGTGATAAACCCAACTGGGTGTTGCGCGCTGTATGCATTTATTAACAGATCGCAGCTTCTATTGTTTATAGATTTGAACTGTGGAGAGACCATAGAAGACGTGGAAGACATATCCTTACACTCCCGCCTTTTAGGGGGAGATTCTTTCACTCTCAATATGATGCCAGAATCAGTTGTCTAAGATCAGTTTCAGTTAAGATCAGTAAGATAGATACAGCCTTACCCTTAGACACTATGGCTAAATATGATCATGTTAAAATGTTATATAGGGTAACGCAAGTGCTTCCAAATTCACCTGCACCATAGCTCAATAACTATTCCGGTACATCGAGCGTTTCCACTCACGCCAAGTAAACACAACCTAACCTCCATTCCCCCTTATCTAGGCTAATTAATTGATTTTCCCTTGGTCACCTAGTTCTGTCGACAAGCGCCTCCACCGCTCCCGTGCAAACACCCCTTCACCAAATCTATCTAACTACGCAGTCGACTGATAACTAAATGACAATTACAATTACCCAGAAAGAGAATAATAAAAAAAGCGACAAATCCAGTTGACTGTAATTAGTATACTGTACCCACCACTCCACCCACCGCCACCATTCACCCACTCTTCGTCATTCCAAATCCCAGAGTAAACAACAAACAGATTTTGACCATCGACCAACCTAAAGCATCCATCAACCAAATCAACAAGAAGCGATAGTGGTAGCAGGCAATGAATCGATTCCATGAATACACCATACCCCACATCCCTGATTCGAATCCTCACTGGAGACGCTATTTGCAGAGAGAAGGACACAACCCCCACCAACCGGCAGCCGAGAGGAAGACAAGCAAATGACAAAACTTTGTCCCAATAAAATGATTACACACCACTTTCGCTTTAGAAATTTGACTGCTAGCGAAATTGGTTGCCCGTCGTCATCCTCAACCGAGAGAGAGCAGGTCGATGTTGCTGGAGACGGGACTCCCTGACATGATGATCCTTATGGCATGCTGTAGGATTATTATGACAAGAGTTTGCAGATAACCATTCAACCAGAAAATCATTCGGAACGGTGGTCGAATCGATTACAAGGACAAGCCACTCGCCTTGGCTTTGTTCATGCATATGTACATTGAATTTAATGCCACTTTTGGGATGGAGGGGGGCTGGCCTGTATTGGTTTGTGAAGGATGGATATTAATAATTGTTACATTCGCAAACTGTTTGGCAATAATCTTAATCAGTCAGCTTGAGGCCAGAGAGTGAGTGATTTCGTTGTGTACATCTTATTTGCACTTCCGACGTATCTTTGATTTGCAAATGTCTCCAAGTATTTCGTACATGAACCGTGCAGGTCCTGACTCCACTTGACGAGGAAAATGTCCTTCTTTCAAACGAAGCAACGAACCACTTTGAATGTATCTTTTAAACTGAGCTACTGTGGATTGCATTCGTACTGGATATCCAATCGACAAGGTGGTTCTAATTTAGGGTAAGGCAGACTGATGAAAGAAAAGGATCCAGGATAAAGAGATGAGGATAATGCAGTTCTGCACTGTTATGGCAAATCGGGAAATTGAACAAGAAAGAGAGTCAACTTTGAACCTGTTCTCTTAAATCCCAAAGAAAAACAAAAGGCAAGGCAAACGGATAAATACGTCAAGACACTGCCAGGTTTAAAATGAGGAGAAACTAGAAAGCGGGTAACAATTTAAAAATGTAGAAATTTGCAGAAAATTTCGTAAAACCACAACGTGGCCCAAAATGAATCACCCTGTCGGAATATGCTATAACTTTTGTGTCTGTCAGTTTTGTTTTGATATTTCTGAAGTAAACAACTCGTAGAACGCTATACTCTCCAAGATCGCGGAAAACTCAATCAACGTGAATTTCGGCACAGATTTCCCGCCCGTCCTACGCCAACTGTTCAAAGACTAAGGCCTTAAATTAGTAACCTTGAAGAGACTCGAATAATACGTGACAGAAAAGGTACCGGAAGGGCTCGTAGTGGTCGTTCCGGCGAGAATATCGCTTATATCACTGAAGATGTCGCAGATGGGCCATCAATGTAGACCACATGAAATGTACCAAGCAATTCGGCATTAAAAAGAGTTAAAGATGTTCCCTACTACGCTGACGCTTTCCTAAACCTCGACGACGCCTATGGACTATTTTCGGTCGAAATTTATCATGAACGCTCATTTCCATCTAAACCGATAAATAAACTCAAAGTCACTGTTTGGTGTGCTACTTAGGTCGAAGGTGAAAGTGTAGGTAAGACGGTACAACTGCACACACAGATCGTACGACATGAAATTGTCTAATTTCTCGGTTTGGCGATTTACTCTGACTGGCAAGATTACTTGAATCGCCCTATCCCCTTTTTTTTTTTTTTTTTATTAAGGTTTTGTGAAGTCCCGGGTCTATGAGAACAAGTACCAGGCTCTCAAAGAAAATATCCGACAGAGTGTGAAAACTCCAAACCTCCTTCCAAAATGATTGAAAATTCGGTAAAAAGGACATTTGATAAAAATTAAAAAAGTGTGTCGTCAATTTTAAAGATATAGAAAAACGTCATCGAGGGAGTGTTTTGGGCCATCCTAAGTGGATCTTGTCTTCGACCTCAACATTCATATTAAAACTTGAAAGCCAACTACGATTATAAAGATTTTTATACATACTCGTACATAGGTCCCCAAAGATTGTTATACACAAGAAATAAAAGACATCTGTGCACGTACGTACCTGCAAATAAAAAAGAAAAGGGCTTTAAATATATTTAAAATACAGAATTGAATTGGAACTACTTGTGTGTATCTACAACAGGTTATTACGTTTTTGATGCAAGAAAATACGTAAGCAGTGGGCGTTTTCGACTTATGGAAGATTGGATAGGATATTCCTATAGTTATTATCTAGGGCACCTCGCATAAACAGACACAGAACATCAAAATCACCCGCATGGGGAAATTGTTTTACAAATTGTTATAAAAAAAGTTGGCGCGACAGATCCATATACGACCCAGGGCTTAGGTTATTACAGTTTTTTTTATGTAGGGCTTGATATATGTACCTGTCTCACAGCCCTTTAACTTTGGTTAGCCTAAAAAGAAACGTGGTATTAAAGCTGACAAAAAAAATATCTGAAGATTACTAGAAGTATATAGACTAAGAAAGAAAGTCAGAAAACTTATAATTACGCCCACATAATAGAGACTATCTGCAAGGTGGCGTTCTGTCAACCGTACTATTTTCGCACTCTACTTCTCTCGGCCATATGTAATGGAAATTATCTTCCCCTAGTGCAAGGGAAGCACTAAGTTTTTGACCAAAACTCTCAACTCTAAGGGTATTTTCTTTATATATTCATACTACAGGTTCAGTATTCTCAAAGCATAGTCGGAGAAAGTATTGACCAGTTAGAAAGTTTGTCAGGATCTTAGCAGTTGTCACCAGTTTTGTTGTCCAGGGACGCAGCTAGTTGTAGATGATCTTGAAGTAACGCCTAAACCAGATCAGACTCATAAAATCTTTAAGAGTTAGTTGGTTTGTTATTTTGGAAGTTTTTTCTGATGCACTCTGTGACACAGGGTGGAGTAGCGAAAACCTCAGATGGGAGGACTAAAAGTAAAGGCGCACGCACTTTGTGACTTGGCAAAACAAGCCAAGTTTAACACAGCCAAGTTTAACACACTCAGTTTTGAGTCAAGTAAAGCACAAACACTGACCGAATGTTAAAAAAAAAGTCATTACTTGGATTTATGGTGGGTGCTTGGCTGGAACCACCAAAGATTTGGTGAAAAATTTGTCGTAGCAAAGAATTAAATACTGTAGAGTATTGTGCAGGTAAAATTTCGAAATCAATTGTTAGCCAAACCGGAGTACAAGTGGTACAAACGTGTGGTGGGATACTTTTCTGATATCACTCTTCATTAAACACTATTCAGAGGTAGGCATACTCCTTAACTGCCTCGATTGAAATAATTTTCTGCGGTGGATATCCTTTAGATACTATAGTTGTCGAAAACATCTGCTTAGTGTTGCCTTTATTCATTTCGCCACTCTACCCACCCTACGTAACACTTAGTATTCAAAAGAAAGGCTGGGGACTTTAAATATTTCCCCTTGATAGTATGCACTTGCAAATTTTATTGACAGACACTTCAATATTCAGTATAGTATCCAACTATACCGGTCTAATGGTTTCTAGGATAGAGGATGTTCAGCTTCCTCGGTTATAGTTGGTACTATCGGAATTAATCTACTGCAGTATTTTCTTCACATCCTTCCCTGTAACAGCAAAAACTTTTAAGATGTATTTCTGACATTTCCCCCTCCCTAGCCAGTACCAACTACGTAACAACAGAACCAAAGATTCGACAGCGTAACAGTATCGAGGTTTGACTGGATTCGCCTGTCCCAGTACTAGTTGATTGAGTCAGTCACCCTATTCAACCACTTTAGGCACAACAGATCTCACAAACTTTGAGATAGGTATAGGTTTCCCGGGCACCCGGTCATTCTTCCGGTCTACCAAATAGTATGTGATATTACAATGGACCTACTCTTGGTCTAAGTGCAGTTTGATTCTTCCCAGGATAGCCACCTTATCTTACCTAACCTAACCTAACCTTTGTGTGGTCCTTTCCTTCCCACTGGAACTAAACTAATTCACTTTACAGCTTTTCTCATGGAATTGAATATAAAGCTTTTATTTCGTACAAGACTCAGACTATAACCATATCCGGGAAAGATACAAATCCATGCACATCAATTCGCCGTAAGGGAAACATCCCTTAAAATTCCTTGCTGATGTATAACCGTTTGGGTTTCTACTTCAGAACGTAGATGCCACTAAAAGCATTCTAGCAGCATAAATCGGAATCGAAAGGAACTCTGTGATCTAGTACAATTTAGTGAATTTTGAAACCTTTCATTCCTAGGTGGTAGTAGTTACGATAGACCCCAAAGGAGGTGGGAAAGTCAAACGACCACTTAGTTTAATCAAACGAAAAGGACATTCCCTTTCGCAGGATAGTGTTCTGAACGTTCTGAAAGCGTCAAAATATAACAATATATGAAAATATATGATGACACAGGAAGAGCAAGGATAAAAACCTTTTGGAAGTCATATAGGAAATCCATCATTCATTTTGGAAAGAAAAAAATCCCTCTACTAGTTATTCGCCACCTAGTGTGAACTCATACACTTGTCGCTTAGCATATTTTGTAACTCCGGACAGTTACAAGTGCTTTTGAAGTCTATAGGTATAGAATAGGTACCCACAAAGTGAAGTTGGTCCTCATTCTTAGAATGGCATTGGTATGTATTTTCCACCTACTGCTGTAGACAGCGTCCAGAGACGTACTTGTATTTCTAAATAAATAGAATAGTCGGTAGTAAGAGGTAATCCATGATCGACAATAAGATTGCACTTGACTTACCACGTCTGTACAGAAGCAGTACTCAGTATTAAAGGAAATGTTATGTTACAGACAAAGCCCTGATCCTGCGACACTTAAAAAATGCGACAGATGCATTTTTACCCATCAAAGGATGAAGTTTATTTGTATCGTAATGTTTTCACAAAGTCACGCTCTGTCAGCACAGAAGCACGCGTTCAATTTACATACATCGCCAAAAAGCAAAACGAAAGGAAAAAAAGGACAACCACATCTCATCCGCAAGTATAATCAAAGCAACCACAACAGAACTGCTCTCACTCCTTAAACAAAGTAACGTCTTTCATCAAACAGGCAAAAACTTCAACTTCAACATTATCCAAGTAAACTTTGTTGCAATGACTGTGTAGTCCTTCTAAGCAAACAAATAAACACCCTGCACAAACAAATGTCTCAGCGCAGAAAAGTTCCTTTCTTATTGGTCTACTAAACCATACCCATATCCCACATAGACACATACAGCACGTCCTTTTCCGAAAACAAAAACTTAAGACTGTCACGCTACACAACAGTCTGTACTCGTACAGCAAAGAGGAGTTTCGTCTGTCAACCTCAAACTAAAGGGAGATCCAAGCAACAAAAAAACAAATAAACTGCTGCCTGGAAATTTCAAGGACTCCCCACATACGAGTACTCGTAGTCGAACACAAAAGTTACAGTTAAATCTGATAGGAATCCCTTGAGAAAGAAAACTTTCATTTGCACCTTTTTATCACTGTCGTCGTCGTCGTCGTCGTTGTCGTCCAGTGTCCTTTGTGATATCCTTTGCAAAAGAGAATTGAATTCCACAGCCATGCATGCGTTTGACTGCAAAACACATTGCATTCCACATGTGTGAGAGAATGTCCTCCTGACAGTAGAAATATGGAATTTTTCATTCAGCAGATATACATAATGGAGTCTCCCGCTCCGACAGAACATAGTAATTGGCACCCCAATCGTCGTCGACGTATACTTTGTACCTACTCATGAATAATTGAAGAGGTCCTTTTTGTCGAAAAACCAGTCTCATAGGAGAATACAAGGCTAATTTGATCTGTTACATATACATGCCTCACCCCGGAGACCTTTGCCTTCTGCTGCTACTAGTCCAAGGAGTCGGAGGACTATATTTGGTTCTGTTTTGAAGTACGAAAATTGCCTTTGCTGACAAGGATAAAAGAAAAACCTACGTAGAACGTACAATAATGTTCCATTTATTTGAAACTTCTCCCCAGGACATTATGTACATGAAATATCCTTCGATTGTGGTGCCTAGAAAACCCACCGCCGCCACCTGTCCAGTGCTGCAGATTGGCGACTTTTGCTGTCCTCCGATCCCAAATGTCCCTTACTCTCGCGTAGACGAATCTTGGAATGTCAACGCCGACAAAGTAAAGAATTTCCACCGCGCTAATTAGAGAACATCCTAGAAAAAGGCCAGCAATTCCTCCGAAGGACACTGTAAAGAAGGAAGAAATTCCGGAAAACTTTTTCAATATAACTCCTTGCCTCACCCATCAAATCTACCCAACCGAACACCAGACTCGTCCTGTACAGCATAATCGAATCGAAGCGATAATGTACATCCAAGTCCACGTAGGACAAATTGCCAAGGATATTCGTTGGCAGGTAGCTGGGACGCACTTCGGTGATGTAATTCAGCGAGAAACAATTCCGGAAGCAGTTGCATGTCATGCCCTCGTGCTGGTTGAAGACGTACTTCTCCTCGCCCTTGCGTTTTGTATAACGGAAGTCATCTGTTTGCCAAGTTGATGTTACATAGATGCGGTGCGGGGGAGAGCGGAACAAAGAGAATTCGCAGCTATTGAGAAGGGGGGAGGACTTAACGAAAGGTAAGCGGCTTACAACTTACCACGGTGCTTGTAGATGCATTGAAAGTCGGACGCCTGACATGCTGGAAACTCACCTGGTAGAAGGAACAGGGAGTGCGGCTATGAAATCGGAAAATCAATGATTTACGAGTGGACAAGTAGCTTACCTGGAGGATAGAGAAGATCCAACGTACAATTACAATAGCGCATCAGGTGCTCCTGATGGCACTGAGAAAAACAATTCTCGAGCATGTACACATAGCCTGGTATGGATTTGAAGTCGGCGCTATTACGTTCATCCTGGAGAAGGTCATTTGCATGAAACAAAGTAGGCGATGGCAATTGAGACAAAATCCGGAAATAATTGGGGATTGATATTGAAGAGGGAAATATGCACAAGGAGCTTATTGAAGACGTAGTCGGTGGGTTGGAAAAATATGTTCCTGTCGCTATGGCAATCAGTGGGAGGAACATGAGTTAATCTTAAAGGAAATATTGTTTTCAAGGCTTTAACTTGGGATACAAGCTGTCAGTTAAGTCGAAAGTAAGACAAGAGGAAGCGCAGATGAAGAAAGTTATCACAAATGCAAGGCCTGGTCGCTTCCTACATACAGATGTGCAAACATCGTCAATTGAAGAAGGTCCTGGAGAAATAAGTTTAGACAACGGCTTGGAAGGACTAGACTTAATGAAATGGTGCCAATTCTATATTACCAAGGGAAGACGTAGCACTCACTTATGGCATAACATGCAGGTAATGTTAGCCGGCTAGTAGAGAGACTAGCAGTCGTCATCAGTGTGATACCTTGGCTCTTCCATTCGGTAACATGCAGGTTATGTGGTATGGAAGGAGCAAAAAGGTATGAAAAGACTAGCACAGATAATAATTGCAGCATTTAGGCTAAGAAAGACTAATTCACGTTCCGCAAAGCCCAGGGAATAGTTGATATATTTAGGCGGCATTTCCACCATCTACAAGCGCTCTGTTGACCTACCTAGGAGTGAAGCCATGCCCGATGACTGAACTATCAGCTCTATGCAGCCCATCTTCAAGAAAGGCGATCCTATATCTAGTAAGAACTATCGAGGGATAGGTATACCTCGCATTAACTGTGTAAATGTCTAAAGCCTTTCTGGAAGACTCTAATCGACATGTACCAGTGTGGCTTTCAGCCCAGCAGGAGACAAATCCTGGAAGAGACGAACAAATTTCAAGTCGAAACCTGTCACCTCTTTATCAACTTAAAAGCCGCATACGGCAGCTAGCATTCATCGTTCCGAACTCTACAATCCGAAAGTCGGGAGCGGGATCCCGGTAAAACTGATCCAGATCTGCCGCGTGACGCTGGAACAGTTCCTACGAACTAATCGCAGCATGCACCGGATGGAAAAGTTAGAGGACAAGGCAGATGTGAACACAAAAGGCACTAAAGGGTGCGACATCGACATCAAAGAAGCTTTAACGTCACTTAAGGAACAGGTGAAGCGAGTTGGTCTTTCAGTAAATGAGAATTTGATGTCACTAAAGGCTGTCCAACGCCTAGGACAAGCAGTCACTATTGGCAACACTAACTTGGAAGTGGTTAAGAAGCTCACTTAGCTTGGAGTCAATATCAATTCCATGAATGACCCGCTATGGGGGATTCGACGAAGACTTAGCCTATGTAACCGATGGTACTTTGCGTTGAGGGAACAAATACCAGTTCTGCTATATGGAACCGAGTGCTAGGTAATAAGCGGGAAAGCAACCCAAATATGGAATACGCAAAAAACGAGGACGAACAGAACGCGATCTAGGCTAGGCTGTGCCTAGATGTAGATGTACATAGTTCAAACAGTCAAGACACATAAACAGCACTGACTCGATCATATCAAATGAATGAACAATAAATCACCACCGAAAAGTATCTTCGAATTGCAGCTCCCAGGTTCAAGAAAGACGGAATCTCCTTTTGAATCAACTATCGCTTGAACAGGACAATTGAAAGCAGGGTGCCCGAGATCGAGAGGAGTGTACAGCGGCAGTGTTTCAGGCAAAAACTCTTCACGGGGCGGAAGTAAGCAAGTATGTCCAGACCGTGGGCTCAATACTCTCTAAGTCATTTGAAAAAAAAAACTTCTGAAACGTCTTCATCCGGTCATAGAAGAAGAACGGACCATGTTTCTTGATATCACATGGACAGTGTGGCACAAAGGATTACAACATAGGCTGCATAAATCATCTGCCAAAAGAATACTAACATATTCTAGAGAGTTACATTATGCAACGATCATGTAGAACAGAGCAAGAGGATGAGTAGTTCACATTAAAACAACCGAAAGTCGAAATACCTCAAGGCTGTGTGTTAGGACTTATTTTAGTTCCTGTTGCCATATTTGCAAACAATGGTCCTGTGATACATTTATAAGCAAAGAAGTTCGAAAGACATGCTTCCTTCATAAAGTATGTACACTAATCCACTAAAGATGGTGTATCCTTGGCAATATTGATCCAACCAGCAAACGAGACCTAAGTAAAAAAGAACAGTACAGCATCGAAATGAATGTACAAGGAACTGAGTATGTTACAAGCAAAGACCTAAATGACTACTACTCCTTTAGATGGAACCATATTGGCAAGGCAATCAAGATAATCAATTTCCCAGACGATGATTTGAAAACATCCTTTTGAACGTCTTTCATGAAGGAAATCATCACATGAATGAATGGAATAAGTCTACGTATCTGTAGTTTCAGTGAAGCACTCGGAGCTACTTTTCAAACCACGATAGGCCCGAACAATATTATTATTATTATTATTATATGGGTGGCACCCTCCACTCACATCAAAAACACACTTCCTCAAGCTGGACGATACACCCCTTGTTTCGTTGTCATAGAAATATATGACTGGATCGATTTCCACCGAAGTCTCCGTATTCCATGGAATAAAAAATGCATCCTTCTGCCAAACCGGAGGCTCATGGACCATCACCTACAATACGTAATCTATAAACTCCCTTCAAATCCAAGTCATCCATTCCCAACTCACAACAACGCCCTTCTCCAACTGACTTCCCGGTACATGATCTTGCGGTCTTATGTTCACTTTCACCTCCAGCGCACTGTTTGGTCCATAGTTCGAAATGTGGTACGGATAAAACGGATCGGTCTTCTCCTTCCTCTTGGACTCCTCGCTCTGAATCCCATTGAACGAGTAGCACAATCCAAGTTCACTCTTCTGCTGGTAGAACACCTCACAACACTTAAACTTTTGATCCCTCCACTTACAGTCGTCCAACATCTCCTCACAAGTCCAGGTCATGAATTCAAAGACATTTGTGAAATTAACACCGTTCAGCGTATTCAAAGGTGCTTCGGACACATTCGCGAATGAGTCGAATTTTCCAAATTCGATTCCATCGAAGGCGGCTATAAATCGCGCAAAGAGGTCCAGCCTGTCCTTCGCCTTTTCCAGAGGAAGGAACCTTGCTTGTGCTGCTTGCAGACGCATCCAATTCAAACGGTGATGGTTACAAATGGTGATTGTTGGGAAAACGATTTCATAGACCGGATAGGTCGTGCTGTCCACAACGGTTTGGAACTTCCCCTCCGTGTATCGCTGAGACAGAATCAAACTCACATAAACCATTCCGATGACAGTCACCATTAGCACCAGGAACCAAGTCGCTCTAAACAAACACAAACACAAACACCAACAGCATGATAAGTTCCTTCTCCTGATTGATCTCTTACCTTTCGTAGATTCCGGTTGATTCTCGGAGGAAATTGTTAATCCCATGGATGCTGTTCCGGGTGTAGAAAGTATTAATCAGCCTCTGCGTATCACTTCCTTCCGACTCCTTTGCCTTATCGGTTATTAACTGACCGTTGAGCACACTTAATGCACGCATTTGTGGCGGATAGCCCATGACTGGGCAGCGCAAAGGATACTCTTCTAATGAGCCATGAAATTAACTTAACGAGGCTCATTTACTTGAGAGCATTCCCCAAGGGGGTAACACCTGCTGATTAGTCTGTCAATTATTCTGACAAAACTGAGATTTCTTTTGTTTGCCGAAAGCAATTTGTGGGTGTTTTGAAGGTCGCTAGGTTAACAATGATGGAGAACGGAGATTAAGGAGCAAAAGTGACCTTTCGCAATGGAGATTGACGTAGGGCAGTTAATCATTGCGGTAAATGAAATGTTTCTTCGAGTGAATCGATTTTTTGTAGGAAGCGCAGGGGCAACAGAACCACACTAATGACGAGAGATACCGGCTTGAAGCCCTTTTGTCTTAAACTAAGAAGGGGGTCAGGGATCTGAACATCACTCAAGGCGCAAACAGAGACCAAGTTTGGAGCACCACGAGTGGAGCATAGCACCGTCAGCTCCAACCAACTCTTTCTTCCTGTGGGAAGGGCATCTATCAGCGGAAAACCAGATTTCAATGAATCCAGAAGAAGCTCCGCTTCTAAACATGTAACAGCTAAGGAACATATGTATGTACGTGATACTCTGAGATCGCCATAGAAGTAAGAGGCAAAATTGACATCCCCTTCCTCTTACCCAATCTGAAGCTAACTTAAGTACTTGCTTACTTAGGCCACGCTACAGTTTAGGATGAACCTGAGCATCGACTCAGTTCTAACCTCTCCAGTTCGTACCTTTGTCTTTGGCTAACTGCCTTTAGTGGGCCATTCCAATTCAAAGCTCGTCAACGCAAATGACGTTTGTCGTGAAACTACTGGCAATGTATTGCCAAGGATGAAGGAACACATACCCTAGTACCCAACATCAATCAATTGGGCTATACCAGAAAGATATGGACCAAAAGGAAAATGGGTTTAGATGGGTTTCTAAGGTGAAGCAGCATACGATGCTACATCACGGAGAAGAGAAACGTTCAGATCTACCAAAGTGCATTCGTTAAACTCAGCTCAGCTAAGGTAAGAGAGTGACTAAGAACACGGGAACACACTAGATCCACTTCAGATGCCAAGAAGGTCAAGTCAGACCTTGTCGGAGCCTTCAGTCCAGAGGCAAGTGCAAGTATTATACTAACCGACTTACTGAATCAATGTCTTCCATGGGTTGCCCTTTCCCCGATTTTCTAGTCTCACTTCACTGCTCTGTGTCAATTTTGTCTATACCATACAAGGCCATATGTCGTGCGAAGAGATCACTAAGGGCACCCTGTTAGAAGGATGGCGATCACTGTCATACGCCAATAGCCATGCTAGTATAGTAAAAACAACGACAGGCAAAATGGTTCTAAAACAATATTACAAGGATTGACCTTTACAAATAGATGAATTTCAGTGTAGACTAGTCTACTGGAGAACTATTACTGGACATGAAAAGCCGTCTGTATTATTGGTGTGCTCAAGGCTGAAATGTAGGCTATCTACTTAGTGAAATCCAAGCCAGTCAACTGCTGTCTTGTTAACTTCCAATCCTTTGTTGTTTATGTGGATCGCATCCATAAGGCCCGATCTTAGGCAACCCAAAATATTAATCAACCCAAGCTTTGACTACATAAATTTGTTATCAAAAAAAACCCCGAGTCAAGGATGCCGTCTCCTTTCACTCCAGACGAAAATTTAGGCATTACAATGGCGATTTCAAATATCTAAACTGGCACAGCGACCAAAGATCACTGAAAACTAGTCATCAAGAACATCCTCGACAACCAGATAGTAGTCAATCTATTGCCCGACCTAGAAGAAATTTTACCAAATCCTCTGGGGACGGGTACCTACACAAAGGTCCTGGATGTCAATGTAAGATGGATCGGGAGAACCAAGCCAATATCAGCTCCATAACCATCAATCAGCTTTAATGCTTTGGTGTCAGAATAGTACAGCTTTCCAATACTCCGCTAGACAAAACCGAAACCAAACTTCTTACCAAACCAAACAAAAAGAATCTCAAACTACTGACATCAGTGTCACAAGCACTAGCAAAGTTCTTACGTCCAAGATTTGATTTAATATGCGAGAGACCATTCTAAGTCTTCCTGAACGAGGACCATAGCTAACACAAGAAACAGAACAGTGGTCTCCCTCAAGGATGAGACCTGGTACCTTTGCTTTTCAACACTCGGTTCATAACCGCGTAGAACTAAGGTCCACCCTCACAGGATGACGGACATTAATATCCTCATTCCAGCCATTCCTCCAGCAATCCGCAATAAAACACAATGAACAGCCCCGATGACGTTCCTAGAATGTGACAGTGACCTGTGTCACATTCATCTTTCTTAACCTACCTAATGCTCACAGCACATTCCAATGCTTCTGTGTCTTAAGTGGCCCTATTCTCCTGTGCTCCTTTATGACCGCCCCACATTATTTTATGGAGCACCTTCAAACCCAATAAAGTCCGCTTTCTCATATCCTTCGCCCAGTTATTATGCACGAACATTAAAAATGAAAACCTGACTGACTCCCATGCCACTTGTTTAGCATAACTACGTTCCAGCAGCGCACGTAAAGTCAAGTCCTTTCCTATAAGGGAACCAAAAAAAAAGCACAACACTAAGTCCTTCATCTAAAAGTCCGTCTTGCCCACCCTCAACAGTTTGGAAAAAAAAATAAAAACTCACGATAATCCTTTGCCAGTGGCAATTTACCTGTCCCTTATGCTCACTCTCTCTGTAGGTGTGTGTATGTGTGTTGTGTGTCTGTTTAAGTGATATTTTCGCAAGTAATAAATGACTCAAAAGGAAGTCTTTCATTCCGACTCTCGTTTTATCCTGGGTCCTGAGTTAAGGAGATAGAATTGCACCTTATCACGCTTTGCGTTCGTTCGCTAATTCATTTTCCACACAGCTTACAGTTTCAGTTCACAATTTAACTGTCACGCCAACTGGCAAAACGTCAGAAAATGAATGTTTCTCCCTGCTGCGTGCAAGTCAGAGAAAAAGGCCACCTCCACCCGGATGGAGGGGGTGGTTATTACCATATCTTGACGGGTGATTATTTCATAATAACTTGCGTATTATCCTTTTGCATGAATGTACTGCATATCCTTTGTTAGTGTTGTGTTTTTTTGTTTTTTTTTTTTGCCTCGCTCCGAATGCTTTAAGGATCTTTGAGTCATAATCCACCCCAACTCCCCGGGGTGGTGGAAATTTTGAATTTAACCATTTTTTTTCTGCTCTCCGTTTGGCAGTTTATGCTTGCTTTCGTCTGTTGCCTGTTGGTCCTTGATACGCTTTTACATGCGAACCGTAAAAAGGGAATTTATTATTATCAAACTCGCTCGGTTGGAATATTATGGTAACAACAGAAAAAATGGCACGCAGGATATTTTTTCCTATTTTGTTAAGGATTCATGCAATTTTAATGTTTGATAAAAGCGGCCACTTTATGTGCGCATAGATACGAGCACTGTGTTGGGAGAGAGAGCCCCATTGTGGCTGGCAAGAGTATCATTATAAATCGAGATTGAACGTATCGATCAGGAAATTGAAGCGAAGGGTGGAACGATGTGATTCCATTAACTGGGGCAACAGATAAGTGCTGTCAACCGGGATCATCAATTTGTTGCGTACTTAGACCTCAACGGCGGTTAAAAGCAGAAGGAGTGTTTCTCCTTAACTCCCCAGGTAGTCCTTTTAATGCGAATTTACACAGGGATCATAAATTTTTCTGCTTTCGTAAAAGGTAGATTTGCAAGAATGGCGCCCAATTCGGAACCTGACCCTGATTTAAATAATTTATTAAACAACTAAGAAACTTAAGAGGGACAGTGCTACTCCTAGTCCTTATAGCTACGATAGGACGAGGTGTCTTGCTGTCAGTTTTGATACATTCTTAAGTTTGAGAAACTCTCGGTAATCCAAAGGACGAATGGGGAAGTTGACACTGGTCAGAATGAACTGACATTTGGCCATTCAAAGTGACGATGCAGTGCCTAAGTATCGTCAAAGCGTCGTGTCTAGTTAGAGGAGCGAAAAAGAGTCCAGAAAGCAGATCACTGAATCAATGCTTTAAAAGTAAGTAGTGCACTGAATTAATCCTATTGATGCTTGAATGTAGGATTTTCGAGAAAAGTTGGGTTCCGAAACTACCCACAATCTAGTATACCATTCTAAGATCCATCACTAAATACATATGTATATCTGCCTGGTCTTGTGGCCTGCTAGCGAAGAAACCATAAATCTGAAACACTCTCACGATCCAACGTCTAACATGTAAAGGTACGACCAGCACTATTAGAACATCTTCCGCCGGCGTCCTCCAAATAATTCAAACGGACACTGAACCTATCAATAAGTGGTCAAACATTGAGGGAACTTCAGACTATCCACACACGGAATTGAAACTTTACCTCGATTCCCAATGTCTCTCGAGAGAGAGCTCCACAAACGAAAAGGTTATAAGCACTGCTTTCATATCTATCTCCACGGATGGGTCGAAAATATACGAAGGTACTGGATCAGAAAGGTACTGGAATACGCAAATGTGTTCCAAAGGAATGTCGCCAAGGCACGCTAGCATCTATCCCAGCCCCACCCCTCGCTCTTGGGGCCAATATAACTAACAAAAAACCAGGGAAGTTCTGTCGGTAAATAATCCACAACTCCTACACACACAGTCTCCTAAACATCCTCACAGGCCACAAGTCAATGGCGGTATTACTAAAGAGAATCAAAATCAGGATTATAGATTTATGCAGAGGCTGTCGAATGCCCAAGTCCCAACAGATACGCAACTTTTGTAGAAGTATCTTTCGAGAACCGTTTACATAAGACTAAGAGACCTGTATGCTTTGAGCTGTGCAATTGAATAACAGAAGTCACTAAATGACGCCCAACGTGGGACCTGCATACAATACCTCGCATCATGTACCTCGCGAATTACTCGATTTTTTTTAACTTAACTTCGCTTTCGCATGTTATCCGAGTTTAATTCAAAGGATCCCAGCCTAGGATTAAGTCTTCTTAATCAACTTAACACTTTTTTTTCGTTTCAAACTTTCTTTTCTGAACATCGTCGATTATGAATCCGTTGAGAGGGAGCAAGAAAAACGTCTGGAAGCACATGTGACAAGAAAATATAGTGAAAACCTTGACAAGCACGTTCGCTTTGGCTCAATTTTCTTTTTCAAAACGATGAAGAATCCATCCAGCGACAACGTCTGCAATTCAATTGAACATTAAAAGGAAAATCAACACTCGCGCCAGATGAACAGGAAACGTATAATGTACCAACATCCGAACCTACACACACACGCACACACACACACGGTCTATGATTTGTGGTGGAATATCCTTCCATTTGAATTACTTCCTTTCGACTGCGGAATCAAAGTTGGAGACATCCAAGGAGATGAAGAAACACACACAATACACAGGTACTACTGCGACGCCATCATGTCTGGCTGATTCAACAAATATTGCTGTATGTCGTGTCGGTCTCGCGTGGCGGTCGGAGTTTGAGACGACGACAATGAAGATACGTGATGACACATAACGCATGCATTCTTGTCTTGGGTTTCCGTTGCTAAGGCTTCTTTGCAATGCCTTCCTGCTGCCGAAGCGCCCCCTTGGGTGATATGAGTTCTTGTGAACAAGTGAGTTGAACTGCTGCATGTGAGTATTATTGGGAAGCTCTTCCAGCGTATTAGGATGCTCCAGCTCTTACCTTTATTTTGTTGTTTTTTTCGACTTGATGATTGGGAGGTACTAGGTATTTGCTGTAGAATCGGAATCAATTTGTTTGGAAATTTGGCAGAATGGAAATGGTACCGATCAGCAAATTTGGGACGACAGTTTTTGCTGCTGCCGATACCTACTCAGTGCCGCAAGTTATGGTGATTGGGGAGGGTACACTTGGGAGTCCTAACAGGAAGGCGAACCAATGTTAAAGACTACGTTTGGGTAAGAAATTTAAGTGCATAGCATAGCAGAGCTCTAAAAAAGCCAGGCTTTGTCAAAATCGTTCTTCTTGAACTTTCTGAAGAATTGTGCGGGAATGTGAAATCGCTTCCAAATCTGGAAGTAAAATTCAAGGATTTTATAGATCTCATCACGAGGAGGAGATGAAGATGAAGGTGAGTTCTAATAGTGACAGTAACTAGGGCAAATCATTGAATCACCTAGAGCTACTGGAGCCCAGAACTGCGTTTAAAAAGAAGGTGTTAAGCATCAAATACATGAAACCAATTGCTTAAGCTGACAGCCAGAGTCAGTAAATCTATAATTGAAATGGACTTACCACTAAACGAGTAGTATTGCAGGGTCCTACATTCTTATCGCAAAGGCTTGATTAGGGTTCTTAACGAGACTACAGGTTTAAACTTTTGTGCCTTACATCACTTCGCTAATCACTGAGGGAGTCCTACTACTATGAACATTTGTACAGAGTCTGCAGATAGAGATTGATTGACTAAAGATTCTGGAAATGTGTGTCCTGGGATTGTTCGATGATTGAACTTTCCCTAGGCAATCTGGACCATTTCGGATAGTACTCACTTTCAGGATCATGGGCATAAGCTGAGGTCATTTAGTAACACCTTGGGACTAAGATGCGTTCACGCGTTTTGGACCAACTTTTAATGTACGATGTAAAGGTGTTTCTGGTATAATCAAAGTTTAAGGGACAGCCTGCATCATGATCATTTAAATTCTACATTTGAATCGTAGGTACAAAACAGCCACAGAGACTTAATGGAATGCTATAAACCATCTCATATCAGCACCAATATTTTATCAGAATGTCAGACTAAACGTACTGCTACTGGGACTGTAATAATTTTTGAGATCCTAAGGGTCAACTGCTGCTTTGGAAATGATAAAGGTTGCAAGATTAGTGAAACTCTGCAAATGATACCGAGATCCACGACTATGACGAGTTTTGCAAGAGTTCATGAACTTGAAAGGTTCAGAGCTGGATCGTTGTCATAACAATCCCTTTATTGTGTGACCTCATCCGAAGGCTGTTGCAGAATACCATGAAACGCTATACACCTCAAGATTGTGGAATACTTTATCTGACAATTTTTTTACAAAATAATTCGTCAGAGTGTACCCGCTCAGATGTGTTTCTGGGTCGTCCTATGTCTCATTCTGTCGATTTGCACTTGCCGGCAAAATCTCCTGGTTCCAGATTTATTAACTTCACAGCCACAGATTCTGGAAGCTCTCAGAGAGAATATTTGACAAGACTCCAAGTTCTCGGTTGGGTGTTAGTAGGCGAGTCGCTATTTGTATGTCCTTAAAACTACGTGTAACACTTACGGACACAAGTACAAAGGAGAATTAAGTCGAACTAGTAAAAGTAGAAGAAGACTCGTTCAGTTCTTAAGTTGATGGTTCTTTTCAAATTTCTGTCAGCTTCCGGGTGAATTCAGAGGATATGTACACGCTTAATCGACATCTCCGATAATGCGAATAGTTTCAAAAAACCTTCACCATAGTAAGGTGGTCTCTACCAACCCTATTCTTCACCTGGAACTCTGGACAATTCGCACGGTGACGTTGGAAACAATGCCGGATATCCTTCCCATGCTGATTAATGGTAGTCATCCCTGTGATATTTCAGCGAGAGAAAATTTCATAGGTATAGAAACAGGACCTATGTGACCCCGATCCTAAACTTCTACATTCATGAGTATTAGTTGGACTGATTCTCTCACTCTGTGCTGGGTTTCTGACCCCTCAGACGTTCCACAAATTGTGAACCAGACAAAGCAACTAAATGTGTCACTACACAGGAGCTGTCCACTCCCAAATGAGAGCTTTATTTACCCATTGAGGCTCTGCATTACCCAAATGTAATCTTGATACGTGCAATCATGCTGGGTGCTACGCACATTCTGAAAGTACCATTTCCTAGCCCAATTCTTGCAGGATATTCAGTTTCTGTGCATTATAAGCACAAACGAGCTAAAATGGCTCCTCCGTGTGAGTATTGGAAGCAGAACTTCCAGCTAGCGGCTTCAGCTGTATGGATGCAGAAGAGTAAGATTCACCAGTTCATCTTATGTGCAGCAGTCCTGCTATATCCTCATCAAGAAAGTTAGATTCTGGGAAAATACTTCGACGAGTTTGAAGATATTTGCATACCTAACCCAAACCTACGTTTCCTATAATTCAGGCCCCCTATGTCCTGTAACACGCAGTACTCCTTTTTGCCTTTAAGACACTTTCTTGTAAACCGTGTCCCTACTGTGTCCTAATTTCTATACGATACTCATGAACTGCCGAGACCCACATTTTGACAGAGTTCACTAAATCCCACTCAACTAAACCCAGCCACTCGAGCACTCCACCTCCACCCCCTGCCTAATCTCTTTAAAGCAAAGTCTCCTGCTTCCCTTAGTTGAACAACAACCTCAAGTCAAACAGAAAAGTCCTTTTTTATCCATCCACCCCCTGTACCGGATATTATAAAGCTTCATCTTCCTCAATCATGGAACTGCGACTCTGAAGTGTGTCCCCAGTGATTCCCGGAATTTTTCTCCATTATTGCATTTTCGATGAAAGGAAAGAAAACACAAAAAAAAGAAGAACTCAAAAGACGAACAAAAAAACCAACAAAATACATCAAAGGTAGCAACACAGTCGCAAATCCGCCGTAAGCAACAAAACACGCAACAACAGAAATCTAATATAAAAGTATCGCAGGCTCTCCTCCGCCTCCCTCAGTGGAGAGCACTTTCCTGTAACTGTAACTACAAAGGACCAACAACCACCGTCAGGAGTCAGAATGTGTAGATGCCAATTGAATTGTTAAAAATCATTTTATTCTAGCCCGGCCCACCAACCGCTGCCACTGCCGCCGCCGCCGCCGCTGGTATCCATGTCACTAACCCCCGGCATAAATTCATTCAAGTGGAAGTCGGTTATAAGCTTGTACTAGTGGACGTGCATCGAGCCCGAGCATATGTTCTCGGGGTTGGTTAGTTCATCCGCTTTCAGGGATTGTGGTAGCCTTAGCGATAAATCATAATTCCTTGGAGCTGCCTCTGAAAGGTGGGTACTCTGTTGCATATGCATAAGGGAGTGGGGTGGTCCGTGGCAAAAGATTTGTGCTCCTTTGGATGTCGTTTTCGTTTTCGGCTTCACTGGACCGAAATAATTGGAAATTATAGATTTTCGTCACTCCTGTTTCGGCCGGTCGCTCGCCGAGCTTCTAAGAAGGACTTTTTTAATTTCAAACCTATCCCAAGTTATACACCGGCCCCCAAAGCAACACAAACACGAACTGAAATGAACGGCAGAAAGCCATAAAGTGTGCCCACGGGCTTTGGGCGGCAACGTTCTGTTCTCCATTGAAATTGCCGCCGCTACAGTGAGTCCTCCTCCGCAGGAACAGGAAACTTTTTCTCCATCCATCCAACTGCTGGGGGTGGAAGAACTTCTGCATTCTATGACCAGTTCCAGTTGAGCGCAAACATCCTGTTGCGGCGGATGCCTGGCCAATTTACCGCAATTCATTTCTGCGTCGTTTTGTATTTTAAGGGCATTTGACTGTGGGCCGTTCGGGCGAGGGTTACCGTCGACTGGATACAGTTCGGATTGCATACGGACTGGTAGGAGGACGGAGACGAATAACCAATGCGCGTCGTTTATATTATTGTAATTTACCGGGTTATTAGTTTGGACAATATGGCCAACTTCCTGTTTCCTGGAGATCCTGCGAAAGACCAACATGAACCGCATTAAAATGAATCCCTCCTGCGGTTCGATGGGGGTGACTGAATTTGCATTTTTGATTGCCATTAGGTGTGCATTGGAATGGAAATAAACTGTTAAGCTGTGTTGCTTTCGAGTAGTGAACCACAGGGGTTTCAGCTGCTCCAAGTGGTGGACGTATGGAGAGACTTATTGACAACATACACTTAACAATGTTCGGAGAGAAGTAGCATCAGTCGGACTAATTAAAACATACCAAGCACAAGTGCAAAGACCCTTGTTTGGCTATGCAGGATCAAATATTTCAGATATGAACTCCATAACCATAGGTTAACACTGACAGAATTAGAGATTCAGAAGACCATCGAAAGTGTTACGGTTTACTGCTCCTAAAAGAAAATTACAAACAGAAACCATCTAGACTCCAACATTGACAAAACAACATAATCGTCTCCTAACCAAGTGATCTCTAATTATATAGCGAAATCTTCAAACCTGTCTCTAAGAGTCTTAGCACCACATCCCTACAGTTCAGAGTCAACATAGGATTGAACCAATAAGTTCGGTCCTTAGATAACTACCTCTAGGTGCACGCACACCATCATTGATACTAGTGCTCCTGGCACTCTTTCGTTCAATTTGTAGTAAGTATAAGTAAAGTGTCGACCAAGGAACTGCTAGGACAGTAACTATGCACTCTGCTGGCCGCATGTTCACTGACCAAAAGAAATAGATCTGACCACATGATTGAATAGAAGAAGGTGTAAACTGGTACTATGATTCATGGGCCAAAAAATGAGCTTCTTGTTGGCATCGTCAACGAACAGGAATTTGAGGACCATTCAGTGGGTTGCTATTGAGGAAAAGTTTCATAATGTTCGGTGTTGGTTGGGATGGCAAATGTAAGGTTGTTGCATGTGGGAACCAATTGACAGCTGACTTCCTTCGACAGTTAATTCCAAAGGTTGGTTAAATGCAGAGTAAGGCTGAACTTAAATGCGTAATTTTGGCGAAGTTGGCCAGGTACAATACCCCCAAACCTTGGATCTGGTTCCCGCTGTTCCACTCCTACCCAGAGAAATGGCATAGTCTTTACCATATGATATGCACATTGGAAGATTCTCAAATTAGGCCTTCGGAAATAGATCGGTCAACACTTTTTGTTAGCGTTTAAAAGTGAATCGCTACCATTTCGTAAAAAGACCAAAAGAATGATGCGACACAGTCTAGGGAAAGTCATGGTAAGGCAGATACATTTACATTAGAGTAAGATAAGCAATGGAATCCACCTAAATATGGTGGATCGATGAAACTGATTTCAAAAGTGTTCATAAGTAAGTATGTACTCATATACCAAAATATGGCTATGGATTAGAAGTGATGAAAATAAGGGTAACAACTATTTCTCTTAACCACAGTCAAGTTTCCTTGTTCAAAAGTTTTCACTACTCTTGGGTGTGTGCCTCAAGGCCATATACATAGACGGAGCCATATCTTGTGTTTTGCCAAAAAGCGTGTATCTTATCTAGGAAAAGCCATAAGAATTGAACGAATTCTGAGAGATAATATCCGTAAGAAGAACCCATCATCATAAAACGTAAGCTTGCCCTTCACTGAATAGAAAGGTCACCTATGTGTGACATTGCTTTCATATTGCAAGGAAGCCATGCACAGGTGGAGTGCTAGATTTCAGCACCAACTCTTTATACACTGTGGCTGATCCGTTGAATCAGAGGTGAACCAAAGTCCCTTGTTGTTTGCGTATCCATCCGATTGCAATCATCATAAAACCACTACTACTGCTATAGGAAAAGTGCACTTTCCTCCGCTTGGATCAGTTTATCATCATCACGTAGGGTACTTTCCTCATACAATGCACCGCCGCCCCAATCATCTCCACTCTTGTCAGGTGCATGACGGGTTTCTAATGCTCCTCCTCACTGAAGACACAACACTCTGGACAGACAACAAAATCACGAGGCATCATAAGAAAAAAACAAACCTTATTACTACAAAATATGTTTTCGTCCTTTTAGCACCACATCCATCAAATATACTCATACTCCGTCTCAGATTATCTTCCATATTGTACCGACCGACCATCTGCTCTGGACACTCTGCACTCTGCCAATATCCTTTAAAAGCTTTTCCTCTTCCCGCTTGGATATCGCCCACAACCTTTTGATGTGGTTTCATTTGATGATATCCTATGACAACTAAATTATATTGACTACTGACTTCTGGGCACCACCCTCTGCGTCCGCCCTGTAAAAGGGACGACATTCTTCTATCAATCCCCACTCAGTGTCTAGACAAAGATGATCTATGTGCTCGGCGGTGATGGAAAATTATTAATAACAGGTGCCCCGCAGTCCGACCCCCAAATATTCACCATTGTGCACACTGCTCCATTTGGAGAACAAATAAAAGGCGACTGCCTCGCCCTCAAAGCCCTCTGCAGCTAACGGTATAAGAAGATTTATTTCCACTCCATTAATATTTACATTTTCATATGCGCGCGCGATGTGTGATATACGATTTCCATGACAATCAAAGCGAGACGTCCTGTTGAACAAGATTAAGGCTATTTTCTTCGTTGAAGGATTTGTCCTTTGTCTCTTGTGAAATCCAGGGCGTTTTGACCTTCCGTTTCTGTAGAATCCTTCGTGCTCTTTCAAATGATTACCGAACCTCTTGGCCTTTCGGATAGATAGGGTAACATTTGCATTTTATTGCCAAGTGCAGTTAATCTTTTCCTTCAAAAAGGATTTCAATTTCGAGAGGAAAGGAAATGTATTCTACGCTATGCATGAAGGATCATATTTTTCATATTTTCCTCTTCTTCTTCTTCTTCCATGGCAATGGCATTTGCGGAATTTTACTTTCTCGTGTCCTTTTTTATTTGTCTGTTTAGCTTTAAGGAAGATTTACTGTTTGCTCGTACTGGTTGCTGCTGGAATGCACATCCGTTGATTTCCCTCGCTCGGGTTTGATTTATGAGATGCATTTGGAGTTTGGATGACTGAATGGAGTTGAGATTGGAGACCATTATTCTTCTGTGTGGACTTTTGTTGGTAAATAAAGTTGAACGACAGCAATGCAGATGGGGTGGTGAGATGCCAGAAATCATGAGGAGTCCTCAGTCACGGTTAAAAGAAGTCAACAGTTTTGTTTTTTATCGACGCACGATGCAATGATGGGTTTATTGAGACATATGATCGGGTTCTTGGTGTTTCTTTAAGTGCAGCTGGTAGTAGTGCGAGTTGGTAGACGAAAATGCGTTTCAAAGTCATAGGACGGAGTGCCAAGGTTGCTTTTTTGTGATGGAACATCAAAAGGTCTCAAAAGATACATTTGTGTATTCAAAATTCATTGAAAAAGAATTTGCACAAAAAACGTTTGCATACAAACAATGAGGTGCCAAACAACTGGCGGGACAACTTACTAGAGAGCTTTAAAGGGGTTACAAACACCGATACTATGAGATGATATGAACAATATGCAAAAGGATAACATAGTCTTCAGGGCAAATGACCTTGAAGCGGACACAGACAAAGCGTTCCGTACCGACGATGGGGTAAGACAGTACCACATATCTGGCGGAGTACTAGGTCCTATCTTGTGGAATCTTATGTATGATAGGGTGCTGAGGCTTGAAATCCCCAACGAGGCAAAAATCATAGGCTTTGCCGATGACATTGCAATTGTAGTGACAGCAAAACATTTGGAAGAAATAGAGGACATTGTAAATGAATGTATCCGAAAAGTGAGACGGTGGATGGCAGCAGTCGGCTTAGAACTCGCTGAACATAAAACAGAAGCAGTACTAGTAAGCACCCGCAAGAAAAGAGAAGCAATCACCATCAGGGTAGGCAACCAAAATATAACGTCAAAACCGGTGATCAGATACCTAGGTGTGATGACTGACGCTAGGCTAGCTTACAAGGAACACCTTGAAATAACGTGCGACAAAGCTGCTCGGGTGTGTACTGCCCTATCCAGAATAATGATTTTTTATCAAGAGTGGCGCAGTCAATAATAATGTATGCGGCACCAATATGGGGAAAGGCAGTGAAAATTAAGTCCCACTCAAGAAGAGTTAATTCCGTCAATAGACTGTGCGCGCTGAGAGTGTGTTGCGCTTTTCGGATGGTATCCGACGATGCTATATGTGTTATTGCGGGAATGCTACCAGCGGATATCTTGGCTATTGAGCTACAGAGGACCTACGACGCCAAAATCCAGGAACCCCTTGCTCCAGTCAAAGATATTAAGCTGGCAGAAAGACAGCGAAGCATGAGAACATGACAGGAAAGATGGAATCAGTCAACGAAGGGAAGATGGACCCATCGACTTATACCGGATATAGATAAATGGATAGACCGGCATCACTGAGAAGTGGATTTTTATCTCATCCAGTTCTTAACCGGACACGGCTGCTTCAGAGCTTATTTAAACAGGTTTGGGCTTGATGAATCTCCAAATTGCTCAAACTGAGAGGTCAGAGAGAATGCGGAGCAAGTGCTCTTTCAGTGGCCTCATTTTCGCGTGGAACGCAGAGGTCTTGAGGATATAATTGGAGAAATACCAACTCCGGAGAATATTGTAAACCATATGTTGATATCGAACGCAGTATGGAATATTGTGAAACAAACAGCAGCGGTGATCATAAAGGAACTTCGGCGGCTGGAAAGGCTCAGGGAGAGCAACCAAACCCAAACGGAAGCCCCCCTCAGAACAAGAAACGTCGAACAGGTTAAGAAGAGCATAAAGTGCTAACCAGCCACGCGAAGTAATACTCAATGGTAGTTCCGCGGGGAGAGTGGTTGAAGTGTGTAGGGTGTGGGTTAATACGTAGGCGTATTCCTGGCATCGAGTATTCAGGTTTGCGAATCGTGCATGCCAGTAGCCTGGGTTACTGGTATCTTTAGAAGATTACACATCCGTTGGCGCAAGGATTTATTATTATTTCCTGGCGGTGCACCAAGGAAGATTTCGACTCGATACTGATAACTTTTGCGAAACTGTGGCGACATGAATGCAAAATTGAGCACATCTCACTTCTTCGGACTTCGGCGAATGAACCTTGGAATGCCTGAGCGACATGTCAGGATGTCAGAAGGGTTCAGGAAATACGCTTAGCTATCACAAAGCTAATGACTGATTTGTGTCTTCGTTGTTAGGTTACCCACGATACGAGTTCACAATGGATTCTTTGGTGACCTGAGTGCTGACTGCATGGCTACACCCCTTGCTCCATGGAGTCAATCTCTATAATGGACCAAAATTTAGTAGTGGTTCAATGGATCACCGACACATTCTTTGAAGGACATCTCCATCTTTTAATAATCCCCATCACGATATCCGCGAAACAGAAGAAAAAGCAGAGAAACACAAAAATTAACCCAAATCAAGGCAACAGCGCTTCGCAGTGAACATTTTTATGAACATAATGGTAATGGTTCATCACTTCTGTAATTGCCTCCATCCGGCCCGCCAACCCTCTGTTCGTTTACACACTTTTCCAATTAAACCCTTGACTTAATCTGTGTCACAATAAATTAAAATCTAATTTTCCTACTCCCACCATTAGGACCGGCTCAAAGGAAACCCATTTCACACTCGCATCCTTTCATAACTCAAAAATTTCCAAAAATATCCCCAAAAATGGGGATAATTTGGCCCGCCCGACACCCATCACTCAGAACACTTTATTTCCATTCTTCTCCTCTCATTTTTGTTAATCACACCATTAATTCAAATTAAAAAAAAAGGACCTTCCGCGGTTATTTTTTCCATTATACTTTTCTGATCCGGTTTTTAATGACGGCAGAGTCCTTTCAAATGCAGCCATTCTTATAACAAAAAAACAACGAAAACTTTAATTAAATTTACAGAAAAACAAAGGAAACTTGAGGAAAAAAAAAACCAACACTCAAGGATAACAAAAATAAAACATCTGGAAAAACTTTTCTGCCATTTAAGAAATATATATGCAATTAAAAAAGGAGAAACCATTCGAGTGGGGGAAGTCGAAAGCGGAATCCTGTGCATGGCAGGGAAAGGGGTGCACTCCAACTCTTGAATGACATGCCTGGTATTCCTGATTCCGCTTTGATGGTTTGATGTCGTAATTAATTCAACTGATAACATCACTTTAATGTAATTAGACGGCGATTTAGTAGCAGTAGCATCAGATTCAGCACTACACCATGTATCCTTGCATACTGTACTGTATCCGTGCTGTAGTCGCACTACTATCAACAACTTTGGCTGAAATACTTTCTAATTAAATGAAATTACACACTCAGGCACAAGGACCATGAGATGAAAATGAAGTGCGAGACACGCCGACATGACACACAGGTGAAAAATGAGGGGGAAGAGCTTTCGCGCCCCATAGGAAACATGTTCATTTGTATAAGGGTATCTTGCCTCGGAGCTTTTATTGGCGTTGCCATGGCACGACGCAGGAGGAAGCAGAAATTTCATTTAATTGGCACAAACACAAAAATAATGATGACTATGATTGGAATGGTGGTGGCGCTTGCTTGGATGGGTGAGGGTTGTATACTGTACCGATGCCAATGAGGATGATGACAGCGATGATGGCTGCACGAGTAGTTCCACAGGACAGGCGGGGGGGCCTGCCAATTTGTTTGGAGTATCATAAAGCAGCTTAAGTTGATCCTTTGAATAATTATGGAGTAATTATTCAGATTGTTGAGCCTGATAGAATCGAGGGAATTTTCAGCGAATTTACGTTTGCCGGTGAACGGGAGAGGAGTGACTCTCGCAAAGTAATGATGGGTATTTTATTCGATTAGCGGTGAAAATGAAAACGCGGTATCGCACAAAGAGATGTATAGAAAGAGGGTATGTGGGCTAAGAGGGCCTAATGTAACAAGGTCTGCACTGATATAGAGTGTGCAAAAGACACAGCCAAATTGAGGAAAGGAAGGCAACCTGGGGAACATTTTCTTTTGTAAACCTAGAACTCCTCTTCAGAACACATTTCCAGAGTGTGAAACCCTAACATGTAAGACTGCATGTCCCCATGACAGAACAGCCAATACGACTTACTTCCTGGGAACAAACAATTGACTCATTTTCTCCCTTCAAAGCACCCGGATCTAGTGGTATTTTCCCCACAATCCTACAAAGGTTCAAGGATACATTTCATAGGTGTCTTGAGTTAGGTTACCCTGGGGAGAAGTCAAGGTCGTTTTTATACAAAAAGCGAGTAAGCTCTCACCTCGTTTACCCTTACCTCGTTCCTACTCAAGACTTTTAAAAGGTTAATAGATTGACACACTCGCTGCAAACTAAATTCCTAGGGATATGTCCCCAGCCCAACACGTCTAAAGAGGTAGCCCTGCATGCAGTGCTAGGTGGGTTGGTTATCATGGCAGACCACATAAGCGGCTACATTTAGACTAGCCGAAGTCTAGCCGAAATTGTTTTAGGACATTCAAAGCAGCAAGAGTTTAATATAAAACGATGGAGCCTTCACCAAAAAAATATCAAAGAAGTAGACTTCAACTTATGTAGATGGATAAAAAAATCCTTCCTCTTCTTCCTAAATGCAATTTCTTCAGAAATCATTATCAAGGGGGATTACCACCCGGCATATACTATGAATGCTATGAGCGTTCTTTTCCATTTCGTCAGACAGTCGGAGCATTTCTGATCCAGTTTCAATCAGATGTGATAAGGTGGTAACAAGGATTGAAAGATGACCCCATCGCAAAGAATACACGCTAGCAGCCTTCCTAGATATACATATGTAGACAGAACCTTCTTTTATGTAAAGCTTTAAGATTTGGATTGAGCCAACAAAGGGTGGACAAGACACATCCATTTAGAACTAAGAAACTGACAAGTACAGACTGTAGCCTGCAGAGGGCCTATCTGCCTATCCTATCTCATTTTAAAGAAACGAGAACTAACATTATACCCAGACCAGGCAAGCACCCCTATCTGCACTTTAACATCAAATAAAAGACCAGGACTCTAAGAAGAACTGGTTGGACATCGGCAGAAATGCAAACGAATCTGCGATAGCTACACGGATGGACAAGAAACCATCTAGATCAGAGGCGGAAGTCTGGTCTAGTGCACTTGATATTTGCATCACCACACGACTGCAGAAGTCATAGTAGTCCGTGAAGCCGCTACCAGGCTTTCGACTAATTTGATACAAGTGCGGGGTTATTGTTTTTCGCATATATAGTCAAGCTCCGATAAAACCCTTGAAATCGCCAATAACTCGATCCAAGTCATAACAAGATCTCTGGGTACTGGGTACTGGGTACCATGCCACAGAAATATTCCAAGCAATTCCAAACCGGACAACCTAGCTAAGGAGGGTGAAATAATAGACTTATTTATGTAGATGACGACCTCACGGGGCACTGGGCGCGACATGCCCGAAGGGTTCTCTTCAACAATTTCTGTAGAATCTTTTTACACGAGGAAGAGAAGGCAACCGTAGCACATCAGGTGTATACCTCTCCTGACTTATCGGTTTTAAGAAGGAAAACCCCAAACAAGTACTTCTTTGAAGATCTTAACGATCTATCTCGTCTAGACTTACACAAAAAAAAAATCGTTACAGTGTCAAACTGGTTTTAGCCTAAATAGCGAACCATATTTCTTAGGCATTCGTTCTCACAAAAACGGATTGTCCTGCCTTCTGTTTGAATGACTGCAGTCCATTATTTTCCCTCCTTAAGAAAATTGATTCAACTTAACAGCCTTGGAAAATGGACTAAAGATTGTGGACTTTACGTCAATCCAGATTGAACAGACCCGGTACTCTTCAGTACAAAAGACAGGACATCATCCCTTCAAATGGATGGAGTGGATATAATCCTTTCGGATCCCGCAAAATATCTTAATATTGTACTGAACGTGGGGCTAGATTGGAAGCTTAACATACAGGAAAGAGTCTGCACGGCTTAGGGTCTTCATCTGCAAGAGAACGGAGGGAAAAAAGTGGGCCCTAAAACCCGCATTGATCCACTGGCTAAATGTGTATAAAGTGATAGTCAGATCCGTCCTTACATAAGGGGCTCTTGAATAACGAAAGGCGGCTCTATTAAGGAATACACGGAGTACCTTGGCCATAGTACTGCACTTGGCACTGCAAAGCATTAAATAGGACTCTTTTAGTCTTTCTTGTGAGGAAGTAGAGGTTCTGGATATTCCAAGGAGAGGCCCAAGCTGTCTTCAAAACTGCTGAATCACTACAGATGGGATTAATATCGGACAAGAATATCGCTATCTTTATTGACAGCCAGACGTTGGTTAAAACTTTAGAATGCAACATTATTCAATCTGAAATAGTCCGCAATTACCGCACAATACCCAGGACATTAGGTATGCAAAACTGTGCCAGATTTTACTGGGTACTTGGACATAGCGATATTAAGGGGAATGAAAGGACCGACAAACTGGCCAAAGAGCTTCCACAAAGCAACAGGTTAGAGGTCTAAAACTACCAATCTATGCGGATATGAAAATAATTCTAGAGAGGTTCATCAATACGATTGACCTTATATTTTCCAACCTAGGAGGGAATAGGGTGTCTAAGGCCTTGTGATCTGTTAGCTCGAAGAATTCTTTCCTTATATCGAAGGAAATCTGAGGAAATAATGAAGCTAAGTTCAGAACAGTGGTAGGTATTCTCTTTTGCCATTGCCTTCTGTAGAGCCATCTACTGAGACTAAGACAATCTCGGAGGATAGCAAACATCTACTCTGTTAATTGCTGGGAATAGCTGAAAGGAGTAGAATTAAGCACCTGGGAAAGTGTTTCTTTAACAAACACGAGGAAGTTGGATCTGTAAACCAAATCAATGAAGTAGTAAAGACTTTCAGGAATATCAAGTACCTACATGAAAGAGATGGTTTAGCTTTGTTAGCGTAATGGTCTTCTATGGTGTCTAGTGCCTTATGACGAACTCATAGCCCTACTTACTTACCTACCTACTGACTCCTCACCACTTTCAGACGTCCAGGATTGCTGCATCCTCACGCTGTTACGTAACCATAACTTCTCATTCTAATCGGGAACCAAGTCCAAGAATCACGAAATTGATTATTGATCTCCTGACCAGATCCACCAAGATCCACCTTCACATAAGAAGTTATGAAGAAGTTATGTGGAATGCCATTCTATTTTTGTTCTTCTGATCAATACTAGTTTCAAAGACCTAATTAAACAATGGCTGCCATTATAAACCATGCTTCATCAAAATTCATCCTTAATTAACCATGACCACCCATTATCCAAAAGTTTTACTAATTTCCTGCTCATGTCCATAACAGGCTCTCTGGACCAGGGGCAGCCAAAATGGCAACCAAAAAATATTCTCAGTGCAATGAACCTCCCTAAAAATTACAAAACTTTCAAATAAATAAATTATCCCGCAACATAATTACACAACCCGTCAGCAACAACAACGTCGTGTGTTCATAGAAACTTGCAAAATAAAATACAAAAAAAAAAAAAAAAACAGGATCCTTCTAACGTTGTAATAAATTTCGTTTTAATATGAATTTATAAATTACACATCCGGGAGTTCCGTTACCGAAACATTTTGCATATCTACCTCTCTCCCTCTGTTGTAGTATTCCCCAACGAAAAACATCCGTCTGCAGTGGTATCCTTTCATCCTTCATCAGCTGAAGCCCAACAAAAACAAAAAAAAAAACCCATTGAGGCAAAGTTTTTTGGAATACAATTCCCAGCCGAACAATCTTTTGTTCCCTTAGTGCAACAGCAGCCTGAAATTGCAGTTGGGACGAGGAGAGTTCCAGTATGAGTCCTGTTAGGGACATGAAGTGTCCCCAAGTACGAGTAAGTCGCCAATTGCTATGGAAGGGCGATAGCAATGCAAATGTGTCGCCTAAATCACAGCGCAAAAAGTTTAAGATTTAAAAAATAATTATTCTGCGGAGATACAGGAGGGCCACTGTCTCCCTGGGACCAATTGTCCCAATTTTCGCCGGCTTTAGCTTTAAATTAATTGACTTCCCGGGGGAAGTCACGAAACGCAAAGACCTCTATATCCTGTGATTGATTTCCCAGTCATTTCCCAACAAGGAAATCTGTTTTTTTTTCTGCTTTTTCCTTGGAGTGGAGGAAAAAAAGCAAAACATGGAACAACAAAGTGACGTGATTCGTAAGGACATGCTATCGTGTGCGTGGTTAGAACATGAAAACTTGTCCATTACGATTTTCTCCATCGCCCTGCATGAAAGAAGGCAGAAGGAAAAGAAAGCGGATTGAGAAGGAGCAAAGAAAAATAAACTTTTGCCGACACTTTCTTTCGTGAATGCTAACGTCCTTTCCTTCCTTTATCTCTATGGGTCCGCGTAATATGCACAAAGTACCTACACAGATGAACAGTTGCCAGGAAGCTTCTGGGGCGATGGCATCCTTAATGATGATCTTATTAAAAAGTTCATAGAAGTTTTGCAATTTCTTAATTCGGTTAATTATTTTATATTTGCTTGGGTGCGAGTGGCAAGACTATATCTACGAGTATATAGAATCCTTATGAGGAATTGAGAAAACATTTTATTTCTGGAAACATTTGTTTTTACTATTTTGCCGGAGGATCCCGAAGAATGGTGGGACGACGAAGATGTGTAGTTACAGAGGTGTTGCGTAATTACATTAGGAGTTGAAGGAAAAGTTAAAGAATCGGTCTAGGTTTGATTGGAGAAAGGAAAGGATTCTTGGTCCATTTTGATTTTGTATATTTCAAGGAATCTTTTTGAATGGTGTAGAGTTTAGCATTTCCAACTTACTTAACCTTATAGAAATCGATAGAGTCGCTATGAGGTAGCCAAAGGGTAGGTATACCAATATCTAAGAACACAAGCGTTCTCACTCTAGCCCCTCACAATCAACTCCTACTCTATACCACCATGTTGGTGGCTGCTGGGTGACTAGCCGAACCCTTTGGAAGGTTGTTGGTGGCAGCGAACAAAGCAGGGGGAGGAGTGATTTCTCACTGAGGTACTTGTTCTTGCTCTAGGCGACTGCGGACGAATTCCCTGGATTGAATCAACGGTGGCGTCCAGCAGTTCTAGTCAGAGTGAACTATTAATGATATCCCTATACGTACATATAAGCTGCGTCTACATATTGGAGCTCCAGGTCTATGGGGACCTCCAATACTGAGTCAGGGTATTTGGAAAAAGTTGATGGCGGATGAGCCTTTAATGGGCCAACTGCAGCAGTCATTCCACCGAAGTGGATTACTGACTCTGTAAAAAATAGAGTTGATGTAAGCGGTGGACTTTGCCATGCCATCTTCAGCTTTAGGCCGCTTAGTGAATGCCTTATGACAATCTGCATAGAGGCTAAATTCACCTAATATGCGCCCGCAACCTCACAAACAAAATCATGCTCCCACGGAGTGTTTCTACGAGCTGCTCGACTAAACACATGAGCTGTATCCAAAGACTTTTAAAAATCATTCTTACTTATGGGACATTTACACGACACAACGTCTGGAAACGGATTTGGCTAATTGACATTACTATGGGACATAATGGGACTATAGCTAGCACACGATTTTATCATTTAGGAATATCGGTCGCCAGATCATCAAACCGTCAACCAACCTGATAATTTTGCGATCAGCGTATCCAGAAAGAAGTGAGAATAACAACATCCAAGCTTACGTCCAACAAGACTGCAGGGCCAAGCGCCCTATTTAAGGATACCTTGGTAAAGAGCATACCCCAACTTATTTCCGGGATCTGGTTGGAGGAAATTATGCCTAACATCGTTGTCCCAATTCTTATGAAAGAAGACCCTCTAACTGCGCAAGCTAAGGAGGTATTCGTTTCCTTAACATCGCGTATAAGATCCTGTCCGCTCAACCATGTGAACGACAAAAACCAATTCTTAATGACCCTAAAATTGTGGCTTATAAACCGCGTAAGTACATAATCGACCGAATAATCATACTACGCCACAATTCCCACTCCTGCTCTTGAAATCATGGTCAGGCTGAACCCATGCCCGTTGGACATTTTTACAAAAAATAAATAGCGGACTTCCAAGGAA
The DNA here is from genome assembly GCA_963583995.1 of Xylota segnis. NCBI lineage: Eukaryota > Metazoa > Arthropoda > Insecta > Diptera > Syrphidae > Xylota > Xylota segnis. Next base: position 69,875,873 of record OY757237.1, on the reverse strand, counting down.
ATAAAAGGACCGCTCCCCCACTTCAACCGCCCATTAGCTGTCGAGATCCGAGTGAGGATGTACCTCTTGGTTGTAGTCACACTCTGGAGGATCCTAAAAAAAAAACAAGAAGTATAGATCGATACTCAACATCTTTTATCGACTTTAGGGCTCATATGACAGCATTTATAGAGACGAGCTATACAGAGCCATGTCTAGTTTTGCCATTCCTGTCAAACCTATCAGATTGTGAAGGATGCTCTACTGGTGCTTCTATATATTGGAACAGAAAAAGGGCAAAACCAAGTATATGCTGTCAATAAGAAGGGACACACGACATCGACGAATCAGACAGAATGTCACAATAGACAACTATAACTCTGAGGTAATTAGGGACTTCGTCGACCTCGACTTCGCTTTAAACTCTAACAATAATACAATTTCAGAGATCGAATAAGAAGTTATTCTTATTAAATGGTAGTCAGATCTTGTCAAGAAAGACCAGGGAGACTCTATATAAGACCCTCATCATCTCAGTCCTGCTCTATGGACGCTAACGAAGGCGGATGAAGATATCACGGATTGGTTTCAACCCATGATCCTTCAGATGACTTTCAATCCCATTTGCATTGACAGGCTTTGGACGAGGAGAGTTAACAGAAAACCTGGTCAGAAAAGTACACATCGGTCGCGTAAGATGGCTAGAACATATAAAGCGAATGGATTCCACCACACCAGCCCGAAGAGTTTTCGATTCTAAGCTGGAGATACATAGCAGTAGAGGAAAACTTTGACGTAGATGGCACACACGAATGGAAGACGTCCTCAACTAACGTAGACAGCTCAACTCGAGACAGTTGGCCAAAGATCGCTGTGGAGAAGGATCTTGGTTCAGGCCCAGGTTCACCTCGGACTGTAGGGTCACATTTCCTTACACCTACGTAAGTAAATAAAATACTATAATGGACGCGACATGTATGGATGTATATCAGGAGCTGCAGAAAGGAAACCATTGATCATCACAAAAGCGCGTGTGTCGTGGTTCCGACAACAAGTGGGATAGTTGGGGAACACCTTTTCAATGGCTCAGCTAAACATAAAGAAGTGCATTAAGTAAGTCACAGAGCCACAGAAATAGGTTGGGTGTTTGACCACTTTTCGTTTCGAGATCTACTTCAAACCAACTAACCAAATACTTATGAAAACTGAGACAATGAAGGACTTCGCTATAAAGGACCTGCACAATGGGAAGCAGATTATACGAGTAAGTATTAGTTTATAACAGAAACAGAAATATGGTAAAATAAATAGAAAAATAAGTATCTCAAGTCAAATTTCAATTTCAATCGAAATAATATAAAGGAAAGCCAAAAAATCACTTACCATACTTATTCTTCTTATCTTGCCTTTCCTTTCTTGAAGTACACTTAGAAAACAGTCCTGAATACCGAACACTCCCGGATCGCGACCGCGAGCACTCTCGTACCGAGCAAAAGACCGTTCAATCTTGAGGCTTCAGGAAGACAGGGGCTTAGAGAACATAAAGAAATGGAGCACCAAAACACTTGCTCCCACTCTTATTCACTTTTTCCCTTAAGGGGATATAATAAGAAAAGGGGCTTGAAACACTTGATTAGCAGACACAGGAAAGAATTTTCACAAAACACTTTCAACACACATTAGGCACTTCTTCCTTGATATTCACAGACAGAGCACACTTTGGATTATTTACACAAAAACTTTGAAAGAAATAGAAATACACTAACACTTGGCTTAATAAGAGAACTGAGAACTTGGATTCTTTCTTTTTTTTGGGATATTTTAGCAAAAACATTAGCTTGCTTATAGAAACAGAAAAATGAATTTAATAGGACGCTTAAGGCTTATTAATGAACAAAAAAAGGAATATATTATAAGAACAGGTAATGGGGTTACACTTGGTAGAAATTTTCAGGCACACAGGGACTTGACTCTAGATTTGCATAGCCTAACACGTTTTATTAGGATGAGATCGAGTTTAAACGGTCAAAACAACAACAACAAAAAAAAACGAACGGCCGAACGGACGGATTAATTAATTCGCGCACTCTCCTGGAAATTCCAATGACAACTGCGCCTACGATCTAGCGCAAGCGATGTGTAAGCTTACAGCGAATGGTGGCAAGAAAGCTTCGAGGAAGCTTCATCGGTGTGAAACATGGCGCGACTTGTAATTGCAACAAGCTGAGTATAAAAGTTAGAGCAGCTGGGATTTTTTTTTTTTGATCATGAGTTTGGCTTTTATATGTAAATTTTCGTAGCCCTTCGGAAGGTGGACAAGAGATGGATGATCTGTAAGGGGAAAGAGAAATAAAATTATTTATAGCGCGATAGAAGTCAACTGTCATACGATAAGTATTACACTTAATCTATGTATCAACGTGGCGAAGAGGAATTGTCAATTACATGTTGTTAGGTCTGCAAATAAAAAATTTGTCTAGAATGTCTGACAAGCGTGTGAACTATTACCTTCTGTTTGACAATTTTGAAAGCAAGGCTTTATCAGGTACATTCGACAGCATCTGCCAACTTGTGAACACGCTTTTGTATTGTGGTCAGGCCATTGTCAGACATTTAGGGCATTTGCAGACTTATTTTGCTCTTGTTTCAGTTACATTCATAAACTGTGATTCATTTAGAGGTGTTTTTTAAAAAAGTATAAAAAATATTATCTGGTTATCTTTGTTATAAAACAAAAGAACCATTCCTGACATTTATTCCTTAAAGATTTTTTCTATCAAACATTGGCCATAACTACAGTTAACACGGTTCATTCCAATTTTCGATGACACATTCGGGCATTTGGCGAATAACCCTAGTAATGTTGGGTTTCAATTCCTCAATCGAAACCCGTCTTATCCATATAGACTTTGGACTCTTCATAGCCATTAAGGAAAAGGTCTAGAGGTGTGATATCACAGGATCTAGGCGGCCAATTCACCGTTCCTAAACGCTATATTAATTGATCACCGAATCGTTCTCGCAATAAAGTCATGGTTTTACGGGCTGTGTGGCAAGGAGCGCAGTCTTGTTGGTATCAAATGTCCTGAAGATCACGGCGATATGGAAAATTGAGCTTCAATTTTTGCACGAATTCAAGTTTGTACCATTTGTAGCATTCGACAATCTATGCTGAATGTGGTCTATTATATTGTTAACACGACTCTTGCGTCATCTGTCAAAAAAAAAAACCCATAGACAGAAAAGTACCTCTAAATGAATCACCCTTTATGAGTTCTCCAATTGATCCGCAAATTTTTTGTGAACATTGAGCATGTCCCGTATTTTAGGGGTTTTTTGATTGACCGAGAGATCCAGATTGGACTGAAAAGTAAGGCGTTTTTTGAGATAGGACTGGTTTTGTAGGTAAGAAAATTTTCCTTGCATTTTAAGTCGGTTTGCGAAATGTCAGCAATCAGCGCATTAGTTTGTATTTTATATATTGCTGAGCTATCCGTTATAAATTTAATGGATTATATACGATACCTTAATAAAATAATTACATTCTAAATAAATTACAGTGAAGTGTTCTACGATTTGATACAACGATGTGATATGATCATCTGTTCAATGTGTGAAGTGAGTTAATTTGTTTTACATTAAAACACAAGTCTAAGAAACCTTGTTTTGCACTTAAGTCTTCGTTGCAGTTTCCTTTTTCATACAAATATATTTATTATTAAGATCCTTTGAATAATACAATCCAATTTACAATCCCAATAATCTACCAACCCTGTGAGCTCAGAGTTTTTGATCTGACAAATCTGTCATCTCGCTGACGTCTGTCAATAAATTGTCAAGAATCGGCAGCGATTGAAAGCATATTTGTAGACAATATTTGTAGATCCGAAAATCGTCTAAAAGTATTGATTTGGTTGAATCTTTTGCCGAGATTAGGTTCGAAGAGTAATAAATGAAAGGAAGCTTGTTGATATCTTGGTAAAGATTTGGTAGAACTACATTCTGTTTCTTTGCATTGATTCATTAAATTTTATATGACAAAATGAATGTTTCAGCCTGGTATACAAAAACTGAGATTTTAAAGCCAAATGTGAAGACATTTGTTTAAACAGGACTTTTTTTTAAAAAATAAGAACAACCAGCCAGAAACTCGGCAGATCGACCTGTTCCGTAAAATTTACATTTTGACTAAAAATTGGAAAAAAATTGGTAAAATAAATCATAGGTGGGGTAAAGAATTACGATTATATATACATTTTGGAGGCGCTTTGTAAAAGGGATTATATCAAGAGAAAGCGAACTCCAAAAGTATTACTTTCTTCAAGATGGATGCCCTTTCTCTTATCCAGACCGCTTACATTTTGAAAAACTACATAAATAGCTATCAAATATTTTCTCAACAGATCACATATCCGGACTAACAAAATTTCCGGATGAGAAAACCTTTTTCCCATTTTTAAGGAATCCTTGTGATTGTGTTTTTGGTGAACAAATTCCCAAACCGGGTTAATATTCTAAAATCGGATAATCAACAAATTAATCCATATGCATATGTGTGTATATATGTATGTACTCTCCACGGAGATATTCTCTTTTCCAATAAATCATTTTCCAGAATCTTTGACTTTCTTCTGTTTCGTGTGAAAGCGCGTGCATACATATATCCCTACGGGTGGAAGAAAGAAAGAAAAATAGATCATTCAACTCGCACTCGAAAGCTGCAGTGGTGGAGAACTTCACCAGCCTTGACCACACTCAATGCATTCCATCGTAACCAGGGTAACTTACCATTAATTAGTAGTGCGCAGCTTAAGCTCGAGTGCGGTCGTCCGACAATTTAGCGTTCGGTAAGTGTTAAAGTGTTCCGTCTGTTCCTCGTGTCCCTGAGAAAAGTGGCGTGTTTTCTTGTCTGCCTTGACTGGAATGCTTTGTGTAGGAAAGTTCTGTTATTTGTAATTCCGTTTTACTAAAGATAAAGTAGTCTTTGCCTTGATTTGTATAAATTGTGTTTTAATTTTATCCTAAAATGAAAAATAAGAAGTAAAAAGTTGAGGTATAGACTTGCGGTGTTTGCCTTTTTTCAAATTTGAGGAAAGTATTCTTTTTTCTGATGACTTCACCCATTTGGGGCATGAAAAACTTAAGTGTTATTGTGTTTTATATATTTATTGCAAAGAAATTTGCCAAACGTCCCAGAAAAATTAAAATGAAAACTGTATTTTTTCAAACGGTGTTATAAGCTCAAAGCCTTCCAATGTTAGAGCTTTTCTATTGGAATGGGAGAAACTGTTTTGTCAAATTCCAAAAGCTTGGATCAGCAAAAGTGCTCCTGTGTATTCAATATGCCAAAGGCTCTGAGCATTTCAAAAAAGCTTAAACCTTAAGCGCAACATCTCTCGTGTTTAATAAATAACCCTCAGTTTTCGGTTCGCGTTCGGGAGTGTTTGTACGTACATATTTCCATATCTATGATGTACGATCAAGGATGTTGATACATTCAAATTCAGCAATCAATTGCAGATTGAAAGGAGGTGAGTGAGTTCAAAACTTGATTTGATTTCCATTATTTTTATTTATACATAAGTATTGTAATTGCATCTTTATATAAAAAAATTTAGTGCACGTCAATAAATTTTCTTAAAATTATTCAAATTCATATCTTAAGCGTTTGTTAGGTTCAAAGTAAATTTTTGAACCACTTACCCGCCCACTGCCATGCCCATTTTCTCATAAATTCACTATTTTACTTGAAATCAAAATAAAACATTAAAACATTGTCTTAAGCCCACTTTTTGGGGGCGTTTTCATAGAAAAAATACACTTTTTTTGATGGTAGACACAACAAGCCGAGGAAGGATCAGCGAGTACTACATACTTATATTATCTAATATTATATTCCCTTTACCTATATGGCAAGTATTTGTTTCATGAAAAACTTCGAACTCGTGATTTTAATCAAACTTAACATTACTATGATGGAAAAGTTCAATTTGATTAAATTCAGCTTCGCTGACAGTGCTTCAAGCGATTGGTTTTCGATGACTCGGTCCAATATTTGCGGAGTTTTTTCGGTCGGTCGGCTCGTTAGCGTAGACTAAGGCATGGTGACAAGTTCCATTATCGCGGCTGCCCATTGATCGCTCACCGTGAGATGACCCAGTCGCCAAATTTTTCCTTTACAACTGTCGGTTAACATCGCTCTAGACCTGAGACCATTGACTGTAATGGTGTTTCCTTCCTCATTTCGAAAGAAATAAGATCCGATGTCAATCTTTGTGGATGCACTGATGCGACCAAGCATTCACACTTGTGGATTGTGTTCGCTCCAATGACGGCAATTCCACTTGTTGACATAACCGAATTGTACAGAATATAAAATAATCAATATAATTCCATAAAAATTTAGAATACCACGCCTACTTTATGATGTTCATTCGATTGTAATCTTGTAGAAGTAAGATGAAAATACGTTGTGCACTTTATATCTTTCAAAATGACTATGCTTACCCTACATTCTCGCTGTAATATCTCTCTATTTTGTCAATCGCGTACTTCACATAGAAGCGGTGATAATCCTTTTCCTCTTAGAACTCCCTTTAACCAACACAGCTCTATACAGCTTTAGTAGACAAATCACTATTCCAAGTACATACTAAGTACAATGAGTAACCATTCTCCATTGCGATTGTCATTTTATTGGTAACCCCATTCGGCAGTAAATCCATTCATCCTTTTCTCATCGTATCCCTCTATAAATATGCATATCCCTGTTAACTGTTAACTGCCATAACTCACTGCCAATCACGTTCCACTCAACACTTTCCATCTACAATGCCCCACCGAATCCACCTCTCGATTTCCATTCGATTTCATTCATTCAAAAGAAAATTTATAAACTCTTTTCGCTAAAATCAGGATAACTACAACCGCACTTAGCTTGTGTATCCTTTGCCTTAAGGTACACTGCACTGATACACTTTCCGTAACGGTGACGACGAATAACCGTTTATTTTATTCAAATGACTGTTACGAGTCGGTTTGGATCATTCGTCTTCCACTGAATTCGAAATGAAGACAGTAAATTTATCCGTGCCTCGGTGCTGTACGAGTATACATGTGCTATCGTACAACTGGAGTAGGACTATGCCAAATTCCTGAACGAATTTATTACTTCATTCTGATGATATCCCTTTTGGCAGTGTTTTGTCTTGGGCGGGTGAAAGCGGTGCGATGATCCCATGGCGTATGAAGAAGCAATTGAATTAAATTCGGGATTTCGTTTCCGTAAGGAGGTTCCTTTCATGGTTTCGAATGCCTTCCTTCCCATCGTCCCTCATCGTCCTTTGAATACTCGTATATATGTAGGTAGGGAGTCTATTTTTGGAAGTGTATAGCACTTGTTTATGGGTCATTTAACTAAGTTGCAGTTATAACAACGACGATGTAATTCCAAGCAACCCCTCTCTTACTCAGACTGTCAGTCTGTTTGGTGTAATGAAATTCACATGAATCCCAGGACGACTGACGGTGGTGGATGTGTGCTGGCCAATTAGTTGGAGTGGTTTCATTTTAGCGGAAAATAAACACTCTTTGCGTGGGGAGGGGGTGTAGTAGAACAGAATATAAAACTTCCGCTCGATAGCTATTGAACTTGGTTTGACAATTATTTTCGCTGTTACTTCAGCGCAGCTCCCCCGCCCGTCTTTGATATAAAGTTGCTTGTCTTTCTCTCTGGTTCTTATTTGTTTTTCAGTTCAACTGTTTGTTGGCATTTTTATTGCTGTAGTGTGTTATATGTGACATTTCCGGTGTATTAACTCCCGGGGTGGATAGATACAATGTGACACTGTTTTACAGGTAAGTGGGTTTTATAGTCGTACCTGGGCAGGGTGGGGGTTGTGAAATCCTTCTGTGACGAGGTGGTTGGGCGAATGAAAACAAAATGTAATTTGTATAATGTGCGGGGAAACAGTAACACCAGAGGGTGGTCTTGTAAGTAGCAAAGGGAATCCCCTTGTTCAGGGTGTTCTTTCATGGTCACGTCTCAAGAGTAGTAGACAATCACGTACTGAGTTTAAAGTTGCAAAGAAGGGAATGTATCGGGTTTTTTTCTTTAAGATGACAACACCTGTGAAGAAAGAAAGAAAACTTATTTAGAGTTTTGGACTAGGCAAAGTTTACGGAGCCCAGCCCATTTTGAACCATAGAGACCAATATAGTAGACACCTCATCAGATCTTGACTTTTTCTCGGCTATCTCTTTGGTCTTTGGTCTGCCTATTAGTATATTGAGGTCCCTTTCCACTTGAGCGTGCCAGCTTAGGCACTATAATATATGTATGTAACTCGTACAGCTCATGGTAGTATCGTCTTCTCCACTCTTCGTCTAGACAAACGGGACCAAAAATCACACGAACTCATAGCAACTAAAAGCGATCTTTATTCATTTTTGACATTGTCCACGCATCTCCACCGTGAAGCAGGACTGGGATAATCAGGATTTTGTATATAGTTACTTTAGTTGATCGAGAAAGAGCTACATACTTTCTTCTTAGCCCAAAGAAGCATCGTTTGGAAAGTGTTAATCTTTGTCTTATATCAGCAGTGGTGTCATTCTCTGAATTATAGCTGTCCCGAGGTAGACACAAAGTCCTTAACTACCTTAAAGTTATTTTGTCGACGTTCTCTCCAAACCTGGGTTCTTTTCCAAGATCTGCAATTTAGTACGCAATTTTGATCGATGGTGGACTTTTATGGCCTAAAATCACAGTAATATGAGCCAAAAGGTTTTAAGAGTTCTTGTAGACGCACCTTGAAGGATCTCCTTCCTTGAGCATCGGCTAAACAATACTGAGGGTCCATTCATTTGGCATACTTTCGTCCTGCCATATTTTCCAAATGAGCTGATGGATGCTCCTTTTTAATCGCTTATCTTAGCTTCATCCAGATTTGGTGGATAGAAATGTTGGTGATCATTGGTTGGTATTGTCGAGATTGAGTGGTTCATTCTGCCTCAGTTTCGACTGCGATTCTACTACTAGATTTTCTAGTTCATTATTGCAGACTTCGGTTCGGGGTTTTCATATTCTTTTACCTTCTGCTAAGACTTCTGAGTCTCATTCCTACAATAGCATCTCTCTATCTGTCTATCTATTGACCGCTTCTCATACTCCTTTTTTTTTCCTTTTGAGAAGCCGGTGTTCGTCCCTCCTCTTCTGATCGTAGAGCTGGCGAGCATTTGCTTGTAGGTATTCTCCGTCGAACCAGATGTTTCTTTGTATTGGCCGAGAGAAACCCAGCATAACCTTCGGAACTCGATGCTAGCGTCATAGGCTCCCTTGAGAGGTTAAGAGACATCGGAAAAAGTTCTGCCTATCTCTTGCGGTTGTAACCTTACGATTTCCTTGTCCTTATGGTCTTCTGGATATTCACATCTATACATTGTTCACAACAAGGTACAGCCTTTCTAGGTGTGCGTTAAAATCACGCAGAACTGTTTTAGCATCATAGTTAGGCCACCTTTGGTATGACCATCTTTCGCCTCTGTGAGGGCATGGGTGCATATTAGGCTAATGTTGACAAAATTGATGCGGATTGCTGCGAGGCGCTCCACATTCACATGTCTGCCTTACAGAAGTCCAGGGGTTCGATATTTGTTCGGCTGCATGTGATCCTTATTACGTTTGCTGGGGTCATCAACAGGGCAAATTAGCACAAGAGACTGGTTTTTCCGGAGCCCGTAAACCGCTTTAGGGGTATAATCGCTGCTGTTGGCTGTTGGCCACCATCTCTTTTCCAACGTGCTGGCTCAGTATTGGAGACTTAAATATATCGAAGCAGCTCCTACACCACTAATAGTTTAGCCTGACTGGAACTGGTAGACGTGACCGTTAATTCTATCCAAGAAACTCGTCTGTAGTCGCCTGCAAACAAGACAAAGTGCCTTAGGGAGGCAGCACTTCTTCCCTCCTCACTTCTTCCTTCCCACCAACGACCTTAAAAAAACAGTTGGTTGTTCAGTCTCTAGTCGGTTTATTAGACACCTAGGAGCCACCAACGTATAGAGTCCTCTAATATGAGGCTTGTCCGCTAATATATTCGCAGCGACATAAAATAACGACATTGCTGGTGGTGTGCGTTCACACAGTGGTACCTCGCAATGATTAAGGATAGGTTGGTTAAATTTCATTGCCAGCTAGAATGCAGCATTCTCGTCTTTTCTTGATTTTTCAGAAATCCAAGACTTGGGCGTTTGCTCTTCTCTTCAGTAGCAGTGCTGAGTCTTAAACAATCATTGTTATCGTCCGTCTCGGGTACAGGCAAAGGGCATGCCTCTAGAGGGACGATTTGTAAGAATCATCGAACGATGTACCAGTGCTACCACGAAAGCCATCATTCATTTGTAAAGCAGTTCAAATCTTGAAAACAAAAATTTTACTCAAAAAAAAAGCAAAAAAAAAAAACAATCCCATCGAAGCCCAAGCCACACAAATCACTGGCGTGGAATTCATGAAATATAAATCACAGTGGCGACAATTTTCCAACCACCAAATGAAAAATTCAAAATTTGTTCCAACCGTCATACACACGTTCGGCTCTCCATTAAAACAAACCCAGCGCGGCGCGCTCCACAGCCGTGGATACATTGAAATTCCATTCACCAACTGCTACGTAGTTCGCAACTTTGTCTGGGGGTGGTGGCGGAAACCCACAAGCAAATAAATTATGAAACGTTTTCCATTTTATTTAATATTGTGTTGACACTCCCTCACTTAGGTTGAACATAAAAAGGGCCTTCACCCAGAACTTCTGTCGGCGCACCCCAGGATAAGGTGACAAAAATTTCGCAAAGATCAAGGTGAGGCTCTGCAAAAAGGTGGTGGCGTAATGATTTCCTTTTTTCTTCCTGATTTCAGGACGTACATAGACTTGAAAGAATTCAAAAATCCTATTAAATTCACCCGTATCCTGTGCGGGTGGTTTGTTTTCCTTTTCGCACTAGTATACCAGTTTTTGCATGTAGTAGACTACGAGCCACGTCGATTTGACGTTGGTGAGCTTATCAGTTGACTTTATCCTTGCACAGGAATCGGTGTGTACGACAAACAGGAAAAAGAAAAACTAAAGCCCGATATCTGTTTGTGTTTTGCTGGGATTGTTTGATTCCGATTTTATTTGCCTTTAGGATAGAAAGGATTTTCGGGATGTAATTGGATAGAATTTAATAAACTCAGGCAGGCGATCTGGCCTTTGTCTTTTGGGTGCAACCTTTGGGGTGTCTTTTGTTTTTTCGGAGACATTTGCCTTGGCTTAAGGGAATGTTTCAATTTGACATCCTTTATCCTTTTGATTAGATTCTTTCCAATGGAATTCCTTTTGTTTTATTCTGTCCTTTTGCTTATGTTGGTGTGCTATAGGAAATTGGATTGTTCTCTTTTTTTTTTTTAAAAAAATTGATTTACAATTCAAACAAAGGATCAGCTGTCAGTTATTTAAAACCATCGAACAGGATGATGGCATTTAAAGAGAGGGCAAAACTTTACTACTCCTTTGCACGCCTTGACAAATTTCCAGAAATCAGTGTGCTGTTCTATGCTAATAGTTACAACATGGATGGCTCTACAAATTCCCTTAACAATCATTGTAATCTGTATCTACATTTGGAAGACAACTCCAGAGTGAAATTCAAATACACAACATTTGCATCGACATTTGCCATTTTCCCTCTGCCGTCGTCAACATCGTTCTTGTCGTCGTCGTTGTCGTCGTCTACGGTGTCGTCTACTTGTAGGAATATAACCTTCCTTGAAGATGTTTTCCCTCTTGTGTTTGCCAGGACAGCCCCTTACCACCCATCACCTTTTAAATTTATCCGATTAAGAAGAAGATTTCTCGAGATCGTAATTAAAGCAGTCCTTCGGATGAATACACACACCACATACTCAACTCGAATGTGGTAATTAAGGACCTGAACACGTATGCATATGTATTTGTGTTCGCTCAACTCGGTTAACAGTCAGGAACAAAAGGCTCTCAGATACGCCAAAGTGCCTCAGGGTTCAAGTGTTTTCCGAAATTTGCTAATCCACACACACGCACACACAGGCATCACACTAATTGGAAGATATGTAAGCGAGTAATAGGAAAATAATTGAAAGGACATGGATTTAAATTTGAAACTTTCAAAAGCGGATCACAACTGACTCAAGGTGGAGATGGTGGGATGAGGAGACGAGTTTTGTTCCTGTCTGCAGAGGAATATTGTTTTCAAATATTCATTTATGTTGATATGTTTTCAACAAGATATCGGAATCTCCAAAGGTAGTTGCAGGCTATTTGTTCAATTGAAACAAAGCTTTCTTTTGACATGTGATGGTACTAAACCTAATCCGTTTTGGTATTTTCTATACCATTGTGTCGATAAAGGAATAATAACATCGGCGCCTGTTTCCAAATTAATAAAATTTGAAACCATTCAACCATTCTAGCATGGGTCTACCTGCTCAAAGAGGTATTCAACACCGAAAGACAAGGACTATTCTATTTTTGTGGGATAATACTCTGGAAAATTTCCTCGACTAGTAATTGGATTAATGTACTGATTTTACACTGTATCAACTAAATACTACACGGTAGCAGACTGTACTAACAGCGCTTCAGGAGGTTTACAAAATTGAGACATATCAGAGCAGAATCTAATTCACGATGCTTCATATCTGGCAGTGTCCCATGTTTATCGACTTCTGGACAGATGATGCCATTTCCTTTGTTTCCTTTAAAATGCGTTAACTAAGTTTATTTCTATGTTATTTCTGTTAATGACGTTGAAACTGAAAACCCCTGCTCTCTATGAAGTGCCTATGACTCAAAAAATGTGATTTTTAATATTTCCAAGCTAGGAGACTTGAATGAAACCCTCTCGAAGTTTACTAGTTGTCGTTGGGAAGCTAAGATGTCCATTTGGATCCTTCCTGTACTATGCAAATATTTTACACTTGCTGTCTCCATTCGAATATCAGTTACAACATTAGGACTGTTTATAAAAAAAAAAACCGAATCATGCCCAATCATTCTTAAAACTAGACACAGATGTGATAAAGTCTACGCTACAATTCAAATGTCTGCAAACTCTCGTACCCATAGCTGAAACTTATTTAGCTTTAAGTATAAAAAACTTTTTTAAATAGGTAGTGTCAATGGTGTTAGCTGAAATACTTTTTTTATAACGCAAGCTTAGCCCAAAAATGAACATTATCCAAAAAATCAAAAAAACCATCTTACCCTAAATTATGTGGACCCTTTTTTATGTCAGCACACTTTTTATGCCTAGCCGGACACTTTTCAAATTTTTACACTTTCAGATTTGTATACCCTATCCCTAGAGTATATTAAGTTTGATATATATTACTTACTTACTAAGGTGCCGCTATAGTTCGGGGTGAACCTGGGCTTCAACCAACAAGCCTCTCCAGTTAGCCCGGTCCTTAGCTAACTGCCTCCAGCTGCGCACTCCAAATCGGTTGAGGTCCCCTTCTACTTGTGCGCGCCATCTAAGGCGAGGTCTTCCTCTACTGCGTTGTCCCTCCGGGTTTGATTCGAAGACTCTACGGACCGGAGCATTGGTGTCCATTCGCTCTACATGTCCTAGCCATCTTAAACGACTGATGAGCATTTTTCTGAACAGGTCGATGTCGCTGTACAGCTCATATAGTTCATCGTTGAATTTTCTCCTCCAAAGTCTATCAACCCAAACGGGACCGAAAATTAAACGAAGAATCTTTCTCTCGAAGCAACTGAGGATCTCTTCATACGCTTTAGACAGAGTCCATGCAGGACTGCGATGACCAGGGTCTTATAAAGAGTCTCCTGAGTTCTTCGGGATAGGGCTCTGCTACTCAATTGCAATTGATGATTAGCAAGAGTTATTCTTCGTCTTATTTCTACTGAGCTGTTATTTTCAGAGGTTATAGCAGAGCTGAGGTAAACGAAGTCCCTTACTCCCTCAAAGTTGTAGCTGTCGATTGTGACGTTCTGTCCAATTCGTCGATGTTTTGTGTCCCTTCTCATTGACAGCATATACTTTCTCTTGCTCTCGCTTACCGCTAAACCCATCTTGGCAGCTTCCGTTTCAATACTAGTGAACGCTACAGTGACAGCCCGCTGAGTTATTCCAATTATTTCAATGTCATCTAGGTACCTTAGAAGTTGCACGGACTTTTTGAAAATTGTGCCTCTGGTGTTGGCTTGTGAGTTTCGCAAAATTCTTTCAAGTACGATGTTGAAAAAATCACATGACAGCGTGTCACCTTGTCTAAATCCTTTTTTGAAATCAAAGGTCTCGGTGAGATCGTTACCGACCTCGATGGAGCAGCAAGAATTCTCCATCGTCATTCTGCCACAATCTGACGAGTTTGGCAGGGATGCCAAAACTAGACATGGCTCTGTATAGCTCGTCTCTATAAATGATATCGTGGTGAAGATGGTGGGTATCGACTTGAACTTCTTGGGTTTTCTCCGATTGTGGACTTTCCTGGTCTGAAACCACACTGATGGGGACCAATCAGGTTGTTGACGAAGGGCTTCAGACGTTCACATAGAATGGCAGATAAGATCTTATACGCGGTGTTAAGGAGACTGATACCCCTGCAATTGGCGCTGGTGAGGTGGTCTCCTTTCTTATGGATCGGGCAAACGATGCTGAGGTTCCATTCATCAGGCATTCACTTATCTGACCAAATCTTAGAAATGAGTGGGTGTATTCCCTCTACCAGGTCATTTCCAGCTGCTTTGAACAGTTCGGCTGGTAAGCCGTCAGGTCCAGCAGCCGTGTTAGCTTTCAGTTTGGATATTGCTATCCTCACTTCATTTTGCTCAAGTGGACGGAAGTTTTGACTGTCATCGTCTAGGTTGAATGGTTCATTCTGCCTGACAGCTGGATGTTGATCTTCGTCGCCGTTATACAGTCTGCGGAAGTAGTTTTTTCATATTTCCAGCACCGACTGTGACTTTATTATGAGATTTCCATCTTCATCTCTACAGGCATCATCTCTGACACGTTCAGGTAAAACTTCTGCACATTATTCCTGGAGTATAATCTCTTAATATCCTCGATCGCACGCTTCTCATGCTCTTTCTTTTTTCTCCGGAGAAGCCGATGTTCTTCGCGTCTCTTTTTCTCGTAGAGCTCAGGAGCAGCCCTCGTTCTTCTTTGCAGCGCCGCTTTGTATACCTCTTGTTTAGCTGCATGTGCGTGCCGGCATTCATCGTCAAACCAGAGGTTTCTTGGTGGTGGTCGGTTGAAACCCAGCCTATCAGTTGCGGAACTTCTGATGGCATATTGGCAGCGTTGCCACTGGTCGCCGACACTTGATGCTGGTGGCATACGACTCGTTAGGAGATTTGGGGAAACGCGATCAGCAAAGGTTCTGGCGGTCTCTTGCGATTGCAGCTTTTCGACGTTAAATCTTCTCACTGTAATTCTTCTCTGTTGTGGAGTTTGGGATATCCGGATTCGTACCTAAACTGCAACAAGGTAATGATCCGAGTGGATGTTAGCTGCTCGGAAGGATCGGACATCCAAAATATACTGGAGGCATGCCTTGCATCGATCGCAATATGATCAATCTGGTTGACCTTTTCATGATCAGGAGATCGCCATGTCCTATTATGAATATTGAAACCGTGTGCTTGCTATTGTGACATTACGCCCCGCCGGAAAGTTTGATATAGGTAAATAGTATTTTGTAATATAGAAACATAATAGAGATAGACCCTATTAAGTATACATATGTATATATTAATGATCACTATAAATAGCGAACACGAATGAGGCTTGTCCGTATGTTACCACTTTTTCGACCTTAATTATGAGCTAGAAGGACAAAATCTTATATCTGACTTTCGTGAAAATTGGATCGGAACATCCACAAACTTTTGAAACGCTGTAATTCTTTATAAGAGCTAGATACCGTATGATCCATGCCAGATGGATTATAGCTTTGAAGAAACCCCGGATAACTTTGCCTGAAAGTTAAGGCTTATACCAAGATGTATTCATATTCAAAATTAAGTAATTACCCTCATGTGGACGCCGTGGTTCAGTGGTTAGTGCGTTGGACTATGTAGCAAGAGGTTCGAGGTTTGATTTTTTCATGTTTCCACCTCTTGCGAGCGTCTGACAAACATCCAAGGGTATAACTGTCATAAAACTCTGAAATAATAAATTGCCATCCGGAAACGGCATTAAACAGCAGGCCCCTTTCATTCGTGTACAGAATATAAGAACACGAATGGTTATGAGAAGCTAGGCCCTGGGTCCCATCGACCTGCTGCACCAAATATTTGTATTTCGATTTATTTGTACCCTCATACCTTTTGAGGAACGATATGCTCTGGAATATCAGTGTCTTATTCTATATGAAAAAAAGCCAAGCATCTACAATAATTATACATTTTTACTTGCAACTTGAACTTGTTAAGTAGCAAGGACTGGTTTAATGAAAAATTCTGAAAATCTACTTTAATTTTTTACCTTTTAACCTTATACCTAATGGCATAAGACTGAAGCCATTTAAGGCTGAATTCAATAAAAACGGATTATTTCAAAAAGAGCTAATGTATGGCGTTTGTCTATTTCATTACCGATTGATTGAGTTTAAAGTAAGAAATTAACTAACGACGCCCTTTTTTTCAAAAAGTTAACATTGTAAAAAAAATTGTATTTTTTAGCGAAATCTCACATTGTTGAAATTCAATATAATACGCACATAAAGTATTGTGGAAAATATAAGCAACATTTTGCGTAATTTAATTACAGAAAAAAGGGATTCAAAAATGGTCAAAAAGTGAGCAACGGCATAATGTCGTCTTGCGAGTGCTGATTGAATTTTAGAGCTGACGGGAATAAGGGTTAATCATCGTTTCGTCACTGCTGCCACCAGGAAGAGACTTTTGAAAGACTCTTTATGAAACAGTTGCTTATTTTTTGCACAATACTGTACAAAGATTTATATATCAAATGTACAAGTGCGTCTGCCGTCTATTTGATCTACAATAGTTCCGTCATTTGGTAACCTACTTATTTTTGATCGTTCATATTAAAACCCCTAAACCGGCACAAGTAGGCACTGACCTACGTGATGTCCTCCTCATTCATGACATAAGTCCACTTACACGAATGCTTGTACAAACTCCTTCACCCAAATCCTCCTCATATTGTCCTAGACCAAGTACCCTCGAAAGGGTTATTAATACCAGAATGATGACATTCAACTCAAAAAGGATACAACTTTATTTCGGTCATCCAACACGCTTTGGAGGGAGAAAAATCCCCCATTAAAGAGATGCATGCCCCTCGACGATGCATAGCAGGGATATCTACTCACAACCATCCTATGGTAGGTCTTCACCATCCCAACCAACCCCTTTCTTTATCGACATCTAAAAATAATGGATGCATAAAATCTGAAATTAGATACACTGAACCATAAACGTGATACATGTATATTTATGCATCCACCATTGACACAAGGACGACTAGAATTTATGGATGGTTAACAATAAACGGATAAAAGCCTCATAACTGTGCAGAAAATTATTAAAATTCCCGTAATTTTTGGCAGCATTCTATTGGGAAAAAACAACATCTGCCAGTGAATGTCGCCAAATTGTCTGGATGGCCGCCCCGCCCTAAACAATCGGTTTCTAATTTTCCACACCATTAAATCGTATTAGCCCCCAAAGCAGACAAATCTCCATTTCTCCAGTTCAGTTTACTCAACATCCAACCGTTGCGTTGTCGTCGTCCTGGCACACTGCCTAGAATCTATTAAAACGACGGGTTCATCCTTTCTTTTTGTCGTCTCCCATTTTCGGGTACACAGAACTCATCGTATATCCTCCGATTTCAAATGATGGGAATGCCAACTTCGATAGAGGTTCTCCATCGTCGAGCAGTAATCCTGTGTGTAGTTCTGCTGTGATCGGAAAATAATTTATGACTTGAACTTTTCGTTTTGAGCCAATTTTCGTCCTTGGCAATGGGGAGCAGCCGGGATAAGCAACTTAATGCTTTAGTTTTGTTACTGGGTTATCGATGCCACTAATCCGGAATCTGGAGAATCCTCGAGAATCTCTGTGATGGTGTGGGCGAAAGGACAAATTAAATATTGACACAAACAGTGGTAGGGATTTATATTTCTCTTCCTTCTTTTGCTGTATCTCCTCGGCGCTGCGACGACGGAGGGAAGTTGATAATGTGGACAAATATTATTTGCGACAGGATTGGATAACTTTGATTTGGGGAGATGGGTGAGAGGTTGAAAGGATTTGTGGAGCAAATCGAAATGTGAACAACATTTTTATTGGGGTAAGATGGGAAATCGATAACGAGG
Organism: Xylota segnis; assembly: GCA_963583995.1. NCBI lineage: Eukaryota > Metazoa > Arthropoda > Insecta > Diptera > Syrphidae > Xylota > Xylota segnis. Next base: position 69,857,503 of record OY757237.1, on the reverse strand, counting down.
GATTGTTTACAGGGATTTCGTGGATAAGGTCGATGGGATTCTGCGAAGGACTAATTACGAAAGACGATAGGGAAAGTTTTACATATTGCCAGTATAGAATGGGAAGATAGGAACGGCAGGATAATGAGTTGTTGTTCAAAGGGTGACACGCTTGAACCAAGTACCAATCAAAAAAACCTTTTAGATTCTATCTATCGCCAGCATTCAAGAAAGGATATCCTTAACCTAATTTTAAAATACTATCAACATGGAATAATAGCGCTATCAAGTGCTCTAATAACACGCTAACCCGCCTACGAATTAGATCTAAAATTCCATTACTCCTTGACCATCGAAATGGAATACCATTCCAGGACAATCACTGCTGGCATCCTTGAAAAGCCATTTGTTTTCGCTGCGAGCTGTGACTAGATACACCGTCAAGGAAAATTGAATGTAAGGTCCTCTTGGCTTAGTTCCCATCCGTTGTAATATCCCCGCCTTTGTTCAAGGACGAAATATCCTTTCTTTTAAAATCTCGGTTTCCCTCTACGTATCTCTAAGGAGTTCTAAAGATGGATGACACTCGTTGAGGTAATAGATGAGATAGCAAAATAAAAATTGCAGCATCCACTACGATTCAAGGAAAATGTAAATCCTTTAAGGATTTATCCCTCCCCAGAGTAGAACTCTAGTAGTAAGAGCTTTGCAATTTAATTGGAGCTGTGTAGTGCAAACATCGTGTAGTTGTAGCATGTTTGTGTGAGATTGATGAATGTGCGAGAAGAAGAACAACAAAAAAGGATATCCCATCCACCACGGTGCTTAATATTTCAATATAAACGCAACACAATGCACAATTTTGCATAAAGGATGCATAATTTACCCTGTAATGGCTAACAGCTGAATAGAACCGAAGGGAGAAATCCTTTTACCAGTACACTTTCCACAGCGGCGGATGCACACAAAAAGGATAAATGTGTGCCAGGATTGTTGCTTATATTTGTTTTTTATGATATCATAAAAGCGTATTTAATGGATACAATAGATGTGAAGGAATGCATATGGGGATGCTCTCACGGTTTGCATACGGAGGAGCTCTTAAGATTCCTATCGGAAGGGAAAAAAAATTAACGTTTTGTTTGTCGTTGGTATAGTTGAGCGCAAGAGAGTATTTACATTGGGAATGAAAATGGGAATACTCGTAAGGATACGTTGGCCGGAGGTGTGTGGTTAGACTGATAAGGTTTTCAATTTGCAGTGCATTTTCTTTTATCGCACAGGCTATTTCAGTTGGTAGATGGTAGTAGTGGGACCTACCGTGTGAGATCTTAAAGAAATTGCCAAGATGGGGAAGGTGTTGCGAATTGATGCTGTCTAATGCGGTTGTATGTAAGGTCGGCCTTTTAGATTTAAATGTTGACTATCGGTTTAGTCCTAGACTATTTATAAAATCATTTTAGTTTCAGAATTTTGGATAATTGTTACCAAGTAAGGTGAATTGGCTGTTCAGGTTGGTACTGTGTTTCTTGCAGGATGGGTAGGTAGGAATGTATAGATTGGGAGAGCTGACTGCAGGCACAGGAGTGGAGCCTCACTCGGATCTCAATGCACTCGAGATTTAGTCAAACAGATTAGTTCATGTAGTTTGATTGTCTGCGTAGATCCCTATATGGTTCTTGCTATTCAGAGTAGATAAGTCTCTGCAGGCTTCAGTGATAACATATGTTTTCCTTTGGAACAGACTTGGGAGGGTGGAGAGCTTTGTGAATCTTGTGATGGAAGGATACTCTGAGAATATCCCAGAGCCAGAACCTTCGTCCATTTTTAAGCCATCTGAAAAGATTAACATGGAGGCGGGGTTTATGACCTCATCATTTGTCCAGCTTTTTCTAGAGGAAAACTTGGAGTCGAGATTGAGCTTGAAGTCTGTACAGGGCATAATCTAGTCGGCGTATTGACGTTTAACCAGCTGGAGCTGACGTTTCTCTACTATTGCTTTTGTGAAGAAAGAAGACTGAGGCCGAGCATGCCTTCAAGAGCGGCGATGGTTGTTGTCCTAGCTGGTCCCTCTACACGCAAGACGTCGGACCCTTTTGATGATGTTCAGGTGTCTGGCATTTTCGGCAAAAGCCGAAGGTGAGGATGTACATCCAATGGATGGTGGTTGGTTTAAGCCTCCATCTTTGCCGAAAATATCGCTGCATGCGATATAAACTATAGAGCCCTCTTTGTGCATCCAAGTCCACCGTAGATATCTTACCTGATCTAATATTTGGAGTGGAGCCTCGTTCAGACTATAGTGTTTTCCTCTTATTGGTCTCATTAAGAATGACACTGCATCGTTTGCCCCAGTTCTTCAGGGCGCTATTTGAAGCAGATCAACGATCGTGAGGAGAAATTTCCCTGTCGCTAATATGGCAACATCTTCGGCATAATTCACCGCCTTAACCCCGTTTTGGTATAATCTTATGAGGATTTGGTTTACCACTAGCTTGCAGAGGAGTAGATATAAAACTCCACCTTTGGAGGTTCCACTCGAGGCCACAGCATGTCCTTGACTACTTCCCTATTCAGATCTGATACTGTGTATATTGAAATGCATTGTATTCATTCCGATAGGATAGGGTTCTAGTACACCTGTCTTGTGCTGTTTTAACTGCTTTCTAGTAGTAAGGGCCACCCGTACTGTATTGTGTTTGTGTACTTTGCTAAGCGTGGAGTAGCAACACCTAGTTGAGTAGATTCTTGGCTTGACTCTGTCCAAATGTCAGTTGCTGCACTGAAATGGTAACCTTGCTAGTGTTCCGGTGTTGCACTTGTCTTGCTTTAGTACGTCATCTTCGACTCAAAACCATTTCCACTAATCTTCTGTCAGTCGTCATTTGTTTTTGGTTTGTCACATCAAAACGACAATAATTTTGTGAATTCTAGTGGCTTCTAAATGATATTGAGTTGAAGGCCTAGATGTGTTCATTCTAGAGTTTTGTGTTTTTCAATGAGTTTATAGATCTGTTGTTGCTTGACCATTTCAAGGATTGCACCGACTGGTCGCTATTTTGGTCTCTAAGAGCCTTGGAAAGGCATTGAACCTAGTTTCTCGTAGCAATTCGTTGCACATGTCCGAGCTTCTTCTTCTGTGCTTTGGGATGACTATATGAACCATATCGGGAAGTAACGAAGAAAGCTCGATACGAGGTCGATCCGGCTTAAATGAATAAAGTAATGAGTTACTGAGGCAAGACCTTGGCAGTTTGTCTGAAAACGTGACTAGTATTGCTCCCAAGCGTATATTTTTGAACACACATTGTTGGGAACAACTCCCAGGAACAATTTTGGAATGACGTTCGAGGAGGGGAACTTCTTCTTTTTAAATAAATTCAAATGATTTCAGCCGAATGGTCATTAGGTTCAATGACCACTTCTGTACATCCGCTGCATTGAAGCATAATTGCTTCTTAAATGTTTAATGCTAATAGCCAGACATCCCTACCTAGGGCAAGGCTAACAAATTGTAGTTTCCATTAAAAACATCATGTGCAACTGGCCAATTTCGCACAATTATCCGCCACATAACCAATATTAACCCATAATCATGTCCTAGACAAATATCAAAGTGCACTATCCCGAATCACCTACCCCCTATCAGATTCTGTTCGAAGCACCCCACAGGGCATAAGTAATTCTGTAGTCTACAAAGTTTACTCTCTTGCTGTCATACTCGTATCATATGCCAACGACTTGGCTAAGTGTACACCTGCGTATCGTTGTCATCAATGTGTTGTACAAAAAGGAAAAAAAAAACATAAAGGATATGGATATGGTGGTTTCATACTATGCTACTGTGATGTGTATCTAGGGATAAACTTGAAAGAATGTACATACTTTCAATGGCAATGACACTATTACTGTGCCGTTTTCTGTATCCTGTTGAACATGTACTTGTTCAGTGACGACACCATTGACGGTGTATCTCTAATGAAAAATCAATAAAGCGACAAATTATCAATATTCTCTGGGCTCCGTTGCTCCCTTGGAGACTGTAAGAGTACGTTCTTTTGATGATGTCAATGCCTGTGAGTTGGCGTTTTCTGTGCGGGTGTCATCACAACGAGCGCTATTTGCATTCGATATGAACGACAAAATTCCAGGGGAAATGTCACAAAACAAAAAAAAAAATCGAAGCATACAGAATATATCTATTTAGCTACCCCGTGTTCCTGGTCGTATTTTTGTCAAAGAAAATAAATCGAAATTAAATTTGCCTAAGGCGAAAGACCGACGAGGAACTTTCAACATTTCGGATGAATGATTGAAAATGTGTTTTGTCGTCCTGCATTGGGCGCCAATTTGCGTCTTTTTGGGGGAAAATGTTCCCTCCATCTTTGGGTGTATCTCGTATTTGCCTGTATCTGGTGTTTTCAGTTTTAAGGAAGTGATATTGACAGAGCTTTTTTTTTTCTTCGTCTTCTATTATTTAGGGGACCATAAAAATCGTCGAAGAATAAGACTAGACACACAGTCGTTCGTTGGTACTTGAAGATTAAATAAATCGGATGGGCGGTATTCGAAGAATGAAATTCTTCTTTTGCTTTTTATTTGTCGAACTTTTATTGATGTGAGCTGTTGATGTTTTGACATGGACCGGATGTTTGGGGTGAGGGGAGGCAAATCGATGGCAATTTGGAAACTCTAAGAGGGAAGCTACTTGAAAATTATGAATTGACAAAGATTTTTCCTTGGTAAGTTGTTTTGTTGGGCTAGTAAGTGGATGTGCTTATGATTGATTTGGGATTAAGATTCTATCAAAGTTTTAGTATGGTATGGAAGATAGGTGCCTGTTTCCAATGTTGTTTGTTATTACTGAGAATAGTCTGGACTAATGGATTGGCAACCTAAACTTTACCTCTTAAGTTGTACTTTTTAAAGATGCGTTGAAACTCGATGTCATAATATCCAGACAACATCGAAAGGATCATATACTTTCCCTTGAACTGGAATTGTTATACCTAGATACATATCTATATAGATTGTGTAATGTTATGACCTTATTATGACGAACTAAGCACCGTAGTCGATCTTCCATACATTTCCTGTCTCATTAGTTTGGCTCAACTTCTTCTAGATGAAGTTCTTTCCAAGGGGTTTCAAACCACTCTGGGCTATGGCTTAGAATTTACAGAGGAGAGTGTGATAACGTTCTAGACATGTAATTCACTTATCTGTCTTTGATAATCCTGATCTAAAGGTGTACCTCCTAAGAAGGCAATGAGCAGAGAGAATCGATACCTCTTTTCTCAACCGTGACCTACTCCATTTAATCATTTCCTCGGATTGTTTGTCGGTCTAATACAATTCGCAAGACCTTAGAAACCATGTGTCCTTCTAAGTTGAACAATCTTACGTCAGCACTGTTCATGATCCTATGCAGAATAATTCCCAGTTGATTGGTGGAAGTTCAGAGCGTTTCTTGTATGTGGGTCCTTTTATTCTCCAATAAGTACATCGCGATGTCAAAGTAGGATTCTAGCACGTAAAGCGCAGTCTGACTATCACTGTGTTTTAGGTGGCTATAATCCTGTCGGATATTGGTCGAATTTGTATAACTTTTGCATGAAACACACTAAATTTATCAGAAAGTGTCAGAACCACATGTAGGTTTATACTTCTCGATTATATAAGTAAATACCTGAATCCGTACCTTAACTGGCTTTCTATCTGAATATATTGCAATCTCACTCTGTAAACAGACAGGATTCATTACGAATCCTCTCTCGCATGGTGTACCGAAGTCTATGTTACCAAGGATATTATCCGATTCATTAGGGATGTCAAGAAAAGAGATTTGCCCCATATTGTTCAATTTAAAACCTTGCCTTAGATCTAGTGCTGAAAAATAAAGACACATCTTGAGTGGAACCGCGTGTCTAATGACCTGAATACCAATGATTGCATTATATCCCATATATTCTTCTTTATCATGGCTGTCCATCAAACAGAAGCCCCATGTGTAGAGATGGTTGTCATGATATTTATTTAGCCAATGCATCTTTGGCAGTTTCAGGACCCTCTCATTCCCGCTGTCCTTTTCCAAATAAAGATAACATTATATGCCTTGCGGACTCTTTCCTATATGTTAAGTCCAATCAGAAAGGGGCAACTCCAACTCATTCGATTTCGCTATCTTGAAAGGTGTTATCTTATATTTTCTGCTGAATAGTATATCAGATCTGTCTTGTCGGAAAAAAGATCATATGCAAGGCATTTAACTCTGCTTTCATACAAAAATAAAACCGAGGTATTGATGTCTAGTTTTGGCATTACTCTTAAACTCATCCATTTGTCCAGACTGTCGAAGTAACACAGTGAATGTTAATAAACGTTCGTCGAGACCTTTAACGGCAAAAAGGATTCAGACCTGAGATACACTCTTCATAAGTTGGTACAACTACTAGCTGAAGATATTGACATAATTGGCAGCACATAGCGGACTGTCAAAATGGCTGCAGCGATACATGGTATAAGCCAATTGAGAAATAAGGACCTGTCAACTGTGAACAAACTAAAGAAATTCAATACAACAACTTTAGCATCCCAAACCTACTTTAGCAAGATATATCGGTTTTTTCGAGATAAAATTTTTTGTAAGATATGCGGTCGTATATACATATATAAGTTGATGGGCTTTGGAGGAGGCAATTTAACTATGAACCTTACGAACAGTATAGCGACATCGACCTAGACAGTGCGAATCGAATCCCAAGAGACAAACAGTATAGGACAAGCTAGTCAAGAGGGTTTGGATAGATTTGGATTGAGCAACTGAAAGCAGTTAGCTAAGAACTAGGGTTAGAAAAAATATTCTATTATGTCGGTCTTAAGGCTATTTTTTAAAATATTTTTTAAGGTTCCTTTCTTTTTACTTTCCATTTTTATAAATTTAAGTAGATCTCTCACTTTGGATTCTACCTTAATTTTAGAAAAACCTAAGTGTCTCTACTTTCAGATTTAATTTATGATTATCCTATCTTTCATAGAAATATTCGATGAGCAAGACTGGTTACTTAGTTTTGACCGAAAACTTTAATCGTATACAAGGCAGATTTTTTCCTTCACCTATAACCTTAGTAAGGTTATTAGAAAGTATTTCTGCATAGAAAGTAAGACTTCGTCTAACTAATCTCCATTTAATGATCATTTTGTGATTTATTTCAAAATTCACTCCTCAAAGATATCTTTAAAATCAGTTACTATCGTTCGAACTAAACAAACACCAGCTCCGCCCTCACATGGAACCCATTGTAAAATTTCAATCACAATCACCTCCAACTTCATAACATAAGTCAAAACTTTCAAAATCATAAACCATGTCTAAATATATTACTAACCGTCACCAGTGCCACTTCCATTACCACACAAAATATACAATCACTTGTCATGGGTGAGAAATTACCGTCATTTCATTCCTCTTATTTTCCGCCAAAAGTGTCAGCATGTGTGCAGATCATTTTAAACATAAAGTAGAATCCTTCCGCATCGAATAGGTGTATCTTCTCCCATCCTTTGCGTATAACTCATTCCAAAGTACAAATGTTGGCATAAACCCAACCACGCGTAGGCGAAGTGAAAGGAAGTTTCGAGAAAAATGGGATGTGGAAGACTTGCGGTAGGATGTTCCGGGGGATAAATTGTTTGAGAATGTCTCCCTCTCTCACTCCAGTGGGAAGTTTATTACGACGCGACAGAGATTTAGGAGTGGGTGCTCGTTTACAGAGCAACCATTGCTCTGCTAATTTGTCACCGGAAAGCGATAAAAGAATTCAACGTGGTTTTGTAGGCTCCGTCGCGGCAGGGTGTCATTAGCAGGTAATTTGTCAGGACAATGTAAAAGTTTGAACTTAAATTTTATTTAAAAAACATTTTTGGCAACTTTTTGTTGTTTGGTGGAATGTTTTTGAATAGTCCGGTGTCTCACTAATAATTTTATAGACTTCTCAGGACCACGAAACTACATGAAAATGCAACAAATGCAGTACAACCCCTAATAGAGGACACATTCCATCATCATAAAACCCCATTTCGTGTCAGTCCTTGATCCCGAGCACTATTGCTATCAGCGCAATTGCATTTGTAGCCACCATAAATCAGCTTAACAACCCCTTAGGGGTTGTTGCGTTTCGTCGTCGATGTCATGTGAGTTGAGTTCGTTGGTTAGGCATATGATGCCGCACCGCTTTTGCAAATGATTTCCTCTCCATTTACATGTAAATGTGTCAGAACGCGATTGTTACTTGGAAGCCATTAGCATGGAACCCCCAAGTCAAGCAGTGATTAACGCGAGTTCATGTGTTAATTATGTACTAGTTCGTGGAAGTAAGGTGCAGTGGTGGTATTGTGGATTAGGACTTCTCTATCCTTGTAGGAAAAGCTGTCACTAATATTTATGATGGAGACGAAGGAGAAGGGTAGACAATAATTGGGGGCATAACTTGTGTAGAATGGCAACCCACTGACCTTCCACTGTGGTGGTGGGTTGGTGTGCAACTAGTGTCTCACTTTGATTTGCGCCTGGAATATGCTAGTGTGCAGAAATGAGGGGTGGAAATTCGATTTCCCCGTTTTGTGTGTGACGTCGTTCATTGAGGGGTTGGAAAGGGAAGGAGAAAAACTAGGGGTGAAAAGGGAATTTCAATGGAGACTGGATGTTTTGAAGGGGAAGTGATGTATGGGGTGAGTGAAGGGTGTGCAGATTTGTTCCCCTCAAAAAATTGTTGCATCATTGAAAGGACATTTCGGCTAGAAATGACGCCAATGATTCATTCCATTTTTTTCGGTTGTCTTAAATTCTTTAGGATTACTGCACTTGCATGACTCAATAGAGAAAACTCAGCATAGGAATTGTTGACATTTTGACAAAATTATGACTCAACGCATTTTATCGATGGATTAGTCAGAGATTGCATCAGATACTTTGCTCCTCAATCAGTGATAAGTTTTTCGTATTTTTGAATATACATAGTTGCAGTTATGTGGACAATTATCAAATCCCTCGATCGGTAAATGGTACACGGGCGGTTCAAAAACGTCAAAGGGTAGGAATTGGAATTTTCGATACAACCTACAGGAACACAGACTTCCTATCTGATTTCACAAATGTCACCTCAAGAAAATTGGAATTAGCCCATCTGACTACGGCTTGAGGACACTGGAACTCCAGAAAATGTGTTATGTGAATATCCCCTCACTGCTTGATCTTCACTTCCACAAAGACTTTACATCGCTTTTTGATATCACCTCCTTTTCAGCTCAAACAATTCTAAACTTCTTTCATGAATTTGGTTTCATATACAGTATCACCACATAGTTTTGCTTTTAACAATTCCACTTCCTTTGAATTACTAGCCGAGAACCAAACTAAGAAAAACATCCTAAAACTTGTCACAATTAGATTATTAAGTCTAAGAGAATATTTCTATCAGCAGACAAGTGTTTGGAAAACATCGATACGGTTTTCCAATGACAAATTCACCAAAATGTTTCCGCAAACTTGGGACATTGCCGGTATACCAGCTACTATACTATTTAACTTTTAAATACAACCCATGGCAAGGGTTTGAAACACCCTAAAACATTCCACCCATTAATAGTTCTAAGTAGTCATCTTCTGAGCCTTATCTGACAAGTTTGTTATAGATCTCCAACTAAGGAGCTCAATTTAATGATCAATTTGAAAGTGTTGTAGTCGGGAATAAAGCCTCAATAGAAGTCTGTCTTTCAATTCCACCTGTTTCTTAGCTAACAACATAGCCTTTACTTGAATGATATACACATACTTGATATCACTTCGACCCCTATGTCCAGTCTATTTCATTTTAGTTTGCACACGAGGACCTTTATCAGTACGTTAAACTCCATATTTAGAAGACAGAAGTGAAAGGATAAATGGCGTGTAATAGACTGCGAAAAACTGTATTTTGAAAGAAAAGTAAAAGTAAAAGTAACGAAAGTAAATACATACATACATATGTGTAGTCCGTGCCTAGACTAAAATCTTTATGAGGGAATTTGACAATAAATTGCAAACAAACAACTTACTAACATAAACAGCAAGCAAAGCAGTACCAACAACTGCACAGAACACTCTCAAAGCTGCTACATTCCGTCCGATAAAGGTCAAAAGGCAGGACAAATAATTCCGATATGAACACATTCTGTTGCCGTTTAGGCATTTCTTGAGTCAAGTCGGACTAAATCACTAAGATCTTTAAAAAATTATTTGACAAAGGGTTTCCTTTTCAAATCTTATAGTTCGTCCCAAAAAAGATAGATCAAGGTTAGGCCTTGTTGATGAAGATTGGCAAAGCCTCACTCAGAGCAACAAAGAGTTTATTGCTCTGTTTTAAGACCCACGAGAACCCAATATTACTTTTCGACAGCTGAACTAAACCACCCAGATGCAGGTACTACCCTTAGGAGTTCGTTCAGCTTCATATCGCCTAGATCGTCCAGTTCCGCGAGGAAATAGCCCCAAATAGTGTCTTTCCTTTTGGTGTTGCTAGTATTGGACCATCACGTAACAAGTGACGAATAGATTCTATTTACTCTTCGTCCACCCAGCTTCTTCAAGAGTCATTGTGCCTCATGTCATGAGGTTAACAGCCATAGTCATAACGAGTATGTATGGAGTAGTTACTATCGCCTATTACCCTACTCACTGGATTCGATGTTTATTTCGCTATGCACAGTGCTAAGCGGTGTATTGTCCTGCAAGGAGTTATGTGTGACTCTAGGGTTTAGCTAACGATAGTTCGTCTTACCAAAGTTGCAAACCAGACCTATTACAACGTAACCAGGTATACTCCATCACGGTTGTATGAAATAATTTAAGATAGCATGAATAACAATAACGAGCAACCTTCCGCAAACAAATCTCTGCGACTCGCTTATTTGTTCAACTCAACTATTTTACTTGAAACACTTTACCACAAGCTTCCGCATCCTAACCCTTGTGGACCGGTTCATGAAAGATAAACACATCTAGTAAATATTTACCCGCGCACACACACACACAACACCTTCCCATCATTAAGAGTCCACACGTCCACCCACTACAATATAATGCAAACAATATTGACTGACCATCCGCTATCGAACTATACCCACACATTGCACATTCTCTCCCAGCTAAACGCAAAATTTAAAGCTTCTTCCTCCTGCACATGCTGTTCGAGTTAAGTGCATCTCCGACATAGAGTTTATATCGCGTTACCCTTGGATAGGCCGAAAATAATCCCTACCTGATGGCTATGCACCTATCTATAGACACTGGATGCTCTGGCTGTAGGGCAGAGAATGGTAATCAATCCAGCGATGCCACCTTTTATCCACATCACGTACACAATAAATACTTTAGCTCTGATTAAAGGTAGTCCGATGGACAATACCACCACTGTTCTAGTATGTATGGCTGTGTGTCTACATAAAACAGTACAAAAAAAAATATGAATACACAGGACTACACCACTCCAGGTTCATCCTTTACGTGGAAAAGCGCGAAAGGACAACACTACTCGTATCTCCAGTAATCTATCAATGACAAGCAACATACAGCCCTATACTCATACTGTCCTGCACTCACACTCCATTGCACATAAAGTCATGCAATGTACTCGTAAAATGTGATTTTTGCTGCCATGGTACCCGGCACGTGCATATAGCATATTCTATGGTTATACTGTGTGAATGCGTTACTACTGGTAACTGCCACTATGCAATTAGTACATATTGCCAGGTGTAGGTGGCAGTAGATTGACAATTAGGACCTGAGATCGTTTTTGAACTCCATGTTGTTAAAATAAAAACTATTTGTGTGGAAATGTTTAAAGATTGCCTTAAATTTTGGAGAAGGGATTCAGTTTAAATTACACCACAGTCGCTGAATCCTGTCAAAACTTCACATCTGTTGCATTAATTTCGAACATGATGCAATTAAATTAACCGAACTCCATATCCTCACCTTACCACCTGTCTTGTGGTATTTGCACTCATACACACACCTACACAGTGGGCTCGGTGATAATGAATTTGATTGATGTCCTGCGTTCAATAGCTGGCGGCTCTGGATTTTTTTTTTTTTTTTCGAGGTTCATTTTCGTGGGTAGAGTAAGTACTGTGTCCCAGGTGCGTTCGCAGCTTTTGTAGGTATATTGTGAGCACTTTAACGGTCTCTGATTTATTTGGGGTAATTTTTCAAAATGTAGGTGGGTGTGTTTGAGAAATAATGACTGCGCGTATGCGATTGTAATTCGATATATGTACATATGTACAGGCTTTGCGTTTGCAGAGAATTACAGAGAAGGACCGTGTGCGTAAAAAGCTATCATTATGAACAGCGCTGTAATTTTCGCATGTCGGTGTATTGTTCTCGAATGAACATTTGAAATGGGAATCGCATTATTTCAGGCGGATGCACCGGAATCCGTAAAATGAATAGAAAGGGTATGGAATAAGCAGCAGAAACTTACTCACTACTTCAGGTCTCTTTGTCTCTTTTCAGTAAATAAAAGGATTCAATAAATTTGAAAAAAATTACATCATTTTCTGAAAAGAAATACTCATTTCAGCGGAATCTCATGAGTAATCTCCCTCACTTTCTCTAAAGCTGAAGTATCGTTAAGAATCTATTTAACTTTACCAGTGTCCTTTATAAAGGGTTTTTTTTCAATACTTGAGTCCTGTAACCCCTTGTGGGACTTAGGGCCTCGACAATGCCTACGCGATATCGTGTGCGATTTCTGGAAATACATATGTCTCAGTTCGCCCCAACTCTTTCCCAGTTGCCGTGCTTCCTTCTCAACAGTTTCGCGCCACGTACTCCTAGGACCGCCGCGTATCCTGCCACCCTAAGTAAGCGGGTTCCATTGCATCGCGTGGTTAGCTATGGATCGCGTGGTTATGGAATAATAGTATAACAATTTTGTATTGAAATAAAACACATAATAATTAAGATATTAAGTTAAAGCTTATTCCAAGTATAGTACACATGTTAAATTTAAGTATGAATTTCGATCGTGTTCATACAATCATTTTGGAACCAACTTCCACAACTCTTCCACACATATTGGCCGAAACGTTGGCAATTTCGTGTTTAATATTCTTCTTGTGCAACTCTAACATCGTAGGCTTGTTGGCATAAACTTCTTCTTGTTTGACCAGCTTTGTTGCATGTGGCACCATCTTCTTGGAACCATATATCATTGATATTAAGTGCATTCAATTCTGCCCAAATGTAATCTTCCAACATGACACGATGAAGAACTTCATTGACCGTAACATGGGGATAATTTTGATCAACGAAAAAATAGGGTCCAATCACGGTAAGAAAAACCACACCATACGGTCACTTTTTTTGGATACAATACAGTCTCTTGAAGCTTGAAGGTTTGTTGATGTCCAACAACCCATATTTTGCCAATTGACAAAGCCATTAAGCTAAAAAAAAGCTTCATCGCTGAAGATGTGTTTTCGATGAAATTCAAGATTTTCTTGCAAAGCCCAATCGGAAAATTTGTTTTCCTTCAAAGATCACTATACTTCAGTACTTCAGTTAATTTTATCCTTACGCAAAATTCTTCGCAATGTGCACTGAAAGATTCCTAATTCCTGTGATCGGCATGGAATCGACTGGTTTTACTCGTTTTGAACGGAAATACTTACGGCTGCGGTATTTTCGATAGTGAATATGTAGGCTCTAATTTATCCACTAAGCACGCACCACCTGCCTTGTGGGGCGATTACTATGACCGATTGGAGTAAACGCTCTTGAAGTTGCGATCATCGAATATTCATTCGTGAATATTTTCGTGAAATGTAAACTTTGATTGACATTTTGACGCTGACCGATTATACGTAAAGTTTAAGTTCACATTTTCATTAAAATACGAAATTATTATGTCCCTATTGAAAAACCCTTTCCTGAGTACCATAAAGTACCTTAATTATCGGTAGTTTGGGCAAAGGATTACCTACACTGCTTTGAGAAAGAATTTACATATTTCCTTTTCAATGCTTTCAGCATGAGCAATATCCTTTAAAAGGTTGTGGACCAACGAAGGGTGGTGTACGCTATTTAATAAATGTATTAGCCTTACTCATTACTTTCAACACCTAACCCCACTGCATTGATCGTGGACTTTACATGGTTGTAGAGAGCTAGATGTCCATGAGTGGTATGTTATAATGATACTCATCATCGGCGTACATAATAGCATATTATTCTCAGTGTCTACCTATAACTCTGCAGTATAACTACCTATAAGTTCCAAAATGTGGTCAACATCAAACCGGCCTGAACGAAGCATTCAAAGTTTACACAATCTTGGCTACCTACTCTTCTCCTTGTCTATTTCTAATTTTTTCAAAGCATTCTAGAACTTATTTCAACAGCGTTCGAGTCTTTGACACCAAAAAAGAGGGCACTTCAATAATTCTGATCATCTTTCAGATAATTTACCATTCGTTATACACTTTATTTTAACATTTTAATAGAAATAATAGAGCTCCTTCGGAAAGGAATCCCTCAGAGTCCTTGGTTAGATGTGTGTATGTACCTACATATATATTATTTGATCCGATTTGTTAATTTAGAGAATACTTTTCTAACTTTACGAGAAAAAAATTACCAATAGGCCTAGGTTCGTTCTACTATCGTACAAATGTGGCTCCTGGAAAAGCAGGAGCTCTCTTTGTCATAAATAAATGTGACTGTTCTTTATTCTACTCTGTTGTTAAAGTATATATGTATGTATGTTTGAGTCTATGTGTATTTGCACCACTTCTTCAACCCATACAGAGTATTATGTAGAAGAACGAGCGAGCCAAGGATCAGCCCTTGATCCTGCACTGAAAGTCTTCATTTAAATAGTGCCTTTCTAGAGGAAAATAGTCTCAGGTGAGTACTAACCAAGCGGGATACAACACTAAAACTCCAATACAAGCCTTGCGTAGGCAAGTAAACGTGTACCGAAGTAAACGTAAATATAGAAGTCCGACGCTTAAAGTAAGGACTTCTCCCACATTCTGAACAAAATTTCAGTCAAGTTAGAATCAAAGCAGTCACTTACATATGTTGCTAACTTCTGTCCTCCAGGATGTTATATTTGAAAATGTACATAAGCTTGTATTGGCCTCTTATGACTTTAAAGGTCCTAAGTTCGATCTGCGCAAGCGGCTTTACGCTGTGTACCAGTCAGGCATAACGACATAACCTGTGCAGACTTCAAAGGCATTAGACACCTGCCTATCGGTCTTATCTGATTAATTGCTTCGAACTCCATTACTCTCTGTGAAAGGATACTCCATCTCTTGCAGAATGAAGTTCAATTCCCATTGAAATCTCAATTTCACATCAAAGTACTGTCTGGAAAAACAGATTTGTATTAGAAGAACCGTATTCACAAAAATCCTTTTCACCTGAAAGAATTAATCATCCCATCCCTCTATCAATACTCAAATCCGACCACAAACCCAAACAAGGTGGACCCTTCAGCCATGACCACGTGACGGCCGGGCCCCATCCAGTCACATTCCCTTAACCTGAAACAATTCAATGTTCACGTTCGAAGGACTCTCGTACACCGAAAACCCTTTTCTGGTGACAAGGACCATTGAATGTCTCTCTGTCTGACCTGCCAATCACCCTGTCAACACAAAATTATACAAAATACACAAACTCACAACGTAATCGGATTGAACCGCACTAAGGACAGGTTAAGAGGTGAGGTTATGTACGTTTTGTGTTGAACTCTTACAAATTGACTGTAAATGGAAATAAATTTGCAAAATTCTCCTTCCACACGGGCTCCCGAATGATTATGCAATACCACTTCCGCAAGACAAAATGATGAATATCGATTTGAAAAGCTGCAAGGTGCAACTGAAGGGTTTCTAATTTTCCACAACTTCTTATTATTTTCCCTGTTCTTCCTTTACTCTCTCTCTCTCTCTCTATCATCTATTTAATCCTTATTACTGGCTGATTATTGATTGGTTCCTCTTGTGCTCTTTTGTTGCATGGTTCTTGGCTTTATTTCTGTTTGCCTGTTTTTAATTAAAAGTCTTATTGATTCCAAGGTAATCGTACTTTCTTAAGGTAAAACGCTAAAAGGATCATGGGAGGAATCGTTGCTTGACACCGACGGTAGAGGAATATTCCTAAGGGAAATTAATCGTGGAGTTAAAATGGAAGGGGGAGTCTTTCTTTTTCTTCTTTGCATCGAGGGTAGTTGACATTTATTTCTGCACACCAAGTGGGTGATGTAAAGGAATAGTGAAAGGAATTTAAGTGGATGTTTAGCTACTTTGTTCTTTGCGGGCGAAAGGGTGATTACCTATAAATAAAGCAAATCCTTTGTGAGAGGAACGCAACGTGTCATCGATGTAGGAGGTGTATACAAATAACACTTGAGTTGGTGTCCTTTTGGGATATGACATTTTAAAATGTTGCTGTGCAACTCTCAAACCATTTGATCCACTCTTGTTAAGGTCATCCTTTCCATTAAAGTATCGGAATATCCTAAGACATTAAATCTAGAAACCCATAGTCATTGAAGATTCGATTCCATGACCCAGCCATACTCGTACAAGATGCAATAAACCGTCCTTTGCAGATTTAATAGCAGAGTTTAGGTCTCGCGAATTTGTATCTGCTTATACCTTTACGAAGCCGACTCGTGGTAGCTCAGTAAAATCTATCATCAGTATCCAGGGGCTATCGGTTGAAGTGATTCTTAACCGAAACGGACTTTACATTAGGGTGTCAGCGTTGTAGTCGATTAAACTGTACCATCTATAGAGATTCCTGAAGAAAGAAAACAAGTTGTCCTAACTACATAGGATCACCTTCATATCCCACACAATTCCTAGTGAGTCTATTCTTTTGTCTAGAGTGCTAGGTTTCTTTTAAGTTTCAATGAATGTTCAGATGAACTAGGTAAGACTGGCTCAATATTTCCGTTCTTGGGCGAGAATTTAACAGGTGAATCAGCTGAACTTCACCCTCAGCCTTGATAAATACCGGGAAACAGAGGCTTCTCTAGCCCATTGGAAGAATGACTCGCGGCTTTGACAAACGGACCGATTAATTAAGCCTTATTTCCACAAGGACATTGTGACCTAAGATATCACTAAAACAAATTGAATCTGTGCCCAGAGACAGGATATCGGTTCTGCTTGGAAAACGTTAAATCTTCAAAATATTCTATGTAAAGGTTCATAAAGAAATACGCAGAGTTTAACGACTCCATTCAGAGCAGCAGTGGC
The DNA here is from genome assembly GCA_963583995.1 of Xylota segnis. Lineage (NCBI taxonomy): Eukaryota > Metazoa > Arthropoda > Insecta > Diptera > Syrphidae > Xylota > Xylota segnis. The sequence continues at coordinate 69,840,205 of OY757237.1, read as the reverse complement.
ACGTCTATTAAGCTAACTCCACCCTTTAGGGACAATAGACCATTTACGACCTTTTATGACCAATTGCCTGCCATATGGGTATGGGTCTAACAAAAGGAAAAGCCTTTCTCAAGTTAAACATAAATCAGTGACTGCCATGTGTCCAGCTTTTCATCTTTACTCAGTATACTCTCAGGCATATTGATCAGACGTTGAGTGCTCTCTTCTTGACTGTGGGCGCCGTGACTCAGTGGTCAGGGCGTTGGACTATGTGACAAGGGGTTCGAGATCGAATCCCAGTCGGGGAACACCTAAAAATGTTTTTCACGGCCCCACCTCTCGCGAGCGTCTGACAAAAATCCGAGAGTACAACTGTCCTGAGAAAACTTCTCAATTACCAAATTGCCCTTCGGAAAGAATTTATAAAGAATGGTTGTGAGAAGCTAGGGCCTGGGTTCCATCGACATGTAGCTCCAAGTATTTATTTATACAACCGCTAATGCTATAACTTATTAGCACGTTGACTACACTTACTCGGTCACATCGACCGGATGGACAATCATGATTCAGTCAAGGGGATCTTCGAAGTAAATCCCCCAAGTTCGAGACGATAAGGAAGATTGAACCTCTGCTCTAACGATCAGTTTATACATAGCTGTCTAGACAACAGGATGGAGCGTGTCTCAGATCGAAGGAAAAGAAAGGCTGTCTCCTATATAGACTCTTCATGAATCAGGAGTACGTTAAATAAGTAGGTTCAGTGACAACCCTTTCCGGGATATGGAGTGGTGATGTCGTCGAAGTAAAGATAAGGATGAGGGTCTGCTAGTATTATAACTCCTATGGAAGAACTTGGTCTGTCTAAGCTCTTTGAAATAGAAAAAGGATGGTAGGGTCTCAAGAAAATTGGGTGGTCTCAATGCGAGTCGACATATCTTATCCCTTCAATCCTACTTTGTTTATGGAATTAATAGGAAATGATGTTGGAATAACTCAACAAAAGATCTTTATTATTTTTTCGATGAAAGGACTTCGTTATAACATTCTCATATGGAAACATTTCGCCCGGTAGATTGTTGCCCTATAGACCATTTTAAGTACAATTCTCCGATGTAGAAGGGTCGATATCGTTTCAACCCTTTTTTTTTTTTTTCTGCGAACACATATACTCATAAATCAGAGGAGGGAAGATGATGTTATTACACTTTAACGACTTCCATAAATCAAAGATCTTATTCAATGATTACAGGGATGTGAAAATAAGGATGTGTCGACTAGACCAATGATTTCATAATAAAGAAAAAAAAATGTTATAATGCATTCCACTTAGAAGGCAATATCTGCTCTGGTAGACAACTAAAAGCCTCATTTTTGACGTTAAGACGTTTATATGCCAATAATCGAAATGAACACATACAGTTTTTAAATTGCAGTCAACTAGTCCCCAATGAGTGTGTGTATCGAACAATCACACTTAAAACTTCATACCTCAAATGAATCCTTCGGAAGTAACAAAAAAGGACTTAACCGGCTACAAAAGAAACGTCCTTAATACAATTTTAAAAGTTCAATAAAAGATGTTACGAAAGTTTAAATAAAAACTTTTATTCTCTTCACATTGATGTTTCTGTATCTACTTCGGTATTCGTTGTCTCGCTTTCTCGACTTGATGAAACCAAAAAAAAAAAAAGAAAAGTTGCAACGAAAAAGAAAAGATAAGTCAACCAAGGATACCCCGTGAAAGGACGACTCTCTGTCTCTGAGTTTTTCGTTCACAGATATCGTATCGAATGAAAGTTTTGCCACCCCTTCGCAAACTTGGAGTGGGTTCGAAGATGTCCTTTATTTTTGCCTTTTCTTTTGAGAAACTTCACCCGATGCACATCTACGCACACTCACACATGAATATATATGTACATGTGTATTTAATTTTAAGTTTTTAGCTTTGATTTTAAATGCCAGAGACTCGAAATGGCCATGGGTCGGGGCTGGGGGTAGGGTTAGATCTTTGACTCTATTAGGGAAAACATTGACTATTTCCATTCCCAAGTGACTCCAAGAAAAGTCGATTTGGCACAAGGAGTTGAATTTGGAGTGAGTTCAGAAACTGCGGAAGGTGTTCGAAAGCGTATTCATGTTTTCAGGATGTGACATGGAATGAAGTCATCACACATAAGGCAGCGTACCACCTCGTCACACCTCTTTCACTGACAGAACTGCACTGCAAGCACGAATTTCATTTAAAAGTGCAATAAATCAGGTTTATTACCGTTGAAGAGCGGGTACGTACTCATTCCCGTCTATGTTGGCTTTAATACGGGATGATCATTTACAGGGTGTAATAGGTTGCACGTGTGTGCAATGGGCTGCCGCTGCCGCCTATGGGAAGTTGTTGACTTCGAGAAAAGTGAAGTGTGCAACGCTAGGATAAGGGTGTTAATGCCGGAATGTGAGCTTGACATGATTACGCCGTGTTAAGTAGATAATTACATGTGGTCAGGGTGGGGCAATGGGGAGTGATTTTATGACTTCCTGGAGGCATATTTTGTGAAATGCCAAGGGTGGCTTGTTCGATAAAAGGCTTTGGAGACTTAAAATGTAATCTAGGACTGTGATGAAGAACGCTTCAGAAGCTAAATGTATTTTCACGTGTTAGGAAATGAGCTAAAGATTTACAGTTATGCCGAATTATAGAGATTCGTATGTAATGAAAGCGATGATAGTTTAAACTGATTTTAATGAGTTTTATGTACGTATATTGTCTGCACTTGGAACGAGGACACCAACGCAACTTATGCGACCAATTGTTGACGTCGAAATCACAGTGGTTTAATCTAAGCCCTTTTCTCTTCTTAACGATCTTGAATGCTTTCCAGAAAACGCCGACTACATACTTCTCTTGGACTTGGACTTGGAACTTGAAAACACGTATCCCCTACAGAGTTGGTTAAGAGGAGGAACTGTTGTTATAAAACATGGAATCGATATCCATATCGCTTCTGTTTTTATAGGCACAAAATGACACCCCGTTTTCTTCCTATTATGTCAATATGATCGGAGTATACCAGCAGTTGCAAGTACTTTTGAAAAAATGTCCTGTGAGTTCTGCACAATTTTTTGATGAACAATCTTGAAAAAAATCGCTTGACAGTCTTGTGTACATCCTTTTTCGACATCAAAGGTGAGGTCTCTCGTGCATTCTCTATCCCTATCCTGCATAACCGGACTAGGGCAAGGACGTCAAAACTACACATAGTTCTGTATTACTCATTTCTATAAATGCTATCATAAGGGGCTTTAAAAACGCTAAAGACATATGAAGTTGTGTACAAACTTGGTCTGCCAATGATGTTTCTGCCTTGATATACAGCATCCAAGTTGTTAACAAATGGAAGCAGTAAGAGGCTTATTCATCTGTAGATGACAGTGTTTTCTTTCGATTGGGCAAACAGTTATGAGATTTCATTCTGATAATCTTATCCAGTCATTCCTTGTCACGCTGAATAGCTCAGCAGTCCAACAGACAGGCGATCAGTTCCAACTAGTTTATTGAATTTTAGCTTAAATGTTGCTATCTTAACTTCATCTGGCTCCGGTGGACGAATACAGTTATCATCATTCATACTGAATGGTGGTTTATTCTGCTTGATGGCGCTTCTAGTGGAATTCTGGAATCTTATTCCTATCCTCGATCGCAGACTTTTCATACTCTTGAAAAGCCAATGTGTACTTTTTCTTCCCTGAGCTCCTTTGTATGCCTTTGTAGTCCAGAAACACTTGAAAGCAATGTGCATCGGTATTTCCTTTTCCGTCCTCTAAACGTATTCTTTAATCTACTATTTACTTTAGTAAATATTTTACCAATTAAAATTTACTTTGTGTCGATTCCACGTACATACATTATTCATAAATATATTATTCTATTTATTTACAGCACGACGGAATGCTTACATGGGTTTTAGGAAATGATATTCTTAGCAAAAATCTCCACCGCTACATTTGCTGATCGTTTAGTGCGACATCTTGGAGTGATACATACGTTTAGCTAACACGTCTATTCTTGTCATGACTAAAAGTTGTGCCTGATATCAGTGACACTTCAATCGCGTGGTGATTTTTTTTTCAATAAATTCAATATTTTTATACATTTAATCAAATAAAGTAGTGAAAAGTGTGTGTTAAGTGCTCAAGAAACAACGAAAACCGTTCAAGAGGTTACACATCAAGAATTATAGCCGCTATCACCGAATATATTGTGCAGGTAAGTCCAAGACAAAGATTTTCATTCATATTAATATTTTTATTGAATTTTAAACAAATAATGCACATTTTCCAATTGGGAATACATTCAATGGGATTTTGTGACTGTTAGTTGGAAAACTATAATATAGGAAATAAGCTTATGAAGCCAGGGGGTGGATGAACTTCGACTCCCATTAGTGTTCCCTTAGCCATGTATAATTCATTTTGAAAACGTGGTAGGCGCTTATTTGTAAGGTGGTGTCCTTCGCAACGAAATTCCATCTGTGATATATTTTCTTCTTCTTTGAATGTCTGACGTTTGACCAAAAAAGCTAACCAGTGACACAACATTTCTCCTTTCTTGATCGCGGTGCACCCCAATTACCTCCGAATGCCCAATATCGGGCAACTGAGTTGCCCAAATTCTAAATCATCGGATTTGCGTTCTTTAGCTTCCAATCTTTTATTCAGTTTCACCCATTTGACCAAAAAACTAAGGCAGAGGACTTATGTATCCTATGTGGCGGCATTGCATTTTCATTGGATCCAGAGATTTTCTCCATCCCTGATCGAGATGTCCTCCACTTCCACTGTCCAGAAGTCCAGAAAATGCCATATGTTCCACAAAATATCGTTACGAGATCGTATGTCCTCTTAAATCAATGTCCATCTCCAATGCCCATAACCCCAGTCTTATACGAATACGAATGCACCACACGCAGTCTTCCCACATTTATCTCACTGTCAAGTTTCCACAGAAAAGTGATCTCTCAGCTTCCAAACACAGCCCAAGCTGCATCACAAAAGTGAGTGCAAATGCACTAACACCAACTCACCTCTTGCGAGCGTAAAGCTTGTGAAAGCATTTCACCAACCTTGGCTTAAGTCCGGGCGGTCAGCCTCAGTGCAAACCCAACCTTCGTGGTGGATTAGTAGTGCGTGACTTAAAGTGTGAAAGCGTGCGATCGTTTTATTTTTTTTAAAATAAAATTGGTGCTCTCTACCTCCCCTGAGTTGTTGAGGTAAAGTGTTCCCTCTTCGAAGCAAGTGCATTGTCAAGTCCGAGCGTGTTTGTGCAAGTTTAAATCCAAAGTGTTTAGTAGAGACGGTGCGTCCGCAAGAAAAGTTGAAGTAAAGAGCGTTTGTGGTGTTTTTCCCTTCGGTTATCGGTTGTCGGTACTCGGGATCGGTAGTGATTTTCATATAAAGAGACAGGGATATTCATATAAAAGTGTACATTGGAGGCAGAAAATGAAATGAAAAAATGCTGAAATGCCGAAATGCTGTGCATTGTGGGGTGAGTGCATCCTTTTCTCATTGACGTTGCACAATTCTTTAGAAAATGTATTTAATTTTATTTAATAAGTGATGTATTTAAATTTTTAAATACATCACTTATTGAGGGAAGCTATTTATTTTCTTTTTGAAACTCTATTTTGAATCAAACAAGGCTGGTTATGTACACAGGTCCTGAAGCTTGTTTATTTTATTAAAACTGTAAGATAGGCAAATGATTCACTTTTTTTTTTTCTATCTCATGTTTGGCCTCCTAGGTTGGAATCATTGTCGGCTTGTCTGCCTGGGCTAATAACTTGAAATTCATGGGATTTCATTATCATTACTGTTTGCCTTCAGCGTTGACTAATTCCCTCCAGTTGCACACTTCTAGTGGGTTGAGCTCCTCTTGCGCTTGTGCGTGCCGCCTAAGGCGAGGTCTTTCTCTACTGCGTTGTGCCTCCGGGTTGGAATCGAAGACTTTTCGGACTAGAGCGTTGATGTTCATTCGATATGCTTTTCCTAGCCATCTTAGAAGACTGATGCGTACATTTCCGGTCATGTCGATGTTACTGTACAGCTCATTCTCCTCCTCCGAAGACTGTCAGCACAAATAGTACCGAAGATCATCCAAATAATTTCCCGTTCAAAACAACTAAAGATATCTTCATCCGTCTTCGTTAACACTCATACCTTTCCGGTATAGAGCTAGACTGGGATGATGAAGGTCTTATATAGAGTCTCCTCGGTGTTACTTGATAAGGCCTTGCTACTCAATTGCCTTTTTAGGCTAAAGAAACAGCGATTGGCAGGAGTAATTTTTCGTTTATTTGTTTGTTGCTGTCAGAGTTTGTAGTGGACCCCAGGTAGACGAAGTCCCTTAGCTACCTTAAAGTTATAGCTGTCTGTTCGTTCGTCGATGTGTCCCTTTTTATTGACCGCATATACATAGTTCGTTTTGCCCTCATTCACAGCTTAACTCATTTTAGCTTCTTCTGTTCCAATATATGCAAACGCACCAACGTACAGTTTGCAAGTACATTTTGGAAAATTGTACCTCTGTCTTTGGCTTGTGAGTTTCGCACAATTTTCTCAAGTATAATATTGAAAAAGTCACATAGCAGTGGATCAGCTTGTCTGGATCCTCCGCAAGGTTGTTATCGACCTTTATGGAGCAACGAGCGTTTTCCATCGTCATCCTGCACAATCTGACGAGTTTGGCAGGGATGGCAGAACTAGACATGTGTCTGTAGCGTTCGTTTTTATCACTGGATCTGGACTATCGATCTGCGTTTTTCCCAGGATCTGCCGAAGTGCAAATATTTAGTTAATTGTTGACTTGCCCAGGCTAAAACCGTACTGATAGTCGCCAGTCAGCTCGTTGACAAATGGTTTCAGGTCTTCACACAATACGGCCGAAACAAGATCGTTTAGCAATGTTAAGGAGACCATTGGTTTTATAGTTAGCGCAATTTAGACTCCTTTTTGGACATCGGGCAAATGATGCTAGAGTTCATTAGGCATACTTTGCTCCTACCAGATCTTGGAAATGAGTTGATGTGTGCCCTCCATCAAGTTATCCTCCGCTACCTTAAACAGATTCGACCTTAAAGCCTTGTTGTACTAAAGTTTGGATATTACTATCCTCACTTCATTCTGGTCGGGTGGACTACAACTAAATCCAAGTGATGTGTTGAACGTGTTAATTTTAATGAGGAATCGTTCGATTTGCATGGACTCATACGTATTTTCAACCAACACGTTTAAAATTATGAATTTAGATTTTAAATGAAATGTTAAAAACGTATCCAAATCACCCTGACATTGATCTCTAATCAGAGCGTCGCTTTGTCTGGCTTAACTAGCCAAGCTAACTTGTTTTCGTCCCTAAATTGTTTTTCCTCTGTACTTTTTTTTCGAGTTTGAAAAACAGCGATAACCAAAACTGACATTGCAACCACCACCTCTCACCATTTTCCTATGCTGTCATGGAGCGAGACACACAACAAGAGACGACATAACCATTATTTTGTCAAAGTTCGTATTTTTCCTCGTCCTCGTCCTCCTCATTCTCTGTCATTTGTTTACATTTGACCCTTCCCCAAGGTCTCATCAGCCCATAAATTGTCAGCTCAAAAGCCTCCCGTCACAGTAACACAGGCAGAGAGAGATAATGGAGCATATATCCTTCCTTGTTTCCTCATTTTTGGTTTCCTGTTTTTTTTTCTTTTATTTTGTGTACCGGCGGCAGTTAGGCGAACGAAAATAATCGGATTTTTTCCTCTCGGTCCAGTCTGCACTCGAATCCAGCACTTCAGTGATATAAATACAAATTTTTCAATCATCGTGTTTACATACGTGCACTCATCAGACAGAAAACGAAAAGATTGAAAGAGGTGGAGAGTAAGTCCTCTTTTGTTTTTGAAGAGAACATCCTTGTCGCAGGCACACAATAGGTAAAATTGAACTAATTAAAAAGGAGTTCCGTTTTACGCACACAATTTTGGATGAAACGCATTCAAAAGCAATTGAACTGTCAAAAGCAGTGAGCCAGAGTAGTGTGGACCTTACATTTGTGCCCTCAGGCACCGCACATACGCATACTGTCACTTGAAACATGTGAGATGTCCTTTCGCAATCGCCATCATTTCCCTGGGCACTCTTTGCATCGTAGTTTAATTAAGGACTCTTTTTCGACCCGGGTCCGGGTCCGGGTCGGGGTGGACCGACTGGATCGAACGTGATGGAGAGTCAATTGAATATGTTCGTACGAATAGGTTACGATGGTGCAAGTGTGCGAACCTAAGTGCGTCCTTTTATTGCTGCTCGGATTTCGACACAAAATTGAGGTGTGAAGGACGAAGAGTATACAGCTCGCTTCTTGTCCCTATTATCGAAACAATTATAATTAGAAACTCTCGGCAATTTATCATCATCCCAGTTGCTAGACGAGAAATCAGTGTGCACTACGTGGTGTACTTATCGCTGAGGAAGTGCATTCCATTGGGTATACTTGCATAGATTGCTCGTGAAAGTACAATACGGCGAGTTCACACTTTACCACTGCACAGCAAACATTTGCGAATTTGATTTGACTGAGGTGTAGGTTGAGTGAGACATGGAGACAGACAGACCCGAACACGGGGTAATAATGTGCGAGTGATGAGTTCATTAGCATTCATGGCTGGAATAATTCAGTTTCAGAAACGGATGGAAGGACATCTGATGGGCTGCATCCTACGACATTTACTTAAATAAATCGAATGGCATTAATGGATATTTAGTTAGATAATTGTGAGCTTACTCAACTGCATCGAGGGTGTTGTGTATGCTCGGCAGATTGTTTGGTTTGTGAGGTAGGTGCCCTTAATCTTGCTACGTGTTCTTTGTACGATTGTATTTATCTTGCGTTTTCTGTTAATTGTATTTCCTAATCACTGTGGCTACTCCAGAAATCACGTCCCAGGGCTTGCTGTGATCAAGTACCTACACTTACTCATTTACTTTGCATTCTTTTCCCTGGAGCTTCCTCTTTCTTCGCCATTTAGAGCAAACTGTGTTATAATTTATTCATATAATGCAATTTAAGTACGTCTCCAGTAACTCCTTGCAATTATCCTGTTAATCTCATCCTCCTCCGGTTGGGCATATCCTTCGCTTTTAACAAAAAGATATCACCTCATTAATTTGCCGAGAAAGTTCATTTAAATAGTAAAACTGGCTATCCTACTTTAAAAGATTTGTGGTTTTCCCTTCCTTATGGGGGGGCGGGGTGGTGGTTCGCGGCGCAAAAGATCCTTGTTAGTGAAGGAAATTTATTGAAATGCAAACTTTTTAAATGAAATTTACTTTGCGCACATCCTTTGCACTTGCAGTTGGGCGAGTAGCGTGCGTAAGAGATATTCGCTTTCGCGAATCACTTGCAGCAGTTGTAAGAGACGAAGGACTTCGTCGCAAATTTACAGGAATACGAGTAATTTTTGTTATTTGCATAGATCCATTTTTGGGAAGCAGCTTCAGCTTGGGTTGTTGATGTTGTTTTCTTCTCCTTTTGCGAGAGTTTGAAAAACTTTGCCTGGAGGCGGCAATTCCAGTTCCCTTTTAAAAGTGAAATGAAAGAAATCCTTTGGCTGATGCAGACATTGTAAGTTGTGTTCTGTTTTTTTTTTTTGTCCTTTTTTCTTTCATTTCGTACCTCCATCTGAGGATTCCCTTTGAGGAAATAACATTTTGTAAAGCAGTACCGTAAGCGCGCATATACCACATTCGTGACATAAATTTTTGATGTAATTAGAAGAAAGCAGAATGAGTTCGAGTCCTGTCTGCTGTAACATTGGAAGAAAGTGGGATTTTTAGTGGGAGAGGGATATTGTCTTTGTGATGCATTTTCAAATTTACATAAAAGTAAGCAATTATGATAGACGTTATGCTGTCTACTGGAAGGGGTGCGTGGACATTTTTCTTGGTCTGACAAGTTAAGACCTCCTCTAGAATTCACACCGATTTGTAGGTTGCATTGCGTTAGGAGGTGGTCCAACGACTGAAAGAACTATTGAGTTGAGACTTGTTGTATTTGAACTCTTTCCGGACACGCGAGATTCAAGTTTGACTGTTCTTCGTCATACCTAGCCACCAAACCAGTGGGCAATTGCATCTTGTCAATGATTCTTTGCGATAGTAGGAAAAGGAAGGGGTGCATTGAATACCACCTCTGCAGAATATCAAAATTCACCGCCAGAAACAGTAGTTGCGGAACCATCTACAAATCTGAAATTTTCCAGCAACCTATTCCTGTAAGTCGGGGTAATTCTCTTTGGCGGGCTAGTTTGTCGTTGTACAAACGGCTGCAGTTGGAAGACGGATGTTAGTTACTATGAGGTCGTTGTAGTCCAGTGACGGTTGCATATGTTTTTCGGATATTCAAAGAGAAGCTCTTGTCAATTTGACGATACATAAGTTCTCTCCTGGTCTGCAGACACCCATTTGAGTTTCTTGCAGGACTTATGCTTATTCTTACATACATATGTATATAGGGTGTTTTCTAGATCTAAACTTTGATAATGTTTATAAATAAATATGCCATAGCGTAATTAAATACAATTATTCAACAGCAAATTCAATTACAATGCAAATTTGTTGCTTTATTACTCAATGTCCATACAAAATGCACAGGGGACCATGAACTTCTTAAAACACGGCAATATATTGTTTGGATGATACACGGTTCTCAGGTTGAAATACCAACTACCTTCCTATGCTTCCACTATTGTGAATTACTTTCGGAGTCCTTTTCGAACTCCAGTATTGTATTAAACCATATTGCATCATAAAATTGTACCTTTTCTAAGCATTTCCTTTTCAAACTCTAGAATATTTTCTCATGAAATATTTCGAACAAATAAGTTGCTCATTTTAGGAGTGTTTACCATTCATATTTTCGAAAAAAAAAACTCTGGTTTCGGTTGCAGTCTTTGGTAAATTTTCTTACTTCTGTTGGTATATGCTAGATGGCGGTAATATCCTCTTGATGTCCTTCCTTATTATATGCTATGATTGCTATATTTTAAAAGTTGAATAAAGGGCAAAGCTTGAAATATTATAAGTTTTTATTTTGATAGAAGCATAGATGGTTCAGGACTCAACTATGAAATTATCGTCCAAAGTCGAGATATGAATAAATTTTAATGCGTGTGGAACGCAGACAAGGGCGCCGTTAGACTTGAGTAGTTTACGAACGAACTAGTTCAACACATAAATACATTCTAACAAGTAAGCTCAAGTAGTTCAGTTCAGTAGTTCAGTAATTCATTTATTTCGGTAGTTGAATAAGCTCAGGATATACTCTGCACACATATACATAGTTCAGTGAGAAAACTAAAGTAAGCATTTTTGCGTTGAGTGTGGGTATCGCGCAGATCATCACCAAGTACATCGTTGTGACCGAATTTCTGGAGCAGTAAGCTGAACTGAACTAAATGAACTATGAAAAAGAACGAACTAATTCAAAAAACAGGTTTGAACGAAGTTGTGAGGTCTCTGAACTTAACTAAAATCCACAAGTCTAGTCGCCGCCAATAAATTATGAAATCTTCAATGACTTCAGACACCTGTCGGCTAATCACAATATAATTGGCAACAATTTTCTGGAGAAGTCATGGTAGTAACTACTAACACTGAAAAGATTTATTCGAATTAGACTGGTCAGACGTTAATAGCACCCAACTTCGCTCTGCTTCCAACATTAGCACTATCGGTCTGAGTTCGAATTATGAGAATCCAAAACGAGTATGCATTTCATTATTGGGATTATTTTGTTTAATTTGGAGCAGTTCTCTCATTTGAATTAAAATTGATATTTCAATTCTAAATGTTGGCCAATCTGCTCTGTCTATTTGGTATTCTGGAGAGATAGTGAAATATAATTACTGTACAAAGACAAATATCATGATGGTGTTTTGTGTTGCAATTGAAACTTTACTACGTTTCGTATTTGGAACCTTTTCGGAGGGGATACCATGTTGGATGAAAATTCGTATCACTTTAAACGGATGTCCTGAGATTCCAATCTAAGTAGTTGGGCACACCTATTCGAAAGATTTACGCCTATTTACGCTCTTTAAGGCGTTTTGTTATTCCATCTCAACTCATTTCCGTGAAAATATAATAAATGAAAACAAAAGAACGTGTTTCGTCAAAAAAAACAAACAATAACCATCCGTTGACTCCTCGGCCTAGAAGTTACACATATCTCCTACGTAGTATATGGAAATACCACAAGTAATAGAATATTCTCTTTCAGTCCTTTTTACTTGCACCTATACCTATAGGGCAAGTATTGTATTCGTGCAAAATTTGGAACTCGAGATTTTAATCAAACTTGACATTACTATAATGGAGAAGTCCAAAAAAGTAGGTCCGCCAATGCCGTCTGTCTGTCTGTCTGTCAGTCTGTCAGTCTGTCTGTCTGTCTGTATATTCGACTACAGCCTAAACGGCTGAACGGATTTACTTCAAACTTCATATATAGGGTCTGTGGGATATTCCCTAGAGGCGAAATTTGAATTTTCATTCTAACCTCAAAATTAAGGGTAGTTTACTTAAGGCCGATTTCAGTTAAAATGGATTTTCTCGAAAACGGCTATAACGATTTCGATAAAATTTGATGTGTGGGTTAGTTTGGGTATATGCTATGAGGTGGCATTTCACGAAAAATTCGAATAACGGTTATATTGAAAATCAGCTGTTTCTCGGGTATTTGTGCGGTGATTGGGCTAAAAATTATTATTTGTAGGTTATAAGACAAGTGCAAAATAATGGCATACCAAATTTTGGAATACCACTCCCACTTTTATAAAACTTTTTTTTTTCAAAATTTTTACTAGAAATTGAGAAAAAATTATTTAAGCAAAGTAATAGGCCTTAAAATTCTCTATAATTCACTCAAACACCCTATCTGGCCACGCCCACTTTTTATAGGTATTTTTATAAAAACAAAACATTGAGTAAACTCCTACAATGTTATGACTATTATTCCATCGAAACGCGGAATGCCACGCCTACTTTACTGGGAAGAGCAAGACTTGGACTTTAATCCTGATAAAATTATACACTTATAGCATTACGGTGCAAGTACGTATGATCCAGTCGTGCACTTTATTTATGTGTTGGTTTCAAACCAATTTATCTCCTCTAGCTAAAAAAAAGGTCAATTTTCTTTTGGGGAAAAAAAAATAAAATTTTATTCCATTAACAATTCAAAGATACATTTAAAAGAATAACTTCATGGGTATCATACGAGGGCACAACACCATCTTACATGACTACTCGATTATAGATACATACATATAATAGACATTCATACATAAAATATTATATACGGTTAGGGGTTAATAAGGGACTCTATGCTAGTTTTCTACTCTTCTACGCCCGATTTTAATTCCGCTGCGCAGCTGACATCATATCCAAAGCTAGAGGAATGTTGCCCTGAACAGATTCCAATAGTTGAGTCAGCATGGCGCCTTCATTGCTAAAACCCATTGCCATCATAGCGTGGACAGCATTGTTGATACGGGCATCTAGAGGAAGAAAGAAGAGGGTTAGTTCACCGTAGTTTGATGTACGCTGTTTTTTCACTCTTACCGGGGTGATAAACTGCAACTGCACGCCTTTCAACATTATCTGGTGTTGTTGGTTGTGGAACTACAACCGGAGTTGGAGCTGAGGTGACAACTGGAATCGACATAGGAACTGGAATTGGGGTACTGAGAATCGAAGATGGAATTGCAATTGGTGTAGCTGGTGCAGTTGTAGTTGGAGCCTGGTTCTTATTTTCGTTTTCGATATGCGATTGTAGTTGTTGGCTGAGCTTTGCGAAATCTAATGGTGGAGAAGAAGCAGCTACAGCAGCAGCAGCTGTGGTACCGCTAATAGCTTCAGTGGTTGTCGATGTGGCAACGTTATTATCGATCATGGTCCAATCATTTTCCTCACTTTGAGAGTTGCGTGAACGTGGTAGAGCCTCTGGGGTAGGGGCCATTGGGGATGGCGGTAAAACTTCAGTTTCCATTGGAGTAACAATACCCGACCCAGCTGCAGAAGCTGCCTTTGAATTTGTTGCTCCGTTAGGGGTTCCAGTAGCAGTTGGTGGTGGTGTAGTCGAAGCACGGTTTTCAGCAGTCAAATCAATAACTACTGAAGCAGGAGAAGAAGTAGGATGACTCGCATCTCCGGTAGCGACAGGATCCAAAATCTTGCCAAACATCTCACTGAAATTATTCAAAATCTGAATGCCTGCTTTCATGAAGTGTGGATCTATTAAGTTCTGCAAGTTTTCAAATGATGGTGGTGCAGATGCACTGCAGCGAGGGGTGTTTTCTGCCCCAGCAAATGAAGTCGATGAACGATCAGGAGATGTATTAGTCTCCTTCGAATGACTGTTAGCTGAGCTAGCGGCGGCGGCACCACTTGCAGCCTCAGTAGTTGCTGCTTTTTCTGGTGCAACTGGCGGCTCTTGCTGTTGTTGATTTTGTGGAGTCTCAGTGGGTACAGAATTCTGTGGCACACCACCTTCAGCCAAATCGTGCATCATATCATAAAAGTTAGAGAAAATACCAGCGCCGCTACCCTTTGCATGATAACGATGATGACGATGGTGGCGAGATTTTCCTTCACCTTCGCCGCACGTTTCCCCACCCGAACCAGCTGCGGCAGCAGCGGCTGCTGCAGCATATTTCCTTTGACGCCGCTTATTACAGAATAGTGGTGTCATTGGACAATTGGCCAAAAATTGTGAATCATAGGTTGGAATGCGAAGCATTAAATGCTCTGAGTGCTTCATCTCGCCCTCACACTTCATGCATAAGTCAAAATTAGGACATTGCATGCACTTGTAACGGAAACCAACAATCGGTACAACGTTACACATGTCACACGATACAGTTTTATGTACGCTTAGATTTTCTCGGCCCTGTGGCGGCGACGAAGTGCTTGATTGCGCTTCCTGCTGCTGGTTTTCTGGATAAGAAGCCTCAAAGTAGATCTTTGGTGTTCTATGCGAGCCTACACGCTTCAGGAAGAACTCGTAGTCAACATCGTTTATGATTTCAACTCGATCTCCTTCCTCATCTGAAATAAAGGAAAAAGAAGAACAGCATTAATAAGGCTTTTGCTGTAGTAACGACTTTTTCTATTTTTTGTTACATGGGGCATTTGGTTATTAATGAAGTAAGATTTATACTTGCAATTATAAACATTTTCGGTCCATTCACAGGATATACTGCTACCGATTGCAAGCTCAGATTGCTCATTAGCCGAAAATTCATTATCTGTCTGAGAATGAATAACTCTGGGGCTATGAGGTCAAATGATATAATGTTTCGCACATAGAAATAATTTATTTCTTGTTTTTAAGTTTTCCTTATAATATACATACATAGTATATGAAATGTTTTATACATATAGAGAGACATTTCATACATAAGTGAAATATGTATGTATGTACATAGATGGCTAACTTCTTAAATACGAAAGTGAGTCAGGTCTGAAAGCTGATCGAAGAAAACCAAGTCCTATCGAATGTTTAGGCAAATTATGTTTATTTTAGGAACTCGGAAATTATTGAGAAAATCTTTCGCAATTATTTTTGCATACAAAGGTTAGATGTAGAGATCAATGACTTACAGTTTTCAATCAACTTGAAGCAACAAGTTACTCGTTGCTACCTTACTCTTTTTAGCTGTCCTGGAATGATCATTGAATAGCCTCTGAAGGTCCAAGTCATTTCAGCATATGTATGCATTCACAGGAGCTGAATGATTCACCTCATTGTTGTGAAATAGAATGTGAAACAACCAATAATAAAAATTAACTCCACTTCCCGATGTGAAAATGATACTTGACAACGTCGCACTATTTGTTCTCGGCACAATATACATAAGTATGTATGTGCTTATTTATAAATGTGTATAGGTATATGTACATAAAAACATTTCGAAAATGCGCAGAAAGAAAATGGTGGATTCCTCCCCTTGCGTCAGCTGATAGCGAAGAAAAGTAACCCGCAAAGATAACAGGGATCAAAATAATAACAAATTCGCACATATGTACATATGTATGTACACAAATAAAACCAGTCTTATAATAATCATAATCAACTGTGTGACTCATTGATATCAAACAATCAATCAATTGGTTACTCACCAATCCAGTATTTGCGAAATTTAGCAGTTTCCAGCTTCAAACGTTCTTCCTCGCCGAGGCGTTCCAAAACATGGGATTCCACTTGCCACATTTGCTTCATTCCCTGTCCATAAAGGACGATTTGTCTATCTCCAGCTATGAATACAATTTTTAACGCAGCCATGTTTATTTATTTTCTATTTAAAATTTTTTTTTTTCACTTTTCCAATGTTTTGCTTGTTTTTTCTTTGTTCAACCACTCTTGCACTACCAGTTTGTAAAGGGATTCGTTAACTTCTGATTATTTTGGATTTACGGTGGAGCTTTTATATGAAACGATTGTGTCTCTTCGGAATTCGGGAACGTTCTCGACTAGTTCAATTTTTGCAAATCACTGAATGTCGAGTCCAAGTAGTTTTGATTTTAACTGATGAAATAGAGTACAGACCAGATCTAGCTATACCAAATCTTGAGTCAGCGCAAGTTTTGCATTCGAGTTGGCAAAACAAAAACAAAAATAAATAATTTTGGGACGTGTTCTGAAAGTAGACATTTGTGATTACAAAATTGTAGAAAGGTGGCGCAGTTGTAAGCAAAGAGATTTATATTAAATTTTTGTTTATCATCTGGAAATTTAATTAGTTGCAGATAAACAAAGAAAAAACTACTTTTTTTTTTGTCGTCTAAAACAAAAATGTTTGATTAAGACAGGATTCGAGTGTTCAGATTGTTAGTCCTATCTAAACACACCAACATTAGTTGTTGGCGTCAAATGAATTTAGTTAGGTCTGAACAAAATATTGTTTTTACAACTCCCATGTTCTGCATTCCACTTTTAGTGAATTCAACCACCGAAAGTGGAATTACGTGTTCTGCATTCCGACCGAAATTATGATTTGTGGATTGTAAGTTCGAAAGTGGATGTGTTGGTGTTCTACATTCCACTCGAAAAGATAACAGTCAATACATGGAAATTGGTGTTCTGCATTTCGACAAACGTTGCTTTTCATGTGAATTGAATCCACTTGAGTTTTGTGTTGTGAATTGAGTACACTGGATGCGAATTTGAGTGAATTTTGAATTTTCACTAAATATATTATCAATTTTTTTTATTTTTCAATATGAACTCAAAGATATTTGTTTTTTTAAACTCGTCTTTTATTAAGCAAGATTTTGGGCAATTGAATCTCTTATTTGTCTAGCTTCCTCAATTCCTTCTCCATATTCTTCACTTTCAAAATGATGTTCGATTTCCTCTCCTTCGATGGATAAATTATGGGTTTTGCACAAATTGAGGAGGGCACAGCAAACGTTGATGATCTTGGCAGCTTTAACCGGCTCATAGTTCAAAGTATTTAACAAACACCTAAGCCGAGGTTTTAAGTTACCAATAGTTCTTTCGACAACATTCCGAGCCGAGCATCGGAGTGCTTTTTGTTGTAGTTAGTTATTTTAACAAGAAAAGCTAAATAACTAACTCTCAAATATTTTTTTTCACAGCTGATTGTGACATTTCAAATAAGAATTCGAAGTGGATTCAAAAAAATTCGAATTCACACGGAATGCAGAACACTCAATTTCATTTCGTGTGAAATTGAAATTCGATTTCAATCCACTCAATTCATTCGAAATGCAAGAATGCTATTCGCTGCAAATAATTTGATTTACAGTCGTATCTCTATTGTTTTCTTTGTAAATTTATGAGTTTTTAATGAAAGTTTTCACCCTTTTGTCCAGTGAAAGCGATAAACATTTCCAAACGTCAAAATCCAGATTGGCGTCAAATGTCACCTCTCCGCTTCATTCCTAGCCTAAACGTCAAAACGAACAGGCGTTCTGAGAGCTCATATTTGGCTATTTGTTTGACAAAATAGCCCCCTGATAAGAAAGAAAGACCAAACGTTCGTAGCATTCTATTCATTTTTTATCGAACGCGTTATTTTGCAAGCCAGTATGGGATTGCATAAGGAAATCGACATTGAGGCTAAGCAATGTGGATTTTAGATAGGACAATGACTAATACCATACGACCTTAGTTAAGCCTTATAGATTTCGTAGCTAAACTCAGCCTCGATAGAAGCAGAAATATCAGAGTTGAATTTTAGCTGTGTTACCCATAATTTGTATAGAAACGTCAAAAGTGACTTGTGCTGATGTCCGTTAAAAGATTGTCAGAAAATACGTAGATTCCAAAACTATTTTACTAGTTTTTTGTTATAGTTATAATATTGGCTGTCGCTTTCCATTTTTTTGCTTACCTTATAGCTGAAGAGTTAATGTCGGTTTACTATATCTGCATAGGTTGTCAATGTTTTCCTTGTCCCAAATATTGTTTAGAAAATAGTTCTTACAAGTGTGCAGATCTAGAGGTTCAGTTATCTGTTACACATGCAACGATTTCTAAACAAGGTGATTGTCATTTCCACTGTCACATGTGTGATAACAATTTGTTTACAAATTTGTAAAGCGAGGTCTCATTTATCTCTGTTTTCCTAAATGGAAACCAAGCCAAATGCGGAAGAATTAACACTGAAACTACTATGGGACCTGGGTAATGCTTTGACACCGGAAAATCACACAAAAAAACTCCTGCGATCGTTCTATTTGTAAGTTTCCTCAGTTGCCTTCACTAAAGATTTGATAAGATCTAGTATTCACAGGACATCATGTAAAAAGAGAGGTCGGTACAATTTACAACTTCCAGCAGAGAAGTTTGCTTCTTCTGTAATGTGCCTAAAGTGTTCTTCCATTTGGTCAGAAAGTGAATTCTCTTTGAAACTGAAATCACAACGCATTCATAGTGAGAAAGCGCGGAAACTTGTTGAAACCTTAAACAATGATCCGAAAAGTTTAACCAAAAAGCAAAAGACGCGAGCCAAATGGTTGAAGAAGACAGTATCCAGTAATGTGGTATGTTAAGAAAACAAAAATTTTCTACTTTGGATGGAGTACTTAAATATATTTGCAGGAAATTAAATGTGAATTCTGTCAGAAAAAAACCCTGCAGCCACTCATAAAACCTAAGAAGACAAAATTAGAAGAAAAGATAGAAGAACCAGTAGTGGGCATTCCGATTAAAAAGAAGAAAAAAAAGAAGGCCAAGGACAAGTCGGCAGGATTGAAACTTGAAACATTAACTAAGCAGGAAGTTAAACCTTTATTGCAAAAGAAACCGAAAAAACCAAAGCTACCACCTCAGAAAGGAAAAGTGGATAAAGTTATATCTAAGACTCAGAAGCAGAATTCACTATTGCAACTTGCCAATATGCTAAAAAATCGTAGCTCGGCGATGCCTTCCAAGTCGAATAGTCAGTTGGAGAAGATGTTGAGGTGATGAAGGGAATTTTGTACATGTGTGGATTGTACTCTGTTGATTTCATCTTAAATAAATGTCTATTTTAGTGTATGCATTATTTCTTTTTATTTAATTTATATCTTCAAGACCATGGATGCACGTGGGTATACATATACTTAATCTGTTGTTTCCAAGAAGTTTCTTTATTCAATCGTTTCACGTTATATTACACAATATTGCAGTTCTTCCAAGTTTATAAAGAATTAATGTACCTATAGCACTCGAAGTGTTACATTGCAAGTACATACTTGTGATCACTTCATATCTAGAAATGAACAGACTTATATTCTCGTTTGTCATAGCATAACCGTCAAATGGAAATACATTTGTGAAAGCTAGATCATCACCATCGTTTCAAAAAACCTTTAATCGTAGATGACGTATTAACCTTTATTTGGGGTAAAAAGTTCGTCGTTTTAATTACATCTACTTAACATATTTCAATGCTTGTTTACAAACTAATTCAATAGAATACCTCACAATCTCAATTTTTTTCGAAAAGAAGGTAGAAAGTTTAAGCGTGTTCCTGTTGAATGATAAACTCTTCGTAGAACGAATTGATTTTTTCGGAGATTGATTCTGAAAAGGACAGAAAAACTCCAAAATATATCTATGCTGAAATTTATTGTTTAATACATCTCGTTTGTTTTGTTTTTTTTCTTGATTTTTGTGAATTTTTTAAATTCATTGCTTTGGTACTACTCTACATTTTACTTATTCTAATCTAATACGCGTCATGTGATCTTTAACTATTATCCACTTCACTTGTAGTTGATTTACTTTCGTTATCATGCGGAACGTTCTTTTCCTTAATTCCTAACCATGGCATTCGCTTTTCCAGCTCCAAACGGTATTTTGGATGACTCGCTGCATAAATCCATGGATCAATACATGACACTGTTTTAGCTGCCATTGCAGGTAGCATTGAAGCGAAGGGTGTTATGAGATTTCTGGAAAGTATAAATAATAGTTTTTTGTTATGTCTTATTGAGGGTTGATCAGATGTACTTGTCTCCAAAGATTCCAATCATAGCAACCAGGGAATATGGGGTCCATGCACAAACAAACAAAAAGTAGATGGTAAAGGCCGCCTTCGCTATTCTTAATTCAACACTCGTTGCCGCCGGATTAGCGGACAAAGATTTCACATTCATTTTCTTTGCTTGCTCTTGAAGCATCTTTTCGTGAGCTCGTACCTATTGACAAGTTGTTTGGCCATGAGACATTGTAATAACAAGTACACGGATACTTACATGAAAGAAAAGCTTAGCATAGTAGGTACATATGATAATCATTGGAATGCAATAGGCCCAGATGAAAATCATAATACCGAAGTTTCTTGTTTCATCATCATCTGTGAGATAATCAAAGGAGCATGTAGTCAGGTAGCCTTCTGAAATGATACAATGTGTATTCAGCAAAGAGTTTGTTGTTCTGCAAGACGCACGGTTCTAAGAATTCCATAATTTACAAATAATTGACTCATTATTCTTTTTTTACTAATATTTAGTGAGAGGCGAACCTCTCTATAAATGTCTCCTTGTAATGAAGGTAAAGGGATACGAAGCAAAGGAATTTATTCTTTTCACGTAACACTTAAAGAATGAATCTCATCGAGCTTATGACGACTCACCTGGTATAAACCTTCCCCAAATCCTGAAGTATGGCAATATGTTGAAAGGTAATGACCAGAACCATGTGAATACAACTAGTGCTCCAACTTGAAAGAAATTTAAACGTCCATCAATCGGACTTGAAATAGTTCTAAACGAATAGGTGTATTAAAAACAAAATCTGAAGTTATTTAATTTCCCCATTTTTATGCCTCACTTGTATCTATCAAACGCAATCATTGCATTTGATATGGATGCGCCAAAACCCGCAAGTCCGCCCAAAAACGCATAAATATTGCATGCTGTCTCATTACCAAGAATCCGTTCAGCTACGGAATTGCCTAGAAACATCATCGAATCTCCTGCCATACATAAGTCGAATATGGCAAGGTTCACTATGAAAACATTCGATGGAGTACGAAGGGTTTTCGATCTAAAAGTATAAGATTAGTTAAACTTAACGTTAGGTTAATTTTTGTAAACTTAACCCACGTTGAAAATATCCAAATAACCATGCCATTTCCAAACAAAGATGATGTCAATAGAGCTAAATAGGCAATAAAGAACAGTGCATGATGATAGACAGCTGGAGCTTGAAAACCACGCCAATGCGGATGGACCATATGAAGTGCTTCAATAGGGATATTCCATCCGAGATATTTAATTTCATGTCCCGTGCTTGGTGAAAAAAGAATTAAATTGATTTTTTGTGCGTTTTGATAATAAAACTAAATTAGATTTACCCATTAAAAAAGTCGGAAAAGGGTAAAGGACGGAGGAGTAGACGAGTACCGTTCTCCAATGCGACCCCCATTATTGCAACCGTTTTTTATTTTTATTCTTAAACATTGTCTTCTTGCAAACTAATTTTATTCACCTATTATTTTCTAGAAGACACTAAATTCAAATGAATTATGGTCACTCGAAGGGCTGTGCATTTATATACTGTCTTACGAAAGCATCTTAGGAAAATACCTAAGAAGATTTAAATTCCTTTCTCAGGGGATTAAACAGCTTAAAGCCATGTCATAGCTGTACTGTCAACAGGGTGCATTTTGCAATGCCAAAAATGCCAATGTGGGTGAAAATAGTTTAGTGTAATCGATTCAATACTAGAAATTATATGAAAGTAGAGTGTCTGGTAGTCTTTGAGAAAAGTTTAGAATATACACCCATACCTGAGTGTTTTAAGCTTTAAAAAAAAATGTATTTAATTCAAGTGGTGTGCATATATTATATATGTATGTACATATGTACATATATGTAGGTTAATCAAGTAAAAGAACATGAATGGGAGAAAATACTAAAAACGTTGGTTTTAAAATCAAACAAGATAATCTATCTCGGAGGAAATGTGGACCACATACTTGAGCAGGGATCCGATGAAAAACAATTCTAAGGAAAGGGTACTTCGTTTTAGTACCACAGCTTAGCTCTTCCAACATGAGTCTTTAGCGGTACCATTGTTCAGGGTATTAAAGATGATTCAAAGCAGCGGTAACTTCCTACATAACTTATACTTATCCCTCAATTCTCAGTGCAAGTGTCTAGTGCATTTACAATATGTGCATTACATAATATGCATTAGTTAAGAAAATTTTATGTGCATCATTTCTAGGATATGTAAGTAGCTAAGATTAGTGGTGAAATTATTTTAAGAAGACAACTCTTTCATCAATTGAGCTTTTGCAAAAAGCTGGAGTGGTTTGGGTAGGATGTTAGAGATGGTAACCGTTAAGAATGTTCAATATGCTTACCTGAGACCTCATTATCCGAATCTCATTGAACCTTTTATAAATCATTGCCCACTAACTGTGTACATGCCTAAAGTAAATTTTGATTTAATGGCCCATTTCTTACTCAAAGTTATCCTTACTCACTGGGCTCACCGTGGCTCAGCGGTTAGAGCGTTGGACGGAACACCTAAAAAGTTTTTCACGGCCCCACCTCTCGCGAACGTCTGGGAAACATCCGAGAGTACAACTGTCCTGAGAAAGCTTCTTAAATAACAAATAGCCCTTCGGACACGGCATTAAACAATAGGCCCCCTCCATTCTTGTAAAGAATATAACACGCACAACACGAATAGTTGTGAGAAGGTAGGCCCTGGATCCCATCGACCTGTTGCGACAAGTTTTTTTTTTATACTAACTCACTGCAGAATATTAGTTTAATCTATCATGATCTCACAATTCATATTGCCGATATCAGGATCACACAAGTTATAGTATTGAATATAGTATTGAATAGTATTGGTATAGTATTGAATGATTTTACTTCATAACTATGAACCATTGAAGAGGTTAGATACAGCGCCTTCTTCTGTTAGTAGAATTCAGAATCCAGATGAAAAAAAAATTGTTCTCCCTGAATTCAAGTCGATTTTGGTTTAAGTGTAAACAAAGACTATGAGACAAATGCAGTTTTGTGAATTTTGTAGTAGATATATGGTATAATCTTTCTTTCTGACTGGCGAAACACTTGAAAAAATACGCGGCTCTCATTCATTTTTCTTTTTATATATTTTTCCTTTTTTGTTATTTTAAATTAAAATATTTAATCACCATTACAATATTATTTTTCTTACATAAAACTAAAACTAAATTAAAAAATTAATTTTGTAATGTTAATCTTATTTGTTTCATTAAATATCTTACACGCCTAGAAACTAAGTTTATTTTAATTTTCTGTTTTCTTTTCAATTAAAATTATTCATCATTTACGAACTTTTCTTAAAATATATATATTTTTTTATATGCAACTATAGATATACTCCTAGTTTATATTTATTTTTTTATATAGTATATGTATATATATATATATGTATGTACTTTATATGTTAATTCTATATTTATCCTTCATTTAGTTTCACATGATTTTGTTCTAATAATTATTTTTAACTTACATTTCATTCAATTGATTAGATTATTTTTCGCCTATATCTACACATGTGTTTTTGTTTTATAATTGTTTCATCTAGGATTTGTGATTTTTCTTTTGCATCCAATTTGGTAATAACTTGGAGAATTTGTTTTTATTTTATAAAGCTTTCTATCAAGTGTATAATATAAATGTTTTTCTTTTTTTTTGTTGTTGTATAGTGTAATGCCTAAGGTAGGGGTTGTTTAACGGTTTTGTTTTTGTTTTACTTTATTAAGCGCGGTTATAATTTACAATTTATTATCGGACAACTACGATAGTGTTTGTTTTTTTTTTATAATTTTTATTTTTATAGAAGTATAAAAATGTTCTTTACACTAAATAAAATGATTAGTTTTCTTTGTAATGGGTTAGAAAAAAGTTTTTGTTTTTACTTTGTTATAAAATACGAGGCAAACATTTACTAGCTTTTACTCTTGTTTTATGTATTTAGTGAAAGTTCCTTGAGGATCAACAGTCGATTGCAAAGAATATTTTAGGCAACAAATATAAATATATATTCTGAATCGTATGATGGATACATTGGCGTGCCATGCTGGATGGGACTCTAATTTTTATATAATATGTAGATCTCGAATAACATTGAACAAATCATCATTCACACATTGTTTGAGTTGAAGGCTTTCTTTTCTTTCATAACTCCTAGCACATATTTATTAAGTGTAATACTGGAGTCAAATAAAAAATATTGGAATTATAAGCAACTCACTTAAAGCTTCAAACTCACATGAATGTTTTGTTCAGTAATCACATTAAGCTAAATGTAGTTGGTTTTGTGACTTTTAGTCTGAACAGAACACAGTCATTTAAAACAGCGCCATCCATCGGCATAAAAATTGTTTCTCAAGTTTCTTCGAAAACTGCAATTGATTGATTAAACAAAGGTAAAATTGTTTTTTTATTAATAATTTTTGCTGATTCCGGTTAAGTTGACTTCCAATTTCCTACGGTAAGCTCGCACGTTTTTCGCTAAAAATTCTCAAGCTTTACTTGATACTTAACTTATTCTCTTTCGTTCTCAATCATACAACTCTAAAAAAAAGTCTTTATCGTACATATTTTTCCTAGATTTTCTCTCAGTTATAAAAAACCTTTCAAAATGATATGATAATTCGTTGTAGGCTAAACATAAAATTTAAGAAAACAAAAGCATAAACATTTAAATATAATGGCATCTTTATTGTTATTAATTTCATTACTATAATAAAAATAAAAATTAACTAAAAGGTAAAAGAAATGAGAACATTTGCGCACATTAAAATAAAAAATTGTATAACACTTAAATACTTAAAAATTAACACTTAAATATATTTTTTATTGTTGTGTGATTTAATCAACTATTGCATGCTTTAACTTATGGCTGAAAAAAAGTTAACAATTCAGGAGAACAGAAGGTGGTATTTAAAGAAGTCTAAGATATATAAAGTTTCGTCGTCGGACTAACCTAGCGAAATCTAAAAAAAATTCTAACTTGCCTGATACAGTCTCGCTTAATTCGCAATGAATTTGTTTTTCGATAAAACGGAATTAATAGTGTATGTGTTTCTTTCTTTGTTCGTTACATTTTCAACCGACGAAGACATAAGTAAGTCAAGATGACGAAGTTAGATCATGTGCAATATTTTTTTAAGAATCAGTGAGTTTATCTAAACACTGAGATTTCTCTCAAGTAGACTGCAACACATACCTATTGATTCGTTTTACTGTAAACCTAATTGTTCTTTGTAAGTAAAGACGCCCCTAAAAGAAATATCAAGACATGTTTCGTACGTTATTGTTAGAGCTCTAAGGCAAAAGTAATATGCATTTTCACAAACGCTTTTAGAGTACCACTCATTACTTTCTTTCCACAAGTAAATTCTCTCCTGGATTGCAAGCTAGTTTCCTACCAAAATTCTGTATAAAAATTAATATCTAGTAAATGCTTCTTTAATATATGTATATGTAATTTTGTTTAACATAGATTTTTACAGAGTTTATATTATTTTTTACAGCATTGGTGTATTTTTACAGTTTTTTCTATTTATTTTCATTTTACATGTTATTGTAAATTTAGATTAAGTAATAAATATTCTGTCATTAAACAAGTGTAAGTTCAGAAACAAAAACTAAGTACAAAAAAAAAAAAAACATATATTGCCATTCCAGTAAATGAAAAGTCACAAAATAATGTAAAATTTTCAAAAGGAAAATAATATAAAATTGCCCATTTTCTCAACCTAGTCACAATCATATTCTTAAAGTTTTGGATAATTTAGTTGAAATCAAAACTAAAATATGTAATAATAATAATAAAAATCTCTATCCTAGATATTAAAAATAAATATAAATGGAATGCTTTAAATTCCTAAGCGACAATTGACAATGTTAATTAATTTCTCTTCCATTAGGTAAAAACTAATATTGCTCTTCCGAAAAAAATGATTTAACCGAATTGATATGTATTTACGTTTGAGTAAACATAACATAATATAAATATGTGAAATTAGGCATTTAAAACTGGAATTGTTAGAAGCTTTTTGGTTTTTGAAAAACAAGTAGCAAGTAATCTTCTTTTGATCATTTTCTTTGGTCGTAGACCATGAGTCGGAAAGAAAAATTAATGTGATGATTTACCTATGAACTCAAAGATTTTATAATTCTTTTGATCTGACTTGGGCTATTAAAATTGCCAAAATGTAAGACTTTAAAATATGTAAACATATAAAGCTGAAACTAACTTTAAATTGGACGAAAGATTACAAACGGAAAAATCCTAAAAAAAAAAGACAACAAACGCATTAGATCACCATCCATTCAACTAAATTATCCCACTAATCTAAAGTTCCTATAAAATCAACTTTAACAACTAATCACTAGACTTAAATTTAATTTCTTTTAATTTGTTCTCTAGTAGACCTTAAATTAATGTATAACAGTCTTTTAGTACATTAAAACATAAAAGACATTCCTAGACGTATTAAGTGTATGATGTTAAAGAGCACAAAGGATACCCTTATCCTAAAATTCTTCACTTAAATATTACAGAGGCTGTCTAGGTTTCTGAGATTCCGAATTTTCTAGTTTTGTTCTTATTTTTGTTTTTAAATGCTTTAAAAATTAAATATAATATCAATGTCACCGGCAGTTTATTATTTTAAAATCCTCCATGGAACGAAGCACTGAAGCGTGAACTAATAACAAAAACCGGAGCAAACATACGCCAAAAAATTTAATTTGTGTAGTTATCGAATGAGCCCAAGTATTCTAAGGCAGCACGATAACAGAAGTGATATTGGTCCTAAAAAGAAGAAAGTGTATTATAAATAAATATTGAAATTATTTTGAACTGTGTGTCGACTTACCTCTGTTTGCACCATTGCTGGCCGTTGTGCTCTCAAAATACGCACCGTCTGGAAAACATCTAGCACACCCTCATACTGCATGCGCTCCAATACAATACTTAGGGTTATAAATACACCTGTTCGACCGACACCAGCACTACAATGTACCGTAATCGGACCATCCTGACCAAATTGTTCCTTGGTTTTGTGCACTTGTCCGATAAAGTCTATAAAGCCTTCACCAGACTTGGGTACTCCTTGTTCGGGCCAATCGATGAATTGGAATTGGCGTACGGTGCGGGAAGAACCATCACGGGCATCAGTTACCTAAAAGAGTGTATGAAAACATATTTTAAGGACTCTTGTTTTTTTCATATCGCACAGTTCTACTGTAATCATTGTCTTTGTTTATTTGAATCTTATTTCATTTTTAGTTACAGTTGAAATTCAATATATCATATACATACTATGTCATTTGATTACTCACCTTAAATTCTCGCAACTTGTACTGTGGCATATTGTATTCGGCAATAGGATCCACAACATAATACTGATATCGTACTGATCTTTCATGTGGCCAATACTGGAAGCATTTCTCCTACAATGAATCGAACAATTAAAATATCGTTCGCCTATAGCAATAAGGTAAACCACTCACCCTTCCCATTTCTTTGAGCTTGGTCAACATCACAACAATTGTCGAATTATGTTCCCATAGCATTCGCCAAAAGTCCTCCGCTGTATCCTGCACCGGCCCTTGGGCAGCAATATAAGCCGATCTATATCGATACCCATCGATAAAGCTTGCATTAATATAATCACTTCCATCGATACCATGAATCGGTGTTAGGTACACCCGACTAGACTCGTATGGAAGAATATGCACCAAACGATTCTTATGCTTATTGCACGGCAGATTAGCGGTAACGAATTTCGACGAGTCAACCTTAACATTAGATAGCTTCTTAAATTCAATTTCCATGCCTGTGATATTCTCACCCGGTTCGGTGAGCACTAGCTTCTGCAAGTGAGTGTGTAAATTCCTAGCCGGTACCTCGGTATTACCACAGATGATGGCTTCAAGAATCGCATCGTGAATAAATATATACTGATCTTCGGTTTGTACCATGTAGTTACGCTGAGCGCGAAGACAAGTCACGTGACCATAAATGTCAATGATCTTCTCGTGCTTCATCCGTTCCAACATGGAATCGATTACGATGTAACACCCGGTTCGGCCCACCCCAGCCGAGCAGTGAACAACAACAGGGCCGGAATCAGGAGGTGTGAGTGAACGGCATCGGCGTAGGAACTGTAGGAATGGAGCCGGATGATCGGGTACTCCATGATCTGGCCATGCAGTGAATTGCAATTGTTTTATTTCACGGCGTTCGTTAAAGCCCTGTCGGCAGATTTGGAACGTTCGAATACTGTAAGTTGCCAGCTCTTGTGTCTCGGTTATGGTTACAAACATTTGGCCATAGGTTTCGGTACCGCGCGAAGGCCAGTATTGATCACATTTGATTCGCGTGCGTTCCTCGAGACGTGTCATCATGACAATCGTGGTGGTTTTAAGTTCCCAACACATGCGCCAGAAATCTGCAAATGTCTCTTGCAGAGGACCCTGAGTTGCTACATACGCATTGTGTTTCCGATAGCCATCACAGTAGTTCGCGTTGATGTAATCTGCTCCAAGAACTCCGTCGAGAAGGGGTAATTGCACTCTACTATGATCGTAGGCGGTTACGTTGGCATAGCGATTTTTACTTTTATTATACTCGTAGTTAGAATTATCCCAGGTGAACTGTTGGCCCGGCTCGATGCTCTCGTATTCCTGGGAAAATTTCTGATTGTCATTGGCTTTGAGGCGTTCAATGTGATTGGCGAATTCAGAGATTGGAATTGGCGGATGACTAATCATGCCAGGAGTTTGGAAATTCAAACGTCGCATGTCGACTGGGTCACTGGGTGCCGGTCCGGCGCCAAGATCGGCAGCCATGAGAGGTCTCGTGACTGCAGCTTGATCTGGTGTCTTGCAGGGTTGACGGCGACGTTTGATTATGTACACAACCACGAAGGACATTGAAAGAAGTAGGGCTGCTAGGACTGGTAACACCACCCACAGCATTCCCGGTTCATCGCTGTTTCGATTCACTGAGACTTCTGGTTCCGATGGCCAGTTAGGATCAGGCCTATGAGGTCGTTCTCCAGGCGGTGCTTCTCGCATATCCAATGAAAGGAATTCCGAAAACGGACTTGAGGTATACAAATGCTTCTGAGGTGTGTCAACTACAGCTCTGACAAAGATTCTGTACCGTTTATCTCGCTCGAGTTTGCGATTGGTAAAGTTGTGGTAGTCATCACCAGATCCGAGGTGGAAAGTAAAAGGAATTGATCGTTGGGGGAATTTCGCGGCTATATATGGAGAGTTGGGACGTTCAGGCTTATTTCTACCAGGAAGAAGATCCTCTGTAAGGAATTGATCGGGGTTTTTGTGTAGGTTAGATTTGTCCTCAGGTACTACAACCAAATAATAGTGAGAAATCGGGCCGTATTCCTCGGATGCTTGGGGTAAAATCACTAAAATCTCCTCTCCGTTTACAACTCCGTAAAAGTCAGGTTTCACCATGGGCTGTGGGGCGGCCATTTGCGTTGTAACAGTGATCTTGGTTGGGGGTTTGTAAGAGTAGTCCGCAGGCATGGCGCTAACATTAACATTATACGTTGTGAATGGGGACAATTCATTAATAGTGTACGTACGAATGCTTTGCTTGAGGATAAATTCCCGTTTTGTGACAACTTGAGTTTGCGAGAAACCCTGAGAGTCGACAAACACTTTCATAGCATCAAAGGAGACTTTATAGTTTACCGGATTTAATCTAATTGGCGGGGACCAACTCAGTGTCATTGAATGAGTGCTCACATCATGGGCTCTTAGGTTCAGTGGGACATCCTCAGGCTTAATTTTAACTGTCACCTTCTCACTAAGCCTACCCAATCCAGTTTTGAAACGAGCAGCGATAGCCACAGCATATTGAGCAAATTTTTCCAAGTTCACCAGATCGGCGGATTCCGTCAAGCCTACTGTTTTGGTTTGCCACTCGTCTAAGTCCTCAACGGCAGTCATGGTGTAGAAAATTTTGTATCCTAAGAGTTTACCTCGCGATGGGACTGGTTCCCACCAGATTTCTGCTGTTTGCTCTGAAGTGGCAACTGCTTGCACTGACATTGGTGCTCGACCCATATCCCTTTCAGTCTCAACGAGAATCTTTTCACTAAATGGCCCGGCTCCCTGTTTCGTGTATGCTCGCACACGGAAAATATATTCGGTGTTTTCTTCTAAGTTCGTAAAAACTGCCTTCCTTACGGTCATATTTCTTTCAGATCCAAGGCCATGATCAATTTTCTTATGAAATTGGACGTCAAACCTTGTAATCTGTCCATTTCGGTGTTCTCTGGTGGGTGGTTCCCATGTTATACACACAACGTCGGGGGTTTGGAATCGCACCGATATATTCGAGGGTGGTCCCGACGGTATACCCTCTGGGGTTTGAAGAATTTTAACGGTTTCCTGTCCAATTCCGATATGATTGCTACCCGCCACTCTGAACTCGTATTCTACTCCTCGTTCGAGGTCGGTGAATCTTTTTCGTGTAATTCCTGGGCCCTGAAGGATGTCCTCCCTCAGTTGTTGGTCTTTAATGCCCCATCGTAAGCGATAGCCTCGTAACTCACCATATGTCTGCGCTGGTCGTTCCCATTCTAATTCTATCGAAACGGTTGGATCGCGTTCAAGAATTTTTAAACTAACCGTAGGTCTGACCGGTACACCACCAGGTGTCTTTACTACAACTGCAGTGCTACGATCACCATCACCCTTACGTGTAAGGGCAGCTACTTGTATGGAGTACTTGGTGTCCGGTTGCAGACCGGTCACATTGTATTCTAAGGCATCAACTACATCGAATTTCAATGGCTCGTTTAAGAAACCCTTGCCCTAGTACAAAAAAAGAAAACAAAAATAGAATAAACAATAAATTTAATCATTACAAAGCGTTACCTCTTCTCTCAGCTCCTGAACGTGTATATGATAACCACGAATTATACCATTGCGATCCTTCTCCAATGGGGGTTTCCAACTAACATGAATCGATGTTGAATTTAACGGAGTCGCTTGAACTTCTTGAGGATCTCCAGGCACTAATTATTTTTATCAGAAAAAGAGACATACTTTAGTAAATTGAATTCACAAGTCGATTCGATAGATAGAAGCTCTACACATAGAAAATTACACTAAGCTCATAAGAATTCGAATTTATATGTAAGTTATCTAGCATTAAAATTAAATGTAAACAACTTAAATTCGATCTCGTATGTTTAATATTCTTTGTTCGATATTCTAGCAGGTTAGTACTTATAGTCTGTTTCTAACTTAGGAATACACACTTAAGCGCATTCTACGACGACTTACAAGAAGGGGGCTTAAAGTTTTCTTGGGTAAATCTGAGATACCTATCCCTTATCATACTTACTATAATTACAGTCAACATAAATATATATTTGATTGTACAGAGAATATTAATTGAAGGAAATATAAGGTAACTATTTAAAACAACATCACCACATCTCAAAACGATGCAAAACGAATGAAATGAATTTATTTATAAGGCTTTTCCTGTTTTTCTTTAACCCCTCTGTTTCGACAGAGAACATACCTGTCTCCTTTAACTTGAAAGAATAGAAAATACACAACAAAAAAAATATAAAATATGGATGGAAGAAAGATACGAAAAAAATCCAAATCCATATATTTTTTTTATTCAAAAATGGAAGCATTCAAAAAAGTTTTCTTCTTTTGTTTTGATTAGTCAAACACTGTTCCAAAAAAAAAATCCATAGATGCAAAAATTGGTCAGAGAATAAGTTATTTGTATATTCAAAAGAAACGAAAAAAAAAATCCAATTTCCGGGACGCATTTCAGAAATACAAATATAATGGAAACAAATTTCCAGACAAAAAACATTTGTATTATGGTTCAAAATTCAAAAAAGACTCAAAAAATATGAATACATATTCGGTTTACAAAAATAGGTTTCCTTTTTATAAATTACAAGCGAACTACATATTTGGTTTCAAAAAACATCCTTTGTTACTTATTTCAATATAATAGTCATTGATGATTGCCGATCAAAAATTAAAAATATTTGTGCATTATGATATTTTAAAAATCACTCTTATCCAGTGGTTTTGTCATAAACAAATACATAAAAATAAAGGCAGATTTTATTTTTTCTAACCTTTTTTGGACATTGATAAAACAGAAAATCAAATTCGTTGGTTTGAATATTCTTAAACATGTCCGAAGTATCCAAAACCGAATTTAAAAAATGAATATTATTTAATTAGATTCAATAAGGTTTTTGGCCGAATCTTAAAAAAATTGCAAATTAAAGAATGCAACATGCAATTCATTCTTTCCTTGCGCAAAATTTTAATAAAAATAAAACAGCTTTATTTGAGTCACATTCAGACATGGTTTATATTGAAATAAGTTCCAAATGCATAACAAAAACAAAAAAATGTATTTCAAAAAACTACTCTTGACTTATACATTGTTGTTTCAAAAAGATCACATTGTAAAGTCAAAACGGTTTTTCATGAACTTATAACTAGTAAAACTTGCACGCACACCACAACAAAAATTAACCAAAAATGTAGGTACACACAAAAATGTTCATTTTTTTAGATGCATGTTTAGTCATATGTTTTATGCATTATGAAGTTTTCTTTTATATCATTTTAGTTTATGGTAAAAAAAATATAAACTAAAATCTGATACAAAATACAAAAATAAAAAATAAAATACAATTCACACAAAAATTAATTGTATTTGTTTATGAATTTCTTCATCTAAGGTACTCACTCTTTTTTTCTATATCGACGACGGTTACATTTCCCCGTTCAAGTTTGTCAAAAATGTTTAATTTTACGCAAAAGTCAAAAATGTTTTTTTTCGTAATAAGATATGAGACAGAATATGATTTGCATTTTTTTTTTAATTCGAGATTGAGTGGCCATTAACCCGATTTTTTATACCGAGAATAAAATATAGAAAAGAGAGAAAAATTTTCTATATAGATGTTTTGTTTTATTATAGGTTCCTCAGTAAGTTTCAAAACTTTATCTTCTAATGGCCCACTCGCAGTTGTTGGAATTTAATTTAATAAATTAAAAGAAGAAATTAATAGAGAAACAAATCGGGTAAACATTGAAAATTTGGCACGTTGCTATCATTTATATCTTGTTTATTACATAGTTGAATGAAAATAGTAAGCAAACACTGCGAAGGCATTATAAATTTGGATAATACGACCATTAACGAATTGGTTAGCTATATGTAAGGCATAAATTCATTAAAAAACAAGAGAGTGCTAGAGTTTGCCTTGAAAAATCTAAAGCATTTTCTTTTGTATTTATAATTCCTGTTTACTTGTTGCATTTTTTTTTCAGGAAATAAATTGTATTCAAAAGATTATGCCAAATTAATTTGTCTATCATATTTCATGAAGTTTAGTACATATTTTGATCTACATAGTATTAAATATAAGTTTATTAGTTTTTGGAAGTTTAAAATCTGAAAGGATGTAAATGTTAAATTGGTAAAATATTCCAGCAATCCTTATTGTCATTTTGTTCGTTAAAAGATCCTAGATTGACCATTTTCTGTGGGGAATAAATCTCCCAATATGGCCGCAAATTCTCGTTTGACATTTAAGGTTTATGGGAAGGTAAAAATTGACAGAGATTCAAGAATGTTAGTCGAAAAATCTGACTTTCATAAATTATAGTTCTTATTACTTATTAATTATTGGATAGAAAAAATTCAAGTACTATGGGTTGGATTTGGCATGAAGACCCTTTAAATCTAATAAAACTGTAATACTTAGTCAATGCCGAGAAGTATCGAAAGGCTGATTTCGACTTAGCGAGATGTTGTTAGTTTCTTGTACTTGTTATATTTAGGGTTAAAGTCAAAAATAGAACTTTGGTGAAACAGGGTCGAACGGGACCAAGACTTCTCACACTTTAATGTAAGGGGTCTACTGTTTAATAGGGCGTTGGTAAGCCATTTTTTTTACTAGAAAAGCCATTTCATGTTGCTCGCAAGAGTTCTCTATGGCTGATAGACTATAGGTTTACTAAATCTCCACATCTTAATTATGACAAATGGTTTTAATTTCTCATCCAGGGCCTCATTTCTCACAATTATTTGTGCTGTACGGATCTACATGTCCGCAGGACAATTTTGTTATTTGAGAAACGTTCTCATAGCTGTTGTACTTTCGGATATTTGTCAGACGCTCGCGAGTGGTGGGACCGTTCAAAAAACTTTGATGTGTTGTCTAGTCCAACGCAGGAATCACTTGGACCACGGTGCCCAGTGAGAATTTTTTTATTGGTGCTTAAGTGAGACTGTGTCTTTCGCATTCTGAAGCATAAGAACTTTTTTCTTTACTTTTTTGATCATTTTTATTGGGACTAAGTTTCACATATCAGGCCAAATAGACACATGAAATACGCATTAATGTTGAGAATAGAAGAACATCAACAGTTAACCTTTTTTTACCCAGCTGGTAGAAACGTAAAGTACAAAATTATACCTCTCGCAGTGCCTGCTAACCTTCTAAGCCTTGAATAAAACTTTGCTTTTAATTCAGTGGTAAATTGCAATATTTGTTGAGAGGAAAAAGAAAAATTCTAAATCCAAGTAATCTCGATTCTTAAATTATATTTTAAAATAAAAAGGAAAACGTAACAAACTAAAAAGTAACAATTGAATGTCGAGTAAAAATGGTTTGTGTTTTATATTTATTTTTGTTTGGTTTATTCAAAGAGCACCTTTCAATGACGTCTGCTTATTATATTACTTACTCACTCAGTGCACAATTTCACACAACACTAACAAAAAAAAAAAAAGGAACTCATCACCCCAAACATACCATTCAAACAAGTCACCATAGCAAAACAGAATTCTGTACCTCTAATAACATTGTACTTTTTTATATACTCCAGCCCACAAAATGTGTGGTGTTCCACACAAGGTGACGACAGCAACCTCCAAAGCTCTTTAAAAGAGGTTAAAAAGTCAAACATACCTCACAACAGTCACTTCATTCATTCACAACAAAAAATTTATAGAAAAAAAAAATCTCATCAAAATGCACAAATTTGCATCTACCCTTGTAAATCTCCCAACCCCCGAGGTTGCCACACATAAAAAGAACACAGGAGTACCTTTGCATGCTTCCCTACGCGACAGCATAACACGATCAAAACCTTGTTAGTTATGTTAACATAAACAAAAAAAAAACAGGGAAAACGAAAAAAACGCGATGATGACAACTGATGACAGTGTGGTGCATCGAATACAATGCCTGAAAGGAGCGCATAGAAAACACATACCTAACCTGCAATTAAGTGTGTGTTGTCTGTAAGGGGTTTTGTAAAAAAAAAATTTAATGACGATGAAATTATCTCACAGAGACAGACAGATAGAAAAAGTAATAGAATAAGAGTACAACAACCTTAGACATTTATTGCAGCAATGAACTCAGGCATGTGTCCGAAAACTTTCCTCTGCGATTGTTAACATGTGCACCACACACAGTGAAAAAAATACTTTTGTAGAGGATGTGCAGCACATAACCCCTATATGATTGCACTTGTGGGTTGTGTGTGAAGACAACCCTCTTAAAAAAGCCTTAATTGCGATGCGGTACACACATCGTAACTGTATTATTATTATTTTTTTCTTGTTGTATAATGGTGACTCCCCGACATCATTATCTTCATACACACAATTCACACAATTCCTTCGTCCTTTTTATTCCTGGTTTAGATTTGTTTATACATTCTATACATGATTACAGCCTTGTGCAAGTAATAAGTGCGCAATATTTATACATATAAGTATGTGGATACGATTGCAAGAGCATAAAGTGTGTTCAGGGAAAGAGTGCTGGAGAGTTCATGTTCATGTGTGCTTGATCCTTGTAATTTAAATAACAAAATTGTGCAAGTTATACACTTGTGAGCAGGAGAAAAAGATGAGTTTATGAGCAGGGTGATAAAGAATTTGAATTCTCAAGTCAACAAAAGCTGGGTAAAAAATAAAACAAGATGTATACAGTCGGGAAAGAAAAAAATGCACATATGTACATAAATATGTATACAGTGTATATGTTTCTTACTTTTTTCTGTCATTTTTTTCTTTCACTGTTTTGTATCCTTCCTGTGAATGCAATTATCTTTTGTAATGAAAGGGTTTCTGAGAAATGGTGTGATTGAAAAAAAATATATATATATCTTTTACATATATTAGGGCTAAAACAACAAAAGAATGGCAAAGGATGGAGATTTTCTATATGTGCGCAAGTTATAAAATAAATATATATATATTTAAGTATGTATTTATATTAAAGGACATATACAAGGTGCTCTTTTTAGTTGCAATTTACTATATAATATAGAGAGATATATATTATGGTGCTATTGACAGTGGTTGTATATGAGTACAAAATATGTGCAATTGTGTGCTAGTGGAAAAATAAAATAAACTTATAATTAACAAAAACAAATAATTATAATAAATAAATAAATATATATGCATATAAATATACATATGTATGTATAAAAACTAATAATAAAACGTGCTTATTCGATTCTTGTGCAGTCATAACTGAGTTTCTTTCAGTTTGTGAAGCTTCAGCAAACTTAGGCGAGTGTAAATAGTGCTGTTGCTGTGGTTCTGGCTCTACTTACAACTATATATTTTCATAACCTTACATAGTACTCTACTAAGATAAACATTAGGTACATTTTTAATTCACGTTGTACTATTATTTAAGTTGAGTAATGGAGTTCGAGTTAGAATAAGATAGCATTTAAAAATTTCTCCTTTTGGTATCTCCTAAAAGGTTGCTTAAATGTTTACTCATGGTAATGTTTACAAAATAGGGTCTCACTCAAAAACTCAAAAGTGAACACGAATGTTAATTGACACGGGACTGAGATCCATAGACTATTCAAAATTGCATTTATGCCAAACACTTTTTTGCCTTGTAAAAAAAAACGATTACTATACTTATTTTTCCTACGATTATCAATTCTCGAACATCACATGTTTTCATATGGATGGATAAATAGTTGTAATTGATATAATGTCTTTAGCCCTCACGGCCAAGTTAGTGTCACTTGATGAATCGATTGAATACACGGGTGCACTCATAAGCATTTATTATTATTATTATTGAGTTCAAAACGAACATAACCCATCTATGCGTAAGGAATGCAAAGGTGTTTCTAGCTACATAAAACTATGTCTGCATACGAAAAATGTTTTCTTGGTTTACCAAACCAGATACTGACTTGTACTATATTGCATTTCTACCTTTTTATTGTAGAAACGACGATTTAATTTTTATTTCCATTGTACCTAATGTCCATGCCTCTCTTTTTCTTTCAACATCTGTTCAATGTGCCTAGTGCTAGAAAGTCTGTGCTGTTAAGTATACATTGTGCACATAAGCTTTAACTATAAAAATAAATTCACTTTTTTTTCACTTTCACATTTTAAAAAGTAAAAATGTGTGCGAAACATACGAGCTGTGCTTAAAACTAGAAAACGCATATTTTTCAATAAAGAAAATTTTACGAACAAAACCAAATATTTGTGCATAGAAATTAAGAACTACATTTCATAGTTCCTTATAAAACAAAAAAAAGAAAATAAAAGTAAAATAGATTAATAGAAACAAATATTCGAAAACATAACGAGCAAAAATGTTTCTTGCTGAATTGTTTAAAAAAAATCGACAAAATTCGCTACAAAATATGTTACTTGTCTTGATAACCTCAAATAATAAAAAAAAAAAAGTAAAACAATCAAAAACCACATCATTATTGCGGTTCAAAGACAATTCTCAAAAAATGTGTGGAGATAAAAATGTAACATTTTCTGTTTTTTCGTTCATTTTTCTTTCAACGAAGTAAAAATATCAATTGGTTGTAATTTTTATTTTAACAAAAAAAATTCTTGAAATAGAATTAATTACACAAAAATAGATTTCTCATGCAAGTTATTAGTGTTTGGGAGTACAGAAAAAGATTATTTATTACATTAAAAATTAAAATTCAAATAAAAAAAAGAAGGATAAATCATTCTGCAATATTTATTGAAAACTAATTAAAATATATTTATATATATTGATGGGTTTTTTTCACTTCGGGCAAATTGCACAGCTTTACAAAAAAATTTAGTGCTCCAAAAATCAAAATTATATATATTTTGTAAAAATAATTGTGTGCAATAGTGAATTAAAAAATAAACAAGAAAAGAAAAATAAAAAAACAAAATCTAAAAACATATCCATGTATATATTGTTATGTGCTCTCTTTACAAAACACCACAAAAATAGTGCATTTCAAAAGTTTATATTTATAATTGTTTTTTTTTTTGATATATAAAAATACATTTAACATTTTCAAAATATCAGATCTTCATCAAAAATTATGTTATGTTTTCTCTGATTTTAAGTGCATATTGTGCCAATTTTCGTGAGGGTGAGGAGGAAGGAAACTAAAAATTTGGTTTAAATATACAAAATGCATATTAAAATAAAATACTTTTATTTTTTTTTCACAAAAATCAAAAAAGTTGGAAAGAAAATTAAGAAATGCAATGTATATTAAGATAAACAAAAAAATATAAAACAAAAAGTGCGAGTGGTTTTCTTTTCTGCCCAAACATTAAACATTCAAAAATATTTAAATATTTTATTTGAATATATCAAAAAGTTATTTGCATAAGAAAATATATTAATATAATATTGATTTAAAAAAATTATACCTCAAAAAGAAGACTATAAATATTGGATATAATCAAATGAATTTCAATAAATTAACAACTTTTCTATTTTACTTTTATTGGCTTAATACATTTCGTGCGTTCTTCCCAGCCGTAATATTGGAGTTCACTGTATTTTTGTATCAATTGTTTCTTAAACATTTAGAAGTTGTGATTTCAAAATAACATTTTTAAATTTGTTTTAAGGATCTTCTAAACAATAAAAATAACTAGAGGAGTATTCTAAAATATTCTTTAATAAAGTTATATTTCATTTCCATTCTAATTTTTAACTGTATTAATAGGTCTAATAGAATTTCAACACCAGTATTACTTCTACTGCTTGAACAAAAATTATGTTCGTGCAAACTGTATGCTTAGGTCAGAGAAAAACCAGGTTGGGGGGAAATACGTAGGTAAGAGCTAGTTAACAATTAACACTTTCACCAATACCTAAAGAAGAAGTTTATGTACATATGTATATACATATATATGAAAATATGTTTTAATGTGGTGGGTAGTTATAAAAGAAGTTGAAGACACAGAGTGGTTATTAAAGTACTCTGAGGCCCCAGGTCTTACCAACTAGACTTCTGCTAGTTTAAAATGAGATAGGTTTTTGTGAGACAAAAACTTTAAACTTGAAATTTTAATCATGGATTTATTATAAGAAAGCTAAGAAAAAATGGTTTTTCTACTGTTGTCCAATCAAATAGACAAATTTGCAAATGATAGGTTGCCAGTTCCATAAAAAAAATCTACGCTTCTTAACTTTACTTGGATGAATGGAGTTTACAGCTATTTTTTGAAGTTCATTTTGAATGCGGGTAACATAAAGGTGGAAGTAAACATGACCCAGTAATTTACTGTATCCTTGTTGTTGACTTGTTTCGTAAAGATTAAGATACAAAAGATTTATCGAATGATGTAGTTTTTATCTCTACAAACAAAAGAAGCAATTTCTCAATTTAAACTCGTGCGGCAGAGGTTTTTAAATAGCTCTGAACACGGCTCGTTGGATTCACTTTGTCACAAGACTATTAAACATCAGAATTTTCATTATAATCTCAAATTTGTCGGTACTTCAGATAGTAGATAAAAATCGATATTATTAGTTCTAGGGTGAAATCTTGCATATAATATCAGTCAAATTTTCTCGTTATCTAAAAAAATTGTATTATGAACATATTTTTTTTCAAAAACGAATATAAAATGTTTTGATACATACATACCACTGCACTTTGTTTTGTTTGTTAAAATTAAATTGCGAGCAATGAAATATAGCTGGACAGCACTTCGGAATTTGTTTGTTCTTGAGTGATTATTTTGAGGTGAAATGGGTCCAAGCGGATTAATGGAATGCCGAGGCTGATGGTTAAAACTTAACCTTTCCAGTCAGTTTTCCTTTATTATATATTTTCTTTTATTAATGATTTTTACTGAATGAATATACTGAAGTTTACACTCAAGTGTACGATTGAACAAGGAATTAAAACTGTGTACTTCAACCACTATTCTGTTTATTTATTGGTTTCATTAGCTTTCATCCTTTGTGTTAGATTTTGTTACGTGTACAATAGTGTACGTATTTCATTTTTCAAACTTAAAGCGATATGCATATATACATATGTATAAGCTTTCAAAACCTTAGCATATAATGATTAAATTCGCATCTTCGTGGGTTACTTTATTTTGTAGTCAAATATTGACCATTAAGTCTCGTTATAATAGAAAAGTTGTTATAAAAAAACAACAAAATTAAAAAAATAATATATTTTTAAATAGAAACTCCGTATACACGTCATTCTAAGATACTTAATGTGTAACGAAAAAGACAAATCTACAATTAAACGAACATATAAAATTTGTACTATTTTGACTTCAAAAATCACTTGTCATTGATAAAGGTTAGTTAACATAAAAAATATTGTTTTTCATAAAAAAATGTTTTCCAAAAATTGAGGCATCCAGCAGCCTGTTTAGGGGAATTTACAAAATTCAAATTTTTCAGCAATAAAAAAATTTATTTAAAAAACAAAGAATGTTAAAAAAATAAACATAAGAAAGAAAATCATATATGGTTAGTAAAGTTATTAATTTAAGTCTTTTATTTTTTATATAACAAATTTACAAAATACATACCATCTTCGTGTGTTCGTACTATAATCGGATGTGATCTTGGCCCATCACCGACCGATGTACCAGCTAGAACCCAAATCTTGTATTCCGTCCATCGTTTCAATTCGTCCAACACAATGCTAGTTGCGTTCAGTGTAGTTATCGTAGCTTCACTATCGGAACGACCAACTTCAACAAAGAACACTTTATAATAGACAATCCGACCGTTGGAACGTTCTATGGGCGGTGGTAGCCAAGATACAGCGATTGTCGTTGGACTGGTCGCTTCAGCGGTAATATTACGTGGTGGAGCACCTGGCACTACAATATTCGAATTTTTGTTTTTGTTGTTGATTTTTTTTTTCGGAATATTTTTTTTTGTTTTGGTTCCAAAAATTAGTGTTTGTTTTTTCATAGCAAATATTTTTTTTTGTTTTTTTTTCAAAGTTAAAAATATTATTTTATAACCAAAAAATGTTTGGGGGTGAACCGAAAATGAAATGAAAATGAAAAATATAAGTAATTAATTAAAATTGAAAAAATGAGAGATCTTATAAATAAAAAAAGGGAATAAACAAATTATAATAATTCACCAATGGTTTATGCAAGAATTTTGTAAAAAAGTAATACGATTAAATTGATTTAGCCTACTGTGTACCTTTTCGCGAACGAAAAAACAGAAATTGCTTATATTTGGTGGAATGAAATGTTTTTTGTATCAACAAGGACATAACTTGTAAGACGTATGCAAAACATGCAATTTTTATGCTAAAACATAGAGAAAATAAATACGATTTTTTCTTTTTAAATTTGTATGAATTCACAGCTTTACTTATGACCAACATGTAAGGAATCATTTAAAAATTAAAATATTTATATGTTAGAAAGATGAAACTATGTAAATGTTAAACATACAAAATTATTTATACAAATGCATACATTTATCGTTCTATGTGCATGTTTTAACAAATTTACAGTCCTTGCATAAACCATTTTTTTCTCTTATAAATCACATAAATAAAAATACTTAGCTAAAAATAAAAAAATAATTATAATATAATAAAGAAATATATAAGGACATTAGAAGGCACAACCATCTGAATTTTTGGTTTATACATTATACATTAATCCAGTAGTTTTAATAACTTATTCGGAATTCATTATTAGGCCAAATTTATTTTTTAATCGATCCTTTTGATAGACTATTTATTTTCAAGATTAGTTGCTATGACTTTTTTTGGCTTAGGTTAGTTTATATTCGCATTGCATCGCGATCAAATCGGCTTGAAATGTCAAATAATTTAATGGTCGCAGCAATTAGTGTGAGAATCATGAAAACATTTTATCGAATAAAAAAGTACGATCAGATTATATTATTGGTAGTAGATTTTTGCTGCTTTTTATAGGAAATATTCGTATTTTTGACTAAGAAAAAACGACTCAATTTATTTGGAAATCAGTCGTTAATTGTACGATAACTTATGAGGTGCATTGTTAAAAGGAAGGAAGGAAGGAATTACTTTAATTTCTTGTCATTAGTTTCGATTCTATTTCACATTGACACATAAAATTGTCGGTGAAAATGAGCTTAAAAAAAATTGTATTAACTTGAATATCTTCCGAAAGCCATACACTTTGAACAAGTGCGAATCATTGTAGTAAAACGTTGCAGAGAACAAAACAAATTCTTGTCAAAAAGAAACATCTTACAGTAATAGAAGTAAACCATTCATTTATTATTAAA
Organism: Xylota segnis; assembly: GCA_963583995.1. NCBI lineage: Eukaryota > Metazoa > Arthropoda > Insecta > Diptera > Syrphidae > Xylota > Xylota segnis. Next base: position 69,797,033 of record OY757237.1, on the reverse strand, counting down.
AAAAATTCAGATGCCCGAAAAAAAGAAAAAAGAAAAAAAAAAAAAGGAAAAAACCCAATGTAATCTCCTTATAAATAAAAATCCTCTATAAATCATCACAAAACCCTCTCGACTTACAAACGAAATTAATGAATTAAAAATAAATCTCAACACCAATCTCAGTGTTTTAAAAAGGAAAAAAAAAATAAAGAAAGAAATGAAATTCTCCCCAACATGAAATGAAAATTATCTCTAAAAGACCCAACGCTATACCTGAAAATCGATTAACTACAGCAAACCGAAACAAAATGCTATCAAAAGATCAAAAATTGGTAATACAAAGTAGATGTTTCGCATCTGGCATGTCACACACTCAAATATTTATAAAAAAAAATATGAACTTGTTAAAAATATGAAATGAAAAGATTAAAATCGTTTTCCACTCTCCCTCTCTTTTTTTTTTTTTTAATAATCCCCCTTACACAAAAAAAAGAAAAACAAAACAAAAAATTACAACTCAAAAAAACAATACACACGAGCGCTACACCATGACAAGCAATAGGCCATTACAACAAATAAAATTAATAAATATTTCTGTAAATGCAATTTTTAATTAAAACTTACATTGGTACATTTATGTATAAAAATGAATACGAACTCATCATGCAAAATGTTTCACTTCTCTTAACCGATAAACAATATATTAAATATCAATTTAACATTAAAATCAATTCTGATTTTAGTAAAATTATATATAAAAACCCATGCCAAGCAACAAATAAGACAATTCAAAGAGAGCAACACATAAGACCACGAACATAGAGAGAGAGGTCTATTATTATACTTAGTTATTGTCTTTTACTCGCACGCATGCAATTATTAATTAATTAAATCTCATTCAGGGGGGTTTTAATTTTTTTTTGTCGCTCTTTATAAATTTAATTACATATTCTCATAGAGCTGAACACAAAAAGTTACAAAAAAAGCGAACAAAATAATGAAATAATAATACGAAAAGATAACCAAAAGAAGACGTAACAGTGCAGGTGTGTGCATGGTGCAAGGTGCAAAGTGCAGAATAAATTTTAATTGAAAATCTCTCTGTGAAATCGACATGCATGCAATTTAACAAGGTAGATCGGAAGGAAAAATGAGGACATACAATTTTTTTTTCCAGACCCCAGGCGTGCGTGGTATTCTGGAAATTTATTAAAATTATGATTTCGCCCACGTTCGGCGCCAATTTAACAAAAAAGGAAACCACCTTTTGAAGTCTAAAGAAAAAATTGCACATCCTCTTGAACTACTAATAGATATATATGTATATATTTTATAAATCCTATATTTTGATATTTTTGATTTATAGAATAAAGGATAGTTATTTTCACACAGACAAAATTTAAACACACACGCCAAACACACTTTCGTTTTGACACTCAACAGATTACAAATTTAATATTAAAAATATTCAATATAAAAATTCTCCATTAATTTTTATATTAAGTTTTGGAGAACTAGGCCCCCCTTACCACACCGAATAATATTGTGTATTCTGAATGTAGAAACAACAAAAAAAAAAATACTCTCACTCTTGCGTGTAATTTGCAAAACGTGTGCCAATCATTTTTTCTGCATTATTATTGTAAACAAATTCAAAAAAAAAAAAAAATTAAAATTCAAATTAAATTGTGTTTCGACAAATAGAGTCCTGTTATCCTGTATTAATTATTAACTCTTGTAATGGAATGCTGTTGTGAGGGTAGTTTGTTATTCTTAAATTTATCATTATAATGATCATAATCGAATATGTTTGTTTGTTTTTGGTTGATGATGGGTATGAAGAGTGAAAATAAAGCAACAAAATTAAAATTACTAACGTGCTTGTAATTTGGTATGTACTGACAAAAGGGTTTTTTGGAAAATTCCTCGAATTTTGATGAATTCATTTCTGTATTGCTTTTGTATCGCTAGGGGGATTGTTTTTAAATTTATGTTGTGTTTGTTGTTTTCTTGGGTAAATCGAGAGGTATTTTCGATGTGAGTGATTGAGTATGTGAACACTTTGTGTACCCTAAGGAAGAAGGCGCCCGTTAAAATAAATTGGTTTAATGTTTCAAGTGAATAACAAGTATTATTGTTTGCTTGAGTGATGGCGGTGAATTTTTATTTCATTGTTTTTTGCTTAATGTTCAATCGTGTGTAAGTATTTTTTCTACGGAAAAATGTCTGCATGTAGTTTTTTTTTTTTTAAAATACTTTTATTTTGAAAAGCTGTTTTTTCAATTTGTGAATTTAAGTGATGTGATGTGGTGGTGTTGTTTTTTTTTTTTAATTTTACTTTTATTATTTCATAATTAAAAAATGTTTAACAGAAGAATGTAAATAAATGAAATCTTTTAGATTTAAAATGCATTTCCAGAAAGATGTATAAATATCCTTATTTATTTTCGCGTATTATTGCAAATTAAACGAAGTTGTATGCATGCTTACCAATTTAAATATTTACTCTTAAAAAAGAAATACAATTAAAATGACTGTATTGAGTTTGCTAACAGAGGGGCATTAATTGCAGTAACAATATTTAAGTGATTTCGGTAAGCGTAAATTGCAATTATATACATACATACATAAATACATAGGTATGTACAACATAGAACAAAATAGCTCGTTCATATGTTAGTATCTACTTAACGATTTGTAACATATGCTTAGTATATGTTTATCTAGTCTCATTATCTAGTTAGTTATCTAATTTTAAAGCCTATAGCAGGCAGACTTGTTTGAAAAATAGAGTCTGTTATAATTTTCTTCCTTATTTGAAGGAAGAGGTCCATGGGACCCAGGGCTTAACTTTCCAAAACCAATTGTTTAGCTAGTGTTATATTACACGAATGGAACGCTCTTACTGTTGAATCCTGTGTCCAAAGGACAAATTGTTATTAGAGAAGTTTAATGCGAATTTTAGTCTCGGTTATTTGACAGACGCGGGAGATGTCGGCCGAAACTCGAACCCCTCGCTCCGTCGTCCAGCTTAATAAGCACTTCAGGCACATCTGTTATATTAGAGTACTTTATTCCATATTAGTGAGCTTTGGTTAAAAACGTGATTTAAAAACTAAGTGCAGTCTGGGTAATCAGAATTGGGATTCAAGTCTTGTTCTTCTAACATTAGCCCTTTTAAAGGCATTGGTGGCATTTCGCATTTCTGCTGGAATTATAACCATAACATTGAAATAATGTTACGATTAAAAAAATTTAAATATTTAAAGAAGAAATCCATTTCTACTACGCCTAACTTTTCAAAGTGTCCTGTTTCTTATAAGAATTTTATCAGAGTCGTTAGAGCAGTATTCGGCTAAATAGGAGAAAGTACTTTTAAATTTAAGATACGAATTAAAATTTCGATTTCTTCTTGAATGGTGACCATATAGTATGTAAAATCCAGACATGACATTGCACTTTTTTGGACTTCTCCATCAAAGAAGGTCAAGTCTTACTAGCATCACGTGTATGTATGTGTATTACTTTAGTGTGGCGCAAAGTCGCCTAACTCCGGTGGTTAGATCTAAATCAAATTTTTATTCCAACATTTTGATTTAATTTGATCAGGGTAGCCTTACAGTTGGGACAAAATAAGAATCATCCAATAAGACTACTCTGAGATAAAATGCATTTCTGTGTCCAGCCTCATCCTATTTCAGCTGTCCCAATTTATTTCAAAAGTGTCCGAGTTTAGACAAAAATATATATGTATGCCCAACTAGATAACTCGTTTAAATGCAGTAGGTGAAGTTTTTATAAATATTTTTAAAGTAACTGTTTTAGATTTTTTCATTTGAAAGTTACATATTTATAAAATAAAAATCTAAAATCTTATTAAAAGTTGAAAGAATTTTCCTTCTTCAATTACCAGTTGTATGCATATTATATCATTTCCATATCTAGACAGACAGACGAATAAATAAAACAATTTTCCTCATATATTTTTATTTTTTCTAACAAGATTCCATAAAAGAAGCAACCGCCCTGGAGTCATGCTAAATGCACTATTTAAAACACAAAAATATTGGTCTGTCGCTGTTGGTTAATTTCATTCTTCTTTTCTCCTCTATTCTTCTACGAAATAATTGCAACGCTACAAAATGTAAAGTGTATTCCCATGCAATCCCTTTTGATAAAGGATTACCGAAAACTTTTTGTATATTTCAATTTTAACTCAGTCGAGTCCGTCAGTTTCCTCTGAAACTAGAAAAGAGTCCATAGATTTTCAGCACTACGAGTGTAGTGAATGAAAAATGCAATTATGATTCGTTTTTCCTTGGCTTTAGATTATTTTATACGAAATTTTTGAAAATGCATTTTCAAATGTAAATGTGAAAAATAAAAAAGAAATGTATCCCTGTTTGTTGTGTCTGACAGGATTTTTCCTTGTAAAAGAAATAGAAGAACTGAAATTACAAAAAAAAAAAAAACACAAAACACTGGCAGGACAGGACACACCATTTCATTACACGAAAATCAAAAAGAAAACAAAAAATAATATCAAAATCCCTTTAGTTTGAACGCCGTGAAAATTACATACTAAAAAACACCTTCAGTCCTTTTTGGAAATGGATTCCCTTTAACCTACCGGACATGATTTTTTAAGTCTCACACCAAATGGAAGTTTCTTTTTTTTTTGTTTGTCTTTATTCAACTTATTTGGGTGCTTTCGTGATTTTATTTTAATAAGTGGAAGGAGTCAAAGGATTATAAAGGGCTGTTTTTTATTTCTTTTTTGATTACCTGCTTCCACGCAGCTTGTGTAAAGAAGTTTTTCGGCGGGATATTCATAGGGTACAAAGGACATAAAAGCACACCAATTGAATGGACATGGTTGAAGGAATGTATGTATGTATATATTTTATAACAAAATCTACACAACTACTTTAACTCTATATTTGATAAGCTATAGTAATGATAAAGGTTTCATATATAGAATTGTATTATATTCTTAATTTATAACTACGTACTAAGCGAAAGGATTTTTGTTTTTTAATGAAAGGTTAGAAAATTGAGGCATATCTTACCATATTGTTTTGTTCGGACGGGTATTGGGGGTGTGGTAGCTCCTTCTCCACGTTGAGAACGTGCAGCCAGCCATATATAGTACAATGTGTCAGGATACAAACCATCAAGCGTATACGATTCTGTATTAGATATACGTCTGCAAAAAATATACGAATTAACAATAGTAAAAATAGTTTTCCAGAGAGCAAGTTGGATAAGATATAATCTAGATTGGATTGATCTTCCTTCAACCGGTAACATCCTCGAGTGTACTTTGACCGAAAAAATGGTACTTGTCTTCTAACTTTGATGATACATATGTACCTATGTATGTGCACGATTTTTTTAAACAAATGCCGCCACTTTAAGTTGCGAAGTTGCAGCTAGTTTCGATGTAGTGTAAAATGGCTAGTTGTCTTGGCTTTAGTTATCCAATATATTTGTATGGTATATTTCAGGATTAATGGTGTCCTTAGGTTCTATTTCGTTCCGAATGCTTTACTGCTAAATAGAAACCCTTTTTTAGCCTTTCTACTGTTAATGTGTATTTTGCACAGAAATAATTAATAATTCGACTTGCGGTGCATTTCAAACCTTGCGATACAGGATTGAGTTCAGATATTAAGATTAGATTTCTCTCGGTCTAAAACCACTGCTAAAAGTGCAACAATGAATATTTCTTTCCTCAGAAAATACAATTTAAAATTTTATAAATTTTAATTCAATTGAAAATAGAAGTTCAATTATTTACTACATTCCTGTAATAGTTTTTCTTTTAAACAAAAGTTGTTTTTTCGGGCTTGATGATGCTTAATGGTTTTCATTAGGCAACGGTTAACGGTTGGTAACATATCATAAGAATTAGAAACCTCAGGATTTCGTTAAGTAGGTACATAGTACATATTAGTCGTACACAGTTTGATTAGTCGTAATTGAATATCTAATTAAGTTTGCTCCTCTTGTACTTTTTTCCATTTTGTAGACAGCAGTATTAAACATTGTAATTAACGTTACGAACATTTTGTATGTTCTCGTGTATCTTGACTCGTTTAAAATCATTTTAAAGTCAAAGTAATTCAAGAATCCCTCTGAAAGGTCGTTGACCTTTGAAGTGCTTCATAACTACCGTGTCTCCTTTTCGTTTATCAACAAAGTTTGTGGCATTTTTTGTTTTGCTTAACTTAAAAAGCATTGTATAGTTTGTACAGCTTTTGAGTGGATTTCAAATGCGAAACTATAACTATTTATGCATAGCCATTTCCTTCAGAGTTTGTATTTTGTTACGAAAGTGCTCTATTGATTTGATTTGACTTCAAAAACATCAGGGATTGGCATTACATGTTTAAGACAAAGTTAAAAATGGGTTCATATTCTGACGGAAAGATACCGAACTGCAAGAAATAAAATATTAACAAGATACTCGCTCATTATTCATCCAACTCGATTTAAATAATCCATCTCCACTTTCTCTCGTCGTTCAGTCACCTGAACTATATTTCAAAAATACTTACTTATGATGATCCTGATTTGCATACGTATCATTCCAGTATAGCTCATAATGGACAATATTCTCACTGGAATGTGTCGGCTTCGACCATTGCAGTGTAACTGCGGTCTCACCGATATCGGTTGCCCGGAAATTACTCGGCTGCGATGGGACACCTGCGAATTCCATCGTTCATATGTGTGCATCATATTTCCAAAGTGTTGATTGAATGTTGATGTTGCATTGATGATGACGATGATGACCATGTCCATTTCATCGATGCGTCGATGATGATGATGATGATTGCGGAAATTGAATAGAAACCGAAGAAAAAAAAAAAAAAAAGAAAACAGAGAGAAAAAACACATAAATTCAATTCAACCAACAAGCAAATCGGAAATGAAATAATTTTCACTTAAATACAATACAATTTAAATATATACCATGGCCAGGACTACTGGCTGCTCCTTTTATCTTTTCGTATACAAATTTCTCCCAGCATACACGCACCGCGTTTACACAAATTTAATCAATAATTTCCATACTATAAATTTTTCATTGGAGGCTTCTCGCATGCACTTTTCACACGGTTTGCAGCTTAACGTGAGATAAAAAAAAAATCCCTGGCAGATTTATGGCTGTGAATCAGCCTTAATTAATGTAATTTACTTCCTTTCCCCCAAAAAAGGACTCGTTTCCCAGTTACAATGGAACATAATCATCGTCGAAGCGTATCCTACCGGCACAAGCAAGGATGCAAGAAAGGCAACATTTTTTTTAATTGTGTCACTTAAACGCAACATCGTATGATTATCTCGCGCGTAATGTGGAGCTGGGTTTTGGTTTATTTTTTTTTGTAAGTGTAACAGAAATAAAATTTTAAAATTTCCCAAAAGTAATTAATGTTACGAGGAAAATTCTGAACTTGAGATCCTCGTGAATAATACTCATATTGAACACGTTCACTTGCACTTTATTTTATTTATTTAATCTGTGTACATGCTCTCAAATAAAGGAGCTTGTATTGCAATGTCAGCAATTTGGCGCTTGGTCAGGACATGATAACGATGAATTGTTTATAAGGTTTCATTAAAATTCATTACTTTCATTGATATTCGCTGGAGTTTATTTTAGCCCAACCTTTACTTAACCTTATGTTTAGGCTTTAATTATAAATTCGGCTTATCAGTGAATATGAATACATTTTTGTGACCCTATAGATACTTTAAGAACATAAATTTAGCTATTTCACTAATTTGTTTTATCTTTTCAGCTATTCCAGGTATGGTACCTTTATGAGCATCAAGAAGCACAATATATCATGTAAGTGAAGATTTTACTCCTACAGTTATTTATTTGTAAGTCGTTAAATTTTTTAAAGTGATGTCTATTGTAAACACTGCGCTATATACTGGGGTATAATTCTGGGGGCGAATTTTAAATCGACCAATCAATTCTGCCACACACCAAATACTTTGAATGTACTCGAAGTTTGGAGAATATTTTCCTACGAATTCGGTTGTTTAGGTACTAATATTTTGAATTAAAAAAACATTTTTAATGGAAATTGGGGTTTTTTCAAGGGTCACACTCTACTTCTTTTAAACGCTAAACTAGATGGGTATATAGAGACTATAACTATAAGGGACCCTAGACTGACGTACTTAAAGTATAATATGTAATTTAAAGTTTATGGGACTGCAGTGCGCATACTAAAATTAATTGGCGCAACAGGTTTATTTCTCACCTCTTGTGTTCTGAAAAACTTTTAGGTGTTGCCTAGGTCTCGAACTACGAACCTCTAACTCCGTAGTCTTACACACTAGCTACTGAAATCCCAACGGTCACATTGGTTTGTGGTTTTTCTAAAAATTTTAAAGGGCTTTTGCGTTATTAATTTGTTTTTCTTGCTTACTTAAGGGCATGGTTCTGGGTTATGTAAGAAAAAAGCACTGATTTGGCTAGCTCTATGATTTAAATTGTTTCAACAATTTCACCAATCGTAGATGACCAGATAAATCTGCCCCAAGCTGAATCAGATACACCTCGATCTATCAGACAAAAACATACGCTTAAAGTAGTTATCATAGTAGATGTAATTACAAGTCTTTGTACAAGAACGTGCTAGGTTCGCAAAGATTGCTCGTAGGTATTTACTTCTGCGATAACTAAGGTAAACTGATTACACTTTATATTAAGTACGGTACCTTAACTGGCCTAAGTCATGCTGCCAATGGAGCCTATCACGGGTAGAGACCTAGCTATCCATTCTCCATTAAAACCAGTGTGTACTGTATAGTGAGAAGATATAAAATTCAGTTATGATTTAACACCTAGTGAAAACTTAATCGCCACTGGACAATAGCATGTGAACTTCCTGGCAGCCGAAAGTATGTACCAAAATCAAAAGCAACACACTTTGAAGATAAAATAATGAATAATAAATATTTCTAAAATTTGATTTTAAATTGATGAAGGAATTGTCCCTTCAACGTTCACATTTATGGCTTAAACCAATCCAATATTATTAAGGCCGGAACTTAAAACGCAACTTAGTGCAAGCTTTCTTAAATAGCTTTTTCATTCACTTTAGACACACAAAACTCCTTTAATTCTTCTCTCTTGCCTTAGATTTCAAAATTCTCATTGCAGTGTGTAAGTCGTAGAAAGTCTATGACTACTCGCGGAATGATTTATTCTAATTTCTCAGCAGCTTGCAATTGTTATTGATTGTATTACTTTTACCTTCCACAAAGTACTCTTTTAAATAATTTATGTGGGATTTTATCAGAATTATCAAACTAGCCTTTTCCCTAAAGCTAAACGTGGTCAAAGTTTCTCAATAACCAGCCAACCCATCCTATCATAATAAAGTTTGCAATACAAATATCCAACTTCAGCTTGGATTATGCAATAAATTTACTTATTTGCCCGCAAAAAATACCCTCCTTCCCAAAATACTTTTGCATTTCGTTCTTTTTTTTTACCAAAATCCTCTGGCAACAAAAAGTCTCATTCTTTATTTTATTTAAGGACTCCAGTGCTTAGAAATCTGCATACGAAATAGATAAATGCGCCCCTCATTCTACGTATACGAGTGTTTTGGATTATTTTTTGTCTCTACTTTAAAATTCAAACTACTTCTTCGTCCTTACCTTGTTGTGTTTTCACCTGTACCGGAGTGGACATCGGACCGGCACCCATAGATGTAAACGCTTGTACACGTACCGTGTAAATAGCGTGCGGTGTCAATTCGGATATTGTTGTTAACTCACTATTGTCAACCATTTGTGAATCCCAAGATGCCTCTGGTTGATTAGAATTTGTCGTGTAATATACTTTGTAACCCTGAGTAGAAGAGGGATAGAAATAGAAAGGTATTGGTAAATTATTCACAGCACAAGATGGAGAATAGATTAGGTTATAAAGGAGATAGTAGTTTGAGGTTTCCAGCTGGTGGATGGCTTCAATCTCGTGCACGGTAACTGTCAGTGTTCATATTGATTTCGAAGGAATGTTTGAAATAGGAATTATGCGAATAATGATGCGACCCGAATGGAGAAGATGGAGAGAGATAGAGATAGAAATACGATGATGTTGACATGTAATGAAATTGACATATTGATTGAAAACTAAGATGTCTGGCGTGACAAATTCCATGAGGAATTGCGGTGGGGGTGGTTAATGGTGGTTGTGAATATCGAAAATAGGAAATAAACGAAGTTGAAGTGGAGGTAGACAACCAGCAATGTCGATAAGTTGCGACAAGAATTTCGTGTCATTCAAATTGAAATATTTTTGACAGGGAGATAAGGAGCAGACATTTCGCGTTACTACCGTGACATTAAATCCTGTGTGACAGTCCTTTAAATTACCAATAGCGATGATGAGATTGTACCTACAATGGACATTAAGGAATTTCTATTTTAGTGGTTCATGGTACTCATTTAAGTTTGAAAAGATTTTTGGTACAATCAAGGTTCCATCGAGAGGAATTTGTGTCCTCTTTTGACAGCTAATATGGTTCGTAAATGGTTTCTCTTTAAGGAATAATCAGAACGCATCTGCACAAACCTGTTCTCTGTGAGTTGGGATAATGCATCAGTATTGGTATTCTTCTAGAAGCACTCTTTAGTGGGACCGTGCCTCGTACTTTTTCAAAAATAATACACTTGCCAGATACTTTATCTAAAGTATAAAAATACAATAGAACATATTGCCAACTCAAACTTCTTACCACTTCTGTCTAAGGACATCAAATCATTAGTTTTGTTACCTCGACTGTTATCACTTCATTCCCAAACAACACAATGTCACTTTAGCTGTCATTCTCCACTTTGATTATTCTATTCTTTTCGTACAAAATACGAAAAAATAAAATTCAGAATACGAATTGTATTCCCATCCATTGCCCATCACATTCATTGGAAATTCAATAATACACTTGGAACACAATAGATGGTTGGAGGATAACAACAAATTGAGAATAAAAAAAAAAGTAAAGAAAACGAATCCTTACATATACACAACAGACAGACAGACACAAATCTCGAATTTTATCGAACTCTATTGATTCACAATTGAAACTCAATTCACCTTTAGATTCGTAGAAGCGTAGGACGTAGGAAGTTCAAAAGGAGCACACAGGACAATTGTATAATCATTTGGAAAGGAAGGAATCTCTCATACACATACACAGATAACAGGAATAAGGTTACCTTAACAATAACAATATGAATAGAAGTTTAACGGTATCATCGTATACATTTCCATTGAAATTCTACCTTAAGTGGAATGGAGAACGAGAGATTGACATAGGACTAAGAGGATACATAGAGATATGGAGAAATTGGGCATTCTTTTTTTTTTCTCATGCATTACACCCACTCACGGTCGATACTCACAGTCACTTGTCCATTCGGTGTCTCAGGTGGTTCCCATGTAATGACCATTGTCGATGAGCTTAATGGTCTGACTTGTACATTTCTAGGTGCGCTTTCCATTTCTAGAAAAAAAAAGGAAAAAAGAAAAAATATTAGTATAGTTATATACAGCACAGGATGTAAGAAGGAATATCGAACAATCACAGTTCAATTGTGTAAGGGATACTGGTATTCCATTCCAAGGCAAAAAGTTCGATTCGTTTGCATTGAATTTAGTTAAAAGTGAAGATGAAAATTTAATTGAGAAGACTACACAGCCTCGGTGTTGTTTGTATCTCGAATAAGGGGATTTGTGGATTTTCTCCGTAAATTGAATAATAATTTGCTTTTCGTAAATTTTGCACATTGTTTTGGACATACAGTTTTGAAATTGAGTTTAAGGGTATTTCGATTAGGAATTTTCGAGAACGATGTGGATAGCATCGAGTGACCATTTTACATCCGGGTTGTTTAATTAAATGACATAAATAAAGATATTGATATTTGTGGACTTCGAGTTGTGCCAACAGGAAGTTTCAGTTTTCGAACAGAAGTGACTACGCCTCTGGAAAATTTCAACTTGACAGGAGCAGTTGATGTCTGCTTGTTATTTGTTAATGTTATAAAGTTAAATAAGCCAAACCTAAAATGACAAAGTACGATACTGTCAACTGCAGTTGTCACTTAAAAAAAACTAAATTTTCATAATTGACAGATTTTAAGTATTCACAAGGTTGAGCTTTCAGCTGCCTTATTCTGCTGTTGATGTATTTATTAGACACTCTTTCGTTTTAGAGTTGAAACTCCTAGCTTCTTGCTACGTGTGAGGCTGAGTTAGTAAGGAGAAGCTCGGAGATATTACTTCCAAACTGAACGTTAAACCGCATGTTTTCTAAAGTCACGCGGGGTTTATGGGTTTTAACTTCGAAGTTTTTCGTCTGGACCAGGACTTCTTACGACGGGGCCCAAATTGGTACATGCAGAGTAAGCTTAAAATATGTTTGACTTTTTGATAGCTACGCCAACCTATTCCGAATTGATTAAGGGGTTTCTACTCGCTGTTTGTTGACATATCGATTTTTTATTGTTTTGGAGAATCTGAGTGATGGAAGCAGGATGGTAGCCAGTTGTCTCCCTACACAGGGGGTTTTAATGCCACATTTTTCGTTCCAGTGTTTTTAAATATGCCGTTTCTTTCTCAGTGCTTTCATCTACCTCCTTTACGAGGCTGTCCTGAATGTGTCCTCTAGTTGGAGTTCAGGGTTCGAATGTCATATTTGCTTTTCCTTTTAAAGTCGAGCTCTGAAAGAGACCAAAACACAAACCTGATGTTTTTTCCCGTTTCTCTCCGCACTTATGTACATATGTACATACATACATACATACAACATGTTTGATCCGTGGATTGTACGGCACAAGTATGAAATGAGGAGGGAAATAGAATACATTTTTGTAATACAGTCCTTTTTTGATACCCAGGTGACGTGAGTTTCTTACTGCTTTGCAATACCTATTTTCTACACTTTTTCTTTCCTCACTTATGTGAAAAAGTTGTCCATAACTAGTCGCGCCAAATTCAACCTCAGTGTTTTAAGGGTAATTGAACAGATTTCAACATAACCTGAAGCTTAATTGAGCTTAGTTTCAGAACACTCCTTCAAAATTCTACCTTCCAAAACTATTTGAATGTAATCGCTCGTCCAAATTAAACTATAGTTTCGCTAACTATCGTGATGAAGCTGCACCATTACCATTTATGAACCCAGAGAATTTTCAACCGGTCTTCTTTCGTCCTGCCACATCCTTCACATAATAATAATAATAATCATCATCATCATCATCATCATCCACTTGAATTGATTGGCAATTAAATTCGCAAAAACACAACTTGGCGCGGAAATTTTCCGTCATCGAAACTTTTCCTCTTTTCATCATTAGACGGCAAATCCTCCAACTTCCTCTCGTTCAGCGAAACTCTTCCTGTCTTTCCCTTACTCGCTTCGATAATAGCCTTGCAATCAAGAAGTTGGCTTTTGCCAAGAGTTTGACACAACTTAACTTAAACATTTCCAGAGTGTAAATTGAAAGCGCACTTACTGGTACCGCCCACCGACCGACATCATCATTACTGCCTTCATAAGGATATACCGTATCCTGGTGTAATAATTTTCCTCTTAATATTATCCGATATGTAGGGATTCTCTTGGCTTTTAATACTCTTCTTCCTTTTCTTACCACGAATATTCAAAACAGTTATAACTCCCTAAGTTACAAAAAAAAAAAAAAAAAATACACCGGATCTCAATATTTTGAGGTTTATATCAGGAATCGACAATCATCAGGATGTGGTATAGCTCCGGCTGAAGGGGATTATTACGAGTCTTCTTTTAACGATATGTAATGTTTATTCGTTAATCGAATACTTCAGCGCATCGAATGTGAGAGTAGAACGACCTAACCCTGTTGACTTTAATTTCGTGGCTTTTCAACACCAGTCTATCGAATCCTTTCCTCCATCACAACCATCACCACTACCGCAGGTATTCAAGTGTTTTAATAAGCAATTAATTTAATGAAGTCGAGCCAAACAACACTTGGTGTGGGAGTTAAGTTACTTCATCGCCCGGTTTGGAGTGTGTGCGTGACGGAGTCCTCCTATAATGAATAGAAATATGAGAACGATGATACCGCATTAAATTTCTCATAAAAAAAAAAACCTTCAGCAAGAAATAGGTGTTATTGTACTGTTGTCATGGGTTTCCGGTCGCTCGACTGTATACTATACGTGTATTTGCTGATTAAGTAACAAAAGGAAGTTTGGGATTATTAGGGATATTTATTTAAGCGATAGAAGTTGCAGTAAAGTAAAGTTATTTCCCGTAAAATAGATACGAAGTGTTGACTTTAATTCGTATTACAAGGACTTCAAGTATTTATAACAAATATGTATAACTTATTTCAGTACATAATTCCTGAGTTACTCAGATTAGTCTCTAAGGATTTTAATGAAACTTTACTTCCAGTTTATTTGTGATCCAGTTGGAGTCTATGGTAGACTTTGTCAGCTATAACTGATTGTTTACCCTCCACTCTATCGAATTGCCTTTATCTTAAAGTTTCTTTAAATGTCACCGATTTAAGCGAGGACCTGTCAAATAGACAATCTTTCGACGCTCATAAAAATCACTTTTATTTCATCCTCCTAAGCAAGATCCACTTCTTGTACACGTACATATACATATGGTCTTTCTTTAAGAAGTTGAAGTACAAATTTCGATGTAAGATGTCCACTTTGGCTTCTGATCATCCTTTTGCGGAAAATTTATATGACGTTTTCTTACGATTGCGGCTCGATATCGCTTTAGGAAATGTCCCTAAAGTCTTAACAATTTCTATGCTCCCTCGAAATCGTTCCATTTTCTGTGAGCGTGAATTTGTTACTTGACAGATGTCAAAGGATAACAGTTTAACTTTGACAACGGAAAAACACCGCGAAATGCAAAATAAAACCTGTTAATGGATAGCGAAATGGCAAAATGTCGTTGTTATTACAGTTAAAGGATAAATGAATATGTTTTCTGGTTGCCTGTTCTCTATGTGTTTCATACATATAGATATGCACATATGTACAACCAAAGTTCCACACCATGTCTATTTTATTATTTACGCTTCTTTATGGAAACGCTTAAAATCGGTAACCTGTTTCGAACATTCCCGTCATACAAACCAATCAAGACCACAATTCTGGCGAAAAGCGTTGATTTCAGTCAATTTCATCCGAAATGTGTGACCATGCATCTGGTTATCTACCTATCCGACGAATTTTTGTGTATCTCAAAGCACAAACAAATATTAAATGAGGATTTGGGTGCACACCAGCAGATGTGCACTTGCTGCGTTTTATGTTCTCTTATTTATATTTCATCACGTAAGTGCCCCCGAGCCAAAAATATTCATCAAACGTTTCACAGACTGGTTCTGGAACCCATTGTGGATGTCTATTGAATAAACAACAAATCCAAAACTACTACAAAACATTGGGTATTTAAGCTACGCAGGTACCCATCTATCGTGTTACGCAACTACGAGTCTGAAATAGAATAAACTCTACGGGAGCTGGATAGTAATTTGAATATTTTTTCTGCAGTAACAGAGAGAGACAACAGACAACAAACGGCCGACGGGTCATAATTGTAATAATGCTCGAAATTAAAAATTACCATTAACAACAGTAGATACATATGGATTGCCGGAGAGATAGATTTCCAAATGACCTTTGTTAAGTTTTTAATTTGTTTTTTTTTTTTTTTTTTGGAAACCAATGGCAGGACTGCAACCTTTGGTTGGGTGCTGTCCAGGCAGCACTGGGCAGAGGATAACATTTGCATCTATAATGTATTTAATTGATTTTGTAACTACGAATAGAGTTATTTTCCAATCGGGTGGTGGTAGCAAAGGCTTATAGTTTGTTGTGCTGGACAAATTTATTTGCCCATACTTAGTTTCGTTGGAAGTTTATTTGATTGGGTGGGGTTCCGGGTGCTGCCGCATTAGTTATTTCTCGCGGGTACAAATATAGTATGTGTACACAGATAGTATATCGCTGAATCTCTCTGCATTTTGGACTCGTTTGTTCAAATAAAATTTAGACAAATGTGAGTGGAAATTTTACGAGCCAGAAATGTATAAACACAACAATTTTGGGTAGATTTTGTTGTCGACTTTTTGTGGTAATGCTGCTCGTATTTGAACATAATTAGGTAATTGTTTCGGAGAAGCGTATCACAATTTATGTGCATACATTTGAAACACGTTAAAACTAAAATGTTTATTCTGATGATGGTACTACCTCAACTAGAAACCAAACAAATATTTAGTTAAACAAGTTTTTTTCCAATTACAAAAATTTCCACTCTATGTGCGTTGGATACTAACGAAGGCTATTAATATCCATATCACCTGTGCAGATGTGCTGCAAATGTGATGCCAACTTTAACTAGCAAAGTCATGCTAACCTCATCAATAATAGTAAAAGTTTGTCAAGCGACAATATTATCTAAGTATTGGATGGTTCTATTGTCCTGTGCAAACTGTACTCTTTTTGATTAGAGTCTGACTGATATTTTAAATATGAGACCTTAGGAGAGATTTGACAGAAATAGAACAATGTCTGTCCTTATTTGTAAAAGACCCTAAGTCGGCTTTTTCACAACCATTCGTCTTCTGTTCTTTGGAATAATCCTTCTGTTTAAAGTCGTGTCCAAAGCGCAGTTTGTTATTTGAGCCTTTCACGATACTCTCGAGTGTTTGTCAAACAATCGCGAGAGCTGGGCCCGTGAAATAAAATTAAGGTGTTGTTTTGGGATTGAACCTGGAGCCCCTTGGTCCGAAGTGCAACGCTCTAATTACTGGACCCACGGCGCCAAGAACATAACTGCAACCACTAAATTCCTCATGTTCTTGCTTAAATACGAACTCTTTGCAAGAGTATAGATCATAGCACGCTTTTAAGGCACTTGATATATCTATGGCGCTATTACGTGCCTCAATATAGCTTCAATATTGTAAGGAGCGACTCAAAATGATTCATCTAAGTACACTTATATTAATCGTTTCAAGTTTGAAAAAGTTTGCTTCTCAAGGGTTAATCTTAGGTCAAAGTCACTTTAAACGCAAACTTAGTTCTGTCCACTGTTCATTTCTTTTCTCCTTGCTTAATGCCACAAAAAAATACGAGGTAAGCAGGGTGCATAACCTTTTATTACACCCTCCATAAAACTTCGACTCTGGTTGACATGCATTCACGGTGTTGGACGAAATAAAAACATTAACTTGACCTGCTTTTCAACCCTCCTTTTCGCTATTCTCACCCCTTTTTATTCAAAGCTACATCAATTAACAATTGAAAATATACGCAAGAAGAAGAAGAAAAAAATATCACAATGTAACAATGATTTCCGAAAAACTTAACCTATAAAAATGCGTTCAACCAAGCACTGGCAGAGAACCGAAAATCAGGTTAAATTACAACTTCTCTAATCCCTGCAGAGAGGGTTATGGGCTACTTCACGACGACGCTATTCCACTCTGCAACCACTCAACTTTCGGAGGAACTACACCATAAACCGGGGCATCTACCCCCATATAAATACATATAGCCTGTACTAAAGTGTGCCATGTGTGTTCGTTCTATGTATGCCACCCCACATCCTGTACAAGTTCTTGGTTTATGCATGTACGTACGCTCCATTCACACACACTTGTCCTTAATGGCCAATCGATAATTGCATTTCGTTTAAATACGAAGGATAGTCACAGATCGGAAGTAAACTATCCTCGTTCTTTCTTCGTTCGTAGCTCTGCAAGACGTCCTGCATCTAAATATCGAATTGAATTGGAAAGTTCGGGCGCATGGATACAGTGGAAAGATTATGCGAAGCTTTATGTATGCAAGCTATCCGATATGTAATTTCTGATGCAATTTTATGGTAGATTCTAACCATTAAACAAAAGTACTCGTGGCTGAGCCAATAGCTTACTCCTTGGTCATGAATCGAAATCGAAACTTTTGGTAGGGAAGGAAACTTCATTTGGAATTATTGGTTACGCGCCCGTGATGCGAATAATTTCACATGGCAAGCAGGGGAAATCGTGGTGGCTTGGGTACAGATTTGGTTTAAAAATTTAATGGAAGGGTCATAATCACTAGGCAAACGGTTTGCTTTTGTGCATGAGAGTAGGTCATCTACAGGCATTGTTCAAAGCCGGAATACATTTCGTTTTCTTTTTCATTTCCTCCATTTTTTGGTTTTTTTTTTCTAGTCTAGCTTTCAGATGTCGGTGGGCTAATCATTAACAGTTTGTCAAGGACCTAATATTTTGACCGTCTCTGGAAAAAATGTCTGTTGATATCTTTCGAATCTTGAAAAAAGTTAGGTTATTCTGTTCTATTCCAGAATGCATGCTAGAACCTGTATCTAAAATACAATGAAATATGTAATAAGACGGTGCAAATAGATGGCACAATCAACTTTCTAACTTAAAGACTTCAACTGCGACACAAACGTAATAATCTATGATTGTGAATGCTCTCCACTTTCCTTATTATATTGCTGCCGCCAATTATTTGAACGTTTTATGAAAAGTCTTTCCATTGCTGCAACGAATATTGAATTTCCTTAGTCTTGTGTACTTCGATTCACAAAAAAAAAGAGCATCTCTAGCGTCGTACTCAAACAGAAACGTGCTCAAAACTTCAATCGTCATTCGTAACCAGCAGCACAGCAGAATTTCGAAAATTCCAAATAATGTTGCCATATTAAGGATCCCACAAAAGGCATCTCAAAAACGGATATCGTATTAATATGATGGGCTCTATATCTAACCATTCTGAGAATCGTTTTACCATTGTTTTCTCCAGCAATTCGATTCGATTCGCATGGCTTCGGCTTTCAAGGAACACCACCAGCAGGAGGTAACAGTAGCAGCAGCAAAACTAGTGGAAATTCTTGTAGTTTTGATGCAAAAACTAGGCACGAAGTGGTGACCTGCATTTCTGACAGCAACCACAAGAAGCTCCATATATATCAACGTTGTGAAAGGAGAATATCTATGTATGTATACACCAGTTCCAAGTGTGGTGGCTTCTTTTTGTTGAGCATAGGTAGATATTCTCGAATTGTTATGCGTAATGTTTGCTTGAAAACTTTTAGTGAGCCAATTATCCTTATCGCTTTCGATTTTGAACACACATACTCAAACAGAAACCAAACGAAGACCGTAGAGGAGGAACATTCCTTAAATACATTTAAGCCACATGGTGGCGTATAGATGTATGTATGTTCATATGTAGGTATATACTACATACATGCTACCTTGAATGACTGAAGTTGTCACGTAGGAATGGAATCGAACCGATATATGTACGTGGGGAAAATTCTACAATTTTTTTTCTACTTACTTGCACCTCCAAATGTAAAGTCACCTAAAGGATATGCATGGAATAAGAGGAAAAAAAGAGAGAAGAAAACAAACATATATAGAAATGGTGACGAATTTGAGAATTATAGAAAAAAAAACAAAATTGCAAACACAAAGCGAAAAATAAATCGTGATTGTAATTTAAGCAAGTGTCACGAGCGCCTAGTCAAGACTAAAATTCTGATTTTTTTGGTCTACGCAGATGAATTCGAGAATCAATTACATTACAAACAGTGTAGGGTGTCTACTTCACTATGGAAGGTAATATACTAAACGCTTCATATTGTACACAATTCAATGTACTGAACATAAAATGTTTTATGTACACTATTTACAGAGTGAATTGCACAATAAATAGGTATTTTCAATGTAAAAACATTCAAACTTTCTTTGTTTTAAGAAGTCCACGATGGTCGTCCAGTTCAGTATCATGTCTGTTACTATACCCTTCAAGGACTTAGCCCAATTCATTTTGATGTGTCATAACTGATTTTGTAACAAGATGCTAATTTGTGATATACTCACGATGTTTTGCATTACTACAGTGAAGGTGAATTGAAATTCGGTGATCAGTGATTTTTTCTTAAACTGACCAGAAGTGCGAAACCACAACCAGGGCCCTGTTTCAACCTACAATCACGATTTAAAACTCACTAAAGATTCAACAAAATTAAGAGCTGAACCAAAAAACAAATGAAAAATTAAAAAACAAAAACAAAAAACTCCTGTTTTTCGTTACCAGACCGAATCCACAAAAGAGCAAGCATGAGAGGATAAAAAGAAAAAACAAAATACGTTTTAAAATTTTCATCTTTATAAAAATTTATTTATCAAATTTTCAAAACTTACCAGTCTCACCGGTGGTACAAGTCGCTGGGACGGACGGCGGTCCCCGACCAATATTATTCACAGCAATCACATAAAATTCATACTCAGTGTAAGGACTCAGCGCTCGAACAACATAAAACATTGTTATAATACCACTGATTTCACTGAATGCCTAAAAAAAACAAACAAAAAATATTAATTTAAGAGAAAAACATAAATACTAGACAGGACATATAAAAATGGTCTACATTCTTGACTCCTCCACATTTAATTTATTCATCTGAATAGTCCTCGCCGTCGTTCTCCATACCGTTTCTTGTTTTTTTTTTTCGTGTATTTGAGAGTACGGCATTGAGAAACTAATTAAAAATCTTTTATAGTTCATTTTCTATCTATTTTAGCTATGTCCATTTGTTGGGGATTTTTTAATAAAACAACATTTTTTCTTCTGTCTCCCTCTGTGTCTGGGCACATCCCTTACCTGATTAGCATTTTTGGGTTTGTACTGTATAACATAATATTGTAGATCCTCTGGACCCTTATAAGACCATTCTAGCCGTACAGATGTCGCCGTAACTTCAGAGATTTGAACATCTGTCGGTGCGGTTGGAAGAGCTATAACAAAAAAAAAATCGTTAATTTGCTTTGGTGAAATAATTCTTTAACTCACATTGCACTTTAACAACGGCTACGGCTTCGATTTGTCCCAAGGACGATGCAGCAATACATGTGTAGTTTGAACTTTGTTGAATATTGCTCAGTTGAAGGACATTGCGACCAATTGGAATTTCATTTTCTGGTGTTAGATCTTGAGCGCCTAGTGTACGTGTACATGAGAATACAAATGAAAATTGTGATGAGTTTAGAAAAGAAAAAAGGTGAAGGCTGCTTACCTTTCATCCATTTGACATGAGGCATCGGTGATCCCACTGCTATGCAGGATAAATTTAAACTAGCACCTAACATGACTTCATTGATTTGCTCTGGTGGCCGAGAGAATGTGGGTGGAACGCGTCGAACTTTCACATACAAATTGGTGGCCTTTGAGTGTTCAGTACCAACAGAATTCTCGGCAACACATTCGTATTTGCCTTGGTCTTCTTCTCGACTATTTTCGATTTGGAGTGCTCCTAAAAATTAAAGCAAAAATAAGGTTATTTATATATAAATATATATGTATGCATATCGATTTCAATGTTTGTTTTAAAGCCAGCAAGTGTTTGTATATCCTTTTTTATTTAATCTACGGTAACTGTTAGGTTGATCACTTTTTAAGTACCATAAACCATAAGTCGTGCTTGGTGCACTAGTGATTCGGTTATAAGCTCCTAACTTTAATAGCAAGTGGTGGAGTCATGGGTCGAACTACTAGGTTAGAGCTCAAAGTTTAATTCCCAAACATCACCAGTTTATTTCTTTATTTTTCATTTTCCCACCTCTTGCGAGGGTTTTTGAAGAAAAATTCGTCGTCGCTCGAGGCTTGGTAGAGAGGTGTGTCCAATCATCAAGAAATTCGCTTTTATTCCTCTCTGTAACTCTCATGATTAGAAAAAAAGCTAATAATTGAAGTTAAAGAGAATAGATCAAATTTATGAGATCGACAAGTTTAAAAGCATATTTCAAACTATTAAGCGTTAAACACTCTTTGGCATGGCCTACCTTTAATAGTGAAAAGGAGGATAGTGGGTTAGAGTTATTTGCATCGGATGAGATCGAGCTTCCAATTAGCTCTAAACTTATTCGAAGTGAGGTTGTAGTATTTTGTGGTCCTTTTTTGGTTTGTTGACTACTTCCAACAGACAGACTTATGCCCGTCACAGTTAGATCAAAGTAGATCCATTGTGATGCCCTAGGGATTGTATGTATGTATGTATGAAAAACCTATGGCTTTCGGGCCGTCCCAATGCGTTTACGAAATTATGTAGACTTTTGTTCGAGAGTTCTTTCAAGTCTTAGAAGAAATGTTCTCCTAGAATTTTGTCCTTAACTTGAGAAAGTTGTGGGCACTGCCAATGGAAGTGATGATTATCCTCATGCACACCGTTACTACACGTCTGTGTTAACTTCTATAATATTTCAAAATATTATGTCCGATAATTGTACTCACAAGAGAGGAGAAGGATTTTTTTTACTCATTTGTAGGATTCTACTGGTTCTTTGTTTGTTGTACGAGTAGATTGGCCACATTTTTCTAGTTGTAAGACATTTTATTACATCTCTCATTGCTGCTACTAGTGTTTTACTACCCAATCGCTTGTCTAAGATTCAAGTTATGTTCAGTTCAAGATATGATCTTTTTCTCGTCAGTTCATCGGCTCTTTCAATTCCCGGTACACCTTTGTCACTACCAGAACCTCCACTTGAACTGAACTGCTCCAACTCCCGTGTCTATCTTGGAGCCATCCGTGTGAATAGGTATCGATGATCTTTTACTGATGGCTGTTTTTCTTCTCCACTAAGAAACTAAGTCTTGTAAAGTCTAGACGGGGAGTTATGTCGTCTATGCATACAGTATTGCCTGCTTATTTTTCTAGCTTCCAGTATGGCTTAGTCGATGAACACTGCTTGCGACGGATGCATGTATAAATATGTGTAGGGGTTTTATGTTGACTATTGTTTCCAGGCCCATTCTAGTGGCATTTCAAATTCCGGTATTGTTCTTTTGTTGGTCTTCTTGCGGATTAACCACAAGTCTGTATTTCTTAGTTCAGGTATAAACCATGGATAAAACGTTTTCTATTTGGTCACTAAGAGTAAACAAAAATCTGTTAGAAATCAGTTACAATGTATACTTATATACGAAAATGCATGGGGAATTTATAGTGGCTCCGGTTTACATGAAGTGCTAAATATCTTTGTGGACTACCAGATCTACCTAATTGGAATAGCAAGTTAGAAGGAAGTTTGAATAGCCTTACATCCAGTTTCATGAAGTCAATTACTACCAGATTATTTTAAAATTCTTTAGATTGATTACTTCACTTCAACACAGTTCAGTTTCATTATCGAGCTTCCGTTTAGTAAGTCATTTCGATTTATTACACTACTTTGCACAATATGTTTAAGCCAGAGGCTTTAAGCACACTACCATCCCTTCACAATTATCATAAAGATAAGATGTCCATTTATATCTGCATCAAAACGTGAACTTCATAATAATAAACTTCTCTTCCAGCCATAACAATGCATTTTATCCATTCACCAATGGTCATTGGGTACATTTCAGGAGCACTAAAATTTCTATTGATCCGACGTCTGGTCCCTTGGAATGGTGTAATTTACTAAATCCTTCACCTTACCACCGACGACTTAATTCCCCATTTAAATTGTACTTATCGTAAAAATATATAGATTCCACAATGAGAATACCTTTGTTTATAAACGGGGCCAAAGTAATCCTTAAAAGCATTGACTCATAAACTGTTATGAACATTTTGAAGACTCCGTTAAAAAACCTAAAAAAAAACGAAACGTAATATTCTGCTCACAAAAGTCAAAGGTAATAGGATCGTCAATGCAGTGCGATGGTAAAGACTGGTAATCCTTGCACATTTTTTGGAAACACACCCAAAACACCCAACATGAGGTATAAAAAAACAAAGAAGGAAGATCTTCTCATGCTTCTGTTGCAATCATAAATTTAATGCTTGCGGCCATAAAACCAAATAGCAACAGCAGGAGGAACACATAAAAATCCTCCAACGGCAGGTGGGTAGAATCCTTTAGTGACACCAATAATAAAAGTAATGAAGCGTCAGGATCGCGCGCGCCATCGCCACAAATACTGAGCGAAGGGAAAACTTATTAAAAACGACACATACTCGTACATATGTATGTGTATCTGCTGCATTGTCGTATCCGTTCGGTCAGTTTTGTGCCATAATTATTGTTGGCCGCTTTTTTTCCCTCTGGTAACCCTTCCGGCTGAGCCGATAAATGATGGCGTGGCGAAAGTGCACTTGTACAACTCGATATCGACCAGCAGACAGAGAGAGAGAGAGAGAGAGAGAGCGAAGAAAAGAGAGTGTAAAACTATGATAACAAAACTGAATAAGGACCAACCAATAAATTATACGTGGTTAAGTATATTCCGCACCCCGCAGTCGAGACCATAGTGTTCGTGCTATCACCTTTCGCAGTCGGTGTAGCAGACTACATCCTGTGTAAATGGCGTGTCCTAGAGCTGAAAGTATTATTGTTTCAAGGCTAGAAAAACCTTTGCAAACGCGCTGTTGACCTTTATATCCTCATTGTGCCGGCAAAAAACATATTTGGTATGAGTGCAATATTGCGTCCTTTCTTCTTTCAATATGAATATCGAATGAGAGAAACAGAAGGCAGACAGAGGAGAGGTGAAACAAGACCAAAAAAAAAAAAAAAGAAATTAAATACCAACGGACACAAAAATAAAGAAGGATAAATGGCCCACCATAAAAAATTAATAGTCCATCGACAGTACTAAATCATTTTAATGGCGAATCCTTGTATATGTATGGTGATTTTATTTTTTCTCTCCATTTCGTTTCCGCTTCGGTTTGTGGAGGTTGGTCACCCCTTTAGGTCAGGCTACGGTTACAGTTGATGGCGTTGTGTGGTTCAGCTTCTTTTTTTTTTGTGTGTATGAATGGACAATGGTGGTCCCAAATTCAGGCGATACTATGTTTTAGTATTCATTTCTGTTGAATTTTAAAAGAGGATTCTTTGCTGCAGCTGGGAACAACTGTAGTCGAGTGTATGGCAGAGAGGAAATCCACAGAGGTGTCGATGAGTATTTATTATGGGTTTCCTAGAAACGTTGAACTTCCGAGGCATTTCTATGTGTTCGTTTGAAGTAGGCACTTTTTAAGCTCCAGATCGGGGTATCATTCGATTTTCTGTGCGGTGACCGTGACTCAGAAAAACTTTGTTACACTGTGAAGAACTTCATCTTTCCTAAACTTTGCTATTATATTTAAGCAAAGCAAGATGATTCGAACTTTTCGTTCTGGGATCACTGCCTTTTACTCAATAGGCAACAAAAACATGATCACGTTTGTATTTTCATGTGGAGAGAGCAAGTCCCTAATCTGGTACCAGCACCGCATTAAAGATGTCTCCATCCGAGGGATCCGTAATTTCGACCACAAATAGGTAAAATAAAATAATAGAACTATGATAATAGAGCTCCTTTATATAATATTTTCGACTGGAAATTTTACATTTGTAATGTTTTTTGGTTATTTTTTCAACGATTGGGCTTCAAAATCATATTTGAAAGATTTTTAGTTCACGAATGAACTAGTTCTAAACCCAGTGAACTAGTTCCCAATGACATTTCATTTTAGCTTATTTAGTCCAGTAGATCAACAAATACACGTAGTTCAGGTACACATGCAGTTCACTAAGAACAACTGAACTAAACTGAGCACTTTGCGCTTTGGTTGGGTATTGAACTAAGCCGAGCGCTCTCTGAACTGAGCTTAAACACATATACATGTAAAAATATAAATATGGATGTACGAATATAACTAAGTTTTAAAAGTTACGACACTCTTTTATTTGTTGACAATTACCGGAATAACGTAATCGTCTTTTTGTGAAGTTTATGTGCAGTGATTTGCTTTCATTAACCTTCATTCTCCATTTACAGTCGATTTCGCATTGTCCTTTCCTAATACCAACATTAGACTGTCATCAGCAAATGTTAATAAGTGCTATTCTCTAGCTCTGAAGGATCACTATTGTAGTGGAGATACAGAATAGAACTCAACAAGGTACTATATTAATTATTTTACTTCGGGATTGTTAGCTCTGCGGTTTACTACAATCTAGACTTTTAACAGATTTACATAGATTTGTTAGACTATTCTATGCTATAGTGACATTAATGCAATAACATACTGCCGAAATGGACAAAATTGAAGTGAGGACAGTGTTGCTCGCAGCAAGTCCGTAAAAGTCAGCCAATTTTCGTAGTTAACATCCATTTTTCCTTTCCCATCCTTTTGAGGAAATACACTATAAACCGGGAATAAATCCAGATCAACCAAACGCCCGTTTCCGAAAGTAACTCCACTGCTATGAATATGCATTCATACATATGTATGGCCTTGTATCTATGTACATGTATGGATGTTTTTAACAGCAAAGAGCTAAATTTTGTTTCGTTTTTTTCTCTGCTTTTCGCTTAATTGTTCCATTTTTCCACTTGCATGGAGATTAATGTCAGCATTCAGTCTCTCGGCACATGATTTTACAATTTGTAATTTTAGCATCAGGATATTAAGGTTTTTTTTTGTCGTGTTTGGTGCAAGTTAAGTGCATCGGCATTTCCTGCGCTTGCAAAGGAATTAAACGTTACTGGTTAATTCCTTAATTACCGCATGCAACATCATCACTTATCTAGTGCGGTGAGAGGTATTAAATATCGTGAAATGGCTGTTTGTGTGTGTACAGGTCTGGCTTTGATAGTTTACCACTTACACGGATTGAATGCCATTTCGCCCACCTACAAATACACCTGCCGAAGGCCAATATTCATCGGTTGTCAGTCCCAGTATTGCTATATCTTTTTTTTTTTTATTATTGTCCTACGTTTGTCGCCTTTCCGCCATTTGACTTCGACCAGAGCGTGTAATTAATGCGGATAATTAGGGCAATTTGTTATATAGACACTCTCAGAGGATAGAGGATATAGATACGATACAGCCCATACACACGCTGTGAAGGCATCAAGTCAAAGGCAGGGCCAACAGAAAAAAAAGGCATGGAATCAACTGAAAGAAAGGATGTCATTATATGGTCTGATAATGACACAAATATTCACTATATATCCCTGTGTGTGGCGTTAGCTCCTTTGAATGGTGTCTATCTAATAAATTGCGTTGTTGACAACCATTAGTGGAATTAACTTTGACGATAGCCTTTCACAAATTCACTTTTGTTCTCCTTTTGCGTTCTGTTTTGCTTCATCAAGAAGGACTTACACACAAGGAGAATAATACTGTTGAATTCTTTGACTTTGATTCTTCCCTTTTATTTGTGTGCTGAACAAGTTGTCACTCAAATTTTGGGGAATCCTAATTATTCCTGAGATTGACATACGTCTTGAAAATAAACAGAAAACATATCAGTTAATTTTGTTGGGAAGGCATTCATTTACTGTGCCGATGCGCACTGTGTAAACATCAAAATTAATAATAAAGTTGAGTATTTCCTTGATAAGTAGTTTATAGTGAGATGTGGTTGAATCTGTAATTAAAAGCGTGCATCTGTCGCAAGTGTTGTGGTTGTGGAATATTACTTTAGTTTGGTTTGGGGATGTGAAAATTGCTTTGAAAGATATTCATGAAATATATACATATATATTGGTTTAATATTTCACTGTGCATTTCCGGTTCACTTCGTACTCGTAGAAGTAAGGAAGTCGTTTAGTTTTTGCTTTGCCTAAAGCACACACATGATGGAGAGCTTAAAGCAATTTCAATTTTAAGTTTTCCGTATCAGTTTGTAGAGCGTGTCCCGTCACTTGGTTGGAAACAGAGAAGTAATAACGATACATCCTTTAGCGGAAGACTTTTGCAAAAGCAGCTACAAATCTTTAAAGTCAAGTTAAGAGAGTTTGTTAAATACTTCTTTCAATTTTTAAACTTTCTACTAGTACTGGTGTATGGACGGACACCAAGGATTTTGTATAATTCAGGCTTTTTATAGTATGGGCTAAAGATTTAGACAGGAAGAAGTCGGAACTTCATATTAATGTCTGTTTTGGACAGCTGTGTTACCAAATGGCTTGTCACATTTTAAAATAGAACTTAGAACAATATATAGTCTGGTGTAAGAACTTTAAGCAAGATGCTTTTGTTAACATTTAAGGGTTGCGATCGATGGCAGCTTTCAGAAGAGTGGCAGTGACATTTTTATTAAGTTTCATGGTGTTTCCTACTGACCGTAATTCTGGCCATTCTGGCATTCTTTTGAGGTAGGCCTTCTAAAGTTAGTAGATGATTGTGCTAAATTACTGAGCAATGCAGTTTAAAAAAATAAATATTTGGCGCAACAAGTCGATGGGACCCAGGGCCTAGTTTCTCACAACCATTCGTGTTGTGCGTGTTATATTCTTTACAAGAATGGAGGGGGCCTACTGTTTAATCTGTGTCCTAAGGGCAATTTGTTATTTGAGAAGCTTTCTCAGGACAGTTGTACTCTTGATGTTTGTCGGACGCTCGCGAGAGGATTTTGTATAATTCAGGCTTTTTATAGTATGGGCTAAAGATTTAGACAGGAAGAAGTCGGAACTTCATATTAATGTCTGTTTTGGACAGCTGTGTTACCAAATGGCTTGTCACATTTTAAAATAGAACTTAGAACAATATATAGTCTGGTGTAAGAACTTTAAGCAAGATGCTTTTGTTAACATTTAAGGGTTGCGATCGATGGCAGCTTTCAGAAGAGTGGCAGTGACATTTTTATTAAGTTTCATGGTGTTTCCTACTGACCGTAATTCTGGCCATTCTGGCATTCTTTTGAGGTAGGCCTTCTAAAGTTAGTAGATGATTGTGCTAAATTACTGAGCAATGCAGTTTAAAAAAATAAATATTTGGCGCAACAAGTCGATGGGACCCAGGGCCTAGTTTCTCACAACCATTCGTGTTGTGCGTGTTATATTCTTTACAAGAATGGAGGGGGCCTACTGTTTAATCTGTGTCCTAAGGGCAATTTGTTATTTGAGAAGCTTTCTCAGGACAGTTGTACTCTTGATGTTTGTCGGACGCTCGCGAGAGGTGGGGCCGTGAAAATACTTTTAGGTGTTCCGACTGGGATTCGAGCCTCGAACCCCTTGCTCCATAGTCCAACGCACTAACCACTGAGCCACGGCGCCACGCAATGCAGTTTAGATCAGCAAAATATTTAAGTTGTTTGGTGGTGGCAATAATTTGACATTTAGGTGTCGAAAAATATGACGTTTCGACGTTTAGCGTTAATTTTTTTTAAGGAAAAAATTCCTAATAGTTGTATGTAATGCATACAAATATTTTAATTTATCTTGGAGACAGAGTGAGGACGCTAGGCGATATCTAGAACTTCAGCTTTACGGATGCTACTGAGTAATTATTCGGTATGGAACATTCCTTAATCGAAATGATTATCAGTACCGAATACTACTGAGAATAAGTATTGAAAACGGGAGAGTTGAAGTATATTGTGCAAAAAAGGTAATCCAAAAGGATCAGCGCAAATCATGTTAGACGTTCAGGGCGAGAGGGCAAGAGAGTTTAGTAACTATGAACATATGTAGTATTAAAGTACTAAATAACAAAAACCAAATACCGATTACTGAATTTGAAGTATGTAATGACTACCATTCGTTATTCAAAAATAATCAAACTGCACAACACTGCTGTGATTGGAAGCCTGATTGATGGTGTCGTGTGTAGTCCAATATGTAGATATAGCAGATAAAGATTGGTTCTGATTTATTACTATACTATTTTTAGGTTAACTGAAGTCACGCTAAGACATTAAAAAGGCACATTTCATGCGGTGGGCCATGTAGTCCTTTCAGACGTTCGAGAGAGGTGGGACCGTGAAAGAAATATTAGGTGTTGTTGTAGGGATTGAACCTGGAACCCCTTGCTCCGTAGTCCAACGCGCTACGTTTTTATATAAAATCTGGTGTTTCAAATTTAGACATTTGTTTCAGATCGCTTGTCGAACTCGGGAAAAACTTGTTTCAAAAATTGTAGGAAAATACTTTTATAGGTTTTTTTTTTTTATAGAAAACGCCTTAACCTTCGCATTAAATCCGGAGCATTTTGTAGTCAGCCCCATTCATCCTATGGAATTCCGCAGCTATCAAAAAAGAGAAAATCTAGAGACGCTTACAAGGCTACCTTAAAATGTGTAAGTTCCACGCTTACCGTTCGATGTATAAATAGTTTTTTATAATTAAATTTGCTTGTTTTAACATTCACCATTGTACATATGAAGCCAGTCAATACCATTTTCTAAAAACCAAAACCCTCCTCTACCTTCTTATTCTAAACGAATGTATGTACCTTCTTTACTTTCGACTCATTATTCCACACAATCTGTCAATTAGTTGAGTCCACCCCATTTGAATTTCTAACCTACCTTAAAAAAGAGGATCAACCGGAAAGAAAGAAGAAAACTTTAAAATTGCATCCTTAAACGCAATTCTCCACCCATCTCACTTGAATATCTCCATCATTAATAAGGAAACCTCCATTTCATCTTACTTCCGGTGAAGTAGTGTGCATCTTTCTACCATTCCCCTCTCTACACGCCAATGCTTCCATTCAGCTGCGAACTATTCCGGAACTTATGGCATTTTTATAGGTTTTCCTTTGGTCCATACCAACGTTGTGCATCCGTCAGATTCTCTCGGTTGTCAGATACGATTTCTTCAAATCCAACCAGGAATATCAATGCAGAGGGAGCAAGAGAAAAAGAGAGAGAGAGAGTGAAATACCTTAACAGGACGTGATGGAACTGAAGGTGAGGCATAGAAAGAAAAATGACACAAAAAAAACCGTTTCCGGAGTCTGATTTACTAGGAAAGGAATAGAAAAAAAACTCAAATGGTGGTGAGGTGGGCAAAAGGTATCCCAATATCTTTGATTTTTTATGGCTACACTAGAAAGTTTCCTCTGCTGCACCTTGCCTTTTTTGTTTCTGTACATAGAACGTCATACATACTCGTATATGAGAGTTTGGTTGAAGGATATTGCAACTTAGTCTCCTCAACAACGTCTTACTACCTTTCAATGCTGAAAAAAAACAAGTCATGAGTTTACGATTTTAACACCAGGGATATGATGCATTTTTGTTGATAAGAAATCAAAAAAAAAAAAACACTTTCCAAGTCTTGAGAAACGCCTTCTCATTGAGTTCCACTTTTATTCCGATTCGCCATACCACCGCCTCGGTATATTTTTGTTGTCTCTACTCTGAGAAGTTCACAAACTCTTTAGAGCGATGAGAAATGAAATAAAAATTTCAAATGAGTACCGGGGATTTCCTTGATTTTCTTCGTATTTTTCTTGAGTTTTTCTTCGCCTTCGCCTTCACCATTATTCGTGGAGTTGAAAGAGCGAGTTGAAAGCGAACTTACTCCTTCTTTTCAGTGATGGTGATGGTGGTGTGTACATTAAACATTTAACATTCTGACTTATTGCAAGAATTTTTAATTGAAAATCCTTGCCACCACAGGAACGAAATACGATGAAAGAATTTAACAAGTGGTTTTTTTGGTTATGGGTAGTATGATGCTGGTGGTGGTTATGGGTTTGTGCGGTACCCCGGGAAATATAATCACCCAAAGACTCTCTGTGCTTTTGGTGTGATAGTGATAAAGTTTACTTACTTTGTAGGAACCGAAGAATTATTGGAAGTCTTCTGGGATATAATAAAAAGTTTTAATTGAAAATTTAAAGAAAAAAAAAAAATAAAAAAGAACGAGAATGGGAAAATCCGTGACAAACTCAAGAGAATTTTTCCCTGTACAAATATTATTTTGATTTAACACAATTTACGATTACGAGACTATAGAGTAGGAAGGGAAAATAGTTTTAGGGGACTGACATTTGGGAATTGTCGAAATGAAATTAAAAAGTTCTGGGAGATATTATTTTGCAATAAGTTTAAGTGGTGGCGATAGTCTGGGTTGAGTTGTCCAAGCTTGGCACTTATTTGACATTTAATGAGAGGACAACTAACTTTTATATATACCTACATTTTTTACATATATACATTCGTTAGTATACATGTATTACCTCACTCCCTTTACGGTATTCCTTGTTGAATCAAAAGCACTTGGAGACATTCAGAAAATCAAAAAAGCATACCAAGAAACACCACGTTTTCCTCAATCTAGTAAACCTTGTGAAGCTCGCTAATTTGTGGACGTAATCCTTCTAATGAAACTGTTGAACTTTGTCAAGCTAGGGGATCTCGTTGACTTTATCAACCAAGTGGGTCTCGTAAACTTCATGAGAGTAGCATCTACAAGACGAAGTGCACTTCTTCGTGTACTTCGCTGGCTAAGTGAATATTGTCTACCTCGTGGACTTAGTGTAGGAATCCAGTTAAAGGAACTCGCTGACCTCGTGCATCTCATTAGGCTATTGTAAATTGTCGACCTCGGATCTAGCCGATTTCGTAGGACTAGTGAACCTCGTGGACATACATAGTGGATCTCGTCAACTTAGTAGAGCCCAGACCTAGACGTAGTGAACCTTGGACCAAGTAGGTTTCGTTATACTATTGGACATAGTCGACATAGTGGATCTTGGACCTAGTGAATCTCATTCTCCTATTGTATCTAGTCGACTCGACGTGTGGACTTAGATCTAGTAGATTTCGGTGGGCTATTCAACCGTCTTTATGTCGGACTTAATGGATCTCGTTGGCCTATTAGACCTAGTCGACATAGTGAACCTCGTCGATATAGTGGACTTCCAACCTAGTGGATCTCGTTGGTTTATTGGACCTGGTTGACGTAGTGGACCTCGTCGACCTAGTAAACCTCGGAGCTAGTGGATCACGTTGACATAGTAGTGAAGTCAACGGGGGTCAGGACTTAGGCGAGGTACGTGCCTTTTAAAAACTTCCCACTGTGATTTACTCATTAAACTAGTTGTCACAATTTTGATTTGTATTTGTAGCAAGCTAGGCCTACAAAAGTAGTACACAACAATTGTGTGCTCGGGTGCTCGGTTTCGGGTGTGGTCCCATCTATACTGCTTGGTATTGAGTTAGCATAGCCACGCCTACAATTTGTATTTGTAGCAAGCTAGGCCTACAAAAGTAGTACACAACAATTGTGTGCTCGGGTGCTCGGTTTCGGGTGTGGTCCCATCTATACTGCTTGGTATTGAGTTAGCATAGCCACGCCTACAATTTGTAGACATCATAAATGTACTTGATCTGAAGAACTTTCATTTTGAACACCAACTCACAAAAGATAACCCAAAGAAAATTGCTTAACCACCAAGTAAATGGGAAATCGTTCAAATTGCCTGACAACTCGTACATGGTCATTACTATCAAAAGCCAAACTGACTCAGTGCAATTTTTACAGACCACAGAAGGACGAGGGAATGCCAACCTAAGAGAGAGAAAAAAAAAAGAAAGATTAACAATATCCGGAAATATAAGAAAAATATCCTTATGCATCCTGGTTTCTATAGAAACTCAAAAGACCAGACCATATCTCGTCGAACGAAAAGCAAAATGAACATTTAAGATAGAAAATTCCTGGCACGCAGAACAGAACCAAGGACGAAAAACTACTTCAAAATGTAAAAGGAAAGAAAATACCACACTTCATTTTACCTTGCAAAGAATGGGTACTTTTTTCTTGTCTTGCTCTGGGCTGGTGGGAGCGGCAGTCAATGATAATTGTACCCTGGTTGTGTGTAGGATGTTGTCAATCTCGGCATTTGCTGCTGGGAGTTCGAATATTCGCATTTCTTCAAAACGAAAACTGAGACGAGGTTGGATTCTGTTTTTTTTTTTGCCTCTGGTTAAGTTTGCTTGTTGGTGCACTTGGTCCTGGATGATTCTATATTCTTTTTGCATCTGTTTCGAAACCGAAACCAGACAGGCGCACCATTTTAGCATCCGCAAAGGATATGTCTGAGACCGCAATTTAAACGCCTTGACATGCAGATTTATTCAGGGGTCGGTTACGTGATTTTTTTTCTTCATGTTGTATCTAGTGTGCGTCTCTGAAAAATAATAGAACGAGGACGGACGAAAGATATATGATTGGTATTGGCCATAGTTTGCACTTTGCAATGCAGCATAGCACTAACGCCACGTTATCTATTGCAGGATATCTGCGGCGAATAAATTGCTACCTAAGTTCTCGCTGGTGTCGCTTGGCGTGTCCTTATTTCTCACAATTCTACCAGCCACATTTTTCTTTTTAACGTTCTTTCGCTTTCAACGCAAGCTGTGCGAGCTGCAAACGTGACTTTGTCTATTCATTCATTTTTTCTTTTCTTCTTATTCTTTGACCAACTCATAATTCCTAATACAGGAGGAGACCTACTATGTACAGAAATATACACGTATCCATGAAGAATCCTTTCCAAGTAACATATTACACGAATGTGTGAAGTTAATAAAAATGTTTGCCTACTACCACCAGCTTCGGGGAACCATTAATCACAATCACTTCTCGGTGTGTCTGTGTGTAGCCTGGGCTATTTTTAATTTGCGTAATCTCAGAGCTCTCTGCTGCTTGCGCTCTGCAGGTTTTTCTAATACTCGTAGATGGGAAAATAACTTTTCCCTGCAAACACAGGTAGAAAAGTTCTGTTGGTCTCCCCTTGCCACCACACCTGTGTGATGATCTTTGTGTGGAAGAACTTCTGTAGTAGTTAGGTTATCTATTCTGTAGGCTATATGTTCAGGGAGCTGAGTTTGTAAAATTTGCTGTTTATTTAACAAACAGTAATCCTTTGTTCGATGAATTTTGGCCTCACACCTTGTTTGCCTTGCGGCAGGAGTTTTTGTTTTTTTTTTATTGGTGGATGGGACTTAAAGTTCTTAAGTTGCCTCCTTGTTTTTTGTTTTTACTGGCGCTGTCTATACAACTTATTGTTTTAAGTGGGTGGGGGAGGGCGGCAAGTAATTGATGTAGACAGGGATTGGTGGAGATTAAGAGGTGTTGGAAAAGTTTTAAAAGCCCTTAAAATGTGTTTATTGACGTGTGAAATTGGTAATACACTTGAGGCAGGGGTGATGACAGGGATTCATTGATCTCTTGTATCTATGGAAATCTATATGTATTAGTGTGTATGTTGGAAAAGTTTCGAAAACCATTGATATTAAAATTTCTGTGCGGACAGAATTAAAGTTGATACTAGCAGTTTTGGTACTGTATGTGTATATATGTATGTATTTAAAACAGTAATACAAATCCCAGCCTGCAGGGAAGATTCACTCATCGTCATTTCAGTTAAATTCATATTAAATATAAGTGAATTAATGGAATCAGCTTTGAGGGAATTATTATTGTAGTGGACAAAAGAAAATGCCTCTAGGGCGGAATAAATTGTGCTCACTGTTTGGTTTCACACTATAAAAGGAAACGCTATCGATCTCTTGAGAGATACAGAATCCTTGATTCTAAGCTCTTCTACAAAATTAAATATTGAAGAGAACAAAATAGGCTTTTGGGATACGATCCATTTTAATTAGATAGGCAACACGATTTTTCACTGTTTATTACATCATTCGTTTTTTGTACTTTACATGCAAAAGTATTAAAAAAATAAATACTTGGCGCAACAGGTCTTTGGGACCCGGGGCCTAGTTTCTCACAACCATTCGTGATGTGCGTGTTATGTTCTTTACACGAATGGAAGGGGCCTACTGTGTAATGTCGTGTCCGAAGCTTTCTCAAGACAGTTGTACTCTCGGATGATTGTCAGACGCTCGCGAGAGGTGGGGCCGTGAAAAATTATTTAGGTGTTTCGACTAGGATACGAACCTCGAACCCCTTGCTCTATAGTCCAACGCACTAACCACTGAGCCACGGAGCCCACCATGCAAAGTATTAACAGAAAAAAATATGAGAAATATTTTGAAACATATGTACATATGTATGTGACAAATTAAATGCTTGAAGTTGTACAAATATTTTAGTCTTTCGGGCCCCCACTCGCTGTAACTATTGGTTGGACTAGAATTTGCAAGCATTTCCCGGTAAGAAAACAAACCAAAAGTAAGTTCACTCGTTTGACTAAAATAAAGAGTTCTTCAAAAGTCGGGATGAATTTTTATATTTTTATAAAACTTTGATTCTCAACAAATATGTCCAACACGAGCATGTGTACAAGGACTTGCTCATATGCTACCGCAATAAGTTCATCAATTTAAAGAATCTCAAGGTAGGTAGGTACATAGAACAGGGTGGGCGCATCAGCAGTCAGCACTCGGATCACCAGTGGCAACACCTGTCGTGGGTTAACCAAAATACAAAGCCTAAAGTTGGTTTAAAGCTTTAGGATAGCTTCACTACATCCCTGAGCTGCCGCGAGGTTGTTATACATTTCAGGATAGTTAATGGTAGGTTTCCTGATATGTCTTCGAAATTTCCCGAGTTCTTTTTAGGCTTCGTCATTCACATAGGAAGTAAGACGTGCTCTCCCCTGTGTTTGTATCACCACAGCCTAGGTAGAGGTCATTAGTTTCCAAATACATTCGTCTATGGTGAGCTGCTATGTGGCCGGTAATAATTTCCGCGAAGAGTGCTAAGTTGGGTCTATTAAGCGCCAGGATCTGTTTAGCTTTGGCATTATTATGTTTTGAGTTTTCTGGAGAGACGACAAGATGGGAGTTCGCTCCATTTCTCATTAGCTAGAGTTGCGAAGGCTGGGAGCTAGGGGCGGTAGAACACATGCAATGACCATAGTCAGGTCCTGTTCGGATCCCTTTCTTGCTTATTCGACCGCCACTTCGTTCCCTAGACCGCCGCTGTGTCTTGGAATCCAAAGGAGTGTGACGTCATGGTTTGCAGTGAGTGCTGCCAGTTCTTTAAGGTATCGTTTCAAAATTTTTAGACTTGACATGTGATTGTCAATACAGAGGTTGACCTTCTTTCTACAGGGCAGTTTCGTGGATAGTTTTCGTGTTGGTTCTGCGATTGCTAGTACTTCCACTTGGAACACACTGTAGTGGCTGGGAAGTCTCAAATGAATATATAGCAGAGCCTACATCTTCGCTGGTTTCTAAGCCGTCTGTGAATATCGAGATATTATTCGGATTCGGGACTAAAAGGAAAGTAATGTAATACTATTCTATGGTGCCATTACATGAAATAAATCGACCTGGAAACTTCGACCGCAAAAGGTTAATGTTTTCACGTGTTGTGTAACTCGTACAACTATCCTATTGAAAATAAAAGTCATTTTTGCTTATTTCTTTCATTTGAGGGCACAAAAAATCTTCAACAATTTGCCTATACAAGTCTCCACAGACAGTAACAGCTCTTTCATTTGCATCTTCGAAGAAAAATGGACCAATGATTCTATCAGCCTAAAAACTGAACTTACCATGACATTATTCTAATCGAAAAGAGAAACAGATCATGCCAAGATATAAAAAAACAAGGGAAGGACGGCAAAAATTTTGTGGACAAGTGTTATGAGGAAAAGAAGCGAAAGTTGTTCTGAACCAAATGATTCACTTAGGAACATACATATGTACGTACGTTGGACAAATGAATAATAAAGTTCCTCGAAGACTTAAACTGGAAAACGATATTTGAATATATGAATACTTTGGTGTCAAGCAGAATCCTTTCTTTAAGATTCCTTCTGCGGCTGAACCTAAGTATAACTTTAGGTTGCTAATCAGACTGGGATTATAAGGAATAAAATAGAACCTCGGTTAGGGTTAGGCAAGCCGGTTACGAGAATGTTACCAGAAACCTATAAAAATACAGAAGTTGCTAAAAAGACAGCAAACATCTGTGTTTTAACAGAAAACTTCCAAACAAATTTTTGGTGTCCTACGAGCAGGTCAATGAAATGGGATTATAAAACACTTTAAGAACAATGGACCACTTGAGTCTAAAAAACTAAAAAAAACAGAAAGCTGTTCCACAAGCATTTTGTGTAGATCGCCCAAAGAGAATAGAACAAACCCTCTCTAAATGCTACTGGCCAAACAAAACCGTTCATTAAAGCTTCAATCTTAATGACTAGCCCAGCCAATTAAGAAACTTTTCAATCAATACCTACTACAAAAAAAAAACAGAAGACATACAACAAAGATACCTCGACCTTCACCTGGTTCTAGTAAATACCCAAATTTATGTAGGCTCATCCCAATTGAAACGTAGCACGAGTTACAATTTACATACACAAACAACGATATACTCCTCGAATTCATAATTCATACGAGCTAAACGCACCCGCCTTCAGGTGAAAATCGACCTGCATAACAAACAAGTCAGGAAAGGGTGCAATAACTAGAGGGATATATACTCGTTCAGACAAAGGCACAACTAAACCCGGAAAATCATTCAGTTAGAAAAATAAAATCAACGGTTTATTTAATTTAACCCTAACACACAGGTGTACACACAAACCCCGGTAAACCGATGGCATCTTCATCCATTGTGTATTCATTTGGTATTTAACCTTTTTACCCCTATAATTTCATTGAACCACCATCACTAT
The DNA here is from genome assembly GCA_963583995.1 of Xylota segnis. Classification (NCBI taxonomy): domain Eukaryota; kingdom Metazoa; phylum Arthropoda; class Insecta; order Diptera; family Syrphidae; genus Xylota; species Xylota segnis. Next base: position 69,758,592 of record OY757237.1, on the reverse strand, counting down.
ATCAGCTTTTCTCCGGATTAGCCCAGTACACATATGTATGCCTGTGCCATACTCTATACGGAGTACAGACAATGATTGCCTCTCCTCTGCCTACATCCACCACCTTAGGCATCCGTGAAATGAACAATCGCCGTAAGTGGATCATAATGGATTATTTCCAACAATTCTACTTCGTCCTTTATATGCACTGTTATGCCAATGGTCAATTCAACGTTCAACCTCCAACCTCCAACCTCACCCTGCTACTACTCTTTTCTTATGCCACGGTTTTTTTTTTTTATATAGAAATGCGATGACTTCCTACCTCTCTGTTCTCTGCTTTATTCTGTTATCTTTTGTTTTACGTACGATTGGCACATATCCTGTGCCTTAAGCATATATGAAATTATTATTATTGTTATTAAATTAATAATCGCATTAAAAGTGAACACGACACAGAAGAGACCAAGTGAGTGTGAGAGACAATTTTTTTTTCTCCATGAAATACCGTGAAATGAATTTTAATCAGACGATAATTAAACAGTCCTTCCTTTAAGCTCAGGATATTTTTGTTCCAAGGTGAACCCCACCACTTAATTCAGTTTCATTTTCAAATTGCCAAAGTGCTATTATCGCAATTTAAATTCAGGAATACATTAAAAGTGTCCTTGCAGTGCATTCCAATGATATTTTACTTAAATAAAATCGAAATGGGTTTTTACACATGATGGCAGGAATACAGACAGATAGCGAGATACGCTGTGAAGAGTGGTTTTAATAAAAGGAAGCGGACAGATTGTACTCGTAATCCGACCCAAGGAAATGGTGTCACCACATCAACTCTGTATGTCACATGTCCAATATTGGAAAATTCTGGTCTCAGAGCGGTAGACTAATAGATGATTCAACACTTCAACGTTCAGCTGTCTGCTCGAAAACCTTGAACTTCTACTAATGAACAGATGAATTGATGATGAAAAAGATGGGTTTCGTCATGCTAACGTTGTTTTGATAACACTGAGACTTGCTAATCAGCAGTAGACAGTTGGATATTTGGTTCAAACTAGACAGATTGGAAAAGTAGATACAATTGGACACACCATAGTTTGTACCGAGATGTAGATGCAGTTTAAATGTCAAGGACTATGATTCGAATCCTAAGTTTGAAACGAGAAAGCCAAGGCACTTAAATTGAATGACATCGAGGTTCGAACTGTGATTCAAAGCGATTCGAAATGGAATCATAGACTTCATATTTAGTTCAAGACTAGGATGACATCAATCCAAAAACAAGGCAAACTCTGAACATCGAACCAGGTCGATGTCGCTGTACAGCTCGTATTCGTTCGTCGTTAAATTTTCTCCTCCAAAGCCCGTCAACGCAAACGAGACCGAAAATTAGACAAAGAATCTTTCTCTCGAAGTGACTGAGGATCTCTTCATCCGCTTTAGACAGAGTCCATGCCATAAAGTAGGACTGAGATGAACAGGGTCTTATAAAGAGCCTCCTTAGTCCTTCGGGATATAACAGAGCCGAGGTAGATAAAGTCCCTTACTACCTCAAAGTTGTAGCTGTCGATTGTGACGTTCTGTCCAATTCGTCGATGTTGTGGATCCCTTCTCGTTGACAGCATATACTTTGTTTTGCCCATTTTGGCACCTTCCGTTTCAATACTAGTGAACGGTCCTTTTTTGACATCAAAGATCTCGGTGAGATCGTTACCGACCTTGATGGAGCAGTGACGAGTTTGGCAGGGATGCCAAAACTTGACATGGCTCTGTATTACTCGTCTCTATAAATGATATGATAGCTGCCTTAAAGTCGATAAAAAGATGGTGGGTCGATACCCACTTGGACTTCTTGGGTTTTCTTCAAGAAATGCCTCAGTGTGAAGATTTGGTCGGTTGTGGACTTTTCTGGTCTGAAACCACACTGATAGGGATCAATCAGGTTGGTGAAGAAGTGTTTCAGACGTTCACACAGAATGGCAGATAAGCTCTTATACGCGATGTTAAGGAGACTGATACCCCTGTAATTGGCGCAGTTGAGGTGGTCTCCTTTCTTATGGATCGGGCAAACGGTGCTGAGGTTCCATTCATCAGGCTTAGAAATCTTAGAAATGAGTTGGTGTATGCTCTCTACTATGTCATTTCCACTTGCTGGAAAGGCCGGCAGGTCCAGCAGCCTTGTTAGATTTGAGTTTGGGTATTTCTATCCTTACTTAATTTTGGTCAGGTTGATGGAACTTTTGATTGTCATCTTCCAGGTTGAATGGTTCATTCTGCATGACAGCGGGATGTTGATCTTCGTCGCCGTTATACAGTCCGAACTTTAAGTTATTTCAACCAAAATACGGCTTAAAATGGCTTCAAACGAAAACTAATGGATTTGCACAAAATAAGGACAGAAGTCATTACCTGTACATAAGAAAGAATTAACCTATACAACATAGGAATATACCAATTTTAAAGAGTCGGCCCTTTTAGGAATAGTACAACAACAATTATAATTACAAGAGGAGCTCTGCAATATTTTAACTATTTGAAAACAACTCCCAGAATGTTTCGAATACATTAAGTACTCGTATAAATAAAAACACGAGCACTAGGCCCCACTTGATAGATAATTCACACCACATCTCACTCCTACTTTTACAGGTCACCTGCTGCAAGAAGGAATAAATATGTATTATACCCTTAGGAAACCCTCCTTCTACAAATGGTAAAGATACACACAGTCCCCTCCACCTCCGGTCAGTTACCACTGCAACCGTAAAAAAGGATAAAACTTCCCTAATCCCAACACGAAAGGAGTCCGAATATAACTAAGTGCGAAAAGGGTCATAAAATATGTACAACAACCTGGTTATGTCTACTCTCCGCCAGGCCCCCAGGGCGGTCAAATAAAACGGGTATAACTGACCAAAAACGTGAACTTAACTACTGCTAAGGAGTCCTGCGAGAGCAGAAATGCCCTAAAGCACATTGAAATTCACGTCGGTCTGTCGAATTCAATTAGAGTTTATATTCGTCTTAATCAACTGGTCACCAATCAATATTCCACGAAGTTCTGGAATTCATTTCAATATTTTGTCACTTTTTATTTTTATTATCCTACGGCCACATGTAGCATCCTGATTGGATATATCCGTAGGTAGTATAGGTATAGGCCTTAAATCCACATATAGAAACTGTTTTATTTTTTTTTATAATTTCTTCATTTTATGGGAATCACGAAATCCTTTTTATGGATCATGCCGCTGCTCATTAAGGAGCAAATAGAAATGAATAGCTAGTGTAGGGTGGGCGAAATGGGGAGGGCTTTTTGGGCCACTGGAAGATGAATGGATCCTTTGTTTATGCGTTTTTATTGCGAAAGGTGAGCTCATAAAATTCATATAAAGATGTTGCAGGAATTAAATTTTCCTTTCCTTTTCTTACCCGAGGAGCAGGGTGAAATTGGGCGAAAGTAGTAAATAATTTTAGGCCCCAGCATTCCATCAAGTTCATTCAACCGTATTAGTTCGGCTTTTGTTGGTGTGGATTATAAACCGGCGGCGCACGGGTAGAGAAGGTGTTTTTCGGAAATTGTTACCCTAGCCTGTAGAATGGTTTTTGTGTATTTTATGACCACCATTTTAAACGGTTCTCTGCGAAACAAGCAATTAATTTGGAATTTCAATAAAAATCTATTTTATAGAGGGGATACACAATACAAGGAATGGTTTTGTGTTTTATTTTTTTGCCATTAAATTGAAACTTAATCTCTTGTTCTTCCAATCAAGCGATTTTTCATGGTTAATAAAACGTGCTTCCATTTAAAGTGTAGGTACTTAAAATGTATGTCATTGAATTGTTCTCACTGATTCGTTTGCAGTAGCTTTTCTATCATCACTATACAATTGGATTATAGGAAACATGCTCATGGGTCACGACAAAGTTTTAAAATGTATCACTACACGATTGTTGGCAAGGATTATTGACTGAGACATGCTAAACGTGAGTGAAATCGTGCTATAACTATGTTTTTTTTATTTGCTCCCACTAGGCTGGTGTAAGAATAACATCCACAACACGAGTTTGTACGTTGTTAAAGCCGTGCTTCCATTTCTTAGAAATCTTCATTTGATATTGGTATGATGGAAAAGTTTGCAAAAGTCAGTCCGCCAATTCTGTCTATCTGTCTTTCTAAAAATTTACTTTTTCTAAAATATCCACAAGAAATCGAAATAATTTCTTAAGGTAAAATTTATAGCCCATGAAGTTCTCTAAATATCGCCTGAGGATCATTTCTTGACATGTCTAGTGTTTTTGAAAAAAAACTATGATAAATGCCAGATACCATCAGCACAATGTTATAAAAATTCCATCAAAAATGGAATGCCATGCCAACTTTATTAAAACAAGGCTTGAGTTGCAATGTTCTTAGAGCATTAAGGTGCAAGTCTGCATGACCCAGTCATGCATTTTATTTTAATCAGTGGTTTATTGTAATTTTATGACTCTATTCCAGAAATTGTCCCGATATCAAATTAAAGTTAAGCAGCTTTGTGAAGACCGACAGATAAACAAGCCACAGTTCTATGGTTAAGGCCTCTCCATAGTATACTATATCTTTCAAAGGACTTACCATGTATTGTACTTAAAAAAAAACACAGCAATGAACAATAACAATAAAATAGAATTTATTCAATTGAATATTTGAAAATAATTTGTTTTTCTTTGTGTTATTTGCCGAAACTATCAAAGCTATCATTTTGGCTACGAAGGGTATAGTCGAAGTAACAGAAACATCGTTCTGATATGCCAAAAAATTTAGCAATTCAAGAATAGCAAATTAACTCCTTCAGATTTTATACTTATATGTCAGCGATTTGGGAAAAATTAGTTCCAGCAGAACGTATAATTTTATCATTGCACTAGTCACCCAGAAAACGTAGCAAGCATCACCCGAGCTCAAAAGAACGTCCCAAATTGTCTAACCACTTCTTCTCACTTTCACAACCTGTCACAACTTCATTTTCTTAAATTGAAATTTTATTTTGCATAACCAACCTCCCGACCTATACACGTCACCAGAAATTTGCTTAAAATTTCGGTGCAGTAGTGAGTCTACGTGTAATTCCATCTGTAATACTAGTTACCCAGAAAACGTAGCAAGCATCACCCGAGCTCGGAAGAAAGCCTATTTTCTCAATTCCTCTTCAGCTACATACATATGAAGTCTAAAAGCCCTTCCTCCCCAAAACCGGGATTGTTTTTTAGCATTTCTTGTGTGGCAAAATGAGCAGACCAGGGTCGGTAGTGAGGAGATGTTAATCTTTAACAACATTTTAATACAAGTTTCTTATTTAAGGCAAATGAAACAAACAAAGATTTCACCAAATGCAAATTTTATTTTGTGTAAACGACCTCTCGATTTGAAATTTGATAAACATTTTGTCACATACACATCACGCGCAATTTTATCTCTTGTAGTTACATGGGAAACCTAGCAAGCATCACACTATACCTAAGCATATGTGTAGTACATGTGAGCGCTAGTGAAAACCAATTATCGTGATGTATATCCTCTCAACAATAGCAAATTAACTGAAGTTCTTCAATTTCTTACAATTTGCGTAAAATTTCGTTCTTCTGATGTACTAGTCACACAGGAAACGTAGCAAGCGTCACCCGAACTCAGAAGAAAGTCCCAAGTTGTCAAACCACTTCTTCTCACTTTCACAACCTGTCACTATTTTATTTTCTTAAATTAAAATTTTATTTTGTACATATAAGCAACCTCCCGATCTACATACGTCACAAGAAATTTGCTTAAAATTTCGGCACATACACACTACGTGTAATTCCATCTGTAGTACTAGTCACACAGGAAAGCTAGCAAGCATCATCCGAGCTCAGTAGAAACCATATTTTTTCAATTCCTCTTTAACAAGACGTTTAGCCCCTCCTCTGTAAACCGGGACTTTTTTTTTGTCATATTTCGTGTGGCAAAACAATCAAACCAGGGTTGCTATTGAGGTGATTTAAAAAGAAATCATTTGTAAGTGTTAAAAACATTTACTACTTTTATGGTATTCTCAGTTTCCTTGTTACCTGTTTTAAATATAATTTTGGTAAGCTAAAATCTACGTGATGAATCGCTTGTACATTACTGTCACTCACATTTCACCTAAATTAATGATCTTAAACTGAGAGTACATTTGTATGTATACATGTAACAACAAGTGATTGAAAAATCAAAAGCAAAATTAACCTAACATGAGACATTCCTGACCTATTTGTACTAAAAAAGTCATATGCCAGGAATGGTGGTGAAAGCAAATTTGGTATGATGAAATATTTTATAAACACAGTCGTATTCACTTACACGCACATTAATCAGCACCCAAACCATGCTTGCTTTCTTTCTTTCACTAGGTTTTTCAAATTGTCTCAAATTAACGTCTGATTTCCAGCTGAAGCACCAGGCGTTCAGAAATTGTAGCAAGTATCATCTTTCTTTGTGAAAACCTGTTTTTGCTGCATTCATCCTTATCTATTTACTATATCTAAACTCCTCCTATTAGAAACGGGATATGTTTGCTATCCAGACCAGGGATGCTATTGAGGCAACTTATAACTTTAAGTGAAAATGTTGAAACTTTTTAATGGTAGGAGTGAGATTGTATTATTTTTATTACATTCTAGAGGAATTCAGGGCTAAAGCTCCTTGAATATGTGAATCTCTAGCTTCCGATAAGCATTTATTAAAAATTGTTTTCTTAAATTCAACACATTATACTGTCGTGTACAAATTTATATATATTTTTAATATACCGTTGGACTATGCCAAAAATCCCGCGATGATTCACGTACTCAAGAACAAAATTGGTCAAGCTATTTGTGAAAATAGGGGCTTAAAGCATTGAAAATGAGTGGGACATGATGTGGTTTTAAAAATGAAAATTCGATAGTCGTAGAAATATTCACTCCGTGGCAAGCAACGAGATAATATGAAATCAAATCATATTCTACAAACAATAATCCAGAACTTAACAAAGTAAAAAGTTAAGTGAAATGTAGTAAAGAAACGTATAAGTCACTTTCCAGTATACTTTCGCATAAATAATCAAATGTCTGGTGAATCTTGGGAGGAACCAACTTAGATTCTTGATCGATATTGTATCCTATGAAGCGATACCACTCTACAACCTACATAACCTACTACAAATACATAACTTTTCATACGTCGACCTGCTTAAGAAGCCCAAAAAGCACATCACATTTGAAAATGCCAAAACCCGAACGTGCTGGAGCAAAATACAATACAAGCTTCAAAACTCCATCATTGGGATCATGACGTTTTGACGTGATCAGCTGTCACATAACGACCTATTGTATGATGAGTTGAGACGATATCAAATGCTCAAAAGTCAGTGTTGAATGTATTTCGCGTGACAAATAGTGTTTGACGTGAAATTTTAGGGAATGGTCTAGTGGACCTTATAGTGAACCAATAAAACTCTGGCCTGCCTGGACTCCTTGTCAACAACTCTACTGGACCTAAAATGAGCTACAGATAATAATTAGGCGCATTTCGAGGACAACCGCAGTGAATCTGAGAAAAACTCAAACCGATGAAGTACCAAGTACAGTGTCTTTTCATCCGAAAACATTTCCCTTTCATTCATAGCCATTGCACGTCTTGGGCATTATCATTTCATTTGGCTTTGTATCCATAAATAAAAGTAAGACCTGACCGGCTATAATGGGTCCCAACTAACAAATCAAATGGTAACCTCAACCCGAAGAAACCCCAAAGTAAATTATCGGTAAAAAATGATACTCTCCTCCCACAATATCCTTTCTCAATTGCCCTTACCTATGTAATCTACCCACAAGCCACCAGGCTGCCCATCAGCTTATCCTCTTCCGAGCTACCATTTTTTTTTGTATAAAAGAGAAATGACAGAAAAACCCCAGCACAAAACAGGAAACCCAAACGAAAGGTATAATATTGCAAGGGACAATTCCACAAATGCCCAGCGGTGCAATATAGAAAACGATAATTTCCAACTTGAGGGGTTTGTTTACGATGGAACATAATCCACGGAGATTACCGGGAGTTAAAAACAAAGAAAAAATGGTAGAAAACGGCAAATAGAGGACAAAAAAAAATAAAGGATAACTGCCTAAGGAGGAGTATTTGCCTTTTTTTTATTTTACCCATCATCATCTTCTTCTTCAGGTTCACTCTTCAATAATCCTTTGAAGCAATTTTCCAATTGGGAATTAAAAAGGATTAAGTAGGTTCTAACACAAAAACACATACACATACACAGGGAGAAAGAAAGATGTCCCTACCATGCACCGCACTCGAATGCGCAGTTCATTTTTTATTGAGTGGACATTGGATGACAAGTTAATCAGGAATCGCACATCCTTTATTCCTTTATAAATTAACCGTACTCTGGGGGATAATGATCGAAAGGACATTTTTTATGGGCTTCTTCTCTTTTTTTTTTCTTTCTTGTTCTTGCATTTCTAAGAAGATCCTTTTAATTGGATTCGACTATGGGATAGTAGTTATTGTTTATCCCCGGTTCTAAATGATATTTGTCCTGCCAGAGATAGGATATGCTGATGACTTTATTGAACAATTAATTATTATCCTGATTCTTTGTTCTTCGCCTCTGGAGAAAAGTTCTGAGGTAGAAGTTTTTTAATTGAAATAAAAAAAAAAAAACAATAACGACGAAGAGAAGATGCTGTGCTAAGCAAAAAAGAAAATATCCTTGAGGGGAAGCAAAGCCTGGCATGTATTTTTAATAACTTATCAAAATAAAGAAAGAAACTGCACACAGGAAGTGGGACTAGTAGACAAGCCATGCAATGCAAGAGAAGAAAACGAATCCACGAAACAACAATAGGAGGAGGACGACGGCTACGCCTGATTGTGGCAGGAGTAGATAAAGTTTTGCTGTTCCTTTCGCCAATCAGTTTGAGACTTTTCTATTAAGTTTTCCGTGAAAGGAAATATGAGGAATAGTAATATTAAAAGGAAGCAGAATCCAATTAAATAGAATATCTTGTCTTTAAGGAATACGAGGTTGTTAATACAGTTTTTTGTGTCCTTTTTGCCAAGGGCGTTTCGCCTGAATAAGATTTTACATTAAGTATAGAAGTTGAGTGATACACTGAACTAACAATATCCAACTACACACTGCCGACCAACTGTTTAAACCAACTTTAATGCTTCGGCGTTTAATGCACCTTTCATCACAAACCAGTAACTGGCAAAACCATTTGCACTAATTGAAACCCCAAAAAGCATTTGATTCATTAGCAATATAGTATGTAGTGTGTACAGTACAGTTCCGTCAATATTGGTTAGTCATTACACCATTTTACGTCCTGGTTCACAGGGCCCTCAATTTCCTAGTTTCCCATAACCCTGCCGCACACTCGAAACCTTTGACACCGGAAATGTGAGCCGAATCAAAAGGGAATATCTACACAATCACATACCACACTTTGAATCATATTTGAGGCAGAGTGTGTGAGTCTAACTGTCATCGCCTTCAACCTCCCTCAACACTTTTGTTTGGCTGTGTATGTGTATCTGTATTACCGAGTTCAATTTGGAGATACAATTTGTTTACAATTTTCAGATCCTTATTTCGGTTTTTTTTTTTTTTTTCTTGGGTTTTCCATTCACAACAGTATCGGGGAATACTTGTAAATTGAATATCCTGCGCGGAAAAGAATGCCAGGAATTCTCAATGCATATGCACATCCCTTGACGCGATTTTTCTTATTTATCTATGCTAAGCCAAGGGAGGGAAGGTCCTCTGTCTCAATCATCCTTGTTCACAGTAAATCTTAAGAATTTACTCGCCCTGAAGAAGTGGATACGTATACAAAAGAGTATAGTCACAAGGAAGCCAACCAGGACGACAGCCAAGAGTATCAAGAAGAAATAAATTCCAATTCACACGATGTTGTTGCCCTCTTCGGTTGTTTGGTTGGTGGTGATGGTTGTGGTGGTGGTGGATTGTGGCCAGGAGTGTACTATATTTCACTTTCTGTCATGAAGTGAATAACCAAGGACCACGAAGGCGGTGTGTGACGGTAGCTAGTGGGCGTTGAAAAGTGACTGAGTGAGTGGCTTAAGTGGTGGGAGGGTGTTTAAGTATATGTTGGTTATATGAATTGTTTACTTTATTGCAAATTGTACGAGTAGAGAACTGTAAAGGAGGTGAGGATTGAAGATAGATATATATGTGTGTGTTCACATTAGAATGGCCATTTGGCGATATTTCTAGCGAAGAGATTGTTTGATGATCAGACAAAAGGATGAGAAGAAGAATCGCGTAAAATCAAATGATTACGAACAAGTTTAAGGCACTATTGTGAATAAGAAAACACATTAGAAGGACGTCTTGCCAAAGCTGTGCTGCAAGGATATTTGAAGAAATAAATGCATTTAGTACCAAGACTATGGCATGATTGGCCCCCTATACTATTGGCGACTACAGGACAAAATGAAAATGCTGCTTGAACTAACTGGTTTAACTCATTGGTCAAAATGAGTAAAAACAGGAAACCATTGGTATAATTATTTGAAGGAATTTGATGTACACATTTGGTGTGTCAGGTTCATAGGAGTCAGCCAGCTGCAGCGCCTAGGCCCTCAGAAACGTACGTGTTTATTTTTCATACATGTGGAGAGGGCCTACTGTTAAAAGCCGTGTCAGAAGAACAGTTTTCTGTTTTGAGAACCTTCTTCTGACAGTGTTACTCTCGGTCAGACGGTCGCATATATGTGGATCGCACGTGGAATTGGTTTTGTGTGAGATTTAAAACTCCCATTTAACAGAACAGAACACTATCAAAAATCCTCAAAAATCTGGTCCAGAAGTACTAGAATACAGAACTCTCAAACTATAAAACTGTCATGCAGGTACAAAGCTTAACCAATCACTAGAAGAGTACACCAGGAGGTTGTAGTGCAAAATATCCTTGTCCACTTAATATGGTAATACACTATCTAACACGAGCTAACTTCAGGTTAGCTATGTGAGAAACCGTTCAATTTGATGCTTCTGCAAACAGATTTGCTAGTATTGTGTCTAAAATGCTTAGAGTAGACTTTTTTGCAACAAAAACTTTGATACACTTCTTGTAGAGTTGGGGTAGTTAGACCCTTTAAGTACTTGATTCGGACTGTTGGTACTCAATCCACATTTTCCTAGACAATTTCCAAGCTTTAGCCGCAGCCAATCTGTAAGCATGTTGCATAGATTATTTAAAATGAAGAATCACTCTCCAACCTTAACAAGGAAGTGTGCAAAGTGTGTTAATGGTACGAGACCACCTCATCAAGCTATAAGTACCTCTTAGAAACTGTTGGTCGGTTTCTCTAGATACACTCTGAATGTCAATTAACAGGCCATCTAAATATTTTCACGGTAAGTTTCCACCAATGAGTCTCCATTTCAACGTTTCCCAGGAAGTCTCATCCATAAATTGCAAATATTTATAGCCCAAACGGCCGGGGTGTCCCCTTCTACCGCCCGCTGCTCATTGCATATAAAACAAAAATGCAAAGTACCGTGGGAAAGCGGACATCGTACTACAACGGCATAATTTCAATTTGGAAATCCTCCCCCAAAAAACAGCTTATAACCTCCGAAAATGTTTCCATCATTCATGATGGTTATGATGGCGCGAAAACTCCTCCGCTCGTTGACAAAGTTGGCTAAAAAGTGGAAAATCGCGTGGATTATCCTTCGTTAGCTATCGCCATCCGCACACAAAATGTAAATGCCAATTTCTCTGTCTCTCTGTTGAGGACACGGGTGTACGGCTCGCCATTACTTGGCCACTTTTGAATTATAACTCGCGTTGATGTGGTGGATGTGGAGGAGAGCAACAGGACACGCTCAAGGCCCTTACAGAAATTCCATTAAACTTCTTTCCCGACCTACGTCTCATGCCATCCATCCCATTACTAACGGCAAAGTGACTCGATTAATTATTAAACAAGTGACGACAACGATGGATGGTCTTTTCCAAGGAAATTCAATACCATAACTACCACAGTCTCAAAAAGGATATACGTACGTCGTCGGTACTTTCAAAAAAAAAAAAAGTTTCTGAACACTTACCATCCTTAATGGAGTATCGAGAATTTCCCATATCGACTTTTGTTTGATTCTTAATCCAGTAGATATTCGGTTGTGGATTACCAATTGCCTTGCACTGCATCGTTGCCGTATGGCCAACTTCAATTACTCGGGTGGTAGGTCCTTGAGTGATCACAGGGAAGCCTGGGGGTGTCTTGTCGCCTGAAAAAAATAGGAAAGAAAAAGGAAAACAATATTTAATTATATTTCCTGAAATCTTTGAAGTACAGGAAGATTGTCTTTAGTGAGGATCCCCTTCGGGGCATAAGGACCCTTAGAGCGACTCTCAAAAATGTTATAATTTCGCATAAGGAAGTGTATTATCCTTTCATTTGTTTTAACGACGACACAATGATGATAATAAAGAGGAAAACGAATGAGAAAAGCGAAAAAGGATGAAAATTGCACTGTTAATGGGACACTTTCCATTGTGAAACAAAACAGAGGAAGCAATGCACAGCACATAGGATAAAACAAGAAAAAAAAAAAAAAAAACAGGCTAGGGAAAACAAAGGGCCACTTTAAGCACGAATATCCTCTAGGATATTCACTTGACTCGCTCTCCCAATAGAGGAGATCTCCCGTCCTGGTAGTGAAGGAAGAGCGATAAATCAGGAAGTTTTATTTTTTTTTGTTTTTTTGTTTTTAATTCCGCTCTTTTGGACTTTTTTTTTTTGTTGGACTCGATGTCGATGGCTCTTTTGGGGTTATTGTTGTCACTTAAAAGGGCAATTTCCCAAAGTGTATCAAATGGGAATTTACAACTGTGTTTATTTGACTGGACAGAGGATATAGAATGGCGGGTGGTAGATTGGGAAATTGCTCCTAAGTGGTGGATTTGGGAATTGGTAATTGGGTGGTAATTTGTTAGGAATGGTTTTTTTTTTTTGGGAAATGTTTCTTTGGGTATAGCTCCAATGTGGAAGAAGACAACAGAGACTATTGTCTGGTGATACTTTGGGGATTGTGCTCTAAACGACATTGTATGCTGCGGGAAGCTTTTATAGATGTAATGATTGTAATGTGTAGGCAAAGTGATGGTTTCCCAACAGAGAAACAATGACTTCTCAATGGGAATGACAGGTTTGTAGCAGAAAGTGGATCCGATACCATATCCTGTAAAGTGCTACTATCGATTGTTGTCAAATGAGCGCTAGGTTAGCTCGGGTTAAGTGGATGTTCACTGAAGCGGTGAGAGGTATTTATTTGTTTCCTCGGTTCACTTTCCGTAAACCATCAGAAGAACAAAAGGACTAGCTCTTCAACAATCGATTGATGTGATGTTTAGGAAATGCAAAACACATCAGAAACATGAGTATTTGCAGGAACCTTGCTAATGACATAACCTATGTTAGCAATTTTTTCTAAAGTGAATCCTTCGTAGCAACATATTGTGTGTTAACTTTTAGTCAATCAGTTTGACAGTTCATCGAATGCACGTGTCAATTTCAGCAAACTAACAGGCCTTATTTTCAATGTAGTCTTCTACAATCTTTTTATAACAGCCTGGTTCAAAATTCCACCCCACATTTGTATGTATGTTGGCACCGTGCACTTAAATCCCACACCAGCGAAAACCAGCCCAGTCGACTGGCTTTCATTTAGTTACACTCTTTTGGGAGTATCCTGCCAACAAATGTTAAGGGTAAAACGGAAGTGTATTACATTACTTTTCAATAGAGAGGAGAAACAGAGAAAAAAAATGCCCCCTTTTGGTACATTCAACGAAGGTCTGCCTAGACGTGTGTCTATAAGCCAACAAAAAGCCAGTACCCACGCAAACTGTTGTCAGTTAAATTGACTGGTTTCAAAGGGCGAGGAAGAGAACCAGCTAGCAGGACTAAGTGAAAATGGGTCGCACACGCATTCTCTGGCACCCATCACCCATCACCCCGTGCCAGTACAGAATCGACCGACCGAAAGGTCTGCATATACCGAATGAAATTCTCGCGTCAAAATGACTCTCCTCGTGGAAAGGTGGGGCCTTGGTGAAATGCTATTTAAGTAGCACTGTAGAACATATTTTGCATTATTACATGTTTTCGCGTTGCGTTTACGGCAGGGGAGTGGTACACCCCCTTCGAAAGTGGCGGGCGAAGAATTTCTGGGATGAGCCATGCTAAAGCAAAAAAATGTTATTGTATCGCATAACATGGAGTAAAACAACTCTGGCTACATGCGGTTTTTATGGCAAGCTGTGGTTTTTCGTGGTAGTATGGGTGGTTTGAGGCATGCTTCCTACCATGAAAGGATATACTATAAATACATACATATGCGAATTTGCATATAATGTCGGTTCAGATTGTATATACAAATATGTGTGCATTTGTGAGAATTTTCTCCGAAAATAAAGAAACAACCTGGTAAGCGTTTGAAAATGTCTGTTTCGTACAGATGCTGCTAATCTCGTCAAGGACATGTGTGTAAGTCATTTTTCTCTCTGACTGCTTGTGTGTGTGTGTGTGTGTGTGTGTATGGTGTGGAAAAAGGATATTTAAGTGAAGCGAACAGTTGTCTACAAGAGAATACCGAAAGTTTGGGAGTTAAAAATTAATGGCTTCGTGTTAAAATGGTTTTGTTTTTGCTTGCACGTGTCTAACATTTTAATTGTTTGAAGGCGGTCTAGATAAGTGAAAGACAGATGTCATTTACAGAAATAGAATTAGGTGGATTTTAGTTCAGGTATTTTTTCATACAAAAAACATCAACAAATTTACTTGAGCTTGACACCGATTCACTGAAGCACTTTGAACTAGACCCATTGTAGTACCTTTTTGTCCGGCGACCTGGACTTCATGAAATGTATTGACATTGACTCAGTAGCCAGGAATAACAGCAGGCGCTTAGTAGTCATACATTGAGTAGATAAGACGATGAAGTTCAGTGTATATGAAGTTCTCCAAACCATCAAGCCCCAACAGAGTGTTAAGAAAGGCTACTACTACTAACTAGAGACGATCATATCCGAAATGGAAGAGTGGCCACGAGATTAACATGTTAGTTTAAATCCTTGTTGACAAGAAACTGTACACTTAGACTGGTGAAGATCTCGTTGTGCCCAACGAGGTTACCAGCGAACTGCCAGTTATGACGAGCTTCTAGGTATAGGATATGCACAAATGACTCTCTAAAATTGAAAACCACATAAACGAATAACATCTCCAAAAGCTCACCGAGACAGAAAGGAACTGCGAAGGTCATTTGATTACAAAAAGGAAAACTGTAACTAGGCAGATACCAAGGGACAAGGGATTCGAGGAAACGAACGAAGATTTGGATTCGTCTACATCTGTTATGATGCAACCTGGGCTTGAGAGTGGAAATGATAATGAAAAACGATCTCATTGAAATCAAACGTCCTACAGATCATGGCTCTGTTCGAGCGCCATTGGTGGTGACATTTCGATTTTTTCAACAAGTCAAGTCACCCATTTCCAGTTTGTGCGATGAGTGGAATTGAAGAAACGATTAGCTCCGGCCAAGAGTTTGGACTATCGTTAACTAAATACTCCCAAAATATAAGCAAACCAAACCGTTTTGACCCAATTAAGTTAAATGGATTCCTTTGCCAATGATTGTGTCACTATCAGTACAACGTCTCGACTCGCTTCATTTCCTGATTTAGGTCCCAACCAGAACCAATCCTACCACAAGGTATTTTCAATTTATCCACTACTGGAAATATGTACATAGCCATGAAGAATGTGTTCCACCATTAGAAGGACACACTGCTTCATAGTAAATTAATGGTACCCTAGCGAGCACTACCGAATGTTCCATGCCCCAAGAGATCCTCTAAACTTGCCAGCTTAATTAAGATGTTGTAAAACAATAAATCATACTTTTCCAAAAGACAGATGGTTTTTATGTTGTGACAAATGCAATGAATTTCAATAAATGAAATCCCCGATTCGTTCATCGTTCACTTCTAATTCATTGTTCTCTTCGCATATTCCAATTTCCCAAAACAAACACCACGGGGTGGCAGCAATTACTATGAGTAAACCCCCGAAAAAAACACAAAAAAAACAGCTTGCCTGTCAACCAATATATTTCCAATCCGCACAACAAATAAAAACTTTTGGTCAGTGTTGGCCATTGCTGGTCATAAATCATTTTTCCTTCCTATGCTCGTTATTGATATATTCCTCTCCCCCAGTACTGGGCCGCTTGCATAGAGACACTAACTGGTTAACTTTTTAGAAAACATAAAAAAAACGTGAATATATTTCTCTTTGTTTGGCGCGCTGGGAGAAGACCGGGATAACACAAAAAATTGGCCTAACAAACGAAACAGAACCAGAGACTGAACGGGCACCAGAAAAAGCCGTATAATTTTTTACGTAGGTCATTTATTAAACCGGAAATCGAAAAAGGTCCTAGAGAAATATTGACATTTGCTGTTAGGCGTTGTTATCCTGCCAAACCGAATAAAAAACAAAACAAAAACCGAAAAAACAACAAATCAACCAAAAGCATGGAATTCCATGAAATATGCACGTCCAGTCAAAGTGAAATTTTTCAAAACAAATAACAGCAATCCATTGGACTTCGACCAACCCCTCGAGGTAGTGGTTTGACACCCCCAAAATGAATGAGAAAACATGTCAACTTCAACCCCAACAACCAATGATGACGAGTTTCTTTTACGAACTCAAAGTATGGATTTGGAAGCGAGCGGCTTTGGCCAGCCGCACAACATTTGTTGTGGCCTATCAAAGGCTAAAGCAGCACCTACACAACAGGGGGGCGAAAATAAGTTCAGAAAAAATAAACGAATTAGCACAGACGGACAAATGGTTCATTTTTCACCCCAACAAACCAGACAGCAGACAGATGTGAAAGGTGTCAGTGTAGGGGGGTGAGTTAGAGGTCGTGCTATGAAGTGCAGGTTGAAATTCGTTTAGGGTTATTTTGTGGTCCTCGTAGCATATTATACACAACCGGATATATAATTCTAACCAGAGCAAGCGAATTTGAGTTTTTGATAATTTTATTTCTCGCACTGGGTGTCTGGGGAAGGTAGACAGTTTGTATTTCAGGAGATCCTTGAACTGTGATTTATGAATGGTTGTAGATTGTGTAAGGTAAGGGGATGCGTTAGAAAAGGGACAACTGAATCATACATCACAGCTAACAATTGACAGAATAAGTTTGAAAGTCATATGAGTACAATCCTACCGACACTAGGGATAGCAGTTTTTGTTTTCGAAGTAAAAATGTGCTAAGTCATATATGGATTGAACCCATGTAGGAAGACGGTACACAAACAGTTAGTTAAACGTGTCCAACTTGTGGCCCAGACAGTCAAAATAACGATTCGTATATGTTTTGACACCTAAGGTGCTTTGCGCCAAGGAGTACTATTTGTGATTCAGATTTGAAGGCTAAATTCAGTTGTCGGCCCTGCAAATATTATCTCGAAATTATTTGTATGTTTGGAAGTAAAGGGTAAAACACATAAAAATTGTATTAATGGACAAGGTATTGGCCTTTCTCGAAAGATTTTATACTATTACAAAAATTCAAAGAAAAAAATCGGATGTAACGTTTTAGTCTGCCAAATTTTTGAAGATATTTGGTCCAATGATCACTACCCCATCAATCAAAAATGAGTCTCATTGTTGAAGAGAGTTGCAGACACGCCTACTTTTTTTTAAATTCAACCTTTTTAACAAAAAATTATTACAATACGAACCAAGTTGTTAACACAAAATATACAGGGCTCATAGTTCTCCATTATTCACCTGAACATTGTCCAAAAATGCAGAATACCACATATTCTCACAACCATTCACGTGTTCGAATGTTTTACTCTGAGGTACATATCTGTCACACGTTAGAAAGAAGCTAGGTAGGTCTTGAACAAATTATTTTCAGTAGTCATTTTCAATGTCAGTAGTCTGACGCTCTAACACTGACCATGCCCACTCGACAAATATTGAAAACATTGTGAGTACGTACGAGTCAGTAGTGGCCTTTTCGAGTGTTCTATATCGGCTGTATCTTTACCTTTTGAAATAAATCTACATACGTCTTCCTAAAAATTTTAAACCTTGCTTGTTTGGCTCATGACAACCTTTGCTTATCTGAGAAATATTTAATACCACTATTTGCACCCGGTTAACTAGAAAGCGGTCATATGTATGATAGCTTGTGGCAACTATCCAAGTTTTAAAGTAGCATGTTTGTTTCTCTTAAGACTTCGGTCCAAAACTTACAAGTTTTGATACAAATAAAGTCACAAAATTAAGACTTCTAATGAAGATCGATTGAAAGAAGGTGGCACTAAACTGAACCATAATGTTTCTCCTTTAAGGGGAACAGTAAGTAGTTTTTTTGACTGCTGTGAGTGGAGACGGTTGTGTACGAATACTTCTTGGAAAGCAAAGTGAGTGTTACAAACTATGAATACCGATGATGTCATTCTATTCCCATGCTACTTTGCTACACATAGAGTCGCTACGCTACGCTCTGTTCCTTCGACGTCTTAACGATCAGAATTAATTCAGAGTTGTCTTACAGTATTCAATTCCTTCATTAGTGTGCTGTTGCAGTAGCGTCTTCTTGCGTTTAGTTAATAAGTTTTTTTTTTTCCTATTTGTCTGTTTTGCTCGAAACCCGTAAGCAATTTCGTCACCAAACACCACGTTCCTGAACAATGCATGAACAATGTACGCTTGAAGACACACCCTTTCTACACAAATCCTTGTGTGTGCACTGCAATAAGCTCAACATTCTCGGTGACGTCTTACAACAACTTCCTTCGGTTGGCATACACATAACAACACCAAAAATACGTTGTATTCCAGAAATCCCACTCACACAAAGCGAACTGCAGGAACCATATGTGCTCTCATTGTTCCCTCGTATTGGGTCATGATAAATGAGTTTTATTGAAAATCGCTAAGGCGAATTGATGCGGAATACGAAAGTCCACCCTACCCACACCCATACAGATCGGTTGGGGTTTAGTTTATGGCTTTTCGGGTCTGAAGCTCCATTCTTCTTTCATTTTTTTATTCTTTTTTTTTTTTTTTTTTGTTTTTGTATGTAGGTGTATATGCATACGTATGTATGTACATGGTTGACTAAATTGTCGTCAAAGAAATGCATCGTAGAGAGTGGTAGGTGGCTTAGTAGTATAGTAGAACTGGTTAGAAGCCTTCATATGTCAAGTGTGTAGAGTACCAGGGCTATGAAAGTGCATTTGTTATAGCAACGACATCTATCTTGTTTTTGTTTTTGACATTTCAAAGGAATTTCTCTGCACGCCACGATGAATAGGTGAAGAAGTGGTAAGTGATTTATTATTTTAACTTCAATTCAGGATTTAAGGATGTTGACTACTTTTTGGATGTTTAATTTTTTTATAAATGGTAGTGAATGACTATGCCACGGACGTGGATACGAAAATTTAATAGTGTGTCTTACTCAATGAAGGGTCAATAGAAGAGAAAAAGTTGATAAAAATCATTACATGGTGCAGAGCAGAGGTCTGTAGCACATACTTTAACTAAAATCATATTCCATTTAAACAGGACTCGTTAGTGAATGCCTTGTTTGTCAACAGGTTCGTTCTGGTTGTGTTGGTCGATGCTTAACCCCCAATTCTGCATAAATGTGTTGGACTTGAATACTTTAAAGTATCATGAAACTTCCGCGAAAACGTCGCCAAGAAAAATTGGGAAACTTTTAAGATTTGGCAGAGAAGACATGCTGTGTGCTGCTAAAGTGTATCAAAGATAGCTTAGGCTAGGTGGAATGATATTCTGAAATGGAAGTTTGAGGTTTGATTTCCACACAATATGCAAAGGTTGTTCAAGGTACCAGTTCTCGAGAGTGTCGGACGATATGAGAGTAAATCGTAGGCCTTACTCATTCGTGTGAAGAATATAACATGTGCTAGGCCCTGGCTCCCCTGGACTGTCGCGCCAAATATTTGAATTTATATTTTGGATCGGATCAGACAGAGATGGAACCTTGGAATGTTCTTGGCAATTAGAAAGTTAAAAACACTGACTTCGGAGGAGTGTAACTTAATAATCCAAATCTCTAAAAGAAAAGGCGCTGCACAATTGTGAGAACTTATCTCTCATGTCCTAACCACTTGCTAACCAAATGTGGAGTATCCAACAGAATACATACGAACCTCTTTTGATAGTTAGTGGACATTTAAAATAGTTACCTTTCACTTAGTGGAGACTAAGTCAGTCGATCTTGACTGAGGCATGGTCACCAAGAAATTCAAGGCAATTTTGGGATGAACTGATATCTGAGAGAGTTCTTTGGCACCAATTGGTCAGCTGCCATAGTAATATCGATAATTGTGATTGCTCATTGGAAGAATGTTCTAAGGCTAGGACAATTTGAAAGATTAACTAAGTTCTACTCTTACAAAGGAGTACCTAGCCAATGACTTGGCATCCGATATAGAGTACCAAGTCTAGACTATTGAAGCTTCAAACCAATGGAAAGGAAGTATAAAAGTTGTGCCTAGTCCAATTCTCTATCCCAAGAAAATCAGTGTGTCTTATCTACAACAGTTCAACGACAGCTGATGAACGCCAGAGTTTCCTGGTTCTTTGTGAACGTAATTTACTTGAACAACTCAGTTCTAGTTTGACGTTTGCTGTTCAATTTCATGTGGGAGTAAGTGGACAAGACTACTTAAGTGGATAAAGCTAATGAACACTAATGAACCAAGAAAAGTTACTCGGTAAATAAAAACAATGAATCCGAATCGAGATTCCAAGGAAAAATTAAAAAGAGTAGAAGACGAAAGTAAAGGACCTCCTTCAACACCTCCACGAATTGCATTCACAACTTTCGTATCAACCTTGTTGTCGTTGTCATCAACTAAAGTTGCAAAATGCGCAGATAATCAGAAAGTGTGCTGAATTTTTAACAGGCACATCCGTGACAAGGACGCTGCCGTTGATGATGATGCTGATGACGACGATGCTATATTCTAGTATGGTACTATATTCATCCGAGCTTCTGTCTCTGATTAAATTCCACTGTTTGAATATTGTATTTGATACGAAGAAGGGATTCAGTCTCTCACATTCTCAGTCTATTCCATTTCCTTAACTTCGCTTATTCTATTCAAAATCTCATTCTCTTCTTCAAATTGATTTCAATTTAACACATAAAATGGATATCGTATGAAAGCAAAAGAGAACCAGAACCAGAAGCAGTAGCAGTGTCTATGCTTGCACTCCATATTACTTGTTTGCATTTGGTTTTGGTATCATTCAGGAGCAAGGGAAGGCAAGGCAACAAAGTTGCAGACAACAACTACAGGCTTCATTTCGTTATCATTTCGTTTAATGCTTCTTTAAGTGATGTTGTGAGTAGTCCTTCTGCTTCATCTCCTCCGCCTTCTGTCTGGGGAGTGTATGCCAAAAAAAAAACAAAAGAAAGTAAACAGAAACCCCCATCCTGGAGAAAAAAAAAACAAAAAAACCAGTAAGCAATAGAAGAACTTATTTTATATTACTGCAGGCGATGAGAGTTTGTTTGCTGGTCGTCCTGCTCATTCAGCACCTCCTAATAATCAGTGGAACGCATTTGTAGCGCATTTTGTGAAATTCGCTTCCGTTGACGAGTAGTATCTTTGCCGTATCTTTTTTTGTAGAATTTTATTAGTTGGATAGAATCCTGCAGCAAGGATAACAGATAAAACCATAAAAATACATGGAAACTGGATTACATGGAGTCAGAGAGAGAGATGGATACTTTTAGCTAGTAAATCCTTTACTAAATGGAAAGAATAC
Source organism: Xylota segnis (assembly GCA_963583995.1). Taxonomy (NCBI): domain Eukaryota; kingdom Metazoa; phylum Arthropoda; class Insecta; order Diptera; family Syrphidae; genus Xylota; species Xylota segnis. The sequence goes on along the minus strand of OY757237.1, from coordinate 69,736,661 downwards.
GCTCCTTTTCTTTTCGTCTTTATTTTTATTCGAGATCCTTTTTTTTTTTTGTTCGTACTGAGCGCGCTGTGTCTTGTATTCCTATTCATTGTGCAGTGCGCTGCAGTAGAGTGCAATTTTTTCGATTTTTTTTTTGTTTTGCCGGAGGAATGACATTCGTTTGGCATATGGCAAGAGTGCTGATATGGACAACACGGCACGGAACTCAGTTGCCTCAGGGATATACAGTTACACAGACTACACTGGGGAGGGTAATGAAATTTTACTATGAACCTGATTCGAATGTGCAGCGATGGTGGACTCGACGTGGAGGTGGAGAAAGAGAAAGGATATGAAATTCTTTCAAATGGTTGGATATTGTTTTGAATGGGATCATTCGGGCGTTTTTACTTCTTTTTTTTTTTGTGTGTTCATACCGAGAGGAGGTGGTTCCGGAGAATACTCTTTTAGGAATGCTACCGCAATATTTGCCAACTGGTTTAATCGTTGTGTTTTAAGTGTGGATTTAAGGACTGCAGTAGCAGTAGTTTTATTCGTTGCCTTGGTCTCTCACACTCCGTATGAACTGTACATTTCGATTAAGTTTTATTTTTATGAAGAATATTTTTTTGATGACTTGGATGGAATGGACTTAAATTTTTATGATGACCTTCTAAAAGGACTTAAAAATTCGAATGAAATTTGCGGATTATTGGCAGCTGCACCTGAAGGGGTTACAGCTCAATGATAACCCATGATTTTCGGTTATAAACCGAAGTGTTTCATTAAGGGAACTACCTTCACTGTTCAGTGGTTTTGATTGTCCGGGCTTTAAGTTTAGAGGTATGATGAAAAAGTGAAACTTGTAAAAGAACAAAACAAAAAGTGGAGGAAGACTAATGTGAGAGGAAAAATGCACAAACTCTAAATCATAAGTCTAAATCACAACTGCGCCAAATCTGGAGCAAAGCATTGCATATTGCGGCACACCTATGGAAGAAAAGGAGTTCCTAAGGGTTGTGTATTGTGCAGACATAGAAACTTAAAAATTAGCCATAAAAAATGTACGATTGGATAGTATGGAAGAATTTTGGATAGTTTTTCTTATGTATGGGTGTATTATTTGTATGTATTTTTCGGTGGAGTTTTGCAAACAAAAAATTTTATTATAATGTTTATCAATGTTAGGCGCTTGTGGGCATGGCTCAGTGGTTAGTGCGTTTGACTATTGAGCAGGGGTTCGAAGTTCGAGTCCCAGTCGGAACACCTAGAGGTTTTTCACGGCCCCACCTCTCGCGAGCGTCTGACAAACATCCGAGAGTACAACTGTCCTGAGAAAGCTTCTCAAATAACAATCTGCCCTTCTGATACGGCATTAAACAGTAAGCCCCTTCCATTCGTGTAAAGAGTATAACACGCACAACACGAATGGTTATGAGAAGTTAGGCTTTGGGTCCTATTGACCTGTTGGGCCAAGTATTTATTTAATGTGAGGCGCTTAGAGTGACACATGAATTTTTTTTTAAACTTGTTCTTTTCGATTTATAGTATACATATTGAAAAACAGTAGGCACTGTGGCTCAAGTGGCTAGTAAGTTGGACTACGGAGCAAGGTGTTCGAGGCCTCATTTCTCACGAGCGTCTGACAAACATCCGTGTATAACTGTCATGAAACATTCCCCTTCGCACACGGCATTACATAGTAGACGCCTTCGTGTAACGAATATAACACACACATCACGAATGGTAGGGAGAAGTTAGGTTCTGGGCCCCATACACCTGTTGCGCCAAAAATGTCTACTTGTTTTTTTTTTGCATATTGGAAAACAAGGAACTTTTATAAAAAGAGTACACCAAACATTATCAGGCCCGAGCGAATAAAAACAACACAAATCAATGAATCATCAAAACTTATTTAGTATCCTTCAAAATAGGCTCCATTTGAAGCGGCACATTTCGACTTAACTTTTGAACGATTTTGACTTCATTTTTTCTGTTTGGTTCATTCAACTGGGGACATTTCGATGCTTGTTGGCTTGTTTGAAAGAAAGGCTCGAAACACAAAATTTCAAACAAACTCTTTGCTCTACTAAATCGATTTCGAATTGAGGCTTAGGTTTCGATTTGAGTTAGTGGATTGACGGAACATGAGAATCTTTCATCCCCATCATTACTTAGATCAATGTACATATGTAGATCCAATATTAGGCTCTAAGAGTTAGAACCAATGGATCTTCAAGTCTTACCGGATCGTGAACGAGATAATGCAAGTAATTTAGAAACGTCTCTAAGCCTTTCCAAGATTTTGTTCCTAATGTGACATAGTGTTGACTACCTTCATGTATATCGTCGAAACCACAGGTCGTCCGTTCCAAGTTCTATCCTCTTTGTATATTATCTCAGCATGATATATCTGGTAATAACACCCCTAAGAGAGGGGAAGGAGTGGTAGAGTGGCCATCGGTTGTTGACTGTTCCTCCAATGAGACAGTGAACATTACGAGTACATGTACATACCTTACGAGTACATGTACATATGAAACTTAGTTTCTATCAAAGTTTTTTGAGAAAATATATTTTATTGATTAAAAGCGCAAAAGCAATACAATTGAATCGAAATAAAAGAGTTCAATATTATGATCATACTAGCGGGTGTCTAGAGGTAGTTGCGCCGTCTAACAATAAGTATGGGCTAATGATTTTAACCAAACTTCGGAGTAACACTTTTGGGTCAATACCAAAAATTGTCTAAAACTTTTACCTAAAGACATTATATACCTACATACATACATAAGGATTTCGGGCTACGTCAGTGCAATGCCCTTCCAATATTGTACTACAGCATTCAATACGTTTTTCCAAAGACAATGCTATCACTAAAAAAATACCCAAATGTTCAAATATTCAGCTAACCGGACGCTATGTGAAGATTCTAAAACGAACAAAAAAGATTTGGATCAAAGGGCCAGGAGAGCTCACTGAATACCGATATGGTTTACTTCAGACACAAATTTATCTCAGACATATCATAACACACTACTTCCTTCCACTTAATAAAATAGCCCAGATTCTAAACTAATGAAACTGAGATTAGGTTGAAATTTATGAATATATACCTATAGTAGTCACTTGATTCAAACTATGAACATACATATCATTTCATTACTTTTAATGGATATCGTAATCAAGCTACAACGTTTGAGTAGAGTTTCCAATATGTATTCGCCTAAGTAAATTCCCAAAGAATCAAAAATGAATTATGGCTCAAGTCCATCTATGCCAGTTCAATTATTCACATTTATTTACACGTGCACTTGTGTGCCTGTCAAGCATATTCGCCATCAAAAGAATGTAAGCTGGATGGTATTTCTCTCGCCAGTGATTCCAGCTATCAATCAACAATAGCTAAACGTGCAATAGCATTCAAAGTGTTCATAAGTAGCTTAGCTGGCATAAATTTCACATCTCTCCTGGTGCGCTCTCAAAAATTCAAATCACCTCAATAAATCCTTCTTGAAACACACGCACACACGTATAGCAATAGCATACACCCTCGCGTACACCAAATGTTCACCATGATATTTGCACATCTCCATTATGAAGAATTCACCATTTCTCAACATGTCGGCAATATGCCGCCTCCATCCATACCATTAAATTCTGATTCGCTCGTACACATCGTCTACAGCGCGTAAGTCTAGAAAACAGCTCTCACCAAGTTAGGCATCGCCATCCAGGACCCATACGATTTGGTACATACATCACAAATCGACACATGACTCTTGTGTGTGTATAGTACGTACAGCATCTCTCGAGGCAGTAGTAACAAGAGCAGAACCATAGAAACCGACAGACCGACAAGCATAAAAGGTTTTATCCTATTAACTTCTTTACGCATATAAATGCAGTCTCCCTAGTATCCACCTACAACGCAGATGTGTCCTACCATGCACCACCTACTCGGATGAGTATGTCAGGATCGATTTAAGGATATAGACACACACGTACGAGTTTCATACGACGTATGCCAAAAACTCAACCATCCGTACAAGGCTAATGGTACTATTTACCTTGCTGGTCCTAGTCACATGATGTCGATGCTACGTGCTGTACTCGTTTTTGCCCTCGTCCTCCTTCCGCCTTCGTGTGTAGATCGCTTAATGGGACTGCACATAATAATAATTCCAACATAATATTCTACGAGATGTCCTTGTACCCTAACCAGGGCTGTTCGGTTTTCAGGTTTCGAGAAGTCCTGACCAGCTTTCAACCAGCTCCGTCTGTCTGAGGGAGAGGGAGGATATCCCGCATGTTAGTTTGAATATTAGACGTCCGTAGGATATGGGAAATCTCTTCTGCATTATTTATTCGAATTTTTAATTAGCTTCGACTGAGTTGAGAGCGAGAGAGTGCGGTAAGAGTGGCAGTATATCCTTATTTGTTAGTAATCCGGTACGCTCTTACAGCTGCTTAAGATGGGAATCTTGTTTAGCCATTTATGTTGCCAATTTATGAGTAAGGTAGCTGAGTGTATGCCACTTAAATACCAGTGAATTTGTGAGGATGAAATTGTCGAATTGGTCAGGAAGTGTGTGCCTCACATGTGGTACCCGATTGGAGAGTCGAACAGTGGTTTTGGTAAATCGGTTGTGTATGTGTGTGTTTGTGAAATGAAATATCCTTCGAAGGGATTTTCATGTTGTTAATTATTGTGTGGTTTATAAGCGTGAATGAGTAGAAAATTGAAAGGTAACGTTTCCATGCTAATTGTCGGCTAAGGATATCTGTATTTTAAACACATTTCGTTGAAAAGGATGATGTTGTTGTGGCCGCGACAGATTGTGGACTTAATCAAGCTACGAATGGATTTACAAGGACTGTTAGAGACTCTTAGATAGTGTCGGCATATATTTTACGAATGACAAGTTAGGACAAGAGCGCTGGTGAACTTGTCTCCACATTCTTGTCATCTTCATCGATACTCTGTTGTTGCAGTATCCAGGACTATGAGAGTTTTTTTTAAGTTAATAAGCGTCTTGTTCGGGGGAGTTAAGGGATCTTTCGATTAAACACTGAAAAAGTACTTGGAGCAATCTTGACCTAAGCATAGCATTGGTGAAAGAACAAGTTAAAACTGAGTTATCAGATGATTTTATTTCTTGTTTCGTGGAGGAATAGATTAAGTGATGGAAAGGAAAGACATAAACATTGAAGTTTTAAAAAAAAACTTTCCAATCTCCAGACAAGATTGCGAATGACTCAAACAGTCTTAAGTTCAAGATTGATCAATATGTAGGAGTTACCAAGTACCTAAAGTTTACCTGAGTACCCATCTGAATGATTGACGAAAGATAGGCCAAAAATTTGAAGAAAAAAAAAATAATCCAAATAAATTACGAAGCATTAAGGGAAGCATTCTGCGAACATCAGTAGCACACATACAAATGGGAATTTTAAAATTGTTTCAACTTCAAACGGAGGCTAAAGGATTCCATCAGAATTTAAATTAACTTTACAAAAAAACCCATCAAAAGCAATCGATTTAAGCTTCTACACAACGGTACCTCCATCACATGTTAGGCTGTAAGAAAATCCCCTTGATCCTAAGTTAATGTATTTTTTTTCCGTTACATTCCATGTGACTTACACATCCTTATGGGTAATTTTTTAGCATTATCCTTGGTAATTTTTCGCCTCATAGAAAAATTAATAACTCCAGCCAGAAAGAATACAGAAAAAAATAAAACATTTCTCACACAACGCAGCGGTAGCTGAGGCTGCAGGAGCATCGGCACCAACACGACCAATACAAACCATCGGCAGCAGCATCAGTAGCGCGTCAGCTAAAAGAAATAATAATTAAGTTGCTTATCTTCGTCGGAAGGGGCACAAAAAACAGTGAAACAATGCACAACAGCTTCCTCCCATGCTCTGACGGCATAGAACAATGGAGAGTCCTGCCCATTTCACACACAAGGGAGAGGAAAGAAATAATAACAACATATTTCCCACAAGGCAAGTGTAGTGCGCTGCTTCTCTGGGTTCATCTCATCTGTGTGGCAATTAACCAAAATGGGATTCCATTAAAATTGCCCGCAGTGAATTTTCGCGTTACGTACTACGCGAATATCCCTTTCGCTTCCTTAGACACACAAATACACTTACATTCTCAGGGATATAAGCACCCCCTGCTAACACACACACACACACACATCTTACCCGGTCTTAATGAAATTATGAACATGTAAAAGTGGCACTTTAAGTCTGAGTGATGATGATGCTTAGCGGTTGAACACATATGGTCGGGGGGAGGAGCACCAAGGTGGATAATGGGACAGGACAGCGAAGGTGGAGGATATGAAATCAAATGGATGGAAGCAAAGAAAAAAAGAAAAAAAAAAGGACACACTCAAGTGGAAAAAGAAATCCTTTAATAATTCATTTGAAGTGTACTCATATGTAAGCCAAAGTGGAGAACGGAAAATGACACAATGATGATGACAACCAGACAACGACGAAGACGCCAACGATGACAGGATGATAATAGCTCCGGTCTGTGGGAGAGAAAGGCTTCTTCTTCTTCAAGAAGAAAGCTAATTAAATATTTATCCTTCTCATTTTGCGGTAATTAATCAGATTTATAATTCTAAAATTGCTTCTTCACAGTGTGTGCTGCCCGAATATGTATGTGTAGGTGGAGTAGGTGGAATCCTTCCCTGATGGTTAATTTTCCATTTTCGTTTGTTGGTTTGTGGGTGGCTTGTCACATCCTTGGGTAATTGCATTATTGAGGTTTTCTCAGTGCGCTAATGGATTAAAAGTAGATTAATGAAGTATTCGTGAACGATGAGATGAAAGGCTCGCTTTTTTAATTGATTTCAGGACGAATAAAGCAGAGTCGCCTTCTGTATTCAAATAGCATTTTAGCATTATCCAAAGTTGGGATTACTTTCATTTCAAAACGTGTAGCAAAAAAGTTAAGTCTTATTGCACACAGTGGGTGAATGACAACAAGTGCAGCAACGAAGTGCTTCAATGGCTAAATCACTGTTGAGAAAGGAGGAATCTTCTTAACTGAAACAGTTCACTCAAGCACAGTGTCTGTTTCACGGAATCCTTCTAATAATACAGGCACCTACAATACAGTATACACTTTAGTAATATGAAAGCCAGTACTAAGCAGGCACCGTTTGGCAATGAGGAAATCAGAAATTATATGTAGATGACCAAATAAAGCCGCGATCCACAATGACTTTCTGATCAACACATGGATCCAGTGGGCAGAAACTCTAGACTACTACAACGCAGATATTATTGCCATACAGGAACTGCGGAAGGATGGGCCCCACCGTACTCCTGTGGTAATAATTGTCTTGAAATCTTGAAATCGCCGACTAAAATTGTCAATTACTTATACAACAATACAAAAAAGGAAAACCTTCACAATTTTACATTGCCACACTAAGCTTTTGGTTTGTTTGAAAAATAGACGACCTTAAAACAAAAACTCATAACTAAAACCATTCGTTTCTCGTGTCGAAAAAAAAGAGCAAAAGAAAAGAACAAACCAAAACACTGAATAATACATTTCCCCATGCAACCGTAATTAAAATAATTTGAATATACACACTATAGTTCTCCATTCGCCTGTCAAAGATCGCATTAAATACTCGCCCAACTGCATGGTTCTAAAAAAAAAAAACTGCAAACCCCAGGAAAAAGAAAAGCAAAAATGCTCATACAACATAAAGAAGTCCTTACCGTCACCATACGTCCCCATAAGTCACCTCCGATATCCACCATTATCCAGCACCCTACCCTGCATACATATGTGTATAAGTTTTATTATTATTTTTTTTATGAATAGAACTATATACGACAGCGCCCTTGGTGCACGCAAATTCCATTTATAGTCGGTTCAAAATTTCGAATTCACCCAACAATTGTTGGAGAGAAAAAGAAAAATCGCCACAACATCACAGAAAAACCCTGCGAACAATGAAAAGGACATAATTTGAATGGGAGCCTACATAAGGCCATTATGTATGTCATGGCAGGATTATGTTGCATTAAATGGAGTTAAAGGGATACGACCGTATGGGTTGCTTTTTTTTTATGCATCATTTTGTTCGCAAAATACTTAAAAACAGACCAAAAAAGGTTGAAGAGTAAAGCAAGGAACCAAGGGATACACTCAGCGCCACAACATAGGGAGGAACAATTAAACGGACAAAACAATAATCGGATTTGTATTTGCTTGAAAGAGTTTCGACAATTATACAGCCTATCCATGCTGGAGATTCAAGGCAGCTGGCTTAAGCTAATCCTATTTCTATACTGCAGACATCAGGGTGAATAGAGGATTTCTAATGCGAACATGTAAATAAACTGGGCATATGTTTTTTCGTACTAAACTAATGTGCAAGATCACTACTCCTACATAACCTTGGTTATTAGAACTTGCTCAAGCTTTGACGTGCAGGTGTTTCTAGAACTCATTTTGAATACATCATGCTTGAGGAAAAGCGATCCCAAGAAGGAATCCAGGTATGACAGTATCAGGAAAAAGAATTATATTAAGACGACTCCACAGTCTCACAGGAGAAGTAACAGAGCCTCCCAAATAGATTCATATATTTTGTGAAGCACTACATGGACAACTTTCACATAATAGATGCAAATAGGCATTCTCTGTCAAACTGACTTACAGGAGGTGTTCCAGGATCCTTACAGAAAACGTAATGCCTGGAGAATTATAGTTCGTGGAAGGAAGTCGGAGAGGTTCCAAGGTATTAATAGGGTGCACTGTAGGCAGCAAAATTAAACATCGACAAATAATAATATGCAATGCTCTATTGAACTGATAAACTGGAAAAAAACATCGAGGAAGCAAAGTATAAAAAAACTTCGCCCAAAGACGTGGAAATGAATTCTAGAGACTTGGAAACCTTTCACAGCTTTTAGCCATTTGCAACAGCCGGAATGCAATGCCATTAGAATAGACAAGTTTAATACATATTCCGCTTTGCTAAGTTATTTAAACTTAAGAAGTCCTTCTAGGATTTGAAAAAAAAAAAAATCAAATTCTGATCGACAAAGTCGTTCTTTGATTTGGAACTACAGAATTATCCTCCAGTTCAATTCAACCCATCGACTGGACCAAGATAAAATTTTTATTTGTTTTTGTTTGTTTTACATAATACTCTTTCAAATCGTATTTTTTGCTGATAGTAGAAGTAAATTTAAAACAATCGACAGAAATAGACATTCGTGATCCAGCAAAGACGTTTTCGGTATCACAACAAAGTTGACCAAGCCTCGCTTTAAGCTTTTAAATACCAACATCAAGAATTTTAAGGAAACCATGTATTGAAGATAAATTAAAATATTTACTAAAACAAATATATCTTAAACTTACAACAAAAACAGGAACCGGGAACTTAATTTTCTTGAAAAATAGTTAAAAGAAAATATAAACTCTTAAATACAGTTCTCTTCGATGGCAAGGAGATACAAGACAAATGTATAGGGTGACGAGACACCCCAGTTGGTGCGTAAAAGGTTTAAGTTTTTACGGATGTCAGAATAGGAGGAGAGTTGAAGGCTGCCGCAAAACTAAATCCAAAAAACTAAGCCGTACTTAATCGGAAAATATGGAAATACATCATTGTAACGCAGGACTGTCATCTCTTTTGGTACAGAGATTTTGATTCAGAATAAATTAAGACTTTTAGTGGTTTTGATCATAAAGTCTGCGGATGACACATTTATTCTTTCAGTCTTTCCCTTAAAACTATAACTAAACAAGCTGTCAGAAATCTGGTAAAATGTTTGGCTTGAAAGTTGTCCAACTTAAGTCAAAAATAATAATTTTACCAAAACAATAACTCAACAAATAAGTATTTAAGGCTGTAAAGTCACTAGGAAGTGTTACTAGTGTTATCTAGTAGATTATCCAATTTCAATATAAAACGAAAACATTTTGAAAAGACCTAAAAAAAACTCCTTCAAAAAATTGTGTTTTTTTGGTAAATGTTACGTATACGTCACAGTGAATTGAATAGCATTTAAACATTTTTAATTTGAATGAGAATAAGGAGACCACGACCCCGAAGGAAAAACCCATTATACATATGTGTACCAGATATTGAAGCTGTTTTACAGATATTAAGGTTAAAATACAAATTTTCTTTCCCAAAATTCAACAAAAAAAATATGTAAACATGTACACCACATTGTCGCTGACTGTACTCAATCGTATCCACAACTGCCCATTTAACAATTTATGACAAGTACCTCAGGGCAAACAGCGAAAACAAAGTCGTTCCGATAATCCCAACCGTCAGACAAACGCGCCAACATTTCCACCGCGTGAACAAGAGTCATTGTCCTTTTTGCTAAAGCCGCCGTCGCCTCCTGCTAGTAAAATTTATCTTTTCGTTTCAAAAAAAAAAAAAAAAAACAATTCCATTTCACTGCTGTTGCACTGTGATTGCTTCTCTCATTTCACGATGATAATGTGAAAAATTCCAGCAAAAAACGAAAAAAAAAGGCAACACGCCTGTTAATTTTTGCATCAAGGAGATCATAGCCCAGCAATTCGGGTCGGCCAGGAACAACAATGCAAACAATTTTCAATCTCGTTGGCGGAAAGAGTACAACGGAATTGTATCCTGTAATAATAATAATAGTAATTACATGTCCCGTTGGACACATTGCGAGTGCAATTGAAGGGATTATCAATTTGGTCAGGAGTTCACTTTTGTTTTGCGTGTTTTTTTTGTTTTTTTTTTTTTGCAATTTCATCCAGTGAAGGGACGTGCTCTCGATAAATAAGCATAAAATATCAACAACGCAAACGTATTATATCCCTGGGAAATGACTAACTGAATTAAATACAAAAAAAAAAAAAAGATAATAGACAGGATACACACAGAGGCTGTCGTTTCAAATTACACATGCGAACGCATTTTTTCACGAGATACTACCAAAACAAACAAAAAAGAAACAAAATGCTCCAAAAAAAAGGACATTTCTGCTGTTTTGTTCAATTATTTACTTATCTTGTCGCACCATTATCCGACGGGCCGCGGGGTGGCGGTTTCCATTTAAATCCGCTCAGTGTAATCGTACATTAAGCCAAATTAACCTAATTCATTAACTTATTCAGTGCGCGCACATGTTGAAAATGGTGAAATAAATAATTGGATTGGGCCAGTTACAACTCTGACGGGGGACGGTCTGTGTTAAGCTGACATGTGAAAGCGATATACGAGGTTGTTGTCTTTTTTTTTTTTTTTTCAGTTCACAATTAAGTGGGTGCAGTGCGCCCACACAAATAGACAAAGTCCTGCTGAGCAATGTCTGCGATTCGTTTGTAATAGACAAATTCCATGTGTGAATAGAATGACACCAGTGTATTCACCCTTTCGGGGATCGGCAGTCGGGTTAAAACAAACTCTCAAACCAAATTAAGTACAATAAATAATCTCTCTCTCTTTCATCGACAAACTAATTTGTTTGACAAACTCCAATCCATTCAACCATACCCAATACACGACTCAATTATGTCCACAAAATTATACCAAAGAGTAATCATCATCGACTGATTGGATTTCAATATTAATTCAGTCTCATTACCGTGTCCGGCTTTTAAAGGAGTCCCTATCTAGTATGAAATTTGCAAATAAATTTGATTTAATTTGTTCCAAATGGTTAATCGATTGAGTTTAATTCTTGCCCTTAACCAAACGTACTCTCGACTCTCTATGGGACGTAATTAATTAATTTTGTGCCTATTCACACAAATCGCATAAATTAATTTTCCATTTTGCCATTTGTGTGTTTTGCCTCAAAGTGCATTCAATCGCAAGAGGGGACAGATATCACAATCCTGTACAAATTTACAAAATCGAAATAATTTATTAAACATTAAAATGGCATTGACCAATGCTCCACAATGCATGTACATACATACATATATAAAAGTAACTATCAACAGTAAGTTCAATAGGCATACCAAAATCAACTTGCAAATCAATTAATCTGATTAACTTCACAAAGGTGAGTGTGGGAATGGATTAAAAACCAGGCAATATAATCTACCACTTAATATAATTTTCATTTATTTAAAAAAAAAAAAAAAACAACGATTGCTTCATTGTTTTGTAGACGCGAACCCCTGGGGGCTTATATGCACAATTCCAAGCATGATGTCTATTTATGGCAATTTAGTTCTGAATGTAGCGAGAAAATTTGTTTCATAATGTATTTTTACTTTGAGCCGCTTTTTTGAACCATGACCTTGTGTATTTTTGATTTTTGAGTTGAATTCGTTGTGTTCTAAACTGAACATACAATACCCTATTTTACCAAGCACTTCGCACTTTGAAACTCCTCAATCTGTATTAGCAAAGTTTGTTTCACCAAAAGCAAGCTTCAAAGAGGAAATCATTCTTTTGAAGAGTTCAAAATATTCCCTCTTTTCAATACAATCCATTTCATTATACACCAATTGCAAAGTGCCAAGTGTGTGTATGCAAAGTGAAAAGTTTTGTCAGCCAGTTTCACCAAATCTTTCGCTAAGCATTTAAAATTATCCGAAACTTGTTAACAACAAGCAATATTATTTCTACTCTGCACTTTTAGGAATTTATTTTTTTGATAAGTCGCAAAGTGCAAAGTGAAACAGGTTTCTGTACTCACAATGCGGCCATGAGCAAGACGAAATGGTCGTAGGCGTGTCGCGTGTCACAGGGATACTAGGACACGTTTCACTGACATGGTCGAATATTAAAGTTTATAGGCATGAGTGAGTGCAAAACTGGTGGGCGTGGTTGAGTACATAAGAATGGTGGTTCACTGTTAGTTGAACATAAAACGGGGCCAAGGCGCGTAAACCAATTGAATAAGGCATTAAACACATTTTCAATCGGAAGTCGAAAGTGAATTGCAACCGAAATCGCACAATATGTGTCTAGATGTCTCGATAAGAAGCAACTAACTTACGTAAGTGTCAAAATGCAAGAAAAAACACGACTATAGTTCTAACGCATAGAAGACCACGATTCCTTGGGGAAAAAACTTGAACAAAGCGAAACGTCAAGCCGAGACAATACGTGACATCCAGGTCAAGAATAGATAATAACTGTCGGCATTAGATATGACTCAGATGGATTGACTTTTTGTAAGCCTGTAGGCCAACCTATTCATGTATATATCTTTGGAATGTTGATCACAATCTCCAAATTAACTGTAATAAAGAAATATTTGATGTTCTTGCTCGAAGGGGTTCAGGAATGCTTATTGAGAAAAGGTATTTACAAGCCTCTTTATTACTACATATACATAGCACTGTCAGATACTTTGTCTCTGCGCCAGCAGAGAAGATTGACCAGAGTTTATGCCGACAAGTTTCCACCTGTCATACTGAAGCAAATGGTCACTGTTTTGAAGAACTATAGAATCTGCTTAGTTTTACCGATACACACTTTCATCTGTTATTAACCATACTAATGGAATATTACCAACAAAAGAGTCATATTCTCTAACAAAAAGCCGTAAAAATCGACTATAAATTTCTCATTTAACATCACGTTACACAGACCACTTTAAATTTGTTCCAGTTATTAAGTTATAACAACCAAACGTTTCATCTATGACCCCCCAGTTTCTAGAATAAAAAAAAAAAAAAAAACAATCCCCGGACAAAATTTTATTATTTCTGGGTCGCCATTACCATCATTTCTCTATCATTGGACCAGGTCAATAACATCAACAACCAGCACACCCCTTACGCGGGCATTACACTGTGAAATAAAAACAACCGGACCAACCACCACCAAACACAACAAACGCAACAATCCGTGTATTAATTGCGTCATAAATCTGCAACAAGACGAAACCGTGAAAAAAGAAACCAACACAACGCAACGCGCTGATAAAATAATGTTCTGTATCATTAATTTCGAATTTAATATTGTATATCCTTCCAAGGATAATGGCTCCAACCCCAATAGAGTAACAACTGAAACACAGCAGCTAATTCGATAATTTGTTTCAGATTATGGCCGAATTAGTCCGCAAAATTTATGGTGAAAACTTAAATAATCTTTTGTATGGTGATAACCAAGGATATTTGGATCTATATCTCGGCTTACACCAGTAGTATTCGGATTGGACAAGAGAGTGGAAGCGAGAAAAAAGTAGCGATAACCCTGACACAGGAGATTTATAGAGGCGTTAATAGGAATAGCAAGAGAGGACGGGAACACATTTCTGCCACTTACCATTCCAAACCAATCGAACGGCCCAGTGTCGTAAGACCGACCACCATCACCACCACCAGGAGATTTTCCTCCATTCTGTTTTTTTTTTTTTCTTATTTTTTGTCTTAGTGAGTGAGAAAGTTTCAAACAAGGATACAATGTATTTTCTGTGCTTCTCGCTTCTATTCGTTTGGTGAAGTTTTATTGCCGAAAAAATTATTACTTTTGGTTTTAAGCCGCCATTTGGTGTGGGTCCTATTGGCTTTGGATTTATTTTTATGGACGCATTGATGGTTCTCCTGGTTAGCTATGCGTAGGACTGGGGAGTGTAGAAGTTGTTTAAATGATTTTACATTTATATTCGTTGTTGGGCTTCGAGACGATAAGGGAAATCATGCTAAGCTTTGTGTCCTTTTTCAAGTAATTAGAAGCGAAGATACATTTTAAATGGGATTTAAAAAAAAATGCTTTCACTTCTCGACTACATTAATACATTGGGAATGCGGTACATACACACTTATCGAGTCCATATTTCTGTTTCATATCTCTTTTCTTTGGACTTGTAGTAAGCTTCAAAGAGCAAAACTCGGGATTTTTAGAAAACAAAATACCAAAACATGAAGTAGGTTTAGTCTCCCACCAAGCTGTATCTTTCACCACTTGGAACTTGGAAACGATACTTCTGTAAGGTGAGAGCCACTTTCATTCGTTAGGCTGAGATTTTTTGGCTGAATTTATTCTTGAACAGCAGAATATTTATCGTTGATTGGATTCAAATATGCACTTATGTCACACCCCATCAGAACATCCGTATATGGTATAACGTGTCCTAATGTTTCGAAAAACAGACCATTCAAGGTTTTCCCAGAAAGTTAATGAAAATAAAGCTTAACTGATAAAGCACCATAAAAAAAATTAAAAATTGAAGAAACAATCAAATATGTTCCACATACGCACCCACATAGTAGGTACATATATTGAGTTGAAAATATTGCACATACGCGCCCGGTGATTACTATTCTTTTTAAAGAAAATCTCCAGAGGAGTTCTCATTCACATGGTATTTGACAGAAAACCATCTAAAGCCAAGGGCAGCATTTGAGTTCCCACTAAGAATATGTTATTACAAATTAAGGGTTGTTTGTAAAAAAAACTTACGAGGCGGGGTAGTAAGTATAAAGCTCGCTAGAGTAGACATGTGACTAGGAAAAGTTGCAACACCAATTACAAGTACATGCGTGTACCTTTGATAAAGGTGCAAGCTCTATGGAGAACAAAAATTGTCCTTATTTGTCTACCAGTGGTAATGTAGACAGCGATTGTTTAAACCTACACTTGATTTTTAATAAATTTGTACAGCAAGTTTTAAAAGAAAAAGAGTTCGCGCCAAGATTGGGAAATGCATTGACTGCTGCTAACCAGTAATGGAAAAAGCAAGTATCCACTGAGATCGGAAAGTTAAGAAGTAGATAGATTTCACAAAGCCGGTGTATATGTTATACCGATAAGTGCTATAACCCAGATAATCTACAGATAATCTACTTCTCGACTTCTCAGAGTCAGTAACATGTAGACATGCACTCTATATAAGTAGTTTCAAACCTTTACTATCATAAAAATATCGATTGACCCCCTGACGTAGAAGAAGAACCATATGATCACGTAGATATTATTAGCATCAGTCCCCTTATGGATTCCTTGAAAAATCTAATTTACAACGCGATAACAAGTTTCCCTCGAAAACTTTCCCCATTCTCTGGCAAAAATGCGTAGAGCATCATTTTACCAATTTGGTAGAATACAAGTGAACAACACAAAAGAGTTAGCTCCCCATGTCGTTGCCAATTTGCGATGATGATTTCATTTATAGCCAGTCCCCCACCCCCTTCAAACCTCCTGTTGTGCCCATTATCCATTTTTCCGCAGTCACTCCCCCTCACCTTTTGACCGAATGACTTAAATACGTTTTACCGAAAGAAGGAGTAAACTCCTCCTGATGATATAATCAGCACAAATTATTTCTTGGCTCATTTAACCCTTTTATTTCGCCCCATCATCAGGGTATCCCACGTTTCTCTCTTTCGCAGAGTCCGTTTTGTTGCTGTTACGTCGATTTTTTTTCTTTCGTATTTTCTTATCATTTTCTTTTTGGTTTCTACCCAAAACGGAAATGATGTTTGTCCATGGCCCCGTTGTTCCTGTGCACTTATTTTCCTTACTTTCATCCCTTTGGGTCCTACCAGAGCTAAAATTTATTTTATGTCACGATAAGAAGAGGGAGAAAAGGCACCAATCCTCAATCATCTTCCTTCTCCGTCTACTTGGACCACATATATATTCTGATAAAGTTACAAATGAATGCGACTTCAACGATGATAACCATCAAGGACGCACACAAAATAAAGTCGCCCCACAAACCAAAAAAAAAAAGACACGGAATGTCCAAAACGGGACTCAATGAATGTAAGGAGAAAAAAAAATAAAATAAAGGATGGCCACACTGCTGGGACACAAGGCACAAATGGATGGAAAAAAAAAACACCAAAATACGGTATGGACATACACAAGAAGGATACACAACGAGGAGGATGAAGGCATATAAAAAAATAATTCACAGATATTTAGTTGATGCTGCGGCAGGATAACATTTACAAGGTTATCTTCGTGACGGTTCACATAGTTCATCTTGTTCTTGTTTGCTGATGTTAGGCAGTTTTTCGGACTCCATTTTGTCTGTGTGGAGAGAAATCAAAGAAATAAAGACAGGGGCCGGCGAGGGCCGAGAAGATGGTGTTTTATAGGAAGAAAAGTGACTTGGATTCGGTAGGGCCGATAATGAAAGCAGGAGTACGACGCCATAATGCTAGAAATGGACTTGGGATGATGGAACGTTTACATAAACCAGTAGCAACACAGTTTAGGGAGACTCTTACTGCCATCGAACATTTGGTAGTTGAAGTTCCTTGTAATATTGTATAAGAGTGAACAAAATAAGAAACTATATACTAATTACCACTGGTACGTCGTTACCATAAGTACTCCACTTACCGGAAAATAAAAAAAAAAAAAATAAATAAATATGTATAGCTGAATGAGTTAAACTAAAGCAGAGTTACACGAAGGAAAGTTGTGTCTAAGGCAATGGAAACCATCTTTCAACAATCAAATACGTCAAAGGACACTGCTTCGGAAAACCCGTAGCCTTATGCCGACATGCCGCAGGGATCTATACTTCCACCTACTCTTTTTTTCTTCTTAAAAATAATGATTAACAAATAGTAAGATCTTTGGTGTTACGAACGACAGTACTCTTGCATGGAATAGGATTAAGGATCCAGACAATATCGCTCCGGGGAAAAACGAACCTAATTGACACAAAGAACCACATTTTCAGACAGCATCCAGAAACGAATGATAAAACTGATTGTGTACATACATATGTACATCCAAATTTTGAATTACGTCTCTAAAACAGATATTTCTATTCCTAATCCTTGGAAATACAGACTTTGTCGGACAGCTCATTTCGGTTTGAGAGCGAAACCAGTTCAAACCGCCCTTTATTCAAAACTACCAAGAGGATTACTTAAATCTTTTAGTGAATGTTTGTGCGGTCTGTGGCCACCTGCTATGCACGCTGTTTGGCGTTTGAGATGGTGAAAAGAATTTTGGTTTTGACTGGGAATAGAATTTCGAACTTCCCGCTTAGTAATCCGACGCACCAACCACTGAGCCACGGTACCACACCTATTGTAAACATGTGCAAGTAAAAATAGGGATATAGATACACACCACATATACTTAATTAAGTGATTGAAGTTTTATCGAAATATTTTGATCGATGTTCCAGCTTTTCTATAAATAAACTTGAAATGTAGGTTGCAGAAAAACGAATATCATTTTACGACCAAACTAAATGCCATCACTTGACCCGAACTTAATTCATTCAGCAAATGAAAACCCTGAACCAAATCAATTTGGCAATAAAAATCCATGAGATAACAGAAAAAGTATGTTCGCCGCAGTAAATATTCAGCTATTGGACCGTTATCGATGGATCAATTTACTGGACAGAACCAAGCCTTATAAACTATATCTACACTATGATTTATGAGGTTCATGAGCTTGTTTTTTTTTTTTTTTTTTTTCATTCATTCCTTCCAGCACATTGACCCTCCTGCGCCAAAAGTCCTTCTTGCGCTTGATTCACATTACTATTTCCACTAAATTGAAACATAAAAAAGACGAACATCAGGACTTTTATTAAATTTGTTGACATCCGAAAATGAGGATAAAATTGTGAAACATAAGCTACGAGTTTTATATCGTCAGCACACAAAACCCATACCGACGACTGTGGTAGTGCAGAAGATAAGACGAGTGAAATGAGGACACAAACACAACCGATACTCAGGACGAAGTACTATGTAGGTGTCAATACAATGGGCATGAACTGAAGGCGGATGATATTTTCTTACGGCTGCTGTTGTTTATAGCGCAGTGTGAGTTATGTCGTTTTACTGTGTCCAAAGAAATGTTAAAAAAGAAGGCATTAACATTGATAAGAAAAAGGACGAAAGATCGTAAAAGAACATAAAAATGTTTGTGGGTGGAAAGATTGACCAGCATACGATGGAGATTTTATGTCTGATGCTTTGCAAGGGTTGGCATAATGGGGTTGTAGTCGGGGTAAAATGCTGGAGAATTAATGACGACAAACTTTGCAGTTGTTCAGAGGGACTATGCACCAAAATTGCACCAAAGAGGAGTAGTGGGCTTACACTATATAACCGGAACTTGAACACCTTCGATGATCTTAAAGAACATGTTTTGCGGTATACATTGAGTATCAGTTGACCACTATACATCTTTCCTCTTTTCTATATTTGAGGTCTCAGCAGCGATTAGACCAGGCCAGACAGAAGCACCTTTTTGGAAAGTTAGTTGGCCATTCGGAAGCCGCTTTTACATTCTAGGAAATGTGAGTGATCCAACCTTCAAATAATGGAAGATTGTTTTAAAAGAACGTACCAGTCTTGGTAACCCTGGCAGTGTGCATGCTAGGGAAATCCCCAACGTCACACAAAATCGTAGCACGACTCAGTGTCCCAAGGACTGAAATCCACAATGAAATGGGGTAACAGCAATAGTGAGACTTCATTCTATTAATACCAAACTCAAGTCAATTAAGGTCCTGACTTTTGGGAGAGTTTTCTACTACGTACAGGACCCTGTTCAAACCTTGTCCATGTACTGACAAGGACTAACGTTGCGTTAAATCGAATTAAGACCTTAATCATAGCATCGCAGTAAAGATGGTACATTTCATTAAGTCTTGCTGCTATTATACGGAAAAACTTCATTGATCACTTTTCTTTGAATAGGAGGTTGTTTTTGATGGATCGTTTGACTCTGCCCTAGATGCACTACTGACACTAGTTCCTCTTGAAACGGATGCGCACCTACTCTAAAAAGGTGATTTTGCTTGTAGATCTCCCTGAAATAATATTTAAAATTCTAAGGGCGATGAGCTATATTGAAAGGAATAAGTGGTGTCAGAGTGTCCTCAAGAGTCCAATCTATTCGTCAATTTGAAAAAAATATCCTAATTCATTTCGGAGGCTGAACTCTTTCAGATCAATGTCGCAATGTATGCAGCACTGTACGATCAGTATAGATAAATGAAACATAGCTATGTATGTATGTATGTACTTACGGTGAGGCTATGTAGTAATTTAAGTTTAATTACTGGTTTTTCTATTTTTACAAATCCATTGAAAGTACGTAGTCAAAATTAATTGCAATGAATAATTAACAACAATTTGACAAAAAAGTGTTGGCAACTAGCTTAAACTTCACAACCACTTACGCCATTTCATTTCAAGCCGTCGTCCAGGCCAAGCCCTCTCAGAATTAAGCTCACAACTTACTTTACTTTTGAGATTGCCTTAATTTCTTCCTCAGAATTTACCTCGAGAAGGGGTTGCTTTTCATTAGTCCTAAGAACTCTAAGTCAACTTCCTTTTTACTTTCAGTACACAGAGTGGATAGGCATAGATATTAACAAAAAAAGAAAACTCTCTCAAAGCGAAGTCATGGAGCAAGTTCTCATTCAGAGAAAACTTTCTACTGCCGCCCCCTTTTATTAAAGTTTCGCAATAAGTTTCGAAAAAGTCCTTAAAAAATTCACGATATGAACTTGAGAAAGACTTTTTCCCTTTCCTTCATTTTGATTATATTTTGAAACGGAATTCTTCATTACGAATGTAAGAGTCAAAGGATATGACCGCAGCAATGCAAATTTCGTCTGGTTAAAGTGTGGGTGTGCTCATGTGGGAAGCCCCTTACAAGTAATTTCAGGAAATAATTGTTCCAAAAGGATGCCACTACGTACAAGCGAATAAAGAGAGAGAGAGAGCGAGAGAGAGAGAGAGAGAGGAAGTGTGAAGTGAAATGTACGTATGCCACATTTACCAAAGGAATACATAAAGCCAATCTAAAAGAGGACCTTAATGGACTGCATATATTTTAATGGTTAAAATCGCAATTGCATAAGAACCACCTCTGCGCTCCTGCATTAATGGCCAAATTCCATTTCGATTACAAAAATAGAAAATGATCATTCATTGTACTGCGGTGGATCACGATTTTTATTTCCTTCCTTGGCATTCCTCTTCCGTCCTGTTGCTGCAAGAGTGTAGTGTGCAATTTTAGATCAAAATACCAAAGGATAAGGATTCAATTTTCCCACTGACACATTACGAGGCAAAATTCGATTTTTCCAATGAAATACTCTGGATACAAGGATTAAACGAGAAACAGAGAAAGAACTGAGAAGGGGCAGCATAAAAGCCAACAGCGTGAGACAGCAAAGGCATGGAATCACACACCGAAACGTAGTACCTACAGCAGCAGAAATAAAGGATAACATAACCAATGCGAAGAGCGCGCGGGGGGTCACAGGAAATGAATTGGCTTCCAACTAATTACATTTGCATATCTCCATGAATTAGTTAGATCTGTCCGATTGCAGGACAATTTGAAAAATGTTTATCCCGCAGAATGTAATGGCGGAGGCGAACTGTTACATGCGGGCACCAAGTGTATAGAGAGACGACAGTGAATGGAACGAAAAGGAACAGAGTGTACGGTAAGACTTTTGCATTTTTAGGATTTTTCTTTTCTCGAGTTCCCTTTTCGAATTCATTTGGAATATAGTAGGGATATTTATCACGATGCCACTGGCATACCACTATGGAGTACATCGGCTACACATATGTATGGAAGGAACAAAAAAAAAACCATAAAGACCGACTACAATGCGGTTACAATGGAATTGAAATTAAAATTGCTAAAGAAAGAAAGGAAGGATAATTAAATTCACATGGATAGTGGGGAGGATGTAGTCGAAGAAAATTAAGTTTGTCTATTTCCGGGCGTTTTAAGTCTTTTATGGTTTATTTGAATGTGAAATGCCTAATATTCTATTGGGGGATACGGCCACATTTCTGTATGTTAATACCTTGCCCCTTTGATGTTCTTAAAAGCGAATACAAAATATCCTTTGAATTTATTCAGAAAATACATCAAACTAACTTTTCGCGTTTGAAAATTGCAGGACCAATATACACACCTGGAACTGCTAGCGGACACAACAGGAGAGAAGAGATGGCTGTCTTAAAACAAATGTACAATCGACTGTAGTCCTTTACTACAATAGAGCTAATTTATAAAATAAAAGATGTGTTTTTCGACACATTTGTGTTCAGTGTACTCTGGCAAATCATCATAAAAATACTTACTGTCAGGCTAAGTGAACATCCGATTCGTCGCAATAGTGATAAGATCTGCACCCGAATAACTATCCACCCATCAACCAATTTAAAAACTGTGAAGGATTCAAACTTATTGTTCGTTGGTTAGTTGGTTTAGACCGGCCCTCGATGAGGATGCACTTACACCAGAGAAGGTCCATTGTGCTGCCGTTCAGTAAGGTGGGTGGGTCACTTACTCCTGGAACCATCCGCTCCTTTTTATGAAAGAGCCAATGCTCGCCGTGCAGGCGGTATTCAGATCATTGAGATCGTTGAAAAGGTATTTAGCTAGTGTGGCCTTTCTAATGTTGGCAGTGAAGGGCATGTGCATAGGAGGTGACAGATGGTCTGCTCTTCTTCCTCATCCCTACAGCTTCTGCAAAAGTCATTGTAGGTGATGCCCAGTCTTTGAGCATGCCTTCCTATAGAACAGTAACCGGTAAGAGTTTTTACTATCATAGAGAGGGCTCCTCTCGTGTGTTTTACGAGTCTGCCTTCCTATAGAACAGTAACCGGTAAGAGTTTTTACTATCATAGAGAGGGCTCCTCTCGTGTGTTTTACGAGTCCCGTGGTCCTATTTTCGTTTAAAATTGGCCAAAGGAGTCTGGCAGTGTTGCAATAGTCAAGCTGTTGCCAACGATAGTTGGCCACCCTTACTGCGTCGACGTTTAGCATACAACGTAGGCGCCTCGTTCTCGGTGACCTAAACTTACTGTACTTAGCGGTAGAAGAATCAGTGTGATGTCAATAGATGGCATAAAATCACCCCGAAGGTATGTGTCTGTAAACATCTTATCCAAAAATGGAATCCTTAGACCCCACAATCGAAAAGTCTAGCAAACACAGTTCATCTCTTATGCTAATGCTTCAACACTGGTATAGCAAGAAAGGCAGTTCTCGAGGTATATTCCTATGATTGAATTCTGAACCCATAAATCCTGAAGTTCACAATCAAAGTTTGGTGTTCTCTTTTCAAAAATCCTACCACTCAATGAGCTCCAACTGAGGTTTCACATTATTCGGCACAGCCACTGCCAGAACTTACCCCAGTCTCAGAGAGAGTTTTGTTGATGACTCAACTAATTAGTGGCTTGCAGGGAAGTAACGCTCTTATCGAAAAAAATACCAATTAGTCATAATAACTACTTGAAAGTGAAATCTGCACTCCAGTTCTAATTCCATTACCTTGACGAACACACAAAGGTTTACCACTGATACAACGAGATATCACTTGGCATACTATACAGACGCATAAGTAGATCAGCATCGAAATCCACACAAAAGGAAAGCAATGCATATGGCCCACCAACTGCGCTGCGAAAGCACATCAGTGCGTTTCGAGGATAACTCTCCTCTTTAGGCACACCAACCGACCCACCAATCAAAACCTGCCACAAGCGAAAACAATAAAGAACGACAATCAAAGAGATTTTCATAAAAATCACCGCAAATAATTGCGGTCACCTATTTCTCATCTCAAAAACAATAAAACAGGCAAAAGCACAAAAAAATATATATAAAACAACTTAAATTGCGCAATCGACATTCAGAACAGTGCATACAGTCATTCAGTAGTATCCAACGTCATGAGAATCGCCACCACAAGGGACGGAAGAATCGCGTCACAGTTCCATTAAAATTCACAGTCAAAGCGAAAGGTAATAAAGTTAAAATTTAACCACGCTCTGTACTCTGGCTGGTACTCGTCCTTTGTACACATCAAACACATTCCGAATAATTGCACAATTTCGAAGTCCCTTGCATTGCAAATATCCCTTCAGCTACTACTACTACACACACACACACACACACACTTGTACAGTCGGTATATGATGATGAGAAGAAGGGGCGGGAGACAGAGTAAAATGAGTGGAAAATATAAAAACGGATTGCGTCCATTTGGAGAGTTAGTTAAAGGAAGGAACATTTAAATTGGAAGGAGAACTTGCCAACGGGAACACTATGTTGCAGTTTGCATCAGGATATGTATGCACATAGTTGGGCCTAATTACTGCACTGGTTGGTTGCATAGTTGAAAATATTTGGAAACTTTAAATGAACATGACATCGATTAGGGCTGAACCTAATCAATATCCTTGATATTACTATTTACAGATAAACCAAGTCGAACCACACACGCAATATGATCACATTTATTTTGGGTCTTTACGAACAAAGACAAGTCAGAAGGCAGAGGACAAGAGATCATCCTGAAAGGATGTGTACATGTAGGATGCTGCCAAATCACCTCTAGGCATTACGAGCATAATAAAATACAATTAATCGTCTTGGAGTTTATGTGTCTTTGTTCAGGAGACTGGTTTTGCTTACTTACAATGGAAGTAAATTTGATCAACATATCTGGAACGAAACAAATATTCTTGAAAATGGTTGCCAGAATGGACGCAAAATAGGAATGAAGGTATATTGACAGAAAAAGAAGTGGTAAGTGATTGAGACGGAGAAAAACGAACTGGCTAGTACTAAACGGTTGCCAATCTATAGAAGGCACAACATGCGGAAGGATTCGGTTCAGATATGAAATTTTGTTGGAGCTAACTAAAGACTGAGCTTCAAGAATTCTTATCGAATTTTTAATGCTCTCAGAATAGCTAAATATAGAGGTTTCAACAGCAACAATCTTGAAAGCCTTTCTTAACTTTATTTGAAACAAATTACTTTTGCAAAACATCGCACAGGTCCAGACAGCAGGAACAATCGAAATACGTATGAACTTAACGAAGAAGAACTACTGTAGCTTCACGTCTAGAAAACTTATTTTAAGTTCAGTTTATTGTTTGCTTAGTAGTTAGACTAAGTACTAAATGCAAATTGGTGAAAGTCTTTTAAAAGGCAAACTCAAAACTTCTCTATTGAATTGCTTAGTTCCCATCATATAAATTTTTAAAAGTTCGTTTCAAATGAATAAAAATTCAAAAAGGAAAGTTAAGTAAACTGCATGGGAATTTAGTATGAGCCTCCTCTGACACATTTGTAAAAGTTTTTCGACCACAAAAATTCAATATTAATGTAATGTATTGAATAAGACTCAATAAACAGGGGTCTGGAACTTTAAAAATAAATAATTTGCTGAGAAGAGTACTCTTTACAATAAATTTTTGCTTGTAGTCCAAAACTCGAGATGAAACCCATGGAATATATTTGTTTTATTGTTGAACAATTAATGCATATGTTACATCAAGTAGTTTATTTACAAAATTATTTGTTAAAATGATTTAATCATTATAAATAATTCTTTCTAGGAAATCGTTTAATTGCTCTAAGATAGTTCCCTCATAGATGTTGCGTCCAATGATCAAGAAACAGTGGTGAAGATCTTTGTTATTTTGACCAAAATTCACACCTAGGGTCTGTGGGCCTATTTTGGTAACATTTTGTTTTTTAAATCTTTAAAAAACATTTTAATGTTGTTTTAGTATTTCAGGGGAATGAGTTAATTAAGTGCAGCAAAGTTACAATGAGGGACAGTTCCATCGTAAAGGCCTCTGCATGGTAACACTATATCTACAAAAGGACTTACCATGTGTGATGCATTAAAAACACAGCAATGAAAAAATTACAATAAAATAAAATTTATTCGATTGAAAATTTGAAAATAACTAGTTTTTCTTTTGTTTTTTTCGGGACTAAAAGGTATCAAAACAATCCTATTGGAAAAGAAGGAAAATATCAACTTTTTCCTTTCAACAATAAATAGCACGCAAGGTCGTAATTCAAATCGCGACAGATTCGAGTTTCCAATTTGCGCAAACACTTTTGTACGTGCAAATTCAGCCATCGTACTAGTCACCCAGGAAACGTAGCAAGCATCACCCGATCTCAGAAGAAAGTCTATTTTCTCAATTCTTCTTTACTACATGTAAAGTGTAAGACCCTCCTCTCTAAACCGGGACTTTTTTTTTGTCATTTCTCCTGTGGCAAAACGACCAGACCAGGGTTGGTAGTGAGGAGATTTGGAAACAAAAACTTTTTAATCTTTAAAACATTTTAAAGTGAGTTTTTAATTTAAAGGAATTAAAAAAAGCTATGTTAAGACGGTTGATAGATTTTCACATAACAAATAAGTAAACTAGCAATTGGCCGACCAGTATTGGAAGAAAATTGAACAACTGTGTGAGCTGATAATTTAAGACTGCAAATTAATTTCTCATTGTCAGCTCATTTGGAGCAATTGCCTGATTGCATCGTCTAAACACGCTTTTCCTCTCAGCAATCTTCACCTCTCATTATCATGCATAAACGACCCCATTTTAGCATTTCGTCACAACTCATTATGTGTAATTTCATCTGTCGTACTAGTCACACAGGAAACTTAGCAGGTATCACCCGAACACAAAAGAAAACATTTTTTCTCATTCATATTCTCTTTCTTCGACCTCATATAAAGTTTTAGCCCCTCCTCTGCAAACCGGGACTTTTTTGTCATTTTTCGTATAGGGAAAGTGACCAGAGCAGAGTTGGTAGTGAGGAGATTTTGAAACACACTTTAAAATCTTTAAAAACATTTTGATATTGTTTTTTCCAATTTGGTGAATTACCAACTAGTCATCTGACAATAAATTTGCAGGAAGTCCCACTACATTTAGTTTCTCATTGTCAGCTCATTTGCAGATCTGATAATATTTGCATTTGTGGTAATCTTCTTCCTCTCTTCTTTCCTCTCAGAAATAGCAAGTTCACCTCATCATATTTAATTATTATTTTGCATAAACGACCTCGCGATCGTCACCAGAAATTTTCTTAAAATTTCATCACATACACAATACGTATATTTCCATCTGTTATACTAGTCACACAGGAAAGCTAGACAGCATCATCCAATCTCAGAGAAAGCACATTTTCTCAATTCCCCTTTAAGTTGACTCTAAACTTAAGCCCCTCCTCTGTAAACCGGGACTTTTTTTTCATTTCTCATGTGGCAAAATGACCAGAGCAGGGTTGGTATTGAGGAGATTTTAAAACAAAAACGTTTCAATCATTAAAACCAGTTTAATGGTTTTTTTTTAAAGCAAAATAAAAAAACGACGTTGCCCATAGCTATTTCCATACGATTGCAAATTTGAAAATATTGGCATGGAAATGAAAAATTTCTCCCAAATACCTGACAATCGTGTGAACTACCAATCTTTGTTAACTACTTTCCTGCAAAATAGTCAGACAATTGCTGGAGAACTCATATCTCACAATAAATTTACAAGATTTAGGACAAAATCGAACAACCACCAGCGTATTTGCAGACAATTTTTAGCAATCGTCTGCACATCCATTTCCTCTCTGCAATAGCAACTTCACTTTCTCATCATTATCGTGCATACAAGTTCCCAAGAAATTTAACATTTCGTCACATACATACGTGTAATTTCATCTGTTGTACTAGTCACTCAGAAAACCCAGGCAGCATCATCTGAACTTAGAAGAAAGCAGATTTTCTCAATTCCGTTTTTGCCCTCCTCTGTAAACCGGGACTTTTTTTTGTCATTTCTCCCGTGCGAAAATTACCACGACAGGGTTGCTATTGAGGTAATTTTAAAAATAAATCATTTATTAGGTACTTTTAGTGGCTAGAGTTCTACATATTTTCCATTTCCTTGCCTCGGCATCTGTCTTCTGTTATAAAGTCTCGTACATTAATATCACTCACATTTCTTCCAAATGAATGACGTACAACTCTTACTAAGAGGTAGTATATATACCAAATATTATACATAGATATGTATCCTATAGTTTGTATACTGTATACAAGAAGGAATAAAAAACATAAAGCAAGGAGTCTTACCACCTCCAGCTTTACTGAAATAATGCTGAGAATATGCAGGTGACATACTTACTCTCCGCGCACTTTAACCACCAGCCAAACATATTCCGCTCTTACCAGGTCTTTCAAATTATTTCAAATTAACGCCCAATTTCCAGCTGAAGCACTAGGCGCTCAGAAATTGTAGCAAGCACTATCTTGCTGACATACTTGCCACTCAGACCAGGGATGCTATTGAGGAAATTTTTTATTTCAAGTGAACATGTTAAAACAAATTTCTTATTGAACTGCAGTCATGAGAGTGTATTCCTTTTAATACATTCTAGAGAAATCCAGCTCTAAAGCACTTGGAATATGTGAATCTTTTGCTTTTTTGAGATTCTACATATGTATGTATATTGAGGTATGTAGGTGCATATTTTAATACTCATGGAAGCATATTTATTAAGAAAAAGAAATGATGAGGCATTATGCTTTCCTTGTTAAAGATTTGTCTTCAATAATTCGTGTAATCCATCAAGTGGTGCTTAGACGTTTAAATGGAACTTAAATATACATAACCCGTATCACCAAACGAAGTTAATAATGGATTTAAAGTATTCCCAACGAACCTTGTTTTACTTTAAGAAGAATTGAGAAAATTATGGCAATCCTATTGCCCTACCCATTCACTATCAACTCAAGGGTGCAACAGATATTCAAACACCCACCTAGTAGATAGACTCAGCACCGTTCCACTAATCAAAAGCTCAACATTCACGTCACATGTATTTTCTTCCACTAAATCCCTAAAAATAATGTCACGCTGTTCTTAAAGCTAGATATTTTCATTATACGAGTCATGTCTTCCGGAATTTACCTTTTCCTATTGATTCCGACATTTAAATGAAAAAAAAAATATAGAAAAGGATATAGCAGTACCAAGTATTCCTCGGAATTCTACAATAGATTAAAAAAAAAAAAACTTACTTCTCTTCTGCAAGTGTATTAAAATTACAATCTCAACATCGTCCTCCAAAAAAGGACCTCTCCTTAAAACGCACATAAACAAAGATAATATAAATCTACATCAAAACAGTGTACGTTACATAAATTTTGTCATCAAATGATATTCTTCATTCATACACTCGGCATGATGTAGTATATCCTTATTGCTGTTTGCTGCTGCTGCTGGTAGCCTAACTCACTCGCTCAACATAATATATGGGAAATTTCCTTGTACACACATTAAAAATACACAGGAGGAGGCACAAAATTATAATGAAGGTAGGCAACAACAAAAAAAAAAGCAAAGAAGAAAAACGGCATAGACTAGAGGTGAGCAGAACGCGACAGAGAATATTTATTATGTCCTGTCACACGAAAGCACTGGCAATTTCTTTTCTTTATGCCTCATCCAAAGGATGGCTGGGTGGGTGGGTGTGTACATACATATATATTGGTATACACTAACAAAAACACACGCATACAATGGGGATTTCTCAGGTGCTAAAATGGAAATAAAAGCGGTGGAAAAAAAAGCGACAACTTCAACAGAGGGATATACTCAACTTAATGATGGAAAGTCCTTTCCGACAAAGCGGAAAAATACTACTCCCCTCGTGTACCTGGCAATGATTTGGAAATCATTTTAATTACTTTTATAGGCTATTTGGTCCAGTTGATGCTTAAGGGAGCGTGTTTGCTGTGTGTTTATACTAAGATATCCTTTTTTTAATGCTAAAAAACAATAACTTTAATTTCATTTGTTCGCCTGGACGAGCACGACACAGAGGATTGAATTATTTTAATTGCGTCACTCTCCGTTTTTCATGGGATACTTATAATGGGTTTGGTGCTTCTTTTTTTTTTTTGTTTTTCCTGTGCTTCTGTGTTTTTTATTTGAAAAGCAAGTTCCATCTCTTCGCACTGATGGACATAAGGATTAATATCCTTAACTTTGTTTAATTCCAGCGAATTAATTAAAGAATTAAAGGGCAGAGCGCAGTTATTTCCTTTAATTCATCTCGGGTATCATTCGTCGTCGTTGGTCGTTGTCGTCCGAAATATTTGCATGCGAATTTCATTTGTTTTTATTTGTTTTTCCTGCGTTTTTTGTTTTCGTTTTTATTTATTTTGGTCCTTAATGAGCAAGGAGTGTTTTGGCGGTGGACGGCACTGAGAGACTGAGCTTAATGACCTAATTCTGCATTCGTATTTTCTTAGTTATTTCTATTCGTTAAATTTTCCTTTGCACTACGTACGCAGGACATGCTGAGGAGATTGATGTTGGCCGAGCAGGGAATGATGAGATTGGAATTTTAAGTAGTCAAAGACTTGTGTTTTTTTATTCTATAATTAGCTAAAGAAATCAGTAAATAAGTGTGAGAGGAATATATTTTTCAAAAGAGTTTTTTTTCCAGCAAAGAAAACTTTAGTTGCAGAAATGCTGGGAAAGAATGTGCAATTTGTCTTTTAATGCAGTTTCAAAGTTATCCTTAAGAATCCTGATTATTATCTTTTGCCAATTAAAAGAAAAGTTAAAATTACGTCTCCAAGAATTTACTCTCATTGTTGGCAGTAGCTGTTACGGTTCAAAGGGAATCTCAGAAAGAAAGTTAAGCAAGAATGCGTTATGAAACAAGTATGTACGTACAAACAGATAATTGGGATTTGGAAAGTATATCCACGACATCCAAATGACAAAAAAAATAATTAGAAGTAGTCAATGACTGTTTTTTTCTGAAGTGGTACGTAGTATAACTGTCAACCATGAAGTCCGAGCGACTAGGTGCAATAGTAATCTCCAACTATCACACCAACTGAGTTATCATCTCGACGAATTCTTGCTGGAAGACGAAGCCCACATATCTGGCTTATAGCCAACGCCTCTGAATAGAATGATGCTGAAATTTACGTCATTCAGGACTGACATACTTACGTAAGTGGCATGGTAGGACCTGTAGTAGATCTTCCGAGTGCAGAAGCTTGGTACATTATATTTCTAAGTAAACTTGACCCTTAGAGATATAAGTACAAATCCGCATCAATACCCAATGAAACTGACTTGTGACTTCAATGCCAAAGTAGTATTTGGAATGGTGATAAGCAGGATACTAGATTTCTGTGATATTCCTATTTCGTTCAGTTGGTGTGCACCAGAGCGCAAGGAAAGGAAAAGTGCTTTCGGTGGAAAATATCGAAGATAGCTCAATTGTTAGTGTATTTTTTCCGAATAAGTTGAAATCTTTCTGATCTACCTAGAAACGCCAGCAGTTACAGCAAATTCTATAGACTACACCAGTGATTAATACTAAAAAGACACCAGGAACTGATGTTATCGCAAGCTTTGTTCAGAAGGAACCGATCAAAACAAGTACAGAGATCCTACTACAATGGAAAAGGCGACAGGTGGTCCTCATCCCAAAGAGCAGCAAACCATCTCAGAAATCGTTTTGAAAAAGTCATAAGTGGGAGACTAGAACAATATATCGGAGATTTGGGACTCTTTAGTTTCAAAAGTTGCGTTTCAGAAAGAAGCCAAGCACCGTAGAGCCAATAAAAGCACTAAGCAGGGATGTCCTTGAACCAATAAACTTAGTCAGATGGTTTCTCTATTCATCGACTAGGATGGCTAAGACACAGAAAATAAATGAGTGCCGAGACTCAGTAGTTGGTTGAATGGTTGCACGAAGTTAGAACTTGTGTTCCGAACGGACTCATTGCACAAATAGTCGAATTTGCTTCGTTGTTTAGACCATGACGGAGTATCCTTAAATATTCTTGAACTGAACAATGCAGAAGAGAAAACAATTCCTTTGAGTGAACCATTCTCACCTTGGTATCGCTATTCCTTTAATAACCTGTAAAAAGCCACTTCCATGGTAAGATACCGGATCAGATTGCAATTGCTCAATATGGGGGTACTAGTTACCTATATACATAGATGCCCCTGCTATTAGAATCACAGAATGATAGTTCTATTCTATCCCTGAAGGCATGGATATAGCTGACTTTCATTGAACTATCATCGTCACACACAAAAGGGAACAAAACAAACGGAACAGAACAAAACGACCATAACACCGAACAGTAGGTGCAGTGCGCTGAGTTCCTGTGTAACAACAGGAGGCTGCAGGCATTTTATAATAGGAATCGGACAGAGATGATTCTATGATTATTCACTTGCTGTCTATGAGCACAAACTCTTACGATACATGAAGTGAAGGTCAACAAAGACTGTATCACCTTTTGATATTCTGCACTCCTTTTCTATTATTTGTGGTTACATTAAATTCTCAGATTTCCGAAAGCTAAAGGCAAATGAATTACAATTGATCTGCGAATGACGCGAGGTCCAGCTCCAGTGCACGCGGACCCAGTTCGTATAGAACTCAAATAATATGGCGTGCGAAACTGGAAGTAGTAAGCAATGTAAGGATAAAACTGACAGCGCACTTAAACACTGTCAAAAGTTAAGTACTTGTAAGTAGAAAATGTGAGTGCATGTGGACCCGGAAATATTTGATCCCACAATGCGATATCATGACATTTGGTCCCAACTTTGTAGTATCAGTCCATCTGGCAAGTTTTGAAATGCAATTACAACTACTTCACGGAGAATAAAGGAAGCTGCGGTGTTATCTCACAAAGGGATGCTCCCTGTTTTAGAATGAAATTCAAGATTTTGGTATCAACCCCCTGACGTATCCATGCAGCTTTCATGCACTGTAACTTTCCACTTGTATGATTTATCCGCAAAAATTGTTTCCTACACATCTGACATGCTCTGTATGCAACATGAATCCCAAAGGGAAATCGAAAATAATTGGATTGCTTCTGATAATGTCGCTACCTCGCATGCAAGGGTTAAGCGAATTGTCACTCAATCCCCCTAGTCCTGGAGATTTTAAGCGTACAAAGAGTTTCGCAAACATTCCTTCGCATGACAACGACATTTCATT
Source organism: Xylota segnis (assembly GCA_963583995.1). NCBI lineage: Eukaryota > Metazoa > Arthropoda > Insecta > Diptera > Syrphidae > Xylota > Xylota segnis. Next base: position 69,703,881 of record OY757237.1, on the reverse strand, counting down.
CCTTCAAAAACCCTAAACTAGATCTTCTATCTTATTTTTATTTTTTTTTGTCCTCTTCCCAAATCATCCTGTCTAAGCGCAGGCCACACACACACATATATGTTTGCACTCATAAATACACCACACTACAGCGACGGACGTGCAAGTGCAATAATCATATGTCATGACAGAAAAGAGAAAACACCTACTGTCATGTTTTTGTTACCGCACCATGAATTTCCATAATATTAATTTTTCCTCTGCTATTTTTTAGTTTTCCTGGTTCCCGCTTTTGACTGCTTCTCCCAAACACACACACATACTCGTACGCGCAGTGCTGAGGAAAAACTCAAACCGGCAGTGGAAGTTTTCCCTTTGGCAGCGCGGATGGAAGTCCCTATTACTCTGGTGCTAGGTTTAGAAAATGAAAAACAAAAAAAAAATGGTAAAATATATATGTAAAGGGTTCTGTTGTGCCACACAGTGGTTTGGGAGAGGACGTGGGTGGTAAAAAACTGAAAAAAAAACAACAGACAAACCCACAGCGAAATCCAAAGTCACTCTGGCGTGAAATGTTGTGACAATAAGCAGAATTGTCAACGTTTTTCATTTTATATGATTTTTTGTTCGCCCTCTCTGGAAATCCTCTCACTACGACTACCCCCATCTTTTATTCTCTGTCTCTCGCTGTCTCTGATGTGATGTTTGTGTTTTTCATTTAATACTCCTGTGGTTGTGTCGAAGGACATTGCTGCGAGCTGCGAACTTAAACAAACAATAAATAGGCGAAGAGTGTACAGGAATTTTCCAGGAATTTACATGAATAACACAAATAAAGAGGAACTCTGATAAAATGGTTGAGATACATATACTCATGTATGTATGCACGGGTCGTAAGGGAGAGGGAGGAACGCCGAGCGTGTCACGCGTGAGCATTGTCCTATTCCCCAGTAGAATAAACGCGGTTACCATGGCTCGCATATATCCTTAAAAGCAAAAATATAATGCAGCGAGTGGTGTTATTTGCTTGGTCGCCTCAGAGATACATATGACATTTTAATTATATGTTTGGCCGGAAACTGTTGAGAATAGGTTGGGGGTGATTATTACATACGTCGGGGAGAGGTCGAATTAGTTAAATATATAGGACAGACCACGCGATAGCTTAATTTTAAATGTGAAGAGATTAAGACCGTCCAAACCGTTCAACCAAGTAGTAGGAACTTCAATCGTTAGGAATGCCTTCAACTCAGAATGGAGGGAAGGTGCTAGGTTTTAGGAAACCACCTTCAGTGTTCCCCAATATATTCTACGAATACACGAATATTAAGTGGCCTCTTAGTCAGGATCACACACTGACACCACCTCGCAGAAAAAAGATGACGGGAGGAGGATAGCAAGGTTAAATATTGAAACCTGACTTGTGGAAAGGCTCCTACGATGAAGACTTCCCCATGTCGATGCCCGAAGTTACGAGTAGCGTATGCAGACGATGTCGATGCGGCGAACACTGCAAGATAATGAGGCGGGTGCTTAGCTGAACGACAGAGCTCGGAGTAAGACTTCTGACCTAGCAGACTTGACCACAGGTACACACTATTCCAAACATTCAAATGTCCTACAGAGCTTAAGCAGCAATCATATCCCTGATTTTTGCAGCAACTAAAAATCCACTAAAAGAAAATTGACAAGTAAAGAAAAAAAAAAAAAAAACAAACATCTAGGTCTAGCTTAACACACACAAACAGAGCAAGTCCCAAATTTAAAAGAAGATTCTAAACATTTGGATTGGTGTTTTTGCATTTCTCCATGACACCCTGTCGATGACACTTCACTACCAACTCCCCATGAAACACCTCTCTTACATCGGTGAAGCACTCGCAATCAAATGCATGTCCTGTGAAATGTCCACACTTTTCCAGACACCGATTTCTCTCCAGTGCAGTTCACCAATATCCCACTTTTTTTTTAAGGACCGAAAGTAGCAGTCGTTTATCATCCGTATGTATTTGATTAAAACGATCGCTGTGATTTATCGATGACGATAGATACACTTCCCACCCTGAGATTGGAGGAGCTACGTACTGAAAATGAGTTAAAATATAGTCGGGAGGGTTATGCTAACATTAGTCGGATACATGCATTGATTGGTCCTTCAGTAAAGAGAAGCGCAATGCGTGTCGATGGCATTTGAATTGTTTTCTCCTCTTCGTATCCATGGTCGAGAATTTGAGTTTCTATTTGCCAGTACATACATACCGATGTACGTATGTGTTTGTAGTCCACTCATCTGTAGGTTCGTTTTACTGCTACTTTCCAACTGCGATGATGGGTCTTTGTTTGTGCGCGCAGCACATTTGATTGTTTATCGCTGTGTGTTGTTGTTTCGATGTAAATTGTCAATTAATTAACGGTACGCGAGTGCACTGTGTCGAACACATTGCACACGTAAGTGAAATGTCACTTCGCGTTGGACAATACGAGCCCAAACGAGAAACAGGAAAGTAGAGTGACCAAACCAGGTGAGCTTTGATTGAATTTATTACTTTTGTTTATGTTGTCATGGCTGGGTATCGAATACTGAGGGATTTTGTCGAGGACCATTCTTCAACCGATGACAGGTACCGGTTGTCAACTGAATTATGAATATTGTCGACGACACAACATCATCGGACCGGCTGGAGCAGCTGGACCAACCCATGGACCAACACTCATGATTGAGTTCATTATTTGATTGAACGGCAGATTGAATTTTCAAAGCCCAATTTGCATTTGATTTCGAAGGATTAGCGGTGAAAGCAGAATGAACAGTGGCAATTAATTTTCATGAGGAGCGATGGTACGTCTATATGGTGATGTTGAAAATTTGTGATGGAATGATGACCCCAGAACGGAAGTATCTTTTTATATGATTTACGTTTTAAATTGACCCAGAGGTTGATTGATGGGCTTACAGTCATGATTTCCATCTGTAGTGGTTAGTTTGACCCCATAGTTTGAAAAATTCTCACAAAAGCGGCATGTTAGCTTTGTCTTTTAGGAAAGCCGTCACTAATGTGCTTTACATGCTCATAGCAGTTGGCTTGATAAATAAAAAAGGTCTTGTAAAATGTCTATAAAACCACCAAGAACGGATACGATACAGTCCTTAGGACCTACGATCTATTTATTGTCATTTTTAAAGTCGACTATCGATACTACATATAGTCAAACATCTACAGATACACCTCTATGCAAAATGCAATTGTTTTTTTGGTTCGTGACAATTTTTTACCGAACGTCAAAGACTTAACTCGATTGAAAAATCTATCACGAGTATATGAGAGATAGAAGCGAACCAAAGAAAATTTCGGAAAATAGATTTACGATCCTAGATATGCTTCAAAAGAGGATACAATCATGCTGGACACACTAGGGGGAGCAATAAATACTATTGATTGAAAACAATTGAGGAAAATTCTCAGTGTCTGTACATTTTGGGGGAACGATGCTACTATGGATGCAGGTGTAAATCCAAGTGCCAGATCCCATCAGGTAATTCGATATACACACTGGGGGGATGTGTTTAGACAGAGGAGTAGTGCCAACAAAAGGATAAGTGGATTTCAAATTATACTGCTAGAGCGTTTGATGTTCCCTCTATGGAAGCTGTGAACTGTGAGGTTAAGTCGTGCAAAAGTAGTCTCTATTGGTGGAAATAATCTGATTTCCTTCATCAATTTTAGAGAGCCACTCTGATTGAGGAGTGAAAATGCTAAAAATGGACATTTGACAGCAGGGTGCTTGGGGTATTAATTTTATTTCAATTCGATTTAAGTGACATACTTCGGTGCTGGGTTTTAAAGTTTATATGGCCGATGACTTCCTGCGGGGTTTTAGTCATAACCTTTTAGAGTACGGATCATCGGACATCAATACTTTAACAATGATGGAAGGAAATATATTTTCGAGTACTAAGGACGAAATGAAAAAAAAAGAATGTTAAGTATGATGTTATAACAGATTTATGATCTTAACGGCAGTAACAAACCGAATTTCAGCAATTGTAAGCCAAACCAGTTTGCAATTCTGAAACGACGTACAGTGAAAGGAATCACAGAAACGAGGCAACAAGTCTGTAAACCTAATTAATAGCTATATTAATGCTCGAAAAGGCTTACTGAGGCTTTAAAATATGGTATTTTGTCAATCAATGAATACGTGTACCTTTCATGTAACAATTTGGATCTGGATCAGAAGAATATTGGTGTCAGCTTAGTTTCTTAGTTCTTTTTACATTTGCGGCTTGTCACACATAACCAATGCTATTTAAGAAAAAGCCTTATAATTAAAGAGTCGATAGATACGTCAGCATTTATGAGTAAAATAATTATAAAATTTCCTAACTTTTTGGCTATACGCTTCCAAGGGTCCTATGGAAAAAATTCTCTGGTCCATGTATAGGAAGTTATGTTCTGTAGGAACATGTAGTACCAGGAATACTTTCTAACAAAAAAAAAAAACAATAGAAAGGAATTTCACACTTTTTTTCAAAAAAAAAATTTCCAGACATGGATAAGATACTTTTGAGAATTTTAGGAGTCCAATGTTTACCGCCGATGATGGTGTAAAAATGTAATATTTTCGGTCATCTTTTAGTGCTTCCTGCATCATTGTGTGAAGTAGTTTCAAACTAACTCGTAGACCAACAGGCAAAGTCTGACTTCTCAGTGGGTTATCGCAAAAGTTTCACTGAATTTATTCGCTATTTTTCGATTAACTGAATAAGTTTGAGTGCTCTCTGACAAGTGGGGTATTAAACTGTTCAAAATTGTCTATGAAATAGGGGTGATGTCCTACTTCAAATACAGAAAAATAGTTTCCTAGTCACTGCTCACCCCAGTACTTAACCATCCAGTTGTAAATCCCCACCAAGGATTTCCCAGTTGTGTGTTCCTTAAATCTCAAATCGAAATTTGATTTTACATACAGAATACCCAACGCAGAGAATGTTTTATCCGATTCCCTTTTTGCCTCCCAAAGTGAATACGTAAAAACGTCAAAACTTCTAGGGACTACTACCAACTACGTACGAATACACAACAAGACAAACGAAAATGAAAATTTAATACACATCCCACCAGGTGGCGCGCATCCTATTGCTAAATCCATTTGGTAAATATGCAAAATTTTCCTGTACTCTGTCGTTGGTTGTTTGTGGATTTCCTTCTACTATCTATGAACGGGGGCAAAAAAAAAAGGATAACATCAACTCCCACACTGATTCTTGAAAGGATTGAGTTTTTTTTTTTCTATCTCTCTCTCAAGTAAAGTGTACCTACTCATTCGACTGCAACTTATCATCGTCGCCATCTTCACTGGGGTATGTTGCTCTGTGTGTTCATGGGGTGGTGGTTTATGTGGATGTATTCCAGTATCTTTAATCAAAATTCCCAACAGGTAGAAAAATTCCAAATAGCTAGTATAGGAAGAACACAAAAAAAAAAAAAAACAAAACTGCACTACACCACAACGTGTGTGCAACCGAACGATGTAGGGGATGCTGCTGCAGTTTGCACACACATTGGGGGGTTCTTGCTTCCTCTATCCTTCTTGGGGGGATAAGGATAAAATGTAAAAAAAAAAAACGAAAAAAAACTAAGTACACGAGCACATTATACCATTTGCATAAACAAAATTCCCATTTGTGATTTTCACGATAGTAGCGGTGGTAGTAGGTGGATAGCCCTACAGGACTCTCCTTTGCATACACACTCTTGTGTGTATGTGAACGGGTGAAGGAGTTTACTTGGAGAGATTTTAGAATTCTGATTTAAGAGATTTAATATGTGTTACAATTTGAGAAGTTATCCAGACATGGGGTGCATGTGGTGGATGAACTACTTAATGTGCTCAGGGACTTAAAATGCCGATGGATTTTTTGGGGATGGGTACGAAAAATCGATTTCTCCTTTCCTTGAATATTGGTTATTTGTAATATTTGCTACATTTCAGGGATAATAGCGTTTACGTGCTCAGGAAAGAAGTGCGGTATGTACTCGTACGTATACACATACATACATATATGAATGAATGGGAAGTGAGAAGATGCAATTGCTGTGAAACAAATTGTACACTTAGACTGGGTGAAGATGAGAAATATATCGTCCTAGATGTGGGAATTTATGAATTCAAGTGTGTGGAATTTATTTGAACATTGATCATCAAACTGGCCAGTCATTTGCAGAGGGCGTCATTATGGTTTGAAATGGCCCCCTGTAGTAGAATTTAAAAAATGCCAAACCGTGTCTGGGTTAGTTGTGGATCGAAGGACCAAATTTCATTATAATGAGTTTAGTCTAATGGACTTAGACGGTATTTCATTTTAAGAAGTTCACACATGTTTTGGATTATCAAAAACATCTGTTTGTTCCGCTGAATGTAAGGACATATTAGAGGCAGATAAGTAACGTCAACGACTTTCAATACCTATTTCCAGCTATAACCTCATTTGAAACTTCCTAATGCAAGTTCATATTTAAATCTTTGATTTCCCATGAATTAATTCCATTACAAAAGGGATTAGCATTTATCCTTTTTAAAGTACGCCTACTCTCTAAGGAATCACTTAAGAAATTATGAAGGTAGAAATATCCCACCCTTCGTGAGTTGTTTCCGCCCACATTCTGGTTTCCCCTTAATTAATAATATTCGTCCTAGAAGGGAAAGTTCACATGTACATACAACATGTGTTTGGATATTCTCTACCAGAGTATGGTGGACAACAAAATTGGTATAACATCAACATTAAATGCGTGTACATGGATTGATTTCATGTAATTAGTGATTAAATCGCGTGCCACACAAACGCCGCCGCCGCCGCCGCTCCAGGTGGGGGGCTCATTAGTCATCGAGGTTTTGGTATTCCAGCTTTAGGCTCTGTTGGTTCCGCATGGTTAATATCGACTCTTCGTTGATATTGTTAAGGATTTGTTGTGCACTCAAAGGTGGTCCGAGTGACCTAAATTATACCATTTAAGAGGAAAATTGATGTCACTGATTTTTGTATTTACATGACAAGGGATGACCTATAAGGATTGATATATTTAATTGGGGATTTTTGTTTTTGTTAATGATAAAGGCGTAGGAGTTGTGGTTTTTTATTATAGGACGTTTGGGGGAGGTAAAATGTTGTACTGATTGGTAATAAATATTGGTGTCCTCAGGTTGATGATGCGTTAGCCGGTATGTACATAGAGCGTCCCTAGAACCTAAAGAACTTGTCTTACAATGTACGCTTTCATACCAAAGCCATGTTACAAGCAAATAATGCTCCAAACGGAAACAATGACGTAGACTCTTGTCTAAAGACGAGCATGCTAAAGGGTCATTCTACAAAAGGGTTTTTTTTTAATAATTTTCGCCCCATTGCTAAATACCTATATTGAAAATATCACCACTTCTCATAAAGATTTTGCTTTATTCTATTGATTTAAAATTATACCTTTTGTTGGTTGACCTTATTATGGATGGAATGCTGGTATCTCCATAGAGCTTTGAATCGGTGGCTAGGAAGGACCAAAGCCAGGACCAAGATCATACTAAACATTGACGTAAAATGCTTTAAGAGGCGACTTTCATGAGAAAGACACTTATGGGACTCGAATAGAAGGTAAAGCTACAATGCAAGTTTCAGACAGATGTAAGGGTGATCATTTGAAAAAACCTTTAATGAAATGTCATGTCCTATGTCATATAAGGAGTCGTTGTAAATCAATTTTGTTCTAAATCACAACTTGATTAGTCCATACAAGATATGACCAAACTAGAGGATATCTAAACTATGCGGCATTCGACTATTTAAATAAACGAATATACAAACACCAAGACCACTTAGTTAAAGAATGATGATTAAAGAGCTCCGAACAAACAAAAAATGTAAAGGTCCCAATGTTTAATGAGCCACAAATAACATAAATCTCTCCCAATTGAAGCACATAATTTCCATATCGAAAAATCCACAAAAAGATTATCCATCCTGTCCAACATGCATTAATTATTCGAAACGAAAATATGTAATTTTCCACGCAGTTAACCATCGAAATCTGCAGGGAAAAACTTTCATAAAATAATCCTTGTCTATCGCCAATGGAGTGGGTGCACCCTCAATGAAAGTAGAAAAAAAAGGTGCGACCCATCTAGCACAAACTTCTAACAGATGGACAGGGGTAGAGTAGAAACGTCAGCGGGCAGGCAGAAACAACATCATTTGCGGAGGAAATTCATTAATCTCACTTAAATAACTGAGACTGAGTTCTGGGGGTGTGCGACGTCCATCGCTCGCTCTCTATGGGGTGGACATACCCGAACTGCAAATTAAATACAAAACTTTGTTCATATTACAATGTGGCAAAAGAAAATGAACATTATTGCACATTGCCACCCATTGCCATCATCCTCATCATCATTAGAATTGAACATTCAACTTTAGGACTTTGCCAGAGATTTTGTCCTCTTTGCCAGAATGCCACCACAAAAACACACCAAGGCTTCTGCAACGCTCTGGCTGGCTGCAGGAAACTGCAATGCTATCGTAAAGTCATATTAATAATGAAATTACCACGAAAAACTCTTCGACCGCTCTCACCCTCGCACAGACTCTGTGTCTGTGTCTGGGATGTCTTTTTGGGTTTTGGGTTGGCACCGGAAATGGGTATGAACAAAAAAAAATCTAAATTAAATGCAAAATAATAAAACTTATGGTTTGCCATCCTGTTTCGTTTGGGAAGTTGAAGTCATGGTGACTTTTTTTTTCTTCTCCTTGCTATCCATATTGTAATAAACATTTATAATACTGTGCCGTATTGGGTGGCAATTTTCTATGACTTTACATGCATGTAGTGAGGTCCGCAATAAGGACGAATAAAAATTCTAGAGATATGTATACGTTTACAGTCACAGGAACATGTAATAATTTTCAAATATTCTATTGCGTAGAGGGTTTCGGTTGGTGAAATATTCTTACATGGATCGTAAATGAGCATGCTACGGTTTGAGAGGAAATGAATGTGAAGATTCTAAAATGGGGTAAAGGACATTCACATACATATATGTATATTACTACTAGAAGCGATAGCAATTTTGGGTGAACTCCGACAGACCGTATTTTTGACTGAACAATTTACGTTTCTAGACTATTGCAAAGTTTTACATTAGCATGTACATATTTTGTGCAGTTTAAGAGGTCAATCTTTGCGGCTATGCCACTTGTACATGGGAGCTGAAAATCGAAAACTTCCTACAAGCGAGATTTGTTTACTCTTTGTTAGTAAGCAATGTACAGTAGATTGTTTAAACCAAATATTGATGACATTTGGATTTAAACAAACGATACTTACGAAATATGAGCCTGGAAAACTTCCTGTCAAATTATTTCCCATACACAGCCTGGAATTTGATTTTATGTACTAGGCGCCCAGGAAACATGACAAGCATCACCTTAGCTCAGAAGTCAGACTCTTTTCTTCTCAATTCTTCTTTCCCCATTCCATTCCAACCACATTCTCCCTAAAGCGGGACTTTTACAATCGCATTGTGTGTGTGTCAAATACTTAGAGCAGAGTTGGCAATGAGGATAATTTAGACTTTAAGTAAAAAGTTTAAAAAAGTTTCAAGGTGTTTTTTTTATATATATGTGATTTACACAAAATTAGAAATAAATATTAACCTTCTCACGCAATAAAGCCATAATTGGTCTTGTTGAAACCACATATCAACCACATATCATTCAAGTCATGATCTTCAATAGGCGGCCAAAAAAAAATCGGTTGTCGGCTGCGAACGCCAGGAAATCGATAAAATCGGATCATCAGCAACACTTGCACTTACAGCAGCAATATTTTCGACTGAACGTGCATTACGATGATGAACAGGGCTTATGACATCAGTATCGCTTCCACTCTCTTCATATTTCTTCACAATTTTAACGATTCTATCTATTATCGTAAATGGCAAACATTCAACTAATAGTAGGGCACTTAAAATCACAGCTGAGTTTGGCAGGTGTCAAATGCCAGCGCTACCAACTTAAAGCCACGAAATGAATGACCCTGTAGTATAGTAGTACTATAAACGTACATAACATTTCAAAAAAATGTAAAAATTGAAATGAGTACTTGTTTTTTATATACCTATGTATGTACATACATACAAAATATTAAGTAAAAATTCACAAACAAAACCACTGAAATAAATATAATGAAGTGGCTTTTAAAGTTCTTAGTACGAATAAAAACATAGATTTTTAAGAAAATCAGTAAAACATGATTTTTAGTCATATACATATTGTACGAACCGATTTATATAGTATGTCTACATATTTCCGTAACTAATTTTTTTCCAGTTTTTTAGGCAACAAGTAAAAAAACCACAAGATAAGTGGTTTAAATTCATACTTTGAACTTAACGAATATATAATGTAAATACGAGTTCTATCAGGTAAGTCTAGTAAAAGTTTTGAGAATATTTACAGACGCTAATTTTATTCATAGTTGTTAAATTTTGAATTATTATTGATACATTACAAAGTAGGCAAAAACATGTTAAAATATATGTTCGCATACGATAAGGAGAACACATGCGTATTTCAAGCAAAACATTCACTCCATTTATTCCAAAAGCTTTACCACTGAATTCGTTTAGAAAGTAGTAAAAAGGACACACTCTCATTACTGCTGGCAAAAAAGAAATTAGCTTTAACATATTCACCTAAAATTGATGAAAAGATGCCTCAATAGCATCCCTGGTGTGGATGGCAAATGTGTCCCGTTTCTAATAGGAGGGGTCTAGATCTAGTTGATAGATAAATAAGAATGCAGGAAAAAGCAAAGAAAGACAATACTTCCTACAATTTCTGAGCGCCTAGTGATTCAATTGAAATTGTACGTTAATTTGAGACAATTTAAAAGGTCTGGTGAAAGCGTGAATGTTTTGGCTGGTAATTAAAGTGCCTGGAGAGTATACATATACCTGTGTTTTAAAAAAATATTTATGATAATTGTATCTTATCAAATTCGTCATCAACAGGCAATCTTGACCTACTTTCTCAGTATAAAACAGAAGTTGTCAAGATCAGGAATATTTTATTTTAACTTTGTTTTAAATTTTTTATTTGTGTTCACATATGGGTGTACATACACACGCTTAGTAAAAGTTGGAGACCATTAATTTGCGTAAAATGTAATGATCACACAAATTATAGCGAAACAGCAGGTACAGGAGCAAAGAAACTGAGAGTTATGTAGAATTCCAGGGACAAAAGAGTAGTAAATGTTTTTAACATTATATATAATTTTTTTAATTCCCTCAATTTGCCACATGAGAAATGACAAAAAAAAAGTCCCGGTTTACAGAGGAGGAGCTTAGACTCTATAAGTAGTTGAAGAGGAATTGAGAAAATATGTTTTCTTCTGAGCTCGAGTGATACGTGCTAGGTTTCCTGTGTGACTAGTACAACAGATGAAATTACACGTAGTATGTATGTGACGAAATGTTAGCAAATTTTTGTTGAGGTAAGCCGCGACGTCGTTTATACACGATAATATTTAAATATGAGAAGGCGAAGTTGCTATTCCTGAGAGGAAAACCATGCTCAGACGATTGCCAGATTGCAAACAATGTCTGCAAATGCGCTGGCAATTGCTTCGAATGAATTGACAATGACAAACTAATTTCTAGCGTTAAATTGTCAATTCTTAAAGCTGTTAGATTTTGTCCCAATTCTTTCAAATTTACTATCAAATGACTGGTCTGACAATTAATTTGCTGCAAAATTATCAGACAAGAATTGATTATTTGCACGATTGTCAGGTATTTGGGATATATTTTTGTCATACTTGGCAGTCCTCTTAAAGCTTTAGACAACGACGTTTGTGTTTAAAATTGCTTGAAATAAAAAAAAAACATCAAGTTGTTTTTAAATATTAAAAAGTTTTTATTTCAAAATCTCCTCACTACCAACCCTGGTCTGGTCATTTTGCCACATGAGAAATGACAAAAAAAGTCCCGGTTTATAGAGGAGGGGCTTAGCCTTTACACGTAGTCGAAGAGGAATTGAGAAAATAAACTTTCTTCTGAGCTCGGGTGATGCTTGCTGTGTTTCCTGGGTGACTAGTACGATAGTTGAAATTACACGAACTGCACGCAAATTTCGTGCTGGTGCAGTCATATGAATGATGTCCTTCATGAAATACATATGACAGAATTTGAAGAGGTGAAGTGTCTAATGTTGACAGGAAGACCTTAGTATATCAGGATGAACACTTCCCTTAATTCGACCACATTCTTCGTATGTAGTTACGGCAAAAACAAAGAAAAACAAATAATTTAAAATTTTGGAATAAATTCTATTTTATTGTTATTTTTCCATTGCTACGTTTATGTATACACAATACATAATAAGCATTTTTTATGATATAGTACTTATAGCAGGAAATACCTTTAACCATTGAACGAACTAAAGTTTCTTTTCCTGTCAGTTTTCATAAATGTGTTAAATGATGTTAAAGCTGCTTAACTTGAACTTGGTTTTTGGATAACTTCTGCAAAAGAGTCATAAATTCTTTATTTATTAAATTAAATTTAAGTAGACTCCTGAAAAACATGGATCCATACGGAGTGCGAGCAATCTTCATATATTGAAGACATCATCTAATTTTTTAGGTTTTGGATTTAGTCAATTAGTCCTCAATAATTTATTCCGACTACGTGTAATTCAGTGCAACATTAAACATATAGACTTTCAATTAAACCTCGAAAGAGTCGCCAAAAAACAACTTTGGATAAGAGAGAAGGTTTGAATTAGTGGTAATATCTTCCGATCTTCGTGTGTAGATATGTATGTATGTATTACCATCCTTTAGGATTATATTCTTTCGTCATCTTTATTTAGGACCTTCCATGTGGCTAACAACACATAGACTTCCATAAAATGAACTCCATCTTTCGCAAGACACAAGGGCCTTCTAGAGAATGCCTTTCAGGAAGAATCAATTTTATGAATGTTTCGATCTAGGCCATTTCGATTTGTGGCCATTGGACATATTCCGTTTCGTATCAAGCTTTCAGGGTATTTTTATGTTGAAGAATAATTGTGGTGATGGGCTTTGAAATAGGTTCAAGAAGGACCACGTTCATGAATGAAGCTTAGGATGAGGTGACATCGGAAGCGACGTAAAGCTTTTATGGAAGTTCTTAAGTCAAGGCCGAGCAATGCCCCTGAGTATAGTCGGCACGTATCCGATTGACTAATAAATACCATAACTACTTGTGACTGAAACTATGTCTCGAAAGTTAAGCAGAATAACACTCTTTGGGGAGGACCTATCTCTATACTGCATAGTTTTATAGAAATACAACCTAGTGACTAAAATCAACCACAACCAATCCACAAAAGTCACGTACAGCACATCCTTGTTTACCATACCATGCCTTGTGAATACAAATATCATCGACAAAATTCCTAAGGATCCATTCAAGGGATTCCACAGAAGCAGACCGCATACCTTTCCATAACTCACTTAATTCCCAGCGAAACCCTTTCTCGTTGCAACACTATTACCCAAAGTATCTGTAATTTACCGAAACCAAAACACTCCACTAGAGTAACACACACTTTTGGCAAATTTATCCCAATTAACTTAAAAATAAACCAACCCTTAACCCCGAAACACGATCCAATGCTATCTGTAACATCGAACCCCAGAAGCATAGGAATCCGACACAAACATTCCGAGGATTTGCACGTTTGGCGTTCTTTAAATTTCATTTAGTCCGCACGCGGCAACAAAAATCATTTCAATCGTAGCGATTATTTATAAGCTCATGGGAGTGGGCGTTCAGGAGTTGGAGCAGCTGTGCAACATCCTGAAATTCATTTAGCATGTGGCTGTCTGTTAAAGTTGCATGCCAAAGTGGATAAATAGATACGCAAACGCAATATTTATATACGCATCTGCACACAATTACCGCCCCACAAGTTTAATTGAGTCTGTTTTGGGGAGTACTTTGGTTGGACGCCATTTCGAGGGTTCGAGGGACCATTGCACACAGCCAGAAGTTTAAGTTGGACGATGGACGGAGGCAAGGAAAATTAATAGAACATTTAATGTCGAGGTGATTAAATGTATTTGGCCGACCAAACCAACCGCCGGAATTTATTTAAATCAATCGAATAATGAAGGCGGACGTTCTGGGTTGGATGCACATATGCACGTTATGCGCCATTTATGTGGTGCCCTAGGGAGCGAGACCTTAAAGTGCAGTTGTGGAAATGGAGGGACAGAGAGAGAGAGAGAGAGAGAGATTTCCATTGAAATCAAGTGAATGTTTGGAACGGGTAGTGTTTCCATGACAGATTGGGTTTGGGTGTGTATACATGGCGAGCAGAACATAAGGTCTGGTGTGGACGCATTCAGCCGGTTTATTCAACTGTCCGTGGTGTGATGATTTATGAAAGATTTATGGGAATCGATTTCATATCTATAAATCTAATTTCGATTTAGGATTTTAGCGCACGCGGTTATTGTGGTCCAGGGGGAAGTAGGTATGTGGCGGGTGAAGGAATATGACGGTTAGTAGGGTCGTTTATTTTTCACTGTTTTTGTGGCAATAAAATGCGTTGTAGTTTAGCGCTGTTGGAAAAAAAGTTCCTGAAAAAAATCTTTTGATCTAAGTGGCGAATGTTATTGCAAACATGAAGCCCGCAATATCTGCTATGGACTTTGGAATTGTTTAATACTACAAGGTTCTGTTCAAGTTTAAGTTCTGTCCGCAAACTGGGCACTCGTTTATTCTGAAAGAAACTAAAATACATCCCAAGGGACAAAGATTACCTCCTCTTGCAGCTGCTACTCAACAAACATTTCGAAACAAACCTATGTATGTATGTAATATACCCTTCAGGATTGATTGGCAAGGTGGTATAGAGTCTCATAGTCGATCTGTTTATTTCTATACAAACGCTTTCAAACCAGAAACTCGAATAGGGGGAGAGGTGTTTTGCCCCAAGATCGAAACTGTAAGATACGATTACCTTACGGGTTCTTAAGCACTGTAGCGTGTTTCAGGTGGAAATTATGGCGATTAGGTAGGACTTATCGTGGCTTACGTACAATGTGATATCAGTGATTAAATCGCTGTACTCTGTGACTTTCAATTCGAAAACTGAACTTATTTGCAGGGTTAGCCTGAATAACAGTTCAAAATACTGACAACATTCCAGAGACTTGCAAATAGCCAGAGATGGCACAACTTTGTCGATTTTACCCGAAAAGGAGAATCTCAGCATGCTATTTGCTACTTGTAAGCTTTGAATTAAATAAAATGCGATAAACATAACCGATCGTAGGTGGTCGAACTGCACTACGTACCCTAGACGGTGACAGATCTGGTCCAAGCTGGATCTCAAACGCTCCAACAGTCTAATCGATCAAAGAAATGCTTCATCAGCACAATAGTAGATGTCATTACGGGACACTGCATCATCGGTATGCATGCCCTCCGGCTTGGGCTCCCTGTAAACTATTTTTTCAGAAGCTACCTGAATGAGGAAGAGACTATTCTGCAGGTCATACGCACCTGCCAATTGGGCAGAGATCAGGGCAGATGCAGAGAAAAGGTGAAGAATAGATTCTCCCTCCTCTATATCTTTGCGTGCTTCCTTATTAGACGATGGCCAGTCATGACATCTATTATAGTGCTGATATGCAGATACAATTCTTAAAGTGTTTTAGATCCTGCTACCGATATGTCATATAAGATGTGATCCCTCGAGAGCGTATAGCTTTAATTTAGGTTTAAAGTAGGTTTTGAGGCGTCGGTGGACAGTGAGAATCGACTTGTCGTCTAAGAACACTTCTTCCTTCCATAATGTCCTAGAAGGAATGGTCACTCGGAAGTTTATGTGTTGTCTATGTTTTATAAACCAGAATGGAAGCGTGCCCAAATTCTGGACCCCTGTGCTATTGGTTTGAGCACTAGCAGTCATTTGCCGGCCAAAAATCTCGAAACGTGTCAAGTGAAACAAAATGTCCAGTTTTGCAGATGGTGTCGTGCGAAGAGTTTCACTTTTCTCCAAAGATTATGATCATTGAACTTAAAACAGAAGAAAGTACCTCAAACTGTCTCAAATCTAAGTCGTTAGTGTCAGACATTCGAAACGAAATACTAGAGTAACAGACATTCAAGAGCAATCAATAGCAAAATGTGTACATTTTAAAGAATCTACAAAGTTCAAGGTCTACTCATCTTTATTGCTGATGATTCTATTTTCGGCCAAAGTAAATTTTATTCAAATTCCGACCAGAAGAAGCATTCATGTCTAAACTAAAATTTCTCAATTGGAAGTAGAGTCGTCTAAGTTATCAAGGAACAACAATCTGCATCAATCTGTTTGAATCATTTTTGACTTCCTAAGGAACACTGCATCCAGTTGTCCTCCGAGGACATAAAAATATATCACTTGACTTCACAATGCGATTTATTTTTAATTTAAATTCCTTCATCGTCTCATTTCAGATGTTCATCCTAGAGCAAGGCACATACATACATACATATGTACGATCCTCATGATTTCTGATTCTCGCAGGAGTAGCTACCGAAATTTCGTCAGACTGTCAAAAAAGAACATCGAAAAGTATAAAACTTCCTCCTTCTTCTATGTCCTGACAGCGTATGCCATACGGCACTACGTACAAATTTTATTGCTCGTCTATTTTATGTCTGTATGTGTGCCTGTCTGTTGTTCTTTATTTTCTTTTCTTTTTTTTTTTTGTGTCCTCCCAGAGTCACATAAAACTCAAAAGGATAATTATTTAGTTTGCTCTCGCTCCGTGTTCCTTCCATGGAACAACCGTAAAGTAGAACCCTAAACTGTTGTGTATCCACTTCACAGCATCATGCTCCCAAGTAAACGTGTGCTTGTGTGCAAGGGTGTAAGGCACAACCTCAACAGATAATATGTGAAGATATGATTATGTAAATTAATTTAAAATTACTTTGTATGGGTTATAATGTACCTTAAGGTTGAAATTTAATTTTAATAGAGGTTGTGGCATTCACAAAGGACGAGCACGAGGCTGGGGGGATGAATGGAAAAGAGAAAAATGAAAAGACAAATAACAGGAAGTTTTATCGTTAGTTGACGATGATGACGAGCAGGAAGGGCTGCCAGGCAGAGAAATTAAATTTTTGTTTACCATTTTGAGGGTGGTGTTCCAGTTTTTCTGCAGCATCTACAAAAAAAAAAAAAAGGAGAAACTTTTGTTGATCGTTTGTGCAGCAGTAGCAGTAGCAGCAGCCGCAGTGATTGGACCGAGGAGGGTGGACAATATAAGAAGAAATAATCAACAACCAAAGTTCCTGTTGACACAAAATTGAATAACGGCTAATGGCGCGGGACCTTTAAGCCGGCAAAGTTGATGTTTCTCTTTTAGGGGAAACAAATTACCGAGGTAGATGTTTTTATTTTGTTTTTTTATTTTTTTTTTGGGTGGATACAGTTTAATTGAATACAGGGAGTGAACAATGATTGAAGCTTTGGTGTGCATTGGATATCGATGAAAAGTGACGGGGAAACCGTTGTTAACAAGTTGGTCCTATTAAAATTGACAAGGCGTATAAAGGAATAGATTTTTTTTGGTCGGCACTATGTAACATGATCCTTGGACAGTCACAGTCGATTGAATTTGTTTTGATGTGACGGCTATCGGAAGAGGTTTGTTTTTTTTTTATATTCAATTTGTTCAAAGTTCAAGGTTACATTGAATAGATATTGTATGGTATGGTGAGTCAGCGTTTTGTCTAAATGGTCAGGAAAGAATATTCGTTTCAGTAACTACGAATGAATCCCTTTACACTTAACTAACGTTGGGAAATATTGTAAACTTATTTCCCAAGTTTTGGCGGAAATGAGGCACCCACCGCGCGTATGCAAGTTTGTGCAAAAAGTTCATGAGATCGGTATGCTAGTGGACAACACTCATTGTCCCCGTCGTCGTACTGTGCGCACAGGCGAGAATGTGGCTGCTGTATCCGAGAGTGTAAGACTCAATTCACGAACATCGCCATCGATCTCAACAGCTCAACATTTCACGCACTAGCCTGAGGAGAATTCTGCACAAAGATCTCGGATTATTCGCTTACAAGGTTCAATTGACTCACCAATTGAAGGCGCACGACCATCCGCTTCGTTATCGCTTCGCAGTTTGGGCCTTAGAGCAGCTTGAATTGGACAACGATTTTGGACGAAAAATCGTCTTTTCTGACGAGGCGCATTTTCATCTCGGGGGCTACGTTAACAAACAAAATTGCCGGATCTGGGGCTCGGAAAACCCGAACGTTATTGTCGAGAATCCGATGCATCCACAGAGAGTGACAGTTTGGTGCGGATTGTGGAGTGTTGGCATCATTTGACCAGTTTTCGAAAATGAAGCTGGGAACAATGTTTCGGCTAACGGTGGGCGTTACAGAGCCATTTTAACCGACTTTTTTTTTCACTGAAATTGAAAATGACGTGAATTTGAACAGAATGACGCGCCATGCCACAATCGATCTTTGTGCACCAAACTCCCAAATCGTGTTATCAGCCGTCTTGTCGATATCAATTGGCCGCCTCGGAGTTGCGATTGACCCCTTTGGACTTTTTTTTTGTGGAGAACCGTGAAGGACCGATGTTATGCCAACAATCCGGAAATGATTCAAGCACTTAACGGCAATATCATTCAAGCAATCCATGAGCTGCAGCCTGAAACCATCAACAAGGTCTTGGAAAATTGGAGTGACAGAATGCTCTACTACGAAGCCAGCCGAGGCACCCAGATGAACGACATTGTGTTCCATAACTAATGGGAATGTTTGCTCTTACTAATAAAGCCATAATACATAGAACAAAATTTAATTTTATTCATTTTATTGCATTTTTAAAAAGAAACTTGTACGTGGCCCACCCTGTACTTGAAACAAAGAACTAGAAAAACTATTTTAAGTACAAAAAGTTAGTTAACAGTGTTTTCAAGAGGCAAAGAAGAGGGCAATGGCAACGAAAATGACCTTTATTAACTGTACGGCTTTGGAAACAGAAAAAAATTGGTATAGGATATTAGTGGCAGTTTAAGGAAGGAGACTTCGTGATACCCCACACGTGAAGGACATTCGTTGCTTTCCACTGATTGGTATGCCCTGTGATGAAATGTAGGATAGTGTGACTTGTTACTACATAGTAGTGAAATTAGTAGTGAACTCGCAAAGAGACGTGTGACTTCTGATCGTGGTTTTGCAAAAACTTTAGTAGCATACCATTACCAGGACAAGGATTAAGCTAGCAATGATTCGGTTAAGGGGTAGGGTTACTTCCATCATCGCTGTTGCACCACATTCCGCATACAGAACCATAGGAATAGGTAAAATTACGTGTAGGCCATAATTAGCTGTATAAAATGTAATAAATGTGACTAATGGAAACATCCGTCGCATGAACCAATTCCAACTGAAAATATAATTGACTTTTTTAATAAGCATAGTTTCAGCCATCACAAAAGACGTTTTGTCGAATGAAAGTACCCCCCATTCACAGAAATTAAAAAAGTCCCAAATCCAATTAAAATGCTTCCTCTAATATACATATCTATGTACAGTATAGTGTATAGATACATCCATTTAATTTTCACGAAACATTCGATTCATAACTGCTACCTACGGCATTTAACTCGTCTGTATAATTTACAGTCAAATTATACTTTCCTGTTGATCTAATAGTTAGCATGTGCTATCCGCCAACGAAATACATATCCTTCCCCCCGTTCATGACCAATAAATCAAGCTTTTCGCCACTTTTCCACGAACTACACTAGTACAGATTACAATTACCCTATGATTACCACCCCCACTACAACCGGTACCAGTGGTACCCCTCCATTTTGTGCCAAACACAAAACGGAACCTCGTTAATATGATGTCTGTGGATAATTTTGAATTTTAGAACCTCCTGCGCTCGTACAATGTATAATTTGCCTTGAAACAAACCAGGTGCTAGGGCACTAATCCTCGCTTGAACTAAAAAAAAAAAAAAAAAATTAAAAAAAAAGAGCCGCCACCCTCCTCAACAAGGCAAAGGATGTCGAAGGATAAGGAAACAAAGAGAGGCCACACAAACACTAATTATCTCCTATTCAAATTTGCCAACACAGAACAGGAGGGCAGGCAAAAAAAAAAAAAAACTAGAAAACGTTCCACAAAACTCCAGGAGGCAACTAAATTTTCCACGAAAATTTCGTTTGCAAAACGTGTGAGCTAGGTGTACGAGTGTATGTGTGTGTGTTCACCGGGTGTAAAGGGAAAACTTCATATTTAGGACTACGCTGTGTAATTAAAAGTAAATTTGGTGAAAACTCTTCCAGTTCCGTTTCACGTACACCGGTTCTGACTAATTTTCTACGAGAAGACTATCAGGAAATGTCGGAACTCTGTTACATCAAACTTTTAGCTCTGTATGTAGTATGTATAGCGAAATTTTTGTTTTAACAGAACCTACTTAACTAGTTACTTGTGAGCGTGGAAAAATTCCATTAAAAACTAGCGACTCACCCTCGTAAACTGTTAACGTTGCATCAGCTGACACAGCATCTCCAACGCCGTTCTCCGCAACACATTCATAAGGTGCATCATCACGTCCCGCACGTACTGGTTCGATTCGTAAAATTGATACGCCACCCGCTTCAATCACCGTGTAACGGCTTTGTGTACCTGCAATTCGAATCAAAACACAAATGAGAAACCACAACAACAACTAGAAGGCATTCGTGAATGTAATACTTACCAGAAACTTTTTTGCCATTTTTTCGCCACACAATCGATGGTGGTGGATCGCCTCGGGCTGCACAATAGAAGCTGGCAACACCCCCCACCCGGACACCCTGATTCAATGGCTTTTTGATAATTTCCGGCGGATCTATGAACAGAAATAAAAAGTAAAATTTAGTTATAATAATTAAAAAGGATATGCGATTGAGTTCGTATCATTTCCGACCGTCGTCGTAGGTGCACCAGATGAAGGAGATATCCTGCAAAATTTAATTGTTTAACCAGCCATATGTTCCAACCCCGATTGCAATGTAGTAGACAAAGACAAAACCCCCCAGAGAGAGGTGATAAACATGAGCACCACAGAATAGTAGCGCATAACTCATACGGACATTCAAGTGTTGTCATCTCGGTTAACAAAGGACACGTAGGATTACACTACGTTGTGTCCTTGAAACAAGTTATGGGACTTTGCAATACCCAACACGACAATGTTTTGGCCGGGTGACATGGAATTGAGATTCGAACTTGTGAGTTATGAGAAATACATTTGAGGGCGTGAAAGATAGGTCCCATATGTGCGCTGATGACGCGCTGGTTAACTGGAAAAGTTATGGCCAGAGAATAAGTAAGACTTTTGAAGATGAACATATTTCTTTAAGACAGCGTTTAGAGTATCTTTTACTTCATGAAGGGCGCTTTTACATTTACTCTTTGAACTAGTGAGTGACTTGAGTTTGTTTAAAAATGAGAACAAACTGCCTCGTTTGTGGGGACACTACTCTTAGTCAGGGAATGATACTGACAGCCTTTGTTGAGGTATGATCCACACGACCACAAGATTTCCTCGCAAACGAATAATGCAATCCAGCACACTTAACTATAGGAATAAGTAGGATCCATTGGAAAAAACAAGTGCAACAGCAACAAGATGTAAAAATAGTAAAAAAAAAATACTAAATATCCTCCAACCAAGATGATCGTCGTATTGCAACCTCCAGATTATAGATGACAACGACAGCCGAACGCCCGGAATAAAGACCTTGGTTGAAGCAAAGTGTAGCACTGCTCTAGGACATGTTGTATATGTAAAGCGATTGTTCAGTCCATGTAGGGTCATCCAACAAGATGTGTGTTGTCCATGGTCTGCTGACTTTAATTCTTGTGTCAACTGGACGTTATAAGCATGTAGGCCAAGATCCTAGTTTTCAATCACACTCTCAGATTCAGCGGCGATATTTTCAACTTACCTTTCCGGACGGACACGAGTTGCAACCTTCACATCACTAGCCTGTCCGTTTAAATTGATTATAGCTGTGCGAGAAGTCGCTTGATGACGACACGCTGTGCAAGTGTGCATAAATGCATATTTAATAACCTTCTAGACTTTGCTTATCAAAACTCATCGCAATGATAGTTCAATGTTGACAGTTCAACAATAGAGTGAAATTTCATATGACACCTCCTCTACGCTTAAATTGGTAGAAAATCTATTTGTGCATGTGAATCACTGAACAGTAAGCTAAGGTTGCATGAAAAAAAAATTAGATTTCTTGGGACTCATTAAAAAGTACAGATACTCTAGTGAATGCTCAAATCAAAAAGGAAAAATAAAATTCCTTTAAGGTTTCGACTATAATCCCTTTGAAATACCCTTAAAGAAGTAAACCATAATTTAGCCCCTCATCATATTTCTCCAAAATCACTAAAAACTCAACAACAGGAATCGATAGCATGGAATAAATTTCTAAGAAATTCAATTCAAAGTTCAAACGTACTTACGTACTTACACCCTCGTCATCTTACTTCAGTTTTCTACTTCCAAGGAGAGCATTATTTTTTATCCATCATCACCCGCTCGCCCCCCGCACCAATCAATTGTTATCAAACGCATCAAATCGCTTTTAATAATTTATTGCCCTCCAACCGAGAAAATCAATTCTTAGGAACGTGCTTGTGGATGCTATGGTACACAAACGGAGGAGAGAAGTAGAAAAAAAACAAAATTCTCGTAAACCCTTGAAACTCCGTTTTCGCATCACGCGCGTTGTCGCTATTGTTAAATGGCACCTGTCAATCTATAAAAGTTCCGACTGGTGTTGAATTGTTATATACACGCCCCTCTTTACAATATGAAAAAAAAAAAAAAACACCTCGACAAAATGAAAGCCCACAATTGGGAAACCATGGCAAGAGATAGCGTAATAGCGTACAAAAAGGATTGAGTTCGAGAAATTCGTTTTAGTGGAAACCTTTTTCCTGGAGACACACACAAAACTGATGTACCACCACCTATCCCAAGGATATTAATAATTTGATTTTGCTTTGTAGTCGTCGATCTCCTCATCCGAACAATGTTCTGTGTTCTGTCAGTATTGGGGGACTGATATGGAGCTGGGTTTTGTAAAGAATGCCAAATTGGGGGAATTTCGTTTCGTCGATTCTCTCTGATGCACCTATAATCTCGAATACGTGACAGATGTCAGAATGCATCACCTGTTCGAATACATACACACATATGTAAATAACTTACGTGTCAAATACTGAATATATGGAAAATCCGAAAAATTTGCATCTGGAACACACACAGGAACGTTGTAGAATATTTTTTTTTTATTTTATTTTTTGTAAAATGGTATTAGATTTATGTTTTGATTTTAACACACAGATTTTTTTTTTTTGGTTTTGTTTTAACATTTTTTGTTATGTTTTGGCATGAATTGTTATTTTTATTCGGATTTTTAGGATGGGAAAAGTGGAATATTAATTTTTAGTAACGTATATTCGAACTTGTATATATTTATGAATTTATGTTTGTTTGCTTGCTTGATTGCTATTGGATTCGATGTAAATATATAATAATATATGTACAAAAATAAAACAACATAACAGTTAAAGTAAAAAATAAAATTATTTAAATAGTTTGACAGAGTGGGTAGCTCACTAACTAATAGATATGTTTACGCTCTGGATAGCTGACACCGAAAGTTCTTGTAATTTTTTTGTAACTAACTACTAACATATGTATGTATGCGGGTATGTACATACATATGCATGTCAAGGGTATCCTAAAATTCATCACAAGTTTTTAATTCAAAATTGTACGTATGGAAAAGCAAACGGTTTTGCTGCCAAGCACGCAGTCTTTTTTCGAAATTCAATGCAGAGCTCAATTTGCTAATTCATGGTGTGGATTGGCACAAATGTGTCGCAAGATCTGGACGACCAGTCTTCCTGAAACCATATGTCGTTCATATTCACAGCTTCCAATTTAGGCACAAAAAACTGGATAATCAGGTCGCGACCTGCATATTCGAAAAAGATTGGTTCGATTATGCCTCAACAACTATTGGGTTTGAGCCCCATCGAAAATGACCTTCATTAGTGAAGATGTTCAACAGTTGTTGTTCCACAATACATTCTCTTCGCTGTGCTTGGTCAGTAGGTTTCAGTCATTCAGTCAATTTCATTTGACCACGGTACTGAATTGTTGTTCCTGGCAACACTATCATGAACTGATTTGATGTTTTGTGTTGAACGACGCCCAGAGTGTGCCGATCACTCATTGACCCAATCTTCTTGAATTTTTGTAATTGATTTCTTCAGAGTTGATAAAGATAAAGCACTATTCCGACCACATTTTGTACAAAAATTTAGAGCTAAACCTTTATAATTTTTAATATGTTGTTCAACAGTAAAAACTTCATTTTGAATAACCCTGAACTGTCAGCTGTCACAAACGCACAAAGGGCATGCAATTCAAATCTTACATGAATTTCAGAACACCTTTAAGTGCAGGGTAGGTAAAATTATGCCAGATTTCTGCGCGAACATAGTTTGCTTGCCATGTCCTTTGAATGTGTGTTACTGCTTCTATCGCCGAATAGACGATTCCCAACATTTGCTCTCTTTCAAGCCGATTAAAACGGATTTTTTTTTTCCCAGCCCAATAGTCATACTACCGCTATCTTTTATCCTTAAATCTAATAATATGAAGCAGAATTCTCTGGCATCCTGACATAAATCAAATCCCAACATCTGCTATCCTCCGAAATCTCCCCACTTACGACACGTGTCAATCCCATCGGAAGTCACATCGATAATTGATTGATGAATATCCTTCCATTATCCATATCGTCCAGTGTGTTCGCACAAAGTGCCGCGCCCAACAAACAACCTCCCCCCCACATTGTAATGCAATTAAAGTGCCAAAATCCTATTAATTTATTCATTAGGCTGAGTTTACATAGGTCAGTGCGCAGGCAGAGTTCAACCCCCAAAATTCATTATCTACCAGAGCCTGCCATCTCATTTGATGGTCATCCTCATTATTCGAATTATTAGTTTTTGAAATTTAAATTAAATAAATTCACTCAATGTGTCCTGGCGTGTGTCCTCGACTATAGAAATTTTTCTGACCTTTTTTTTCAGATTTTTTTTTTTTTTGTTTAACCATCCCATCAATACCACTACACTCTGTTCTTTGGCATTTATCATTTTTATTATAATTAATTGACGGATAATCCTAGAGAGATGATTATATCTTGTGTATGTGCGGTCAGTTCCGGGGATCGCCAGCAAGGTATTGGTAAAATAAGATAAATTATCCGCGCCTATGAGTACGGATTTGGTTCTTGGCATCAGATTCAAACTTAATTTCCACTCTTGCCACTAATCTGTCGAAAGTGATTCCTTAGGGAATATTCGTGGAAGATGGGAATGGTATTCTTAATTTTTTTTTTGTTTTTTTAATATACTACTTGCAAAGTGTTTTCGTTTTGGCAGTATTCTAAAACAACAAGCAAACAAGCAAACAAGCATCGAGTGGAAGAGAAGGAAGATATTATCCATGGTTTTGATTAATGTCCTTATTTGCAGTAAATACGCGCAAGGATATTTATCTTGCAGAGGAGGATGATTTTTTTTTTTTTTACTTCCGCTTGAGTGTTTGTTGCTCTAGCTTAGTGTTATCCTTCAGAGAAATGAGTTTTAGTTCTCGAGCTTGGGCAGGGTGGCAGAGTGTTCTTTTTGTATTTTTTGCTTGGCGACTGCCCATTGTCTTGGCGTTTCTCTAATTTTGATTAATGACGGAGTCAGTTGTTGTTTGTTGAATTTTTCCACTGCAGAAGGTGTAATATATATAAAATTTTTTTTCAGCGTAAAGTGCTTGGAATACCTGATGCTTGATGATTGGCAGTTTAGTCGTTTTTCCTGTGTTTTTTTTTGCTTTGTTTTACCTTTTAAATGTTTCAAGTGTCCTTTTAGGAGAGTTTTTCTTTAGTTCAGAGGTCGTTTATTAACTTTTCTTTTTTGTGAGATAAGAAATGGATCATGAATTAACAACAGGTGGAGTGAATTACGGTTGGTGAGTGCGTCAATGTTTGACCTTTTATTGCGCACTTAGGGACTAAATTTTGATTAGGGTGAATATAGGCAAAATGCTTGGTTTAAAGATAAGAAGAGGCCCAAACCTTTGCCGTACTTTGAGTGACACCAGTCGCCTGTCCATCTACAAGGACGAAAAAGCGTTACCTATCGACAATATTTAAATATTGGATGAAATAGTGGACCACATGTTCTGCCCCAAATAGTATCAGTAAGTATAGTCAAACAACCTTACTCAAGGATGCCTGTAACTACTATGTAACCGATGTTCACAAGCAATTGCTATTAAAGGGACAATAGACCATGAGTTTTGTAAATTTTGAAAGGTGAGAGTAATGCTAAAATCTAGACACTAAACTTTAAATGTTAATGTAATACAGTTTTCCATTCCGAAGAACAACATACCAGCTAATAGAATTCACAACACATACTCCCCTGATCCTTTTCCATTTATGGACATTTTTAACAGATTTACTACATCCGTCGCAAACGTTGCGTATTTGTAGTATCGTACAATGCTCACCCAAAACACGTATCTTAAACTTATCACATTTCAAAATTGAAATGCAAATTTATGAAATGCGGATAAAGGAAAAAAAAGAAAAAGAAAATTCCCGCTGATCTGACCTTCCCGTACCGTCGCACTTACTACAACAAGTGGCTCAATGTATCACTCTTGTCTGGTTAGTTCCTCAGTTTGAAATTCTTTTCTCTGTATTTTTCAAATTCCTTGCGTATTTTCGGTTTTGGTTTTTTTCTTTTTTCTTTCAATAACCACCGCGACGAATACCCAACAAAGTGAATATCTAAAAGAAGTGGGAAAGGAATTTCCATAAATCCAGCGAAGGAATTACTTCAACTGGGGGAAAAGGATATAAAACCAGGCTGAGAAAAAAAGGAGTTGAAAAACGCGAAGGATAATCAGAAATCGCAAAAAACTGAAAAAAGAAGGCGAAGGAAATTGTTTAAAATGGGTGGAACGCTGAGTCTGTTGATACGTAAAGAAGAACCAACCTGGGATACGAAAAATTTTACATTTCACAGGTGGCTGGTCGAGGATACTCAAATAAATTAAAATTTTACATCGAATTGAATTCCTCTACTTTCCATACCAAAATATGTGTATATGTGTAGTCCACATAGCTGGATGTATACCTACATATATGCGTTTTCACACGGACATAGTAGTCAGAAAGTATTACGGGGTAGCGTAGCGGCACCAAATGTCTCCCTAGAGTTTTTGATTTATGTTGGTGAAATTTTATGACCCATCTCTCTTCCATGTCGGTCCGTCGGTTGGTTGGTTGGTTGGTTGGTCTGCCGGTCTGTGTGTGGTTGGTTGCTGCTTCCCATTCGTGGCTTTTAGCCTCAAGCTCGGGGAAGATATTAAATTTTTTTGTTCGCTTCTTACCGCTCTGGTCCTCTGTTTTTTGGTGAATATGAATTGTGCTTTGGAAGGAACATTAGATATTTATAGATACTCATTATTTTGTTGAACTTCATTCGCACAATTAAGCTTCTTCGTCTGTCGGGCGGGAGTTGACGGTGGATATTTCCAATTTCCTATTACTTAGAAAGTCCTTGGAGAATTCACCTAATTCGATCGGACGGGAGAGAGACAGAGAGAATATCATGGGATTTTTCTACTTCTTTCTTTTTGGTTTTTTTTTTTATTTGATGCGGCTGATGGTCATGAATCATTAATTGATGGCAGTTTTTAACCTTTTTTTCTTGCGGGGGCGACTGTGTAAGTTTTATGACTTTTGGAGATTGATTGCTTGTGGTTACGCAAATGGCATTTAGTTTTCGGGGAGAGAGCCTGATAATTTGTTTGTGATAGCGGGGGAATGTGTCCAATTAATGGCCCGTAGAAATGACATTTCGGGCAATGGTTGTAAAATTTAACCTTTACGTTTGACATTGAAGTTTTCGGAATGAAAAATTGTTTGACTTTCAAATTAATAACTCAAAGTTGCATTTCAAGGGGATTTTGCACTTGTTGCCCGAATATACTCTGCATCGGTGTCGTATACTTAACATTTTCATACGATGTCCACTACTTGTTGGTATGAATAGGACTTACCCCATCAAGTACGTGCTTACTCTTGGTACTTTTTCTATTGGCCTACCTTAAAGTTCTGGGGTTATTCTTAAACTCTGACCCAGTCCTGGGGTTTATTTTATGAGATTATAAAGGTCACACCTTGCGTACTTTCACGCCCTTTAACACACTGAAAACTCTCAATTTGCTCCTGTTTGTTTTTTTTTTTCGTTTGCTTCATTACTCCTTTGAGAATATCCCTTTTGCCACAATCCATTCAATATATTCCATTCTCTCTATCCTTGCTATAATTTTTTTTTATTTTAATTAAATCACCTTTCTCTTCCGTTCGCAAGGGAAGTTGGGTTAATAAAAGGGGCCATCTCCGTCGTAGTCGTCTTCCCTTTTTGTGTTTTTGTTTTTTTTCGCTCTGCCTCAGCTTCGTCCTTTACTTATTCTTAATTTTTTGTAATTTCCATTTGTGCAATCTAAGTGGAAATTAGTCAAAGGGTTTTCAGAGGATACCCCCTACTGACTTCTTAACTCTCGTACAAAACACAAAACGGATGCTATTACCTTTTTTGGTATGTCTTATAAGCTCTCCCACCGTGGATTCGTCGAAGGAATTAAAGAGTGAGGAAACACAAAAAAAAACAAAAAAGGACTAAACGAAAGGCTATGCTAATTAATACGTGGAATATGAAAATATTCATAAATATTAGTACTGCAACCGGAAAAACTGAGAAGGATTTTATTAATAAGATCCCTTCGTCCTTGAGTTCTCTTTTAGTTCCAGTACTGTTGTTGTTTTGCTTAGTAAGGCGCAGTATTTCTAATAATTGAAATATTTCCATTTTTCATCCTTTTTAATTCCTGGTTTCTCTCCTTGTGTTGTGTTAGAAGGATCACTCGTACTATCGGAATTCTGTGAGGATAACATTCGGTTCGGGATATTTTTGCTTCTTTTTTCGGACTGGGTATATTCTTTTTTTTTCTGAATTTAATTAGAAATACTTCAAAGCTGATTTGATGCGAACGATAGAGATGTAGAGCGAAGGGAAAAAGTTTGAAGGGAGTAAGTAGGATTTGCCAGACGATGGAAGCAAATTTGTAATTACAAAATTATTTTTAATATTTCCTCGGAGTTGCTCCGCTGCTCGTCCTTTACAAATTTTTGGAGAATCGCTTTTTAGTTTCGTGAAATTTCAACACTGGGGAATGGATGGAGGAATTTATTAAATTGTTCTCACAGGACTTGTGCAAGGAAGGAACGTTGTTAATTAATAATTAAATGCTTTTCAGGGGACTTAGCAATGGGGTGGTGGGGATTGCTGTTTTTTTTTTGTTGGTGCAGTAAAAGAAGGGGATTTGTTTAAAGGGTTCTAAGAAGACTTTCACTTTACGAATCGGAATAAATGGGGTGGAAAAGTGGAAGGGGATTCTGATTATAAAGGGGTTTAAGCGTGGAATTATGTATTTGCTCTCCCTTCGCTTGATCGAATTAACCAAATGGACCGCATGTACAAAAGGCAATGCGTTTAAGGAATAAAGGAATCCAAATAAATCAAGGGGAGAGTGTTGCTTTTAAAAAGCACCAAATAAACTACAAGGAGTGAGCTATATATGAAAAGCAACTGGTTTGAGGGGCTATAAGAAGGGAGGATTACTTCTTGTTTTGTTAATTCAGTAAAAATTAAACCTTGACTTATGACTATTATACTGCAAAAAAGTATTGTAGTCATCAGCTAAGATATCCGGATTTACTGGAGGTGGATATCTTCTTACTCCCTGTAGTACAGAACTGGCGACCTTTGGTCGACAACACTACGTTCACAGTACTGAACAAACCTGCACCATCTCTAAACCAAGTGATGTCATTGAATGAGAGGACGTGGTAAAATTTATAATCCCATGAAACTGGCATCAGAGAATAGATTCAAAATCTAGCATCTGCTTACCGCTAAATACAATCAACATTTCACCAACTTGTACGGATATGAGATTCTGTGTAATCAGATTGTACCACATAACATTCTCACGTTTTCTCTCCAAAAAATATATCGAATACTAAGTTAATTTCGCCCTATTAGCAATGGACCGACATATGCCACCCAAAAATGATCCTAATTGGACGTAATACAAACACACACGGTCTGGTTGCCGCCTACTAAATTTCGTTTTCCACCACAAGGCCCTCCTAATTAACATCCGCCTTCGTGTCAATCACGAAGCATAAAATATTTTTTCTTGTTAGAACTCTATTGATTCCAAAAGAACCTGACATCCGGTCGGATTGCTTCTTGTTGACAATCGAACATCATTTGCAGGATACGCAGATCACTTTTGACTTGGCATTGTATAAATGTCCCAACATCCTTATGTTTTCGCTTAATCATCACTACTCTATACTTTAATATCGTATTTCCAGAAATCGGAGAGGATAAAGTAATTTCTATCAATCAAACATGATGGGGGGGCGGACTAATTCAATGCGCCAGTTAACAAAAAAAAAAAAAAAACGAGATGCAGTAGCTTCAGTCCTTGGAATGATGCAGATCCACTATTTTTTTTTATCCTACGTCAGTAAACAAATCCAAGAGATGAATATACAGAAGGAACGACTCACAAAATGGAAAGATGCAGAATTAACGAAAGAGTAAAGACGTAGATGAGCAGGAAAAAAAGGAAAAAAAAAACAGCAGTGAATAATGGTAATTTTGATTTGCTTACCCCCTGAAGAGTCTCTCCTCTACTTGTCTACCTGTCACCATCAGCATTATTCTTCTTACTTTTTTTTCGATATCTTTCGTCTTTTTTTATCTATGCCTCATCAGAAATGAGTTGAAGTGCTTTGTTCGAATAAAAAAAAAAGGGTACTCCCCACGGAGTGAAAGGAAAAGAAAAAGGATATCAAACTAAATAATGTTTTACTTGTAAGTTGAGACGCGCGGAATAGAGCCTTGAATGAAGGATGACATGCACTGTTTTTCTTTCTTATCTCTCACAAATGATTATACGACAACGAGGAAGACGACGAAGATGGTGATGAGTGAGCAAACTGCAAGAGTTGGATAAATCATTCAAAATCAAAGATGCGGAGGGTGGCTGCCAGCAAACACAGTAATCTTTCGAATTCACTCCGGATCCGGATCCGGTTCTCTACTCTTCATCTGTTTGCTGTTCAACCCTATTTTATGAATAAATGCGAGATTAAGTGGAATTTGTTTGGTTTAAGATGACAATTTTGGTAGAGTGGCAATATGTCAAGCTTATTCTTTCATTTTGACGTATGTATGTATGTCAAACGATATTATGACTTTTATGTGTGTCTATCATGACGTTTATAATTGCATACTTGAGAGCTGCTTTTATTACTAATTTCAAAGAAGAATCAGGATTATTCTTGTGCTTATTCGATTCGCATTTTGCATTTTACTGCACATGGTATTCCTTAGGGTTGGTAATCTCTTATGCAAGTTCAAGTGTTCACATCCAAATAAAGCATTACACATCACGACTTTCTTCATCATCATCAGGTCTAAGACTAAGCATTGGTGCTAAGAAGTTGTGCAACAAAGAGACCTACAATGATGTAATTCTATCCAGCAAGACATTTTAGTTCCAAGAACAAAAGTGCTCACTAATGGGGTCACTTGAGCTTTGAAGAAATTCACAAAAGAAACAATCCACTTTGAAACACAAAGATTGTGGATATTATTTCCATCTCAAAGGATACCTAAAATCAAAGTATTGACTGGCGTCGTTATAAAATGTTTGCAGGTGCAAGGCTGACGACAAACAAGAGATCACCTCGCAGAAGGAATACAAATCGATGTTTGTTTTGAACGTGTTAATGTGATAGCTAAGCAAATATATCTTCTTACCGCCCAGTGGATAACGATTTCACAAAAATATCCATATTGTTGCCATTTATACATATTTTGCAAAAGTGTACGCTTTCACTAGACAGGAAACAATAAACTACATTCTAACACGTATTGTCCTTTCCTAAACTTTGAATTAGTCAACGACAAAAAGAAAGAAAAAAACTCTATGCCACCCTCTTACAGTCAAACTCACAAAGCCACAATAACGTCTTTATCCAGATATACAATTTTAGTGAAAAGTAGTCATTGCGACATTTTACTGCGATGGCGTCTTATGAAGCTCTCAAATCAACTGCTTCGTATTCAAAATTTAATAAAGTTTCAAACCACCCACATATGTTACCGAGACCCCGTCGGTCCAATTTTACCCCGAACAAATCTAGTTCAAAAGTATCTATCCCCTTCTGTAAACTATCTCTCTTAATACTCTAAATCAAATTATCTACCATAGAAAATCTTAAGATAATAACCAACCTTCCCCCGACTTTCGAACACAAAAAAGCCACAAAATATAACCACAAAAAGCACTCATATTCGTCCATACACACACACACATATGCACTCAGGCACAGACACAGCAGAGTAGCTGCTGAGTAAATTCAACCCTCATTTGTAGCCACAGAAAATTTGATCCGCAAAAGGAGTGAAAGGAGTCAAAAGGACCTATCAACAACATTTGTGTATCTTGAAGACATTTTGTGTTGGAAAGTTTTAAGATACAACAGTTGGTCATGCATTCCTCACCCGCATCCTTAACTCTCTATTCGTTCGTTTTTAGTTCAAATAGTTGATGAAAATGGGTCACTACACTGTAGCAGCCTTGAGCAAAAGAAATTTCTTACACACATCCATATACAAAGTACATGTATGAGTGGGGTAGAAGGTTGTATGCGTTGTCACCAGCCCTCATTGTCATTACTTGTGCGTGCATGTGTATATGTGGGTGCCTGCCATTTAACAGCAAAAAAAAAAAACAAAAAATGTATCTAACCCAACATAAGTTGTTCCTTTCATCTCATGTCATATGATTTTATGATAAAAGTTTTTGTCAGTGACTCCCCCTCTTATACCGATTCACCATCTTTTATTGATGATGATGATGCCAACCGGCATGCAGTGTTTCCTTTGCAAAACCAAGAGGACGGAGAGCAGAAAAACCAAGAAACTTTTTCTTGCGACACAAGAACATAGTCATAAATTTTGAGCATTTGATGGTTTATTATAGGAACGGGCCTCAACACGAAAAGTTAAATGAAATATAAAAAAAAAAAGGATCCACCCAAAAGACATCTGGCACGGTCTCATACTGTTGGATTTTTTTTTTTCTTTCTTTTTTGTGAAATCTGATCTTCGAATGTTTAATAAAAAGTTACCCCCGTTAATTTGACGGCATCATAATCAAAGTCAAACTTAGTAGATATTAAAAGTCGAACGTAATTTTGATTTCTCTCCTCAGTTTTATTCGGTTTGGGTGTTCATTACATTAACAGATCTGACACTCTATTTCGTATTCATTCAACCCTCCTTCTTATTGATGATGACATATCAAAGGCTAATTTAATGTCATCATTCAAAGTGAAATGCCGAACTGAGATACATTTCATTCTCATTACGCGTATTTTAGTCTTGTAGTCTTATGGGGGAAGAAAAAACACAGGGTCAGGGGTGAAAGATACAAAAATAAGAACAGAAAAAAAAAAAAAAGATAAAGATACTAGGAAAAAATTTAATTTCATTTATTGTACAAGCGAGAGGAAGACTCGGTACCATATTGCTCGTGAAAAGTATCTCAGCTTTGCTATCAATCAATCGTAAGAGGATCCGGGTATCTGAGTGTGGATGTAATCTACCTCGGGTCGAATTTGGTTTTTTTTTTTTTTTTCATTTCGAAAGATATTTTTTCCGAACTTTTCGACTGAAATTCCTGGAATTTCATGCAGGTTTCTAAGAGAGGAAGAAGAAGAAGAAAAAAGAAATACAAGAGATCAGAGAGCAAAGCAATCAAAAATGAATTTTCTTTCGGTGAAGTTAATTTTAGTTCTTTCATCCATGAAATCCTCTTTCATAGAATACATATTGGGAGTGAAATCAGCAGGCGTGTGTTTTAAGACAGTTGATTGCAGGTTTAGTTACTTACATACGTACAATACTAGACTGGACCAAATTTAAACCCTGTCCAAAGGAATATGAACTGGGGATTCCAAGAATCTAGGTGCAAATCCTATGGTCAAAAATATTTATAAATCAAAATGAATATTTATTTGTATTTTCTCTGACTAGCAACACTCTAAAGACGTTTGCAGACTTGATGACAAACCTCTTCCACATGAAGACTAAGTTAAAGCTAAGTTAAAAGCGTCGGACTATGAGTTTATCATAAGATACTAGGCGTCATAGTCCATAGCCCATCGCGATCCGTACACCACCGTCTCTAAACCAACCTACACCATTGAGCTAGAATTTCTGATGTTTCTGATTAAAGATGTTCGATTCAAGGACCATAAGCAGTAAAAAAATATAGTAAGCAAAAGGTTTTCTTAAACCCAACGGAAGTACATGTTATACTGCTGTTTATAATCCGTAAACAGATATGCACTGTACTGACACAAGAAACTCCACTTCATGGCTTGTAAACAAAATGGTACTTATCCCTTGAAGAACTAGTGGACATTCACTTTATAAAAGTCATACTTCCAGTTGCCCTTGCACCCCATTAGAGTATAATTAAGTCCACCGCAACAAAGAAGTAACCTCAACCGACGACGGACCCATACAGTTTAACTTAATATTAAATTCCTCATTACATTAAAAAAAAAGAAGAAGAAAACCTTGAAAGTTTCCCCAAGTGTTGCTTCCCCGAAAAATTTGAATACTTTCTCATCGTCTTTAAAATATGTGCAAAATATAATCTTTCACCAGTTCTACGTTATCACGGGATAAGTTTAAGGTCAACACAACAATCTGTCTACCAACCTCATAAAACAGCCTAAAGGCCAAAAAGGACTCTAATACCAAGTAACCAACCAGCCCAGTCTGCCTCCGATAAGCAAAATAATTTCATTCAATCGTGGCGCACACCTTGTGCCTTTCAATATTTTCTCACACCCTTGGCTTTCATCAATTTTGCATTTTCCTACCGCGCCGCGCCGGCCTCCACTTTTGCCAGACGATATAATTTCAAAATGGTATTTTATCACACCATCCCATTCTTTGTACAGACACGGTGCGGAGCCCGTTCAAAATTCCGAAAAAATTCCCCGAAAAATATGTACAATGCCACTCCCGGTCTGGGGCATGCAAAAGAAACAACTTTCAACCGAATCCCTTCCAAATAAAAAAGGATGTGGTAGCAATAGGAAAGGAAATAAAAATTGTTCGGTAGCCCAGGATACAATCGCATTTCTTGAGTAGACCAGATGTTTTTCAGTAACTTTTGGTCAACTTTGAAGCGGAATCCATATCCTTTACTTATTTGCAAACAATGGTTTGTGTATTTCGGGGTGAAGAACTAGGCAAAAAACTGGGAATTAATTACTTTGTCCTCTCTGTAACCCTTTTTCGTTAATTTTCCGCACAACTTTTACAACTTAATGATGTTACAGACCATTCCATCAGAGAGGGAGCTCTAAACGTGGAATGATAGGCATAGGCTCGAAGGGAAAAATAAAGTGTGCCGCACTTTTTTTGTTTAAATAAAACTTATACGTGTTTTGGGATTCTAAGGAATGTCGCTTTGATTGAAAAGGTGAGTACTTGCGACTACGCTTGGTGAAAAAAAAAACACTTAGACCGAAAGTATGTGACTGCCTTTTGCACCAAACCTTAAAAAACAGCCGGAGCCTTTCCGAATACGCCGGACTATATCTAGTATCTAGAGTAGATACATTCACCATGGGATGTACTATCAAAACAATCTATGATCTTAGACGGGGTGGTTTTTGAATATCATCCACACTGGACTTTCGAAGACCTTCTGCGACATTTATCTAGGGTCCTGGTTCTTTGGATATGGCGTCTGATCGAATTACACCAGGACTTCGGTTTCCGCAGTTTCGACCAGAGTCTAAGTCTGAACTTGACTATAGTAGTATGTTTCCGAATAATTCCGAAACTAATCAAGGGTCTCATGTTAATGTCTTCGTGAAACTAGACTTCATTACTCGTTAGGTAAGTATTCCTCTGTTTTTCAAGCGGAAATCTACGTTTCTATGGCAGACGAAATATCTGCGTCTGTAGCAAGGCTGAACTATTTCACTCTTATTTGAAACGATTTTTCAGAGCAAAAAAAGAGCTCGAAATACCTCACCCGATGGATGGAAATTATTCTCTGTCTGTGGGGTGTTTTCAAAGGAACGAATGGAAAGTAAGATTCAAACTCGAATAAATAGTCCAACATTTACTATTATACATTGGCATGACTACATACATATATCGAGCTAATGCGGTTTAAGGATGACGATCACAGATGCCAAAAAGCATGCTTCAACAGACTATAGGTAACTTGCATTGGATAGCAATAGGTAGTCAGAACTCTGATATATTGAATTTCAATTCAATTTGGTGGGTATCGACTAAAAGATGCATATTTTCATAGACCTGGACGATAGTGATCAAAGTGCGTATACGAGGAATTATGTATGTGTTATGCCACTACGGCGATAGAGTGAAAAATGCTAAACTATTTCTCAGTACACATTTGAATAAAAAATGGTAGGTTTCTCTGGTGAAAGTGTATGACGCACTTAGACAATTAGATTATGCAAATGGCATTTAAAGGCACAGATACTATACCGAAGCGAAATTGACTAGCCCACCTAGAATACCAGCCTCTTAGCTACAATTACCGTATAATAACGAGACATACGCCTAAAGCGTTGAGCGCCAAATATATTTATTTATTTCCATAACATAAATTAGCACAAAGTACCATAACCTTTGCCAAAGGCTGACACAAAGCCTCAATCAAAAATCGATAGAATCACTGCCGGTGGCAAACTCATTACTTCCTATCGTTGAATTATGCGCTCTCATCGTAGTCATAAAGAAAAATAAAAAAAAAAAAAAAGACAAAATAAACAACAACAAGCACATACACAACACAACACAGCACAGGACGACATTGTGTAGAACGCGCGCGACATCCTTGCATATTTTACATTCTCATCTCAAAGCGCCAAACAGTGCTGTTTTTTTTTTTTTGATTTTTTACTTTCTTACTTTGTTTTGTTTTGTTTTTTTTATTTTCTTGTCATTTTTCCCTTTCACTTGGCTCCAAAGTGTATACAAAACTAAAGTTTATGTTAGGTTATGGTAGGCAGGCTGTTCAAACTGGCTGCCAGGCAAGTTGAGCGTATATGTGTAGTCATATCCACTCTCGCAGAGAATGGTAGTCAGGCAATAACTTGCTTGGTTGATTGTAAAGCTGAGTTGTTGCTGTTTTATTCTGTAAATCTTTATGCATTTTTTTTTGTTCTTTTTCTGTTTTTATAATGCACTCTGCAGACAAGGAACTGAGAACGGGCTCCTCTGTAACATGGATTTTCATTTGTGAACTCTTTTATGCCGGGGTGCAGGGCAGAGAACAACAAAAAAGTTTTACTTTCTCCAGTAGGAAGGGTTTCTTTTTTTTTCTTTCTTTTTGGTTGCAAAATTCTGTAAATGGAGGGCGGAGAGTAGAGCTTTCGTCCATGATTTTTATCAGACTCCTTTTTCAATTTTTTCTTTAGTTTGTTTTTTTTTTTTCTTCTTGCGTTCGTACTTTTTATGTGAATGGGTGGTTTTTGCTATCAGAGTAAAGTGTAAGCTGGCCTCCATTATGCAATTTTTTTCTTAGTCCTTTTTTTTTTCTTCACTGTTAACCTCTACATGTGCTAAAGTCTTCTCACTTGTACCATCTCGATGAGTAGTTTGTTATTTATATTTTGTATGTATGTGTGTGTTTTATTTTTTCTTATTTTGAAACGAAGCACCAGAAAGCAATGGCCTCATTAGAAGAGGTTTTGCGTTTTTTTTTTCTCAAATGGATGCTAGATTATGCGGCAGAGTAAGGAAACTTTTAGTGTCCAGATGTAAAAGATAGATTAAAAGTTTTATGTAAAAATGTGAGTTTAATTATGGAGAGTTTTTTGGCTACAATAAGCTCACTATAAGGAGGGATATATTTAAAAATATTCTTAACCCTTTATTTGGCGCACAACGTGGTAACTTTTAATGGTCAACTATTTGAAAGCGATTCTTAAAAGGAGTTTCATAGTGATTGTAACAGGTTTTAACACTAAATGAAAGAAAGAAAGGAAACAGCAAACTTGGCGCCAAACTTGGGACATATTGTAGTCTACGAGTACGTTTGGGTATATATCGGCAAGAAGCATATGTATGCAACATAGTAACTCCTTCTCTTCTATGTCAGCCATTGAAATACGTTATGATGCTGCACAAGGATAGCTGGACTAAGTGGGTTTTATGGACTGCAACTCGAATTTTCTTCGAATGCGCGTTATGATGCTGCACAAGGATTGCTGGACTAAGTCGGTTTCATCGACTAAAACTCGAATTTTCTTCCAGGATATTTGATAAGTAAGAGTGAAATTCAACGACAATATAGCATCATTTTCGACAGCATCGATTCGCAAAAAAGGCCACTTAAGCATAGTGTACTCTTGGTAATATCCTCTACTTTGCTATGTTATACCATAGATGAGCTTACTGCCCTTAAAGATACACAATGCAATTTCAAGTACATACATTCAAAGTTGTAATAGAAAATCTAAAGGGCCTCGCGAAGTAGCAAACCCCTCCATTGATCCAACTCCTGTTTTCATGGGCAAATTGAAAGTAATAAATTTCAAGTTAGTGTTATTCTATAATAACCTCCTCTACTGGCTGCATTATCACCACCTACATCGGAAACAGCAAAAGGAGTGCTTTGTGAGTGCTCTACTACGAAGTGCAAACATATCTGTCCCGTTGTTTCAATATTTTATGCTTCGACTTCAGTGCAAACATATCACCTCATATCTTTGCGCCATGTACTGTACGTGTATTTCATTCTGTCCTCTACACCATTTTGCTTGAAGCAATCAAATCAATTCCATATCAATATGTCTTTTTCTTTTGATTTGCATTTGATTTTCTTGTGCTCTCTTACACTAGAAAAAAAAATTCGCCTTAAAAAGGTACAGAAAAGATCCATCTTCCCAGCATTTTTTTTTTTATTTATACTAAAAAAATAACTCTTTCCTTTTCTACAAGATTTGCATTTGCCTCGATGGATATGGAACAAATTATGTAAAGGATCAGAGCAACCTGAGCAATATTTTTCCTTGAATATCCTTTTTGTTTTCCCTCTGTGTAGGTGGGGTTGTGTGTCATGAACAATGTATTTTACTGTGAAATATTTCTATGCCGGAAGACAGTTTCCACATCGATAGTTGATTGAAAATATGTGTAGAAAAGGATACCACTGGTATTTGCATGTGAACTGACACTAGACAACCTGTTTCAAGTTTTTACATATTTGCCGCTCTGTGCTGTGAGTAGAGAGAAAAATATTTCAATATTAAGGACGATAAAGGATTAGTCACGTATGTTTATGTGTACACACACAAAGTTCTGTTAGTAGCTCTCGCTGTATGAAAGATTCATGTGTTTTGTGCAAACAAAAAGGACATGAGGCGAATCGAGGACACTTGTAAGTTAAGCACGTATATTTTGTGCTCAATTTGCAAATTGATACCTTGGACGGGTGCTTTTTTTCCCTCTTTGCTGGCAGTAACCTCAAATTGAGTGGGATTTTGTTTGGAAATGGAAGGAGTTAAGTCGAATAGACAGGTACGATGTGGCATCTTAAAGTGTACCCACGTTGGGCGTCAATTTAAATGTTTTTTTTTGTTTTATACAGAAATTAATGTATGTACATAAAGTTAGTTGTAAAGTAGTTGAAATGAATTCTGTAGTAATTACAGATGAACAATGATGGTCTAAATGCTGAACTGTGATTCCTAGAAAGTTAACGAGAAGTACGAAAACAATTCGCAACAAACCTCAACAAGTTTGAAACCCACTTCAATTTATTACAATTTTATGCACAATAACAATTCCCTGTCAGTCATAGCGTACACTCCAGAGATACAAACTACTGATACACGACTTTCACAGTAAAAACAACAATTATCTGTCAGTTCTGCTTAGTTAACCATAAATATTGTTGTCATATCGATAGATAGCGTGTGTATGTCAACCTCATATTTTTCTTTTCCTAAAAGTGCTAAAGTGACAAATGTCCAAGGACATTAGTACCAACAGCAGTAAACCAAAACCCCTGCCACTTTCATTATTTTTTTTTTCGTCTTTTTTTTTTGTCATGATTTCCTATAGTAGAGAGACGACACCACCACCCGCTCATTTCAACTCAGTAGGAGAAAATGATGTCAAATTAACTCGATTACTATTAAAAGTTTTTGGCCCGCTCATTAATGTAATTTATCAGCAAGGATTTCCAACCGGGAATGTCTCGTTCTGTTAAGAGTCGAGTAGTATAAAACAATATGTGTTTGTGTGTTAAATATTTCGGATGGTAAATGTCTGAAGCGTGAATGAAATTCAAGACGAATGAAATTGACAAATGACAAGGACACAAGGGGTGGCATAGGCCTTCTTTTGAAAGAACAGAACAAGACAGAAAATATAACTTTTGTTGTTGAAATTATTATGTTGTAATCTTTGTCATTTTTATTTATATTCATTTTCTTTTGTTTTTCAGATGGGCAGACAGACGAGAAAGAAAACGTGTGACCACAATGAGAATTAGACGGGTCTGTTTGCTTGAGAGGCAAACTTGTAGTTATGTGTTTGATTATAAGAAAGAATTACAGTCTTATCAAGAACTTCTTTCCAAAATTGTTAACATTGACGATAATTGAGAGTAATCATTTTCTTTTATGGTTAAGGATTTGCTTAACTTGGATTACATTCTGTAGCGGAACTTGTAGTCCCGTCACGGACTGAAGGAATTATTGTTCATATCCTGGAGAGTGAAATACGTGGATTGAAAGACAGGAGTTACTACATACATATGTATGTCCTCCTTCAGTAATTCTTTGGTTTTTGTCTCAAGTTTATTTTATGTACTCGAAGACATTTATCACGTCGTTTTCGGTCAGAAATATGCCGACATTTAATACATTTTAATGACCATTAACAATTTGGTACCACACTTGAGTATTGTATGTCAACAAATTCTTTAGAAAATTGATTATGTGTAGTAGTTATCGTAAAAAATGGAAGTTTTGACACATAGTGAGAGAAGATACCTCTAAAAATGGCATTAATCCATCTGAGAGTCCATCATTATGTGAACAAATACTGGTCCTAACTAAACCATTTAGTTAAGTCTGACTTTGATTTTTTGAGAAAAATAAGGTTGAAGTTTGCACCTAAACATTGCTATTAGAATTGATGTTGAAGTTTGGGCTTTTTATTCAATTGCTAGATTAAGACTCAGACTTCTGTTAAATATTTTGTAATACAGAGTGCTTCTTTTGAACAAAAGCAAATTTTGACAACTTGTAATACGTTCCTAATCACTTGACAACCAAAAACTAGTTGCGACCTACTTTCGAGATTTTACTTACCCAAATGAAAGTGTGAAACTCGGTATACCAAAAAAATGTATTAAATTTAATGGAACTGGCTGAAGGCTAGTAAGAAACACATTCCTTGAAGTATACAATTATTTGAATCACAGTGGAAGCTAGAACCTTAGTCCTGACTCAACTGAAAATGAGATAGTGACTGTACATCTTGCAAGCTTTGTAATTCTATGCCTAATGCTGTAATGTTATAACAACAATATTTATATTTATTTTTTGAATCCTTGCCAGCTTTTCCATATGGACTGCCAGAGAGTGCGACCTCTAAAAAAATACTGACATCGCCCAAAAGGATGTAATAAAGAGAATTCAAAGCAGAAATGAATACATTATTAGAATATACTCGCAAGGATATCTATGCAGATATATTCAACTAGTGCTTCAAATGTACTTCATGTGAAAATCTGAGAAAAAAAAAATAGAATAGTTCGTTTCAAATAAGCAGAAAACAAATTTCAAGGTTTATCTCTTGGGAACCGCCTCTACCACACACATATACTCGTGTTTCGTTAAATGACTTTTAAAAGCCATATGCTCAGGACCCACCAACTGGATTCCAGGAATCGCCTCCTCTTCTCAACTTAACCCGTCTACTATCATCTTGAAGCACAGCCACACAAGGATTGCTCTTTTTATCTTTTTATCTGAGAGTTTTTCCAGACTTGTACAGATTCCGTTTTCATGCTCACATTAAGGATCCTGCTTTACCAGTGTTTAATTTCAGATTATGATTTTCTCCTCCAACCAACACACAACACGATATATGTTTGACTTTATAAGATATGTACAGGATGTGTATAAACATAACACTCTGTGTTTAGCTTCAAGAAGTTGAACATATTCAAAGATAAATACATATTTGAAAAGGTGTGTTTAAAGATTTCTGGGCGCTTGGCTTTCCTTTTGATGGAGGAGTTTCTCGGAAGTCATAAGCAATTTTGGGGAAGCACAAAGATAAAAGACCATGTGTTGGAGCGGCGTTATTAAATGAGATTTTTTGTACGCCATATCTGGCAATATCAATATTGTTTAGCCGCATACACACTTCACACACAACGAGAGATAATGATTAAATGTGAAAGGTACACAAGAAAGGATTTTTTTTTTTTTGGCTTGTGAGTAGGAGGAGGAACATTATCGTTGTGCTTATGGGTTATTAAATTTAATTTTCTAAAACAAAAAAGAAGAAATATATCCTTAATGCCAATGTCATAAGTACGAAATTTAGTTTTGTACAAAAAAAATCTTTAAAGGTACATCAATTGCATGTACAAGCTCAGGAGTAAAAAAAAAAATCTACAAAATAAATCCTTGACGTAAAAGACATTTAATTAAAATTAATCGAAACAGTCATCATCACTGATTTTTTTTTGTTTTTATATTCTACCTCTGGTTTGGTTAAATGTCCCTCCAAGGCTATTGGTTGGATGACATTCAATCCAGAAGTGGTAGTAAATAAAGTCCGCACAGAAAAGAGAGAACAGAGAGTGAGAAAGTAATTTATTGTTTTTGTTCATCACAGGACAACAGACAAAAATCGAAGTGTGTATCCACAAAAAATAACCAGAATAAGCGTAAGCGAGCAAAGGACGTAGATAGAGAATTCAAAATTCTATAAATCTCTCAAATGGTTTTATCCTGT
The DNA here is from genome assembly GCA_963583995.1 of Xylota segnis. Classification (NCBI taxonomy): domain Eukaryota; kingdom Metazoa; phylum Arthropoda; class Insecta; order Diptera; family Syrphidae; genus Xylota; species Xylota segnis. Next base: position 69,660,462 of record OY757237.1, on the reverse strand, counting down.
CCCAGTTTTTACGGTTTTTTTTTTCTTTTTTTTGTAACTTAAACGAGAAACAACTTTGTTTCTAAGCTATCTCCATGTATTTTGTTGACTTATTTTCCCAAAAAAAAGGTAAAAAATGTCCTCCTGTATCTTTTCCTATACCCCCATCGGAGGAACAAAATAAAAAAAAAAAAAAGGATTTTTAGTGTGAGCGTAATATGAAAGGACGAAACTAGACGAACCCATGTCAAACTGTAAATGTTTACAAATCACATACCTATGTATGTATGAAACAAAATCCTTCTATTCCTATGTCCCTAAAAGTTCTACATACATGTCAGGACAAGTGAGTGTTATCATCGCTAGCTAATGGCTTTCGTTGTAATCCTGGAATATGGAACGTTGGTTGGGTATTGTTTGGATAAATAAATGTCAACGAGGGGAGGCGAACGAGATGGCTTTTGTTTCCATTTTCGTGGAGAAACGGACAATTTTTTATTTTTATTTACGAAAAAGGACAAACGTGTAGGGTTATTGAATTTCCTGGAGAACATATTTTGCCACGAATAATGTAGGTTACATTGATTTTTTCTCCTTGTAAGGATGTCAACGGGAGAGTTGTAAATTTTATAGGTAATACTATATAAAACTATTTGTTAGATCAGTTGTAAAAGTTCGAATGACGGCAGCAATAAAATCATACAACAAATGTTTTCTTTAAGGATGAAGCTGATGACTTCACGAACAAGAGAAATGAAAGAATTACTTGCTGTCTACTCCTGTCGGGCGTTTTGTGTGAACGTCTGAAACCATTTGTCAACGAGCTAAATGGCCCCTCTCAGTGCGGTTTTAGACCCGGTAAATCCACAACCGATCAAATATTCACACTACGGCAGATCCTGGAGAAAACCCAAGAAGTCCAAATCGATACTCACCATCTTTTTATCGATTTCAAGGCCGCATATGACAGCATTTATAGAGACGAGCTACACAGAGCCATGTCTAGCTTTGGCATCCCTGCCAAACTCGTTCGCTTGTGCAGGATGACAATGGAGAATGCTCGCTGCTCCGTCAAGGTCGGTAACGATATCACCGAGACCTTTGATGTCAAAAAAGGATTTAGACAAGGTGACGCGCTGTCATGTGACTTCTTCAATATCATACTTGAAAGAATTGTGCGAAACTCACAAGCCAACACCGGAGGCACAATCTTTCAAAAGTCCGTGCAACTACTAGCGTACGCCGACGATAATGACATAATTGGCAGAACCCAGCGGGCTGTCACTGGCGCGTTCGCTAGTATTGAAACGGAAGCGGCAAAAATGGGTTTAGCTGTAAATGAGGGCAAAACCAAGTATATGCTGTCAACAAGAAGGGACACACAACACCGACGAATTGGACAGAACGTCACAATAGACAGTTATAACTTTGAGGTAGTTAAGGACTTTGTATACCTCGGCTCCGCTATAAACTCTGACAACAATATCACCTCAGAGATCAAACGAAGAATCACTCTTGCCAATCGCTGTTTCTTTGGCCTAAGAAGGCAATTGAGTAGTAAGGCCTTGTCAAGAACCACCAAGGAAACTCTATATAAGACCCTCATCATCCCAGTCCTGCTCTATGGCGCAGAAGCATGGACGTTAACCAAGATGGATGAAGACATCCTTGGTCGATTCGAACGCAAAATCCTTCGGATGATTTTCGGTCCCGTTTGCGTTGACGGGCTATGGAGAAGGAGATTTAACAGCGAACTCTACGAGCTGTGCAGCGACATCGACCTAGTACGCATTAGCCGTCTAAGATGGCTAGGACATGTAGAGCGGATGGACATCAACGCTCCGGCCCGAAGAGTCTTCGAATCCATCCCGGAGGGACAACGCAGTAGAGAAACACCTCGCCTTAGGTGGCGTGCACAAGTGGAAGAGAACCTCAACCAACTTGGAGTGCGCAACTGGAGGCAGTTAGCTAAAGACCGCGCTAACTGGAGAGGTTTGTTGGTTGAGGCCCAGGTCCACCCCGGACCCGGAAGTACATATATATGTATAAGAGCATGGATATACTGCCTTTTCTGTTGGGTATGGGCGATTTCAAGAGAGTCAAAGGTATTCTAAAAATGTTTTATGTCTATCAAAAAACACAGTTTCAAAACTGCTTAGGGATTCTACATACACATACATATATCCTTTCATAAATAATGAAATTATGGAATAAACTTAATTCGCATTAGTTTGGTTATTCTGAATTTATCAAAACGAAAATTCCATAAGCGTACCACCACTCAGAATTCACTGTACCAATTTCTCTTATCCGTTCTCATGCTCTTGTGGTTATCATTTTTCTTTGATCTGAAATTTATTTTCAATATATCTTTCCGACGACCTGAATCTCCTTCTCTTTGTCCTGCAAAAAAAAAGTAAGAATATTGCAAAAATCAACTACAAAACGACCATTCATCAATAACTCAAAATCAAACTACGAAAAATCTCCTTTCCAGATATCTCACACAAATCCACGTTTGGAATACACGTCTTTTTTTCTCGTTCACCGATAATTGAAATTGGGACAGCAGTACCACACCGGGTCCTGAGAAAGCCCAACAACGAAAGCAAAACAAAACAACAATATGTCGACCGAAAAGTGATGGATATTAATGATTCATCTCTGCAAGCAATAATATAATATACCTACACACCAGCACACGACGGAGGCAGAGTACTAACCAACCAGCTTATATCTCCCGATGAAATCCTAAATCTCCTTAACGAAAAAAAAAGATCCCAATAGCAAAACAAGAAATTGAAAAAAAAATATACATATGTTTGTATATAAATAAATTGAATGTTCGCAGGACAGGGAAAACCATTTTCCAATGCCAAAGAAAGAAAACTAGAATGATGATAGGACTCTCTCTCTGAGAATTATTGCCATTTCCTGGGATGGGCACATACAAAAAAAAAATACAAGTCCTTCTGTTTCCGGTTTCTATCCGTTTGTTATTGATGTGCCCTGTCGGTGTGTTGCTTGTTAACTGGTCTTTCGCTTTCCGGAGTTTAAGTGAATTGCTGTAACCCTCTAATCCCAAGTCCCCATTGAAACGTCGTCCTCTTGAAAGTTTTGAATAATGCTGACATTATAGGTATGAAGGAAAGGGGTTTTGTTGTGTATGGCTGTGTGCGTGATTCAGCTAGAAGGACTACAGAGACATCCGAGTATTTTTTTTTTTCGGTGTTCATGAACTTCCTAAACGTTTTATATAAATCTTGTTTGCTGTGCGCAATGATCACTCACAGATGGATGATAATCTATCAAGGAGTTTGCGTGTATTTTTTATTTTTTTTTGTATGCTAAATAATGCACAGAAGGTGCGAACGAAAGTTGGTTAAATTTTAATGGAATCAGTAGGATAAGTGACACAAGGAAGAGTATCTGTTATTCGGAAAAGATTTTGTATCTTTGGCTGAAAAAAAAAAATAAAAAATTAAAACGATCTGTAGAAAATGTACGTCGCAGTCTACTAGTGTGTGTGTTTAAAGTCGACTCTAGTGGAATAAAGGAAAGCATATCTGTTGGGGGAACTTCGATAGAATAAATGATTTGTAAATAATGAAACATAAATTCAAGGACACTAAAGGAAAATACAAGAACACGAAAGGATCTGTACGATATTTCGCAAAAGATTCGCAAGAGAAAAGCATATTCATTTTTCAGAAATAACATGCGATGATTTCACGGTAAACGTAAACACAGTACCAAGTACTTTTTTGAATAGACTGTCCAATCATCCATGCGAAACCATTCTAAATAAGCTACAGAAGCTCTAGAAACTAGGTGTCATTAGGTCTTTACCCTTACAAGTCGATAGAAGCGCTACACATGTGTTAACTAAGTGACTATTTGGGATACCTGAACATGCTGGACTTAATTCCCAAAAGGGACATGTCTTGCATTATAATCTGTTTCATGGATAGGGAAGACTGTTTCATTCGGTTATTTAAGGTAGAAATACTAGAGCGTGCAAACTGGTCTAATGGTATTTTACCACCGGACCCTATAGGTATGATCTACAAATTTCACAAACGAATTGAAGGTGATGTCTTTGGACCAAGCACCGAAGAATGAATACTTATGGTAATGTATTCCACAGTATTCTAGCCTGAACTCATTGTCATTGAGATCTGCGCTAGGTTAAACCTTAGTAAGGATATTAATGTCGCTGGGATATATTCATACAACTTTACAGATACCCAGGCAGTGCTACAAGTCCGTTAAGTTACCTAGATGCATCGTAAATTAAATGTTGTTACGATGCACTATCGCACATCGTACACAACCCAACAATCTGAAACTCGGGGGTTCCTACTCATTAACGAATCAGAAGATGAAATAGCAAGGACTGGCTCAGAATGCGTGTTAATAGGACCTAAACTTTACTCTGCCGTCAACTGGGGAGCCGGCACAGAGCTGATTAATGATTGGAAACATAAACTTAGTTTAGGTCACTGGGAAGACTTCGAGGTTGAGCCAATCCAAGCGATTAATCATTCCCTATTCCTAAAAGGAAATGTTTAGTTTAGGCATGGTATTCCAAAGCTGGTGAGTCGCAGAGGGGTAGACTATGTCAAAAATATTTGGTTTCGTCTTCATAGACGGAAAGTGGAGAAGATAATACACCCATGAGGTGTCTGAGTTATAGTCTCGAAGAGCTGTAGTCAGAAGAGTTCAAATACAACAACTAAGATGGCTGGATCATGCTGAGCGAATGGACAACAAAGCTACAGTCTTTGAATCAACCCCAGGTTGGCAACCCAGTAGACTCAAGGTGGGAAGAAACCTCAATCGATTTGGTGTGCGAATCTCAAGTCAACTGGCTAAGGATCGAGCTGACTGTAGAGACTTGTTGATTGAGGTTCACGTCCACCCCAGACTGTAGCACAATTTAGGGTAAACATAAGTATACTAGTACAAGATTCAAGTCGATATTTAAATTAAAATAAAGCGGTTAAGCAGACCTTGGTAGAATCCTCAACGACCTAGAAAATTGCTTGAGCTTCTTCACTCCTTAGATCTCTCTGTGGTTTCGATTCCCACTTAATTTTTGCTATACGCTTTCGAAATCAAATTCGTAGACAGAACTCCAGTCTTGCCAAGTCAAAACTCGTGTGCGCCATTGTCATTTTTCAGATGAAAAACACTTTACAACTGTTTCGGGAATGTCTTACGGTTGCGGCGTAGCGCCAACAAGTAATTACTCAAAGGAATCACCCAGCTAGGGACAGAGAGTAAGTGAATGAACATTTTATTCTTATGGTAATGATTTTCTTAACCACTTTCCTGAAAATGAAAATCCTGAATTGAAACAAAAGACGCGTATAAGCTTGAGATTTAATACTTTAGTGCTGTTGCCAACCGTACACAGCTGGCGCGTGTGTGCCATATATGAGCACGCAAGAACATTTCAACATTTTAATTGCACACTCAGTAGAATTTTACGATAGAAACGGGAGAAACCAACGAAAGAAACAAAAAAAAAAAAAATTGCTTCTCAAGACTTTTCCGGTGGTGATGTTAAGGACGACAATTAAGCCGAATTGTGGAAGAGTTTTAATTATTTTTGAAGTGGTTTCTCTTTATTTTTGGGGGCTAGACATTCGTTAACAGTTTTTTTGTTTTCTCCGAAATTGATATACATTCACCTTCTGCAGCAAATTAATCATCATTATATGTAAATTATTAGAAATGAATAATGACAGGCGTGTCATATTCTTTTTATTCTGAAACCGTCTCTCCCTGAAAAGCAAGAAGATAAACATTCAAAGGGAAAACATCAAACATCGTGGTGTGCACGAATTTTCATCCTTTTTGCTCATCCGAGACATATTGCTTCCTACACTCTACCCGCCGCCTTCAATCCTCCCTCTTCTACGTCAGTTTTTCTATTAAATAGTAAGCTTTCTGTCAGATTTATATCATTCCCTGATTGCCTTGAAATTCTCTTCTTGTTCTTGTTTTTGTTTTTTTTTTTTTCTGCGTTACCCGGACCCGCACACGCTTTTTGTGTATTTTCAATCAGAAAAGGAAATCAACTGACTGACAGCTGAATCTGTCTTCTGGTCCTCTTCTCGTTACCTTCTGCATCGCCGTCCATTTACTCTGCCGTTCTGTCTGTCTGTTTGGCAGGGTGTACTCGTACTCGTACATGTGTGTGTGGGTGTGTTTTGGAGTTTATTGTTTCTCCTCTTATCCCATCCATTTATTTGGTTTATTCATTGATTTTTTTTTCTTCTTTTCTTAAAAATAAAAAGGATAACGTGCTGTTGAATGATTGATTTTTAAGGGTTTAGTGTTCGTTTTAGTTTGTTGGTTCCCGTTCTAACTCAGCGAAGAGTTTCAGATAGAGAGAAGCATAGAAGAAGCATCCAGGTCGTGCTTTAGTTCTTTGGATTAATTTAATTTTTGAGATTCTGCTGAGTACGAGTATACTGGAGTTCTTTTATTTTTAGTGGGGATCCTGGGGGTTACCACTGACAAATATTGATACGGAAAGATCATGTAGCGTGTCCCTTTTTTTGGGGTATTTTTGTGTGTATGTGTGAATTGCTACCTAAAGGGTATCTATTTTAATCAAATAAGTATGAGGTAAGTGGTAAGGATTTACGGTATTGAATATTTGTAGATACTACTTGAGTTTGATCCAATTCCAGACGTCGTCGTGAGGTTCACAGAAGCTGTAATAGGTTTTTACGGAGGATACTGTGAATTAGCTTTGACCTTCTCTTCTGTTTTACACAACGCAAATGTGGTCCAAGAGAACCAGGACAGACTTGTGACACAGTTGCAGAGTCTGCGACGACACCACGTATTTTCAGTATCATGGTCTGAGAACTGCTCGATCCTACGTAAATTTTTTCCATGGCGACTTGGAAGAAGGCACTTGTGTCCCACTGCATCAAATTTATCTAGGTAAGCTTAGAGAATTCAATTACCCAAAGGAGTTTGGAACAAGTAAGTATATCGCAAGAATTTGCTCAGAGAAATTCAAATTACAGGCGCCTGTCTGACAGTTTTTTACATACTCTTAGCGGAGCGACGAATTCGCCTAAGCAGCTTAACACTGCGGAGAAAAGGGTGAAGTCATGTAAGCGAGCCACGCATACCAAAACTTGAAACACGTCACACCTGAATGGCAGTTGTCAACATATCCTTGGCGGAGCGACGACTTCGCGTGAGCGGTTAAACCTTGCGGAAAAAGTAAAAATGGCGAAGTCCTGTTATCGAGCGAAGTTATACAAACTTGAATTGAACCAATTTCTTTTTAAATAGGTAGATATTAGCTCTAAAAAAATTTGGAACTTACATATGTATGTATGTATGTATATCCCGATGGGGTAGGATATAAGTTCCTAATTCAATTCAATTCCAAAGGGAAGACTATCACCATTCCTGAAGGGGTAATACTTTGAGAAACAGAGGCTGGAATATTCGTCATAATTGTCAAAAAGAACAAAGATTATCCACGAAATAGAAACGCGAGGACATTGATATGGTGAACACCATAGAGAAATGCCAAAAGATGTTGGCTATCTTTCAGGAAACTGCACATGAGACACGATATAGAAGAATAATTTTCAAAAAGGATGCAAATCTTGTTAAGGCATTGAAAGGTCTCATCAACAATATATGCAGCATGCAGATATTTTCTAAAAATAACCTGCATTCAATTCGTTTTTATTATTGTGCTCCATCCTTGCTTATAATTTAAAATTCATAATCCAAGTCATCTGGCAACATCAACTACAAATACAGACTTCAAATATTATTTAATATTTGTTTGTCGTCCAGTTAGACTCGAAAGTCACTTCTACTACGCAAGGATATGGAAAACCCAAGAATTTAATCTATATATGCAACATATATCACAATTTCAGATGATTTTATTATCCATATCCTTTTTCACTTTACTCACAACAAACGATGGCATCCGCAGGAAGTTTATTCCAAAGACACACATATGGATATAGCTCTCTGTGTCTTGAAAGAAGCTGACAACATTTTTCTATTGTACACTGGGTAGATCCTTGCCCCGGAAACCGAATTTATCCTCTACACTCATGTGGTACAAGAATTCAAAAGTGAAAAAGGAAAGAAAATTTTGAAGGAAGGAAACATCCTCCAAAAAAAACCTGAAAAACAATTTGCATGATTCGATGTTGTTTTTCGTGTGTCACAAAACAAGGATTTCATGTGTTAAAGAGGGAAGAACAGACAAAAAAATAAATACAACAACACGCCGAGTATTTTGACAGGATGTGAAATGATTTTCAATGAATCCGATTGATGCTGAAGGGAAAACAACAAAATAATAAACACACACCAGTAACTGATATCCTACTCTGTTTTTTTTTTTTTTTGTCGTATTAGGGAGGAGAGTTTTATTAATTTTTTTTTTGTTTCGTATGCGGTTTGTTATGAAAACACCGGTATGTTTGTCATTTTATTAATATTTTCATATCCTACGATGAATAGACAAACAGAGAAACAAAAAAAAACGAATTTTTATGAAATTTAATCCTTAAGTAGAAAGAATCCTTGTGTGTCCCTTTTTCCAGTCGCCTGGCTTTTTAAATTTATTTTCCTTTCTTTATGTGCAGGATTAGAGAGGATAAAAAAATGGATATGAACGTGATCTCCTCAAACAAAATGTCACTTTGAACTTGTTTTAAGATAACATGGCGAAAAAATAGAAATATATATATACATATATATATATATATGTAGGTATATATTAAAACAGATCTCATCCTTCATAGATGTTTACGTCCTTTTTCCCTCCCATACCAAAGAACATTTGCCATTTAAAGCGCTCCCTTGTTACACTTCGCTGGCTTATTGTTGTCTCGATTGTGTGCCAGGAATACTGATTAGTTCAAAGTGCCATTGCCGTGTGTATCCTTCCTGAGTAGCCATTCGACCCAGTCAATCTTCCAAGGAAGTCAATATTGCTACTCCGGTAGTGTATACCGCACCACCTACTCTGTCACTGGCGCGCTTCGCCTTCGAAATCAAGAGAAAACAATCTAATTAGTTTCTACCCCTGAAGGAAGGATAAAATGGACCTCAAGCATCTTTGTGAATGTATGCGTGTGCAAGTGTACATATTCATGAGACGGCCTTATCCTGTAAAATCATCGCGTCCATTGTTTCTCTTGGTTTCATTATTATTTTATTTTTTTTCTCTCTCTCGTCCTTTCTTAAATCGTTTCACACTTGTCTTTGCAGAAAATTTCTCTCGTTCTCTTCTCGATGGCTGATGGTGCTATGGCTTCAAGGCAAATGCGGCGGATGATGAACGAAACTAAGGCAGGCTTCCTTCTCTGTTTTGGCCTTTCTCGCTCTGCACAGGACTTGGGACTAATTAAATTTTCTTGATAAAGTTTTTGTTTTTTTTCTCTCTTCTTCATTCTTTCTTTTCTGAATGAGACGTGATGATAGGTATCGGAAATAATCTCGTTTATAAAATATCCTCGAGAAGGATTATGGACTGTTGAGAGCCGAAGAGAGCGAGAAAACAAAAAAAACCAAACCAAACAAGGACTTTTTCTCTCATTTCCCGGGGCAGAGATGAAGAGTGAGTTATGACGCTGAGGTAGCTGTTGAAGAGGGCTAATCATAGTAGGGGGTTCGCTTTGGGGATTTCGACACGGATTGTTTGGTTTGTTTGTGGTTTTCTTAAGAGGCTGAGTAGTGCTCCAATGGTTTATTAGAAAAATGTGGGTCACATTTTGGTTTTCCGTTTTGTTTTCTATAAAAACTGGGGAAAAGTCCAGAGCAACATCTGGTGATGCTACTATTTCTGGGACAAGGACTAGTACAAACTTATTGAAAACAACAATCAAAGGATATGATCCAAGTTTCATCCAACAATTGAGACTGATACGAGTTTTCGGATTGCAGTGGACTGCGAAACACAATCGTTGGTATGGTTATTTTACCAGAACATAACTGATAACGATGAGTTCACTATTTTACTGTCTCTATTCGACTACAGGAAGCTAAGTTTCGCTGAAAAGTTTCGATTCGAACTCACATTGCATCGTCCTACGAGATCGATGGGTTTCTGCTTATTCAACAATTTAAGCCGACCTTCTGCATTTCTACCAAAATCTTTGTCTTAAAACTAAAACTAAACCGTAAACTATAGTTGTCCCACATTCATATAGACTTCATAAGTATTGTCAGTCATATCTCGAACATCGTTTGTAGTAGATAAACCTAAAGAACATTTGCCAAATGTATGTGAAAAGTTAAGTGTGCCATCAATCCAAGTCCAATGACCTATCAACCATTCCGTGTAAACAAAATGGAAAAAGTACATCCAACATTGATGCAAGTTTGATAGGATTCAAATTTCAATTTACATTTCTGCACGTTTTCAAGTTTTCCAGTAAATCAAAGGAAAAAGACAAAAAAAAAAAAAAAAAAAACAGAAAATCAAATGCACGGTATACATATTTGTTTAGCAGTCCTACAGTAGAGTATCCTTTTCCTTACACAAACAAACACAGTAAGTGGAGGCGGAGTAAATTGAAAAATACTCTCTCGTGCAATAAGCAAACAGTAGGAGAGACAGAAAAATACAAGAAGAGGAAAAACCTATCAACACTTTAACGGAATTCTCTAATCATACTGTCAAGGATGATATCAAACGTTACCAACCACCATCATCGTCTACGAGTACACCACCATTATCAGGCAACTTCCACTAACAGCTGTAAATTTTAACAACCTTTTGTGCAAATAAAAGCGGAAAACGCAATAGTAATGCCTAGACTATTATTATCCTGTCATTCGGCGGACATAAATTGTACAAAGTCTGTTGCAATAGCGATGATATTGAAAAAGGAGTCATCCACTCACCCGAAGCTATGTACACGTACATACATATGTGTGATAGCATCAGAGCAGGAGATCCTCCAGTTTGAATGCAATTACTCGATAAGCGAAAAAGCCGAGGAAACAAGTGGTAATTACATCACAGAAGAACCTCTCAAACAGGAAATGGTTGTCTGTTTTCTCGTTTCTGTATTTTTTTTTTTTATTTTGTTTCTTCCTACCTCCCTCCCGGTAGTCTACGAGTAATATCCTTGCATGAGTGTAATGAGTAGTGGCAACATGAAAAAAAAAACAAGGATTATCCTTGCAGGCGCATATTTATGAATGCATTCCTACGTGATTATATCAGCTTTAGGAAGGCATAGGCTCCTCCGTTTTACTTTACACAACTCTTCGGTTGAGTTAAATAGAAAAATACAGGATGTAGTGGGGGAGGTGGTGTAGAAAACAACATTTCACCAATTACAGGCAATAATTTTCCCTCTCCGATTGTGTTTCCTTTCGGTAGACGGAAAATTTTCAATTGCTGTAGAACCAAGGACTACGAGTATGTATGTTATGTAGTAGTCGTAAAATTCTCGCCATATCCACCACCCCGGCAATCAAGGGTACAACAGCCTCAATATTTGCAGGTTCTCGTCCTGCTGCTGTAGTTGCTGATTATCATAAAACGGGGCGCAGGCGATTTTATACCCTTCAACCATATGAAAGTAGTTTCGCTATGGAAGTTAATCCTCTCTCGTCCTTTTATTCAATTTTTACCAAGCCACTTTGTCTGTTTATTTGGCTTGTCGAATGTGGGTGGTAATAAACGTTTCTAAACTTCAAAGTTTCCACATCTACTTGTACCCAACAAATACCAAAAAAAAACAAAAACTCACACACAACTGCAAACAAACTCAAAGGATACTACAATAGAGAGTGATTTAGAAAGGCAAAAAAAAACCAACTACACAAACAAAAAATATATGCAGATGAGAAAAAAGAGACTGAACTAGATTGAGGACAAACCAAAATAGAACAAAAAAAAAAAAACAAGTACACGGAAATATTAAAAAAGTTTTTAATGGTGTAACCTTATCTTTTCGTTGTTAATATACCAGAAGGAGAGCATTCGCTGTGAGAGGCCAAAACAAAAAAAAGATCACTCGCCTAGTAGGTACACCCAGAAGGATGTGAAAATGTTTTGCAGTTTAAGTTTTCATTTGCTTCATGTAGTGTGAACGATGAGAAAAGTAATAATAATCATAAAAGGAAATGGCCCGATGATTTTATGATAATATATTGGCAAAGGGCTTGCTGGGGACTTGCTTTAAGTCGCTTGTTTCCTTTGGTATGCCAGTGTGTATGAAATAAAAAAGTATTATTGGAATATCTTCTACGATACGGGGAGTTGACTCCTATTAATACACAGATCATAGGTGAAAGCAGTAGTGTTTCGAATCGTTTTTCCAATGCTCAACGCGGAAGTAGTCTGCCCTTGACCAGGTGAATCTTAGGTTAATCCTTGATTGACAAACTCAAAAAACCCAGGGCATAACAAAAGTTTGTCGATGTGACACAAATTTATACTTTACGTATTGGATAATAAGGCATCATCCACATCCTGGAATAGTAGTTCAACTGATACCACAGTAAAAGTAAAACTTCTACTCCGAAGGACAGGCTTACATATAAGACACTGCGATAATCGGAAGATAGAACTAGAAATATAAAATATGTACCAATGCTAGTTATACATAGACGAAATAACATATACCAGGTTTGATCTGGAAAGTAAGTTAACTTTTGTTATGGCAAAAAGGAAGGAGGAACTTGAACTGACTCTACCTCGCAAGTCAATTAGGCTTTGAAACGACTTCTTCTTTAATTCTAGATGTTTACAATCTTACAAGGTTTGAGACTCAATTGTTGTTCCTTTGACACATGAGGCCTAATAAAGTGGGTGTGGCATTCTCCATTTATTATGAAAATATAATGATAACGTTGTGCTGATATGTCTGGGAAATTTCACAAAACAATTTTTTTTTAAAAAAACTTCCTCGAAAAGATGGGTTGCCGAGTTATAGGAAATTTCATGGCATATATAATTAGCTTTAATCATTTTTTTTCTTGCATTTTAGGAAAACGAACATTTTTTGAAAGTTTTCGAGGAACTCAATTTTTACTAAAATCTGGCCCTGACTTTTGAGGTTAAGATTTCTCCTGATTTGATATTTGAAACAAATCCATCCGCTCATTACGATTGCAGTAGCAGTCACGGAAAGAGAGTAAAACAGTACTAGTGGACCAACTTTTGAACTTCTCCCCCATAGTAAAGTAGTTGGAGTGCGACTTTGTTAAGGAAACCTTGCAATACTTGCCTTGTGGGTATGGTTGCAAGTGAAAAGACGTTGACCCAGCTATTAATAGGCAGAATAGCCGCGTAAGTTGGCGAGTTTATCTTTCTTACAATACCCAGCCATGTTCCTAAGAGCCGATCAGCCTAGAGCTGCTAAAGAATCTATAGAGGTCGATTCCAAGAATCTTATTGGTGCTTCATTCTACGAAAAGATGCTGATATGACATGTTTCAGTGATTTTAAAGACTCAAGAAGAGCCTCTTAGAAAAAACATGTCCAGCAACTTCATCCCTGACGCGTCTTCTAAAAATACATCATCATTCAGATATACTTGTCAAAATTTAGACATGGGGTGGTGTTGTCAGCGTTTTCAGCAGAGATTTTGAATGGAAGCGGGATCAAATTCTATTCTGGAACCCTGTCCGGTAGCTTTAAGGGAAAAGCCTATATCATATACCATTTGGTAGCTCAATATATCGTGGGGTATCAGATGCAACATGGTGTCCAGTACCGCAGAGGTATGCATAGAGGTATGCACGCTTTATGCTGAAACAGTCAGTACGTGAGTATCGGTCTAATGGCTAAGATAGGGAGCCAGATACGTTTCAAGCTTAATTTTCTATCCAAGGTGGTTAGAACTATACTACTCAACAGGACCACTCAACTTCGAAAGGGTACGCTGTTCTCCAGTAGAAAAGCCATCGCGCTGTAACGTGCACTAATAGCCATGTTCCAATCCTATTACGTTTAACAGAAGTAAAACAGGGAGCTTGGCATAAGACAGTTAAGATTAACTTTCTACCATGGATCAAACGAATTGTGAGACTTTTTAGCATTATCCTAATTAAACAAACAGATGCTAGAGTGCATACTTCTTGGAGGACATTTCTGATTTATTGAAATCGTACAAAGGACCTCATTTGGACTAAGTAATTTCCATCGATTATGCTGTCGAGTCACATATTTTTTGATCTAACCCCAATGCCAACGCCCTTATCATGAGCACTAAAATTTATTAATACATATGAACCCTGCTGCTACAATCACAAGACCAATAATTTGTCCTCTCGATTGCAGTAACACGTGTGTACGTGTGTGCCCTTTTAAAACTTTCCAAAAAATTTCGACATACAATAAATCAACACTCCATAATCTAAAACCCCATCATATGGTAATATTTTTAAAATAATTAAAATATTTACATACTGCCACCGCCACACTAGCTTCTATCGGTGGGCCCAATCAACCAAACCAATTTCAAAGCTAAGTAAACACACAGCACGTCGCACACGAGTTTTCAAATTTAATTTCAAACAAAACGATGCAAACAAATTCACCACGTAAATAACACAAAACCTTAATTAAATAATATAAAACCAGAAAAATTAACAAGATTAATTGATTTTTACATATAAAATCAATTTTGTTTTAAACTATAAATAAACGAAAAATTAAAAAAAATTTCAATGGAATTCCAATGATGGTTCGCATGTCGATATTTCCAAACTAGAAATTTGTGTAATATTGTTTACGGCAGAGGTATGTTGTTTTTTTTTTGATTTTTCGAAGAGAGAAATGCAGTTTTTCTGATAAATGTGATAAAAATAAAATAAAACAGAATGAACTGGTAAAGTTGAGAGTGAATCAACAAGCAGATGAACTACCTTTTGTATTATGAAATACGAAAAACCCCATTAATTTAAGTTCAATGTAAACACCGTCAGTTGCAGGTTGTTTCCTTCCGACCAAGTCCCGAAAAGGCAAGTTAAACAGCAACTCGGTGACATGTCATCATTCGCGGCGGTTTTGCTCTTAACCACCAACAGTCATCAGTCACAGAGCATCATCTTGTATAATTACACATTTGCCCACATTTAATTCATTATTCAGACCCAGTCAAGACCATTGGAAAGCCATTCCCAGATGTGTCACTCCTCATTTCCGACCAAAGGCATGGACAGAGTAGGAATTTAAAAACCCCTTCACATAAATTTAATTTATTATGGTGAACCAACCCATTACCAATTTTAAATTTATTCTTTCGGTCCACGATTTCTTCCCCCCCTGCACACATATACATACATATACACAGTTAAAGTGCACACTGTGGTAAAGTAATAAGTGATAAAATCCCACAAACTGTCCACCCCGGTGGAAGCATATGCTGCCATATTTGAATCTATGGCATCACTTTACTTGCGGTGTAACCCCATCTCTGCAATTCAGCCCCCTTCCAGCCGAAACGAATGATTTCTGTGGCAGTAATAATAACTTATGCTTGGGAAAATCTGCTTCCTTCCTTTCCCGGTCCTGTCGCTTTGGCCACCACCATCACCACAAAATAACTCACTTTCAATATGTACGGCGAATGGAGATGGGTGGTGATGGTGGTGGAGGTCCTAGAGATGGAGCACACGACGACGACGACGACAACGACAACGACGACGACGACGATGAATTCAACCTCAAAAATTGTTCTTGCGTGAAATTAGAAATTTTCGGACGTTGGAAACGTTGGTTTCGCTTCATTTGCAAGTAGCCGAGTGGTATGTGCACCAGTCGAAGGTGTACACCTTCGTAGGCGACCAAGGATGTGTACTCGATGTGAATGCGTGTTTCTGTATGTTTACATTACACCCGGTTGACTATGGCAGACCCGTCGTGGTGATGTCAGTGGAATGGTGGCAACTAATGTCCTGTCCATTTCCAATCTTTGATGGGAAATCAAAAGAGATTTGACTTGAGTGGACATATGATTTGTGTATGACACACACATACACACACACAACACACAGTCGAGAGGGAGAATGTAATGGACATTTCCTGCGTGAGTCCTGTCGAAAACAGAAAACCGGTACAGGAATCATTATTTGCAAATGGATGGCTACCTCTTTGCAAATTCAATGTAGGTCGGAGATTTCTGACATGGCCAACGGGAAGGCTATGCATTTAAATATGATTAAGGATATGTGTGTGCATGGGGTTTGTGTTGTGTAAAAAGGGGAATAAAATTAATAAAAATTGAATGAACCCAATGAAGTAAGTAATTGGGTTTGAATTTTATTTTGCTCGTAAAAGATGATGTTCCGAGATACTTTTCGATATTGTACTATCCTTTCGAAATGGTTGGGCATACCCATAGGCAAAGATTTTTATATCATTTCTGAGAACGACAGTAGGACAGTCAAAAGGGTAGTAATGAGATTTCACTGCTACAGGGACTTAGAAGCTAGTCTAGGTATGAAGCTCTATGATGTTTGAAACTGAAGATATTCTATATCTAGAGATGCGAAACTATTCGTTGTAGTTTTTAAAACAAATTGTTTGATAAACCGAGGAATTGCAAATGAAAACAAATCTAAATGGATATGTAAGTCAAAAGGAATATGTGATTCCTGTTGGATTCCCTTCCAACACCAAAGAGGTATAGGTATGTACCTCGAGTACTGAAAATTAAATATAGGAAAAGAAGTATAAACCTTTGGATAGGTCAAAGTTTTCAAGCTCAGGGCAGTCAAACAACAACAGCTTTAGCTTCTATGAAATACTGTGAGACGTAATGATTTCAGAGACGTGTAGAAAAAGAGTTCGCTTAAAGTCATACCCCGGCCATATGGTCCGATCCAACGTCAATTGTCTGCAACAGTTCCTTATTACTAAAGAACCGATCCACTCTCACATCCATCAACAAAATCAAGACACAAGTCACAAATTACAGCACCGAATCCTTTTTAAAGTTAACTTAAAATCCCTGCATGCATTACCACTTATCGTAGTCCCACTCAATTGAGATTCCTCCTCAATTCATTCGAGTTTTTTTTTCCCTACTCCAGCCTTACCACCTCTGCGAAACTCACCTTAATCAGGCTTAGAAGCAACTCCCTAAAATTACGGTAATCCCACACAATGACTTCCCAACTCGAGAACAAAAAAAAAAAAAAAACAAAAAGAAAAAAGTTTTCGGATTTTTTCCCCCGGATTCCGTTTGAAATTAAAGCAAACTTCTTAAACTCATTAAAAACAACAGAAGGAGGCGATTTTTTTTTTTCTTTTTCTAAATATTTGCTCCAATTCCCTCCAACAAAAGAACACACAAGAACGTTCTTCGTCTCGTATCCTTTTCACCACAAAAACAAAAAGGCAAAAAACAGGAAAGAAATTCCTGATCCTTAGAGAAAGTGAGGATAAAAAACCAACCGTTCGTGCGAACAAAATGTTGGCGCACACACTTATTTTATTCACTGATTAAGTGGGTTATCACCGATGGAGGTGCAAATGCCACGCCTTCTCATACCCTATCGGGCGGCGGCGTCACCCCTCTCGGAAAACCGCGTAAGTCCTTGCAAACAACACTTTTACAGACACCCAACACAAAAAAAAAAAATACAAAGACGACGACAAAAAAAAAATCTAAAACAATGACACAAAGGACTGCGGCAGCAACACCAGTTTCGCTTAAGATATCCTGGTAAATCCTTTATTCAGAGTGTATACATTGAATCTGGATTACAACTAAGTAGCAACAGCAACTGGGAGCGCTTAGGAGATGAAAAAAAAGAGAAGAAAAACTTTGCCAAGTTCTTACTTTTAATTAAAGATTGAAATATTTTCTATCAACCGATGGTTTGTTTAATTGCATCTGATTAAAAGGATATTCGAGAACATAATGCACCCAATCGATGGCACACAGCATAGTGTCAAATGCAAAGTCTTCAAACTGTCGAAGATTAATTAAAACTGTCAATTAAATTAAGTCTTTATAATCCCTGATCGTTCGGGTAGAAAAAAAAAATAAAAAAGTTATGTGCCACAAACACTCAATTGTCCTTTTGAACTCGACCGACACGAGTAGAAAGAAGGGAGAAAAAGTAACACGTACACACGAATGCAAACAAAGAACAAATTTCATTATACGTTCTAGATCTAGATTCTCATCTACACTCATATCTGAGTACATATGGCTGGGTGTGCATAGTCGATGTAGCGGTATAGTATTTTCTAAGATTATTTTTTTTTCTTCTTCTCTATTATAAAAAGGACACTCAGTTTTGAATTACTCAAAGGGTAAAAAAGGAATATATTTCTCCTTGTCTTCTAACAATAATATTGTTTCAAGGGTAATGAAAAATGTGTGCCAGGACAAAACGAGCGTAGGAAAATCATACAAAAAGGATAAAAGTGGATGAACTGACTGACTTTGTTCTCTTCGTTGCCCTGATCCTTACGATGACAATTCTCTGTTACACATTCACATATTCCATTCTAATAGGAATCCCCCTTTGAAATTGAACAGATTATTTATTGTTTTCACTTTCCTTTATATGTCTGCGAGTATATGTGTGTTGGCCGCCTTTGTTTCGTCCTTCTGATTAAAAAAAAAAAAAAAAAGGTATAAAAAATAGAGCAAAAGAAAAGCGAAGAGAACTGATCCACTTAGCGATTGCCACAATATTTTGCCTCAGTTTTTTTTTGTTTTATTTTTGTGCCATGAGTAGTCCTGTGCCATGCAAGAGGCGGAATCCATTTGAGGATTTAAATTTAATTGCTAGGAAAATGGACATGAATGCGGGAAGGAAAGTACTATGTGGCATTGTCGTCGGTGGGTTAAACTGTAAGTGAAGAGGAGAGAGCCCGTATTTTTTTGGTTTTTTTTTTTTTTTTTTGTTCTAAGTTAACAATGTGGAATTATGGAAATTTTCTGCATTTTTGCGGGGAATTCCTAAAGGATTTTGTATGTGTTCAGGATTTAATCTCTTCATCTTTTCATCTTTAAATTGAGGAATGGAGGATGAAAGTAGAATTTTTGTTTACATTTTCGTACGGGCACTTGAGGAATTTTTGCAAGGACACACTCGGAATTTTGGCCAGATTGAAAGATATTCCTTGAGAGTATACCTTAATTTGGGTGGAGTAATGGACTAAGTGAGCTTTATACCTTGCGAAAAAAAAAAGGATTTCCTTCGGCATACAATATTAAAAGTTTAAAATTTAAGTTGAAGCCTTTAATAAATTAAGGCGCCAACCTTCATTTGTCCAAGGTGATGACACGAAGAAAATAATAAAATGCTAGGCAGGAACTAACACAGCATTTAGAGCGTTCTAGTTGCCCTCAAAAAGTACATTAAGTACTTTGGACATGTTATAACAATGCCTTTCTTAAAAGTGTGGTCGTGTTGTCTGGGATTCGAATCTCTAACCTCCATCTCAGGAGACAGACACAGTGGTCAATGATCTCCTTGCAATTGCAACTAACCGAAGTATGAAATTTTACCGCAATCGTTAGTCATTTTCTCGAAAATTAATTTTCATTGAAACTGACTTCAAACGCAGTGAAACAGTGCAAACTTGACTTTAGATTTAAAATTCTGATTTAATCTCGACTTTCGATCCCATAAGATCCAGATGTAAGCTTTGATTACAATCTAGAGTTCATTTTTTCTTTTTAAAAAAGGAATACCTTCCTTATACGTATAGTTTCAAAAAAAAAAAGCAAGTATACGCCTTAGAACATCAAGTTTTAGAAATGATACATTGAACATTCACATACAACATGAACTGATTCCTACTACTCATAAAGAATTCAGGCGTTTGATTCGAATTTAGATTGAAAAACAAAAATCAGGAACTTTATCGAAAGCTAGAACTGGATTTACCAACATCTTATCTATAATGAATACGTTTATGGTGAACCTTTTTTTTTAAAAGAATCAGAACTGTGTACTCGTATATGATCTGAAAGTTAACAAAAGTCAGTGTTATCCAGCGAACTATTGTCCTAATCGTTTATTCTTCTACCAATGAGGTGCTGAAACTTCTGTTTTTAAACTGCACTCAAAAAGTATGAACATATAGCAAGTAAGGACATACTACGAGTCAATTGATGAAAAACACCATTGCTGTGAATGAACAGTGTTATGTATTTTAGTCCTAAATCCGTGTTGTAAGTTCAATCAAATCCAAAATACCTTTTAAAATTGTAAATTCCAAAGAACTCAAAAACCTCAAAACCAACCCTGGTCTGGACATCAAATACATCCCGTTTTTGGGAGGAGGAGTTAAAGATTGGTGAGTAGATAAGCATGATTGCAAGGAATTTAATTTTATGGGGTAGATGATACCTACTACAACTCCTGAGCGACTAGTGTTTTATTTGAATTTGTATGTTAGACATTTTTTTAAAGTTTTGGGCATAAAAGCCCTGAATATGTAAATATTGTGTGAAAGAAGGAGCTTCATCATTCTATTAGATCGTTTTGGTTGCTCCTCAGTAAAATTATATATACGCTGCGCCACTATATTACTCAATTTTTACAAAATTTTGGTCACAAGTATATTGTTTTTTAATAAAAACGAGCTTCACCTACCTATATGTATATTTTTCTTTAAATACAAATCCCATCATGTTTACATGAATTGTTTTAAATAATCTTAAAATGTTTTTAATGATTAAAATAAGTTTTGAAGTTACCTCAATAGCAACCCTGACTTGGCCATTACGGCACACAAGTGTTCACAAAAAAGTTCCGGTTTAGAGGAGTGGCTTAGATTTGGCGTGCAGCTAAAGAGGAATTGCGAAAATAGACTTGCTTCTGAGCCAAGATGATACTTGCTGCGTTTTCTGGGCGACTAGTAACTCAGTTCGTATTGCACACAGTGTATGCAAAATTTTACAGAAAGTCAGGGTGTAGTAGTAGAAAATGAAATGTCGTGGGTTTAGATTTTAGGGAGAGAAATTGCTCTATGAAATGTACTTTAGTCGAAATGTACCTTAATTTGGAAGCATTTAAAAGGGGTGATGAACTCGACTCAGTTTGTGAACTATTTAAGTTGTCGAAGGTAGGTATGTATGCACGTTGAGTCGGACAATATGTAGAAGAACAGTTTATTTTAAATAAAAACATTTATTTCTGTAATAAGTAGTACATGGTATATGGATTTCTATTTATACAAACAATAAGCTGTATCTAGTTTCCAGTCATATATCCATGGGTGCGGTGCATTTATGTAGGTGATGTGCTGTTGTCAAAAGCAGCTGATTTCTTTCGAATCGTTGCAAATTGTTCCTTTAAAATAAACATTTTATTAAGATATGGTTGCATATGTATAAATGTTTTCTAAAAACTAAGGAATGCACGTCTTGGAATGTAGTTTTCAAGAACATCTCGTATGACAATGCTCCCGAATGCTTATCGGACATGAGTGTGGCGATTATGGGTCACCTAACTTGTCACACATTGGTTTGCAGGGCCCTTGACCACAAATGTGTTCAATAGCCAGTAGTATGTATGTCATAGCCAATTTCACATTATAAAAGTAATTCAGTTACATTATGGTACTAACCAAGTTTGCAGCAAGGGTGTTACTCTAAGCACGTTGCAACACTCATAACTCTGGCTTCTTCCGTCTTCGACTACGTCTTTTTGGAATTTTCATTGAGTTTCGTTAAAAAGTTTTCATGCACAACTATGGAGAGTGCAACATTAAGTAATTTTCTCATTGAAAACTTTTGAACTGCACAACAAAGTAATTTTTATGACTTCATCGTCTCGCGTCCTGTTCACAAATTACATAGGTGGGGAAAAGTTAGTGAAGGTTTTTTTTTTTCATTTTTTTTTTCTCTTTAAAGGAAACATTAGCAATGTCTAAAAGTCTCATATATGGCCTCGATAGCTGACCCATTCACAAAATGCCAGGGTGAAAATAAAAAAAAAAAAAAAGGAAAAAACTATCCCGCCTACTTCATTGGTATTCCTTGACTATGCAATTACATAATGACCATTAAATTAACTCGCACCCTACCTGGTGGATGGATGGCTCTTCCAGAGCTAGGCTCTGGTAATAATAATTCTTCGAAACTAGAAGCAAAACCATCAGGGGAGTTCTAGCCAACTGCGCTCGACACACTTATCAGTAATAGTCCTTTGGAGGTTGGTTTTAAGTACTCCTAATGGGTGGTAAAATGGTCATGGTTTTGATGATAACAACCGTCGAAGGGCAATCACCACAATAGTCCGCGTAAAATTCCATATGCCCACCTTGTGACAAGCACTACGCACCAAAACATGGAATATTTTTTTTTTTTTTTCACAGGGGAGACTGTTTTTTTTGGGTTTTGGGGCGTGTTTCGTTTTCTACACACACATTCGGAATAATTAATTTCGGTTACTTGACACCTGAGTGCCCTTAGAGTACCAGAACACGCGCGCGTTCCTTAGCTGCCGAATAAATGTCAGCAGGAGGGTTGGTTAAGGTGGTGACGACATCACTTGGCTGCTGTAAGGCGGGTGGCAGTGGTTTGCTGACTTTTGCCCACGCGAAACATACTTATGACTTCATAAGGGGGCGCACACGGCTAGTGTTGATTGATGTTCTGTTGGCCTTGTTCTGCTTTTTTTTTTCTTTTTTTTTTATTTCGGGGATTTTTCGAAACATAATAAAATAAAGTACGGGAGAAGCAAAAAGAATTGCTTACATAATTTATATGAAATATTGTTGGTGTACATGCTAAAGTATGTACTTAAAGTGTGGTACGGGGAGCAGTGGCTGTTTTTATCTGTTATTTTCGATAAAATAAATCTTTCGGATGAAACGATAGAGGTGGCAAGCTAGTGATGGCTGGAGGGTGTATTACATGAATGGCCGGTTCGCTTTGAAGCGATTATTTAAGTGGAACATTTGTTCTGTGCTCCTGGATCGTAAATTAATGGACTTTTTGTGAAATAGGGGGCAGTTTCACAGAGGTTGACCTTAAGCCCTGGCAAATGGTTTGTAGTGTAACACCTTTTTTGTTAGTCACGAAGGAGACTTAGGATGGCTTAAAAACAATTTTCAGCGGTGGGGTTTATACAGGTTCTGAGCAGCGGATTATTATAGTACTGCGCACTACTAAGGTATTGGGAATAAAAGGACTCAAGCAATAATCCTTTTTACTGCTCGATTTTGTTTTAGAACAATAAATATACTTTAAAAAGGGTAATGTAGTGGACCGAGTTCCTAAGGACGTTTCTCTGCGTAGTACATATGTATGTGTATCTCATAAAGCCAAACGAAGGCTTAGAGCATTCTCAGTGTACATATGTAAGGTGAATATCATTCTAAGCTCAGAGTGTGACGTAACAGACTGTAGATTCGGACCTTTAATATACTTACATATATGTATGTGATTTATGATGTTCGTGCCATCATTGCAAAATTTGATTGTAAATGATAAATATCAAAGGACTAAGTTTTATACCTGGAAGGATTCTGAGAATAGAGTGTTTGAGACTGATTCTGCAACATTTCTGTCAAGTCGGTTAAAATTTAAACGACTAATCGGATCTCTTCGAATATAGACAAAGTATCCGATCAGAGTTCCAGCTGCATTTAAGAAATCCGTAATGACTTAAGAAAAAAAAATTGTTTACATTTGTGTAGGACTGACGCTGTGATGGTAAAACCAATCTATTGCAACCCTGAATTGAGTAAAGAAACAACTACCCCAATTACTATACACATATTCAGAGAAAAGTATGTGTCCCTTATTACAACCCTATGGGACCCCAAGAAACTTATACAACTCACGTGTTAAACATAAAATAATGAGTAATTTGAAAATTTAAACCTTGTTTGTTATATTAAAAATCACTGTACCTCTTCCACGCCTCAACAGCTCTCCGTTCCATACTGCTTTCCAAAAAAATGCATCAAATTACGAAAAAGACACCTTAATTTGTGAAATTGAACTAAAACCAAAAATATATACTTATATGTACATTCATTCTTCTGTAGAAAAACAACTCTCCTGACACACCATAGGGGATCCAGTTTAAAAGACCGAAAAGTACGAATTACAATCAAGGACTTTTGTGAAAACTATACACATAGAAGAACAAACACCCAATTAGAGTATTTCTTGAAAGAAAACTTGTAACATAGAAGAAAAAGTATCTCTCAGTAGCTGTGCAAGTATCTCCTTTGATCAGTATTACTACTTTCTTCTTTCTTCTTCGAAAAACAACTTCGAAACTGCCCGAGAAAATGTAGAAAAAAAAAAGAAGAAAGATTGAAAATGAAAATTTTCTTATACGACAGACAGATAACGGATACAAATTTCTTCATCTATCGTCCGCATATCGAAAAGATGTTTAACAGAAGAAAAAAATAGAATAAAGTAGCGAATAAATATTTAAGAAGTCCCCTCTGTTGGCAGCTTTTTTTTTTAATTTTCTCTGCGAATTAAGCAATTTTCTTTTTCTAACGAAAAAAAAAATAGAAAGAGATACAAAGTCAGCAGATTTAAGAGAAGTATCTGTCTATGAACGGTATTACTGGTGAGAAAGAAAGAAAGAAAAAAAAAGAACAAAAAACAAATCAAAGCCCCTCAGGGTGTGAGAGTGTATTTTTTGGGGGGCCTCCTCATCTCCTTAGATACATATCAGTTTCTGAAATCATCCCTGAAGGCGCGTATAACGCCGTTTAAATTAATGTTTCCTTTTTCCGTCGCGAATACATAATTTCACAAACAAAAATTTTAGAAGAGAAGCAGAGGTGTACACTCCTTGCAAATAAATAGAAAAAAAATATACATATACACTTACATATAAATATCGATATCAAAGAAAACCAGAAAATCTTTTCCACCCTTCGAAGCACAACCATAGAAGATGATAGGGTTCTTCTTCTTCAATTCCCCATCGTTGATGCGACAAAGCAGATGTACATATACTAGTGTGAGGAGGTAGAGTGTAAAACTTTTTAATTTGACGGTATAAATGGAGTTTTTGGTTGACAGTCAATATATAGTACCATAAGATACAGTGTGACAGTCATAGATACTTGCCAGTTGTTGCTGGTGCGCGAGCCAAACAACCGAATAAGTGCCGCGTTTGCACATCGCAATCGATTTTTGATAAGGATAATTGAAATGCTCTACCCAAGTACGGAGTGAGGGGGCGGAGAGTTTGTAATTTGAAACGATGCCGCGGAGGGTTGAAAGTGGTTTGTGTTTAATTGAATTTGAAGTGGGGTTGCAGAAGGGAACTGATATAAGCGGTTGATGTATTATTCAAGACAGTTTTGTAACCCTTTTAGTATCTTTTTCCAAAGTCCCTTTTCTTTGAAATGCTTTATGAACTGACTGATGGTGAAATGGACTAAAGTAAATACTCTGTGGTGGAAAAGGGTTTTTTTTTTTCTTTTGGTTGTACTCGTATCTCACACAACTTTTTTTCCTCCTATTTAAATGGAACACCATAAAATATTAAGTACACCAGCTAATGGCTTTCCAGATGATCCCATTTGGTGGTAGGATAATTAGAGTTTTAAAATCCCCCGCAATATGCCAACAGTATGAGAGTACTATCCGAAACCAACCACATTTTATGGTCTGATTTACAAACTTTTCAGATCAGTTCAAAGTTCAGTCTATTACCAAAATAATAAAGTTTCTGCCACACCACATTGGTGTTTTGAAAATCAAAACTGTCTCGTAATATCGATTCGTGCAAATGAACACCAAAAGCACGGTGATTACATCACCATGTACATAGCAGGACATCCAAAGCAACTTTCGAAAATTGAAAATTTAATCTTCCCTTACACCAAAACCCACTGAATGAGCAAGGACAAATTTGAATGTTTACTTGAGAGTGGAAACTTTTTAATATCAATTCGAGATACATTCCCTGATACTCGTGCATAAAGACGTACAATTTGAAAACTCTTCAACTTTTGGCGGTTACTTTATTCAGATCTCTTAGGTAAGTCGTCGGTCTACATTGTGGTAAGGAATGCTGCTCCCTTTTCTGCATCATATTTCTGATGACGGTTTGTGAAGTTTTTTCGTCGTCGTCGGCAAAAATTTGGAGCAAGAATACCATGAATTGTGCAATGAAATTTTTAAAATAGATGCCGGCACAGGGAACAGACTGCGACACAAGTGATACTCTCTGCTTTCTTCAAGGAACTTTAAGTTGAACAAAAGTTTCGTTTTTTTTTTTTTGTTATAATTGTCCTTTTGACTGGAAAGTCTTAGAGAATAATGTAATAGACCGACAGAATGGATCAGAAGAGCTATTCTGTGTATGTGTGTGTGTGGGAGGGGTTATGTGGGACAGACGTTAAGAGTTTTTCATTCTCGTCATTTTTATGTAATTGCCGGATGTCAACAACTTTGGCAGCAGAAAGGAAAAGAACATCTCACCCGAAATGAGTTCACACCGACACACGGCGACGATGACGATGATGACGACGACGACGACTACTACTACTACTACTACTACTACTAGGGCAGACCAGAAGTTGTTATAGTTTTTCGTTAACAAAAATCCGAGGAAGAAAAAAGGACGCTTTGCTTCCTCCCTCCACCTACAATCTGCTACTGATGCTTTTTTTTTTTAACTTCTTCAGTCTGGGTTAGTTAAACGAAGCATGTATTCTTTTGAAAGGAGGTTCTACAAAAATATATATCTACAGAGAGAGAGAGAGAGAGAGAGAGAGACACATTAGTAAGCCTGGGAGTGTATATGTATGTGTGGGTTGACCGCATTTTTGTGTGTTGAAATTCCACTTTATGTCCTTTCTTTCTTTTCTTTCTTTTTTTTCGGAGAATGGGTGCGTGTTTGCTCTTCCTTCAAACCACCCTTGCTATCTTCTTATGTTTGTTTTATTTTTTTTTTTTTTTTTTGCGAATTCCTTTGATGAAGGTGTCTTTTGCGTGCACCGCAATAGACAATCATCATAATGATGATGATGATGAAGGAATTTTCAGAGTCACTTTTGTTAATCAAAGGACTCAAAACAGCAACAAAACAAAAAAAAAAGAAGGTTGATGAATATACGTCAGGCAATATGATGGTGGCTGTGCGTGTGTCTATAAATTTTAATTTCTCATTAATGGGTGTTTGGTAGGGTTTCGGTTTTAAGCCTTTTTTAACGAAGGGGCGGCTTTTAAAGGATCTTTCTCGTATCAAGTATAATTGCAGGTTGTGAGATGGCACCTATTCTGTAGAAATGAGAATGCCATGGAAGTCAAGGACAAGATCATTTGAAAGTAAAAGGTATTCGTAACATGCGAATCGTTATAAGTGAGTATGAAGCTCTTTTAATAACTACCAACAAATACTTTTGCCACACTTGTTGTCATAATCGCGTTTTAGAATTTACCTTTACCAAAAACGTGCAGTAAAGTCTGACTTGAAACAATCTGCAGTAGACAGTAAAGAGCTAAAGGTTCAAGGAAAGTAGCACTGCTGAATAGACTTAAGTCAATTCAGTGAACTCTAATCGTTGCACCACATAAGTGTGAAGACTGCAAAAAGTGCATCACCAAGACGTTTATGGGTCTAAATATGGGTCCACCATTCATTGAATGGCACTATGATAGCATGGTCCTACATCTTGGGACAAATTTGAAACCAACAGATGGGCAACCCTTTACTTCCAGCTTTCGTGTCATATTTTATCGAAATCTTGAGAAACATATCTATTCATTCATCTATTATTCTAAAAACGTTGTCAAAATTACATGAATTTTTTTATAGCAATTTTAAAAAAGGAGTAGGTAACTAGTAGTAAAAGTAACCTTTACTATTAGTCTTAACCCCAAAAAATGCTGCCAGATTTCCGTACTTGTTGTTAGTTGCTTGAGCGCTTCATAGTCATGTAAATCACTTTATATCTTCACACCAAAAAATCCTGTGCAACCTTAGACTATAGGTTTGAAGTGAGGAACAATTGTTTTGAAAGTGTAAACCTATTTGTTATGATATCGATGTCTGTCGATTAAGATTTCAATATTCTGGGCATTTTTACGTTTTTCTGGTGATAACCGATACACAGGGACAAGGATGTGCAGACGGAGAAGAAAACGAGAAAAATACTCTGAATCCAATTCAACACGGATTCTGACTTTCTTTAATTTGTTCCATGGTAGAAATATAGACCACTTTCCCTCTTTGTGGCGAAATAGATACAGAAGCATCTCTCTGGAAAAACCAAGCAACAACAGGATTATATAAACTCTCCTTCCAACAAAGCCACACTAATCAACTCAACTTCATCTAATTTTTTTTTCTTCTCTTCGCCACAAATTGTCTTCGTCAATCTAATACCCTGATCCAGACTCCTAGTGCATCCAAATTGATTCACTCTACCATCATATGCTCCAGAAAAAAGAAAGAAGAAAAAACAAAACGAAAAAATCAATCAACATCCTATATCCGTTCGTCATAACCCGATACCTTTATCAGACCGGACTACGTATTTCAATGCATCGAACGTGTCGTCCCAATAACACCATTGCCGTCCTTGGTGCCGGTCCGGTCTTCTGCTTCTGAAATTTTAGAACAAAAACTCACCAGTCTTATATACTACCACATAGCGCATAGCTATCAACGAAAACTTGATCTAATGTGCGTTGTTGTCTCCTGCATGCGAAATAGACCACGAAGAATTGAATGCGGTAGCAACAGCCGTTGGTTCTGACACCGTCATCGTCGACGCTTCCGCCATTGTTAGAAAGCAAAAACGTGTAGCATAATAAGTTTGTGGTTAGGCGTTCATGCTCGGCCATTGAGTCGAATAGGAAATAGGATAGTGCAGCTTTTCTGCTCCTAATTTATGAATTTATTGCGAAAATTGCCGATGGTGGTCGTAGTGCTACAAATGCAATTGTGTGGACGGGATTAATCGTTTCGAATGGTATTTGTTTGGCGGTCTTATATTTTGGGGTACAACATCCAAACGTTTGGATTTTCAAATAGGTTGGCATTTAAATGAGCATGATATATGGATGTGTTATGCATGTTTGATATGGTTTTCCTTAGAAGTTTGCTCCAGTAGATTGTTATAGTAGTAAATTTTAAATGACATTGTATGGATTGCGATTAAATGAGCAAAAGTGCTCATTCAAGTGATATACATACATACATATGTATGTACGTGGCAAATGTATAAAATGCCAATTATTCTAACAATAGCCCAACTCACATCTCCATAACTTTTTAATTAACGATAGCCTTTTCAGAGCCTCGTCACAACCTTTTTTCCAATTCATGCCATTATCAATAAAATAATTTCCAATTGAATGGCCAATTCAACCCATTAGAGCCCATCAAATTGCAAATTAATTTCATCAGATAATAAAACACACTCACTCCGCTGCGCTCATGTTTCATGAGGTAAAACGCACAAAAATCGAACTTGACTACCTATTCAATAGCACAGTCCTTTATGTAGCAATTTACACCACATAAAACAATCGTTATCTTTGCCATTTGATGGATACTCAAACCATCTATTGGAAAGTTACTCTGAATACCGACGCGATGTCATTTGATGTAATTGACCGCAACACAACCAATTATATCGAGTAAGCCATTTCACGCTTTGGGCAATAGTTTTGGGATGGGAGTGTGAAACAATCACGAGGACTTATGAGGAGCTATTTAAAATTGCTGAATGGTGATTTTTAACTGTTTTTGAAGCAGTTTATGCCACTAACGAAATCGATATCCACGTTACGGGAAAATAATCCTTGCACCACTCAGGGGCTCACAGAAATCCCCAACTATATGCTTTTAATTGTGTTTACACAAAAATTGAATTCGCTTTTCATTGGAGAACTACATAGTAACTATTGCCAATCATGGATCGGAGTGTTACCTTCAATCTAAAAGAAGGGACACTGTCAAAGAAATTTTCCATCCGAAGCAGCTAAAGAAGTAAATTTTTCTGTTTTGGTATGAGTGCAGATCATCGCAAGTGAAGGTCTTCAAGTAAGATAGATCTTAAACCAGGAGGAATGGCTGTAACAGCTGAGACTAGAATCTCCGACGGATTCATTGTGGATCCCTATCGGGGAAAAACCTGAATAAGAAAGAGAAAGACTAATTAATTAAAGGGTTTTGTGGAAATTGTGAGGCTTCTCTAAACCATTCCAAGATTGTTATAAATTTTGGGGCAGCAAATGGAGGTTTTGGTGACAGACCACCCCCACCCTACGAAATAATATTCGCCGAGATTCTTTCTTGACTAGGGTATTCGCGGTAGTATCGCAGTATCGCAGATCATAGTTTGAAGCGATCTTAAAGGTGTCCAGGCTCTTGTACAGAGATGACCGTTTCCGTAATTCGAAGCGGAATCCAACCTAACACAACTACATCATGTATCTTTATGTTGATGATACGGGAATATTATACAAAAAATGTCTAAGTTTAATAAAATAATGTCTATTTTGGACTATGGCTATGTTTTATTTAACTGGCGCCCCACGTGAGGCGGGTTCGTTTATCTGGAAGAGTACGATAACAGAATTGAAGTTAACGCAAGTAAACCTGATTCCTTTTTTTTTGGCTTAGCGTGCACTTTCTCAATATTATACAGCAAGTAACTACGACTTGAATTGTTAAACAAATCCCAGGTAACTTCAGACATAGACAGTAAATCCAATCTTGGAAAAATTGGAGTTGCCAATTGCAAAACCTTTTACCAGTGGGATTTAAGCCGGCAAACGGAAGAGTTTACACAAACATCGAATGTAAAAGGATTTAGAATGCAAAAGATCGTCAAGGCTAGACAAATTATAGAATTGTCAAAACTTAAGTATTGAATGAGCAGAGAAGAATGGCGGTATAGTCATTACCACTACAGCTTAGATAAGAACCAGAAAGTTCATCAATATATCGAAACTGAAAATTATCCAGAGAACCATATCTGTGACTACGAATCAAAACACTTTCTAGACATTTTATGTAATGACACAGGATTGCAGGTTACTACCAAAAAATGTAGATTCGTCGATTAATTTATAATCGATAAAATCAAGATCGAGGAAGTATCACATCACCCAGGCATCCTTGAACTTAAGTGATTTGCTTAATTCCTTTAAACTATCCACACATCAATCTATCCACCACGAACAACTACTTCATCATCTTAAAAAAAAATGACTTGTAATGAACAAGGCCAACACGACTTGTTAAATTACTCATAGTGTCACCCATCCACTCACTTTTCACTTTAAGTACTTCAATTTCTATAAATTCAAAGTGAAACGAAGGGATCCCCACAAGAACCACATTCGTACAACACAACACTTTGCTACTGTTTCCCTGCTATTCCTGTCTGTCACCGACAATATATGTCATTGCCAATTCTAATTGTCACAACCTTGCTGACAGGAAAAAATGAAAAAAACAAAAACAAGGAATACAACACAACACAAGATACGGAAATCAGCAAATGCGCTGAATGGTGACATGATTAAAAGATACCGTCTTTCAATCACCTTCTACCATAGTCACCGCCGCCACCACAACCACAAAGCAACTCGATGACAACAAAACGTCAAACCTTACGCTTCACAACACCGTCTAATGATAATTTATTGTGACGCAGCACAATTCGAGAAACAGAAAGAACTTTTTTTTCGCAAAAAAGGATATCAACGAAAACCACACTATTCCACACCACTGTGCATTGTATGACAAAAAAAAAAGTGGTGCCGAGTAGTGTAGGAACAACACGGTTGTCAACCACACCGAATGCAACTTCAAAAGGCTTCTGCTAACAACTTGACATGCAAAAAAAAAAAACAACAACAAAAAAACTGTGAAGAAGGCGCCAGGACAACACTCAGCAAACCAACACAACAGACGCTCGGCTTAACAAAGTGTGAAAGTTACACTTTTTTTCTGCTCTTTTGCCTAACTTCAGGGAAGATAACAGAATACTCGTACTGTTGCACAGTTGTTTTTTTTTGTTTTTTGCAATCTTCATAGAAATAGATATAGAGGATTCGCATAGGTAAGTCTATGGTGAAAAAGTCCAACAAAAGAAGTGGAATTTAGGATGCGTAACTCGTTTTGGTGCACACTTTGAAAGTGACAGAAGGTAGGAGCCAAACAAAGAAACGAAACAAATCCTAAATTGCAGTTAGTGCAAAAAATAGATGCAAATAAGGACACAGAAAGGAGGAGAAACGTGCACAAATACCCTCTTAACCAAAGTTGGAGATTTCTCCCTCTGATACCTTAGTGCTATTAAGCTTTATGTAATGTAATGTCCGAAAGTATATAGTTTTAATTTAATTTTAGAACTAACCAATCTTTTACCACTCCTGACACTTGAACAAATGTAATGAACCATAAGGTCTCTGTACAATTTCTGGGCAGACATACAGGTTGTTCCAATCAACCTATACACTTCAAGAAACGATTCTCACTTCGGATAACAGATTACATGGAGAATAGCCAGAGCCTATGCCAGTGGTAATTCTCAAAAATGTATCTGACATATCTAAGTATGTAGACACTGGAAGTATGCAGCTGCAACCATTGTAGTGTGTCGAATCTATTTTGCCCTCAACGAACGCCAACATTTATGTTGTACATGCAAATCCTTTTCGACATTCAAAATCGGTTTGGAAAACCACCTGGAAATACGGTAAAATATTTATAATCCCACTTTGACCACTTGACAAACTCTCTCAATAGATCAATGACAAAAATGCCTCTAAACAATAAGCAAACATTGACCACTTAAGACATCCTTCAATTTCAGATTTATTACCATCAAATAATTCAAGAACTCTACTCGAGATAAGTAGTATACGAATTACATTCCTCTTGTTCAGGATATTCAAAGGCGTCAACACAAGAGCAAAGTTCCGCCACAACTTCAGGCTAACACATCCGTAAATTGAGCAAATAAATCGTGTTAGATATTTACTCGCCAATCGAACAAAAAGAAAACGAAAAGAAAAGACAAACTTTCTTCGTCTTCGTTTCTTTGCAAAACGAAACCGAACCAAACCAACCAGAGAACAAAACTGCTAAACAAGAAGACAACATTTGGGGCTCCAAACATTTATTGATCTCGTCCCTTTTTTTTCCACATTCGTCTTGGCAATAATTCAACAGGAAAATACACAGGATTCCCGATTCACCAGGACAACAAAGGAAAGAATGAAATGTGTACCACATGCTTCAGTGGCATAGAGAACTTTTACCAGATAAACAAAAGAAAGAAAAAGGAAAAAAAAAACTTTTTATCCTCACCACTAAAAAGTCCTTTCGTACAATTAACGAGAACAAACACACGGTGGCAATAGAAGAATCAAAGGAGCAACAAAACAAAAAAAAAAAAAAAGACTCAAAATTATCTCAAAACTAATCGACCAAGAAGGGAATAAATTAGTATCTATTACTATACCATGAACCTTTCGTTTCACACTAACACATCCTCAAAAATAAAAAGAAAGACTAACTGACGGTGAGAGAGAGCAAAAGGATGTACTGAGCTGTCAGTGAAAAACAAACTTTGCCCCGGTCTTCGCCTGTCTACCTGTCAGGAATAAACCTCATATGGACACACACATGAAAGCCTTTGTTTCATGAATTTTTCATAAGCCTTACAGAGCATAACAGTGGGCTAGGCTATAGGTACTCGTAGTCCTTCACGTCAATTGCGTAATCAATTCCTGAAGATGAATTCGTATCCATAATGGCTGGTATTGAAAACTAGAGAAAGAGAAGACTACCTCATGCTAATTGTTTGTGTTCGTGTTTTGAGCGAAACCAAGGCCTTCACTTTTGCCTCCTTTTGCACTAATAACACTTTAAACACTCACTCAATGGCGCTCATGTGCCGATAGTCCCGATTTGGAACGAATGCAAGTGCAGTAAAGTCGTCCAGGAAATATCACATGCACATAGCACACCACACATCCTTATATCCACTTTCATGCGACTTTTTTTTTACGGCAGTTTGACTGGTGAATTTCGCTTTCGTGATTGCCAACTCTTTTTAGTTTATTGGCCTAGAGTAGCCGTAACGTATGTATACACGAGCCAGTATAGCTACTTCACTTAAGAAGGCACTCAGACAAAACGTAGCTGCAACCCTTTTGGCATAAACACAGGTTTATAGCATGAGTTCGGGGGGAGGACCTGCATTTGCTTTAAACTGTGAACTGTGAACTTGCTTAAGAACTTAAAGTAGAAATGGATTTGCAGGCAAAAAAAAATTTTATCCATTACACTATTCTTTTTATACCTCTATAGGATCCTTTATTGAGTAAGAGTTGAAGGGTATCGCATACCATACCAATACCAATTCTACAGAAGTTAGTACGAAGGCATTACTCTTTGTGACGAAAATGCATTGCAACTTGGAAAAGAAGCTTTCACTTTGCATTATGGGATTAAGTTATTAACATCCTGAGAGTGCCTGCAATGCGTCCTGCTCGATCGGAATTCATAAGAATATGAAGCAATCTGATTAGAATATCCTCACTCACTGTCGATTGTTAAACCAACAACCGAGCAACAAGTGAAAGGACCAGCAACACACCCACAACCCAAGAGATGTACCTATACACATTAATCAAAATCTCAAAAAGTGCTACAATGTCCAACCCACCGTCACTTTCTTTCCATAATCAAGTTAACACTTACTTCAGTCCTCCCCTAAGGTTACAAAAGAATGTGCCTTTTCTCCCCCCAG
Source organism: Xylota segnis (assembly GCA_963583995.1). NCBI lineage: Eukaryota > Metazoa > Arthropoda > Insecta > Diptera > Syrphidae > Xylota > Xylota segnis. The sequence goes on along the minus strand of OY757237.1, from coordinate 69,625,763 downwards.
TGTTGCAAGTCCTCACAAGGTCTGCAACCCCTAATTAAAACTCTTCGTAACTTCAAGTAGCAGAACTTTAAAAACCCATATGGGCAACGGTTGGTTGCACTACTATTCTTTCATTCCGTCACCCTTTTTCTGTTTTCCTATGAATATAGCAAAGAATTTAAATTAACTAAGACTTAGAACTTTGAGAAAATTTTAACCACCTTTTGGCGTACAACCAGGTAAGGAAATGAATCATTTTTAAAACCACTTCATTTTTGGCTAGTATGAATGATGAGGTACTATATATTTTAGGGCGAACAACTTAAGTAGTTAAAGTACAAAGTTGAATGACTCAATCATTTGGCCCACGTGGAACTAATAAGCAGGACTGAATTTCACTTGAGGGGTTTTCACCTAAATTGGGGTGATTTCGAAAACACTGAAACCCCTGTTAATGTAATTAATCATGTCAGCGGGACAAAAGCTTTGTAATTAAGGAGAAGAAAATAGAATAAAAAGGACCAAGTCAATGCCTGCTTATTAATTTCCTACACTTAGTTATAGTTAGATGTATGTATGTATATGTAGATAAGGCCAATTAATTTTGCATATTTGTTGCACTTGAACTCACTTAAATACTCCTATGTGTATGTACATATAGTAGAAAGAGCTCTCAAAATGTACTCGACCTAAAATAAACACATCAAATAAAATTGGTTTCCAATTCTAACACGCCGCCCTTAACCGGACCAATCAAACAAAACAAAATGACCCTCATCTACACACTTATCGCACGAAAAAAACAAATCATTCAATGCAATTACAGGGTTTACCAATTAATTGAAATCAAAAATCGTTTCAAATTGATTACCTCAAGTTAATCAACGCACACTATAAGCAAAATCGAAAAGCCTGAATACTTCAAATTAATGATTATTAATATCAAAAGGCCTCCCCCACACAAAGCCCACCCACACAAAGGTAATATAAGCATAAATATTCCAACGTAATATGAAATGAATCGAAATAACGTACTAACAATGTATTTATAATCCCTAACCATAAAAGATATTCCACCAAAACCATATAGATACACAAGTGCGCTTATATAAAACAAATTCAATTTCATTAATGCACACAACTCAGTAATAATATCGACAAGTCAGATCGTCAGGTGCTAGTAAGAAAGAAATAAAATGGGGAGAAAGTGAGGCCAGCAAAGCAACAAAAAAAAAAATAAAGAGAAGTGGAAACTCTGAAGGACTCGAAGGTAATTTGGGGTAAACACTTCACGGCGTAATGTACCTGCAGGGAAAACAAAACTTTTTTTTTTTGTCTTGACTGTTGTAAGCTTAGTGGTTGCACGCTATTTGTGAAAGGAAAAAAGAAAAAAAAAAAACCTAACATCCCTTTGGTTAGAGAAAGAACACGCTAACGCGTTCTATTTTTAGTTCATAGAACTGCAAATACAAAACCAAAAGTGAAAACAAAAACAGAAAAATTGGCGCCCAACGCACGGCAATTGCGTTCAACACATAAAAGGGTGTTTATATTTCACACAGGACGAGACTTTAAATAAATAGAAAGAACTGTGAAATGGGCCATCAACGGGTGGAAAGATGGATGGATGGATTGTACTATACATTCGAATGTCATGAAATTTGGAAACTTGCTAAATAAATGTCACCGCTCATACAGAAGCATTTAAGCTCATCCATTTGGGGAGACAACACATCTACGTTATTCAATCCTGTCTGCATAACGTGCCAAAGTGTACATAAGTTTACCTTCTAAAATTGCATACTTATTCAAATGTTATCCCTTATTCGAGAAAAAAAAATAACCCATTCCACCACCACTCAAGGATATACTGGAAAACCAAAAAAAAATGTTGACTGAAACCATGCTGCACTTTACTCCATATTGTCAAAGTTTAAATATTTTCTTCTCAGTTCTCGTACACGAATAAGACGAGTGCAAGAAGTCAGCACATAACAGAGCAGAGAGAAACCCAATGAAGTATAAGAAAACAAAACCATCACACACACTTGATCTGTTTGCAGGATATGCAGAGTTGTTTTTTTGTTTCCTTGTATTTCTCGTTGCCATAACGCAAACTAATTTTGCATCACAAATTTACCTCCTTTCGCATTTTGAATCTTTCATCCTTCTATTCTTTTATAACATTTGGCATATTTCGAAGATCACAGCTTTTTCTACTGTTTCTAAGGCAAATGAGGAGGAATGCAAGTTGCAATTTCGAGGCAAATTTTTGCCTCAATAAAAACCTCAGAGATATGTTTGTTTATCCTGTTTATTCTTGAGGAACGTATGCAAAGTTTTTCCTTTCGTGTTTTTTATTTGAAAACTTATTCTTGGATATCGGGAGATGCTAACGAAAATTCCGCAAATTGTATACATTTTTTTGTTCTTTTTTTTATTTTACCAGGATGTCCTTAAGAAAGTTTTTTTATTTCGCTTCTTTTTCACGGAAAAGTTTTCTTTCGAAAAGTTTCACTTTTTTTGTGTGTGTTTTTGTCGAAGAGGACACAATTATGTATGAAGAGGATATATTTTTGAGGGGTGACAATGTTGAATGTGTCATGTTATCCTTAAGTTTTCAGGATTTTTCTTCTTTTTCTCTGAAATATTTTCCGGGAATACAAATTTTTAGATATTATTTTTATAAATAAATGTGAGTTTTTGAAGGCCAGATGTGGAAAGTCGTAGAGTCAGTGACGTACACGAGTTTTCATTTAGAGATTTTGGAAATTTTAAGTGTATGAGTTGACCTTTAGTATTTATAATTTTTACCACGTGCAAACAAAGTCTACAAATATAGATAGATTTCAGAATAAGGGCGAAATGAAGAATAGAATGAAAATAAATAAATTGGCGCCCAACGAAGGGTCCCTGTTGCTTTCAAATCTGACAAATTTTAGTGTCACGTCGCAAATTCTTAACCACAAATAAACGAGTATGCCAGTAATTTTGAAAGAAAATATCCCCTTTCTGACACTTTCTAATTTCCCATGCAAATTCAGCTTATTACCCATTCGATACATTTTGAATGAAACACCGTCCCTGATCAAATGGGTTTGCCAGCACTTCACATTTTCCTGCTTGAGTCTCGATTTTCCATTAGAGCGGAATGTTCCATGCCAGAGCAAAGTTTGCCTTGCAAACTACGGGCATATCCTATTAGATGACCGCTTTGCTTTAGTTGCACTAATAATGCACACATGACTGCATGCATTCCATTCGAATGAACCAGCCAACTCCTAGCTTGCTGTCATATTTGACCAGTTAACAGAAAACTCGCGGAGAAAGAACGGTTAATGACAGATACTAGCACATAACCCAGCTACACAGCAGCATGGATAAGGGTACTTTTAAAGAAGTATGTAGGTGATCAGTGAAGTTTGAGTTTCACCCGGAGCTTGCAGCATATGGATAGGTAAAATGGGGTGAAAGTTGGAGAGTCACAATTGGCTTCGGAATACATTTTTGCTTATCAGCTATTTTACAGTGGTACCAGATGCGACGAGGAATGATTACAGTCCCTAGAGTTGCAGTGCAATTCGCTGTTCTTAGTAGTTCATGACTTGCTAAGTGGATATTGATTGGGGGGAATTTTTTGTCCGAAGCGTGACAGAGAAATGTAATTGGAATATGAGCAAATAAGTGCAGACGACTGAAGGAGAATTAGAGAGATTTACTAGTAGTTAACTGTTCATTAGACTTGGGGAAATCGTTATGATTGAAATCATTATGAAGAACTTTAAAAACTTTACCTAATTCGTACGAAATAAAATTAATGTGTTTAAATAAGTGGCACCCAATCCAGAGGCAAACCACTCCGACACAATTTGTAATTAAATCTTTAAGACCTTCCCAACTGCTCTCTGGGATGACTGTGTGACTATCAAAAAAGTACTTAAACACGCCAATAAAGTCACCATTTAAAGGAGTTATATGGTATTATGACATGTTTCATAATGCAGCTCATTCATTTCAATTTATGATGTGTTGCCAAACTACGTGCATTTATGATAATTTAATGGTAAATTAAAAGGAAATGCAAACATCCTACTACCTCGCCTCCACATCCACACACACATATGTATAAATACAGAGCCACAATAGATACATTGAACTTCATTTTGCCACTTAATATGCAACATACATAGTTCATTATAATCCCCTTTCCCGGCTGCCAAACAAAAACGCCAACATCAGGCTAAAACAACCCCATTCGAGGGATATTTGCACACACAGAGGAACAGCTGCAACAGCAATCGCTTGAATTTAATTGCTTTCGTCAGCAGGTACAGCTGGTAACGGTAGCAACAAAACTGATGTAGGGTTAATGTTTCGTATTTTTCGCAGTTGACTGGAGTTAGACACTACAACAAGAACAGTGTTCATCGGACACTTTTAGCCGGGGCAGGACGACGGTCAACCCATGACCATCCTTTTTTCCTGAGTTCTTCCTTTGCCTGCCCATTAACGTCATAAATACGTCAAAGATTGCATAAGCTACACTGGTGTGGCTGGTAGCGAGAGAGAACATAGGGCCGATTCCCTCCCCTCATATGAAGAACCATCAGTTGTTCGATGGATGGATTGAACTGCATACAAGATACACAATTTGGGAGGGCACTTTTGTCGACAAACACGCGCGCGATGTCAACTATACATATAATGCAGTGTATCCATAGGTGGGTGGTTGGTTGATGAGATGGGAGTATGCGCTAAATGTCAACATGTCAACATTACTAAAGTTAGCTCTTCATCGAACGGGCTTTCGAGCCGAGGTCAATTGTTAGTCAAGGGGGGTTTTAAAGGGACAACAATTTCGAGACAGTTTAGGCAGAAGAGCAAAATAATGTTACGTTTTTGTTTTTCCATCCTCCGTTTGCTGTTTGCTCTTATCTTATGCCCCAAAGGATACCTGTAACACTCCACAAAGCCGAAAATAGCAGCTTATCCTTGCCAGCCTTGAACTAAATTTGTTTAGTGAGTTTGTTTTTCTTTTTTTTCCAAAACTGTGTACAATGATGCACCCACAAACAACTAACCAAACCCAGCACACAGCATCAAAATAGTAATTTAAACTTTTGCAATTTCGATGTTGTTGCAAACCCACGCCCACCACTGCTGCTGCCGCGACCACACCACCGCCGTCGTGCCAATTGCGCTCCCGTATGGCGCCTTATCGGATATAAATCTACCCCCCGATTACATTGCTGCATGTAATTGAAATAAATTAACTCGAAGCGATAAGCGCAGGCGAGGGGCGTGGTGATTATATGAGAATGATGATTTTCATTTGCCCTCAGAAATTTAAATTACTTTTCGAGAGACTCTCACTTAAAGGTAAGTTGGATACGTACTTACATATATATTGTGCGAACGTAGGGTGGTAGATTTTAGTGACTCTCACCAGCGTGTATAGTTTGTATGTGAAAAGGACTAAAAAGCTCATCATCATCATCATCGTCGTCGTCGTTGTCGTTGTCGTCGTTGGTCTCATCGTTGTGGTGGTTGTCGTTTTTATCGAAGAAATTGTAAAAGTTTTAGTCCAAAATGAGTTCATAGCGTATATAGAAGTTTTAGGTTTACGAAAATTTAAATTGAAAATCTCTTTTAGGAGGATTATACGAAGGTACAAGTGCTTGGAGTAGGATTCACTTTTATTCATGTTTAAACGGATCTTAATGGGGGGCTATCTATGAAGGTACAGTTATTTAAGTAAATTAGTTTCATTTCAAGTATATTTCATCTAATTGGGTTCAGCTTTATGCGAGGTATTTTCTACATTAAATAAGTTTTCCTGTTAATTGGCGCCCAACACTAGTCTTCCTTTATTTTTCCCCCACAACTCTGCAACTCTTTCTAATAAAACAAAAAAACAAAAACATCCAAACTCTACAAAGAAATATTGCAATCACATTTTAACCTTCTCCACTCCACTCTTTCTGCAACTTCTGTGGTAATAATCTTCACAGTTTGATTGCGTAACTTTTTTTTTTATTCCTTGTTTGGAAATTCATTAAAAAACAAATATTTAAATTTCTTTCATTCTTCTCTTTGGGGGTTTTTATGAACTTTCTTTATGAAACTTTGAGCATTGCTACTGTGTCTTACGAGGGGGTTTTCTTAGGCGTTTAACAAATCAAGCATTTCACACACATACTCCTCGACATTCCATGCCAGCTTCGAAAACTAGTAAGCACCAGCATCATCAGAGAAGTAGAGAAGTTTACTGTGTGAGGCAAGAAACAAAAAAACAAAAAAGTTAAAATTTCAATTAGGTAACTTTTACTACTTTCCAGGGAAAAATAAAACTTTCTTTTGATCCTTACGAGTGAGGAGACGAACTGTAAGAAACAAGAACGAAACGAACGAAAAAAAAACCTCAAATGTTTTTCTTACTTAATGTTAATCCATCGTCTCATTCCCTGGGTGATTCTACTGACTCTTTGCCCTGCGTTTATTTTTAACTTATGTTTAATATACAAGAGGAATTGGAAATATGAGGAGTTTGCTCTCCTTTGAGAGATGATGAGCGTGAGATTTTCTGCGAAGGAGTGTCAGAATGTTGCCATTAGTTTAACATTGATCCATGAACTGGGAATTCAGCTGATAGAATATTAATCTGATTAATAGACTAGAAGTGGTATTTGAATTAATCATCTTCAGAGGCAAGTAAGTTTTTGCAGAGATTTTTCTCTTTTGATTAATTAGCTTGGAAAATATCGAAAGTTTTCCTAATAAATGAAGAAGCTTTGGATTAACCAATTCATTGAATATGCTGAGTATTTCAATGAATGGAATTGGAAATCAAAAGCAGCTTAAGTGCACCGGAGGCTAGGCTCTTTAAACTGAATCCGAACATAAGGATGTGTATTTTCTTAAAAACTACAACTTAGGACAGAAGTAGTACTTCTCCTAGTAAAAGCAAACATAAATAGATGTTTAGGGAAGTATTCGACTGTCGTTTTACCCTTTACCGTACAATTGAGAACAAAAAAGAGAATATTAATGCCTTTGGAGCTTAACATGGAATAAAGGATCTACATGCGTGTGTACTGACTGAATGAATTAAATTATACAACTAAATTACTAAACGCAGTAACGCAGTCCTGTGATCACGTCAAGAGTGCTGAAACAGGCCTACCTAACCTACAAGATTAAGTAAGAGTCTTCAAGTTGCGAGAGACCTTGACGAGTATGCATTTTGCCGATGTAATAAACAAATAACCAGAGACAAGCGATAAGCCGGTCTTACAGTAAAAAGCGACTCCAGGACTTTAATCGTGCCGTGATTATCAATACAAAAAACACATCAAGGGTTTTTCAAAGTCCGCTTCTAGATGTCAGTAATGAAAATTTGACATCTAACAGAAGTAGGCGTGGCTACAAATGATGTATGGGTACATTGTAGACAATTAAAAAATCTAAATATTTTGTCTTGACAATTTTTTTCGATTCCATACAAAATAGTAAAGTTATGAAAAATTGGGTGGATTTTAAAAAAAAATTACCACTTGTATCTTTTCCTTTTAAAAAGCCCAAATACTTATGAAATTGTTCGAAATTCAAGTCTCAAAAACTGGTGATACACAGATAGATAGACAGATATGTATGCCAATATCAATATAAGTAGATAAGAATGTTATAAACTTAATATACTTTTAGGATATGGTATCGGACAATCGGAAATCGATAAACTTAATACGGTAATGTTTGAGGCAGTTCTTACAAATTTGATGTTCGTATGGAACCCTTTAGACGTCAATACTGTATGCATGTTAGTTAAAAGAAAATTTAATTTACCTACATATGTACAACACCTTTCCCCGCCATATGCAGTCACCGGCAAGTTCCTCCCTACAATCGTGTAACGTTTTCGTAAAATTACTCTTCCTATTCTTCTTACCCTAAAGAATACAAAAAAAAAACAAAAGTTGATAAACAATAAACCTTACACAGCTCGCTTTCACGCTCTAGAAATTGTTTAATATTACCTCTTGAAATACCCTTAACAGTGACTGTATACGTACACATTCACATCTGATAGCGCTTAAATCTTGGAAGGTTAAGCAATTAAATTGATGTTCGTTTTCATTTGGAATCTACAACAACCTTCAACCCAGCAACTACACCCACCTAAAACTGTTGTAAGTTTTTTTTTGTTTTGTTGTTGTTCACCATAAGAATGTAACCATTGCGGCTGCAGTTGAACTTACCAAGAGATAAGTTTAATTAGTTTCGAAGGAGAGTAAATAAAAGTTTATGGTTGGCAGCTCGCAAAATGAGTGTAATTTGTTTGTAATTAAAATTTTATTGTTTAGTTTTGTGTTTTTTTTTTCTTCTTCTTGTTACAGGTTATCTAAGGATATTTACCTATTTTATGAGGGTATTGTTTTTGTTTTAGAAACGAGACTACAATGAGGTGGTGATTCGTTGTTAAAGTCGAATAAGAAAGTTAAATTAAGGCGAACGACTTGGAATGGTAGTTAAAAGTAAGTATAAACATAAAGTGAGAATATAAAGGAGCTGTGTGTGGGGAAACTTATCGTGAAAGGCTGTTTTCTGTAGAGGGTTTGTACTAATTAAATAATAATGTGAGCTGGCGTCATGCATGTACTGTGGCGCGAGTTAAAAATTAAAACAATATAGACTTTTGTTTTCTCCTTACTTCCTCATATAATTGCGTTAAAAATATATTATTGAATTAAAGATATAATCACAGTGAGCGATACTGGATTGAAAATTATTGCAGCCACGCCCACTTTCTTTAAGCAAAATACCATTTTCCCACGCAAAGACCGCAAATACCTACTTGAATTTGAATCCAAAATGGATAGACGATACATTCTGATTGTATCTTTTCTCCACACACATACCATACAAACATACATATGTACATCTATAAAGGAAAGGTATTTAGTGGGTGAAAAGAAAGATGAAAAGCCGAAAATAAAGTGATAATATACAGAAGCACTCTATGCTATTCCCAGCTCTACGGTACAAACGCAAAATCGGTCCCGTTTAAGTCTCCTTTGGCATCCAACCAACCACCCTGCTAAGTTATTAGGCACATTTAATAGTCCCCTTTCGGCGCACAGCTGAATTCATAACTTAATTATTACGCATAAATATTGAGCATCCCTTTTACCCTGGGGCTAAATGAAATACCAACCTAAACTTAGGTATAGCTAAACTTCCAACTGCAAGAATACGAAATACCAAGCTAACAAACACACACCCATAGAACTTTCAGCTCCTATTTGAAGGAAGGATATCAATAAATGCGCTAAACAGAATTTATACACTGCCACGAGCATACGATAGATAGATAGAATACAAACAGGACATAGGACAGCATTAAGTCGTTTCCTTACGCTGTTGGGTTGCTGCGAAAACGTCCCTTCCTTCTCCGACCACCAGGTGTGATATTGCGATATTATGTTAGAACATAACCTCAAAATTCCATAGAAAAATTACTCCCGACAAGCAGCCAGTAGCCGCCCCGACCCGATGAGCTACCACCAGCAGCCCTCTATTCAAACATCGTTATAAATATCCCAACAAACATGCTAATGAAAAATAAAACTTCTCAGGGAAAGGAACAGCACACAGTGGGACAGAGAATGAAGAAGTCAGGAAAAACGAACGAATGAACGAAAAGAAGAAAAACCAAACGACGAACGTTGATGATGGTTCACGTAGAACACAGGTGGCTGGATAGGATACCAGAAAGGATGTAGGTTGTCTGTTTGGAGGGTAAAGGACGAAGAAGACCTTCCTGCCAATATGCCAAAGAGCAAATGCCTGAGAGAGCGACTGATTTTTCGGATGAGAAGGAGACCGGGACCGCACACTGCACAAAAAGAAATAAGAATTTCTTTCCTTTCTTTTTTTTTTTCTTCAGGCGTAATTTTCTGGGTGGATTGGTTTTTTCCCACCCTTTGGTCGGCGGGACATCATGTGAAATAAGGGATGAATGGGAGTAAGAAATGATGCTTACGCGTAAATATTACACACAATTATCATGAGGAGTATTTTTGCCAGCCACTTGGTTCTTGTTTTTACTTTTTTTCTTCGCCCTCTCTCCCTCAGACTCTTTTTTAATGTTTTTTGTACTTTGTTGTTATTTTATGTGATTTTCCATTAAATTTCATTTCGACGAATGGAGAGAGAAAAAGGGAAATGATGAGTTTTCATGGTTATGTTAGCAAGGTTTACAGGTGGGCAGGACAATTGTGAAATAAATTTGGAAGAAGAATTTAATATCAAGTTCAAATGGCTAGTTAGACCCGGGCGTTCCATTAATAGAATGTTACTTGGTTCTATTGAGCTTTTGGCAGATGTTTTCGAGCTTATTAAACGAAAGGTGAATACATGTGTAGAGTATGGGGAATGGATACCTTGGGGAAAACCCCTCTTCCTTCCGTCACACTTAAATTTAGTGAACGCACTTAGATTTTTCTACTAGGGCAAACAGCAACTGAGATTTTAAGTTTGAAATCTGCTCTAGAAATTTACAGAAAGAGGGGAAGGCAAGCATATCAAAGCACAAACGAAACGAAATGCTTAGTCCACAAGTACCGGTAATGCATCGAGCTAAGTAAGTTTTACGTTAATGTATTTAGTCACCACTAAGTGGCAGACTTGCAATGCCAATCAAAGGGGATTTGCATAACAATGGGCCTACTAGTCAAACAACAGTTTAATGGTCTAGAAATCGACCTTTCCGAAAAAAATCTTTCTCTGCGAACGTAGCTTTTAAGGCAACAAAAGCGGTAGGTACTGAGTACACAGTACAGGAAAGACTTAAGCTAGTGATAACATAGAAGGTCAGTCATTTTATATTTTTGAAACAATGTATCGTATATGTATGTTCATCTAGTTGTATTCCTACAGGGTACATATGAAGTAATAAATGAATGGTAAGGGCGGTTTTCATCCTAAAAACTTTAGGACAATTCATATCAGAGGATTGATATGTAGAAAAGTCCATAGACTAGTTAGAGTAGCATTATCTATATATATTTCTTCGTATCCTTTCTTTGGACTTGTTCAATATGGGTTCCGCTGCGAAAGGAGGTCTTAGATTGAGAGAATCCAATCTATGGAAACAGACCACCATACTTCACAGCCACATCTGAGTATATTGCCCCCTACAACGACTTTAAATTTAATATCCCAATCCTTTTTCCAAACTGAGCAGAGAGAGTTTAAAAAAGGAGATAGATACGGAAGTAGGTTTTTACTCGGATGGACAACATCCTACCAGGTACATACATACATAGAAGACAGTCTCCTTGCTCCATTTGACAGTCAAGCACCTCTAAAATCGCAAATTAGCGCGAAATTAGACAAACAGAAAACAAAGAGACTTCTCGGATCAATCGATCTCCTTTCCCTATTCCTATTGAAATAATCTGCAACGTTTGAGTTAGGGTACGAGGGTAGAGTTCAACGATTGATGCGGAAGGTGCGAAGATTAGGAAGAGGTGGAGTCAATCCAACGTGTAGTTAGCCACTGATCCGTTTTGAAAGAATGGCGCCTAAACACTCTAGGATATAATGGACTTTTAGACGTGATGAGTTTTTCTCATCACTGATTGTCAAGCTTGCAAAGACCATGTGATGGAATGTGGAGGGAGTCTAAGGATTAACTAAATATTAATAGACAGACAGAGAGGTAAGAATAAATTGCAATTGTATAATATTTCGCAAATATAAACCTGCGAATGGAAGAGGCTCTCTGGGGAGCTCCTGCGAAGGATGGACAAAACATGGTAGCACCGGAAATCCTGAATAAAGTCAATTTTGAATACTAAAGGACAATAAGGAAAACACTTAACATTGCATTGTTCACGCGGGACCCAAACCCTAACTGGTGTTGTGCGCGATTTTACACGAATGGAAGGGGTTTTCTGTTTAATGTCGTGTCTTTACTTAAATTTTTATTTGACAAGTTTTCTCATGACACTTGACATGGATGCTTGTCAGGCGACCAAGTTTCAAGAGGAAGTAACACTAGTCAGTACTTTTTTTTTCGCTGTAGCCTCGCTATGCGAGAAGAGAAGATATATCAAGAAACTCATTCGTATAAGGCCAAGCCAATTCATGGGTAGATATATCAAAGTGCTACTGAATGGAAGTTAATGAGCACAGAGAGGCTCCTTAGTGAAGCTGGAATCATATCTAGTTAGACACAGACGCCATTCCTTACAGACAAATGCTAAATACTATCACCTTAAAGATGGAACTTAGACGAAAAGCTTTAAATAAAATAAGTTTGCCTTTTCATACACCATGACATGTGTACATAAATAAACCTTGAACCAAACTAATGTCCGTATCTCCATAAATAGGAAATTAGATGACTAAACCGCATATTGGTTTAAGCAAACCCCTACTAAAACCATCTAACACAATATGCACTCGTAGATAAAAAAAAAACACAATGCCACCAAGAAAAACTAATTTTCAACCACAAAATGAAAAAAAAAAAAACAACAACCAACTGATAGTTTAATTAAGAAATTCAATTTTATGGTCTGCTTGTTTTAAAATTTTAATGATCCCCTCCATGGTGGTGTCCCCACCAGCTATCATGACAGACGCTACTATCATACAACTTTTCTAAGGAAAAATTAAAGTGAATAGGCGGCAGGCAGCAACACAAGAGATGGGAGGATACAACAGAAGACCGAGTGGAAATAAAAACGAAAATAAACTCTAGGTGAGGAGTTCCTATTGAAAGCGTAATCATCATCTCAAGTTTATTCCTTTTTTTTGTTTTTTTTGTTTTTCTTACCTCATTTACATTTTTTCATTCCTTCTTTAGTTTTAAAGGAAAATCAAAAATCAAGAAACAAAGAAAATGAATACGTATACATAAAAAAGGACTCAATCCGAGAGTGAAATAAAAAATTTAAATACAATTTCCAAATGAACAAGCAAGCAAACTTGAAGGAGCATTTTTTTTCTTTCTACTTTGTACACAAGTATAAGTGTATAAGTGGAGTTTTCTCGTTTATTTATATATATATATGTATGTAAAAAAAAAAAGTAATTTAAATAGATTTAAAAAGAAAAAATTGTACTCACGGACTGCATCGATTATGTCAGGCGTCCCAAGGATAACCAGTAAAAATGTGACGACTGCAACAATACTGGCAGCTGATGGCAGTACTGCCATTTGCAGCCCCATTATTTGATTAAACAAAAAAATTAAATCAAAAATAAATCAATGATTTTCGAATTTTCGCTCAGTTTTCGCTTAGTTTTCAAGCACACGCTTTATTCTCTTTTGTTTTTTTTTTTTATTCAAATTTCTCAAAGTAGATCTATTTCTGCTTTCTTTAGCTTTTCTTTTTACTAATTAAATTTTCTATTGATTTGTTGTTTCTATTCATTTGAAAGGCGCTATTTTTCGCTGTGATAAATTATTCGCCTTCATTTTGGTTCGATTTTCTCTTGGCTATTTCATCTGTACCCATCATCAGTTTTCAATCATTCGTTAGGGACATTTTTGTGAGCCGAAAGTCATCGGTTATAACAAGATGTGTAAGTAAATGCGATGTCATCATCATCATTATAGTTAGGTGGACGTAAGTATAGTATGACGTTTGGTTTGTTGTTTTTTTTTTTTGTTAAGGGTATATTAAAAAAAAACAATTTTAATGAAAATAAAATAAACGTTGCAGCAGATTATATCAATTTATACAGTCACCCAGTTGTGTGTATTTTTATCGGAATAATAATTCATCAGCCAATTGACAGTCATCGGATATTTTGTTGGAGTCGATATAATGCCAGTATAGTCGATAAAATTTTTTTTTTTAAGTGAAAGAGCGAAGAGAGAAAATTATTGTTTAAAGCGTGTGAAAAGCGTTTGTTTTATTTTTTTATTTTTTTTTGTATTAAATATACATCATCGATTTCGTCATTCATCGAAAATTCGTTTTGGGGTGATTATTATTTTTTTTTTGTTTGGCGAAGCGTTGGTTTCGTGGTTTTTTTTTTTGTTTGGAGGGAAAAGAAAGAGAGAAGGGAAAGTGCGTTAATTATGGGGGATTACCTGGTAAATTTAATACATTTTTGTTTTATTTTTAAATGGGTTTATTTATATTTAATCGATTTTTAGTATGGTATTAAAACAATTATTTTTTCCAAGCCAAGTATACGTTTGCTTAATTTTTTTTTTGTTTCACTTATTCCTCGATTGAAGGGGATTTTATTTTTGGTACACTTTTATTATAATTTTATTTATTTTAAACACTGTGATTATTTCCTATTTATTGACACTACACGTCGTGATATATTTTTTTTAGATTTTCGAATAATTCACACATTTTCTAAATTTTACTAGAATTTTACTAAATTTGTTATAATTATATTATTTTTAATTTTTCCTGAAACATACATAAATTTAAGAGGTAAGTTTAAATGGTATTTTGAGCACTAATTTTGTGCATCCTCTTTTTGTGGGTTCGCTACGAAATGAAACAAACAAAAATTGTCAATTTATTGACGAAAGGCTAGGACCATGATATGTATAATTTTAAAAGACATGTGTATTCCAAATTTATAGAGCAATGTCCTAATAATTAATTTATATTTAGGACCAGGCAATAATACAAACTTTTCTCTACCAAAATGACTTCTATTTCAAAAAAACTATATTTAAGATTATAAGCCCCAAGAGTCCTAAAGAGTCTACCTATAGAAAAAACACCTCCCTTGAGAAAATAGAGTTAACCACACAAAGTGTAAAGTCTTAAGGAAAGAGATTCAAAAATCATTTATTCACAAATATAACCAAAGAACAATTTAAGAAATAAAGTCTTAGAATGCGATAGTGATCCACTGTACTTAATTTACTAATAAGCCTCAAACAGTTCATGAAAATCAATTCCTACCATACCAACATTAGAAACAAAAGCGTAATAAAATATTTAATCTTCAATTAAAACCACTTCAACATTCACCAATTAACGTTTTGTTGAATTTAATTAACTTCAAAAAACATCGTCAAATGAAACTTAAAACAAAAAAAAAAAAAAAGTAGTAAGTAAAAAAGTAAAATCAATGTGTCACTCCTACTCCACATTTCACCCTCACGAGGTAAATACAAAAGTGATACTTTTTTCCACTACCCTTTCAAAATATCTTTTCATCGTCCTTTCATCGGATAGGAACAAAAAAAACACAATTGATTTCCATCATTCAACGCTTGAAATCGAATCCCCAACCCTGAAGTCGATAAAAATATCAAAAAAAGAAAAAAAAATATGAAATACCTGGAATAATATGATTTCCCACCTTCATCTAGATACAAAAAGTAAAACAAATAGAAAAAAATCTTCACTGCTTTGCGATACCGAAAAAATCAATCTCTTGTCCTCTAGGATTGGATTTCACCCATTTGGGTATCGAAAAGTTCAAAATAATTGAATTTTTCGCTTTTCAAATGTTTTCGAATGAAATACAAAAAAAAAAAAAAAAAAAACAAAAACACAACTCAAACTCGGTCCACCACGAATAGTGTCCTTCATCCTGGGATGAATACAGCAGTTGGAAGTTACAACCATTGAATCAGGAGTAGTACCAGTGTTCGTTGTGTTGTTTACGCTAACAATGAACAATTTTCGTCGAAATGCATTGTACACTAGTACTAGGGTTACTACTTCACAATTTCTCTTACTGCACTTGATGATTATTTGATTTCGAGTCGAGAGACCTAGACCAGGGGGTGAAGTACAGTGCAGTGTGATCGCCGCATTGAAGTACTGAAACTGGACACCATCAACACCTCTCTAAGTTTTCTGTTTGTGCATGATGGAAGTTTCAAGAGATCCTAGTCCATTATGGGTATTTTTTCATTCTGTGCGGACGTTTTCCACTCACACCTATGCTATTAACCGACAAAAAAAAACCATAGTTTGACACGTCACCGCGTGAAACGGTCCACAGCAGTCAGAGTTTCATATTTATCCAACGAAGTAACCGGATGTAGCTGAGCGCAGATATGGATACTGAGGCTGAGAGACGACTATATACGAAACGACACAAGTGCTCTCGTGTATCTATTGTTTTGTCGTGTTAAGTGCAGGGATTAGATGGATACTTGAGCAGAGCCAGAGATCGGGTGCAACGCTGTAGGAGTTTAATTTTAACAAAGTGTCACACGAATGCGTTTAATGGGTGGAAAAGCTGTTGAACGAGACGAAATGAAAAAAGAAAATCCACTCGCAGCGGAAGTGGAAAAAAGAAATTCAATTAAGTAAGAAGATGTGTACGTGTGTGTTTGTGTGTGTGTTTTTCTTTTAGTTGAACACAATAATGGGACGGAGGTGCAACATGGAACAGATTTTGGTAACAAGAGGATTTCATACTTTATCCTTTGTGCTAACATCTTTTGGGTGTAAGCAGTTTCCTGCAATTGGAGTGTCAAGGAAACTCCTTAAGTTCCGTCAGAAACAAATCAATAGAAAGTACATAGGTGCCACATGGAAACCACTTAGGGTCTGTACTATTTACCGGATTGAGACTCAAAAAACTCCTTTCAACATCCTTTCGGTGATGCAACAAAAGTTATGAAAAAGACTCGGTTGTCCTTGCGAACATGAGAGTTTTACAAGGCTGCCGTGTAGTTGGTCTTGCAAAACTTTGTAAACGAAATCAGTTGCCGTTTCTATTCAGTATATAGTACAAGAGTCTCGTTACCGTCTGTGACGACTACAGAGGATGACGCAACATGACGCTATAGCCGAACTAATTCAGTCAATTTTAATACAAAACCAGCCAACAAAGACCAACTTAATACGATACAACAAGCATGATACAAGTGGCGTTAGTAATTAAGTTAGTTATTCACTAAAAGCATTTTCGTTTATTTTTCATTACCCAAATACTTACTCCTGACAGACTTAGCCATTCATCCCCCTCAGGGTACTTGCAGCAACTCAACTGTACTCTCACTTATTGCTTTGTAGTTTTAAGTGAATTCCATAGAATAATTTTAATTTGAAGTATAACATCGCTCACAGTTACAGCAAGAACTGTTCAACATAATATTCCCAAAAATAATTCTCTATCGTACCCCCTGTACCGAAAGGAACTTTACCTCCTCTTTTGAAAATATGTATTTCCAAAAATCTCCGAGATAAAATCACAGTGATGATGTGGCGCTTATGCAACTCGTACCCTCCTACTTTAGTAGTTCGCCCTTCCTATACTAATTGTGTATTTATTTTATGTGCGCTACAAACTTGCGGACACAAGACCGACAGACCGACAGACCGACCAACCAAGGAATGCATAGAGAATTCCCTGTAAGATTATAAAGTTTTACTCAGCTCACCCAAAACTGGGATTCAGAGTGAAATCCATTTCGTATCTGCAGGAACGGGTTTCTGCAGGAATTCTCCTTATTGTTTTAATTTTTTTTTCCAGCTTCCAAACCACAAATGCAGGAGTAGAAAATCGTTCCCATGATAAAGTTTCTATCGCTCTCCTTCTAACTCTCTGAATGCAATCCATGGAGAAAAACATTAAAATAATTGAGAAAGGAATGCATCAGAAAGAATGGGTAAAACGGAACATTTGTTCTCATAAGAAAGACGACACTGCACACTTGCACATTCTTCATCATCATCATCATCATCGTAGCAATCGTCGTCATCGATAACGAAATGCAATCAAGTTAATTGCAATCGATCTTTTCAGCTATTTTCTTTCTCTTGTTCTAGTTGGAAATTATAATGGTCTATGTCGTGTGCAGGAAGTTGTCCCACGGAATGGAAAGAAAATGGAAGGCAAAAAGGATTAGTGTGCACGACAGTAAATTTTCACTCTTCATTTCACTCATCATTTAACGCTTAATTGATTTTTAGTTATTAGATATCGCTTTGGGTTTATCGACTAAAGACGAAAGCCAAAAATATTATTTACCACATATTTTCAGATTACACGAATATTTTTCATTGACTAGTCCGATCAAGTCAGTTTGAGATACTCTATACATACGTAGATCACTCACAATTAAGCTTTTCAAAAGCCAAGATCAAGGCAAAGAAGCTGTCTTAACGTACATACGGAAAGCTCCTGTCCTGCCAGGAATTTTAGAGGTTAAAAACTCAGAACCCCCCCTGGTCGAGGCAGGAGATTAGAATCCTTAGGAGTGACTACAGGTGGCTTTTCAATCACTTCAATCACACTTAATTGAACAATCTAAGTCTTGGGGATTTTTTTGCGGAAAAACAGAAGAGATTTTTGACTCATCAAGACTTAGAAGGATTTTAGCTTCCTTCCCCAAGTCCCCCAGTTATCAGAAGAGAACAGATGGCTCCTGGACTAATGCTTGCATCGAAACCCTTAAACTTATAATGGATTCTATAGCGGTGTATCCTTTAGAAATGCCTACTATACTACATCTTTTACATGAAGTTTAATGTATTTTATTATTAAGAGCAAAATTATTTAGACAATACGCAACTTAAGCCATTTAAATCGGTCAATACCAGCACACTGTGGATCTGCCTTGGTTGGCCATAATATTCAGAAGGTGCCTGGATCTACTTTATATTCTATCTTGGACGGAGGTCAAACATATTCGCTAAAGTATTACAGCAAACTAGTAGTCAACGTCCTAGCATGCGTATAACGAAGGAAAATAGGTAGAAACGGACCTGCACTGAGGACCTGCAAAGGTGAAGCTAAAGCTATTACGCAGGCACATCTGAACCTTGGAGTTGTGGAGTCAATTGGCGCTTTGATTATATCAACCTTTAATAATTAGAATTATCAACTGAAACCTGGGCTACGCCGTGGTTCGAAGGGTTGTACGTATGGGGCGCTCTTCTAGACGGGGTGCTCTCTACTCTTCTGAAGAAACAAGTTTCAAATGAGCCCCTTTTAAACCATTTAGATATCGACTTTCTTTAAGCTCTCTCAATAAATTAGGGCTTATTTTAAACCCTCTAAAAAAAATGCGACATTAGAGTCACTTTCTTGACTTGACTTTGCACCAGTGGAGCACTAACAACTACTTCGACAGCGGCTTTGGCCACTTGTTTCACTTGTTGCTTTCGGATGGCTATAGCAAACAAGTGGGCAAACGATAAGAGCAGTGATGTACGCATCACTTCAAGATCTGACAGGGCAGAGGACTTGGGTCTCCAAAACGCGGATTCCATATGCTTCTATAGAGACGGGTCAAAAATAGGATCAGAAGTAGTATTAAATATCTCAATCCGTCTTCCCTATCACTCAAACATTTTCAAGGTATAGATCATCAAGAAGACTAGATCTCCTCGCTAATGATTTCTATTGAATAAGATACTATTCTGCACCTTTTACACGATCCTACAAGACCGAAGGGTCATAGTGGTCGCAATCAGAACATAATCGTATAATTTCGATCGTCCAAGGATACCAGCACTAAAATTCAATTATTCGTCTACATTTCTGAATTTATCCTTAAACATGTGATTGGAATATCACCTACAGAGAAAGCTATTTATTCATAAGGCCCAGTAAAAGAGAACGTGTGATTTTAGCCATACCACTTGTGTGGGTGTACCAGAAAACATTTAAACTCCCCTAAGCCAGCTATTCAGAAAATCCACATACGATTAACCTCATCGAAAGCCATTCAACAGAACATTAGGATTGTCCCCGTGCCATGTGTGAATCAAAATCGATTTCATTTCCCTCTAGAGAGTCTTAAGTTTAACTCAATTCTTCCATTCATTCGCATTCAAAAGTATCGAATGTTTAAAAGATACACAACGACACCATCAGCTTCACTCAAAAAGGGTTCACTCAATTTCGTCCAAAATCACTTTCGGCCTTTTCTCTTTTTTTTTTTTTTCGTTTTTATTTCAATTTCACCCACAGTCGGCACACACCATCACAATGACTATGAATGGGAAAATATTTGGGCACTTTACTTTCTAACTAACCATCAACCTAACAAACACTATTGAAGAGGAAATCCTCTTTCTCGATTTCATCGACTCCTTGTCAGAAAGGACAATCGAACACACAAATAAAAACTAACAATGAGAAACAATTCTTTAAGGTAGAAATTGCTTTTCTCGCCGCATGTCCTTCCCACTAACACTCTCCTTATACACACTTCTAAAATGGGAAATAAAAAGGAGAATCGAAAGAAGGATCTATCCCCGGTGGACTCTCTACTTCAGTAGCACAAACCACAATTGTATATTCGTCAGTTTCTCAGTTCGTTGTACTTGGTCTCTCAAGGATCAAATATCTGCAAAAAAAAAACAACAGAAAATGTCCAACTACTACTTTTACTACTACTTTTCGTATATATTTGTCAATCAATTGGATTTTTCAATTGTGAAAATAGAAAATGGTCCTGTTTTGGGACTCCGCTTCTCTGTTACTTCGTTCGTTTTCACTCATTGGGTTTCGGATAAGGATGTTATGGCGGAGGAAATTCTTGCCTTTTTTTTATACTTTTGCTCTCCTGGTTCTCCTTTACTTTCTTACGCTGCATTAAGTAAGAAAATAAACTCTTTTTTCTTCGACAACCTAAGGACTGGGGGTTAAGGAACCTTGGTATCAAGTATGAGCAGTAGTAACAGGCGAATAACGAAAACGAATCCTTTCATTTGGTTTCATCATTCAGTTTGCCATTACGGATAGTCCTCTCTGGATATCAGATGGAGGTGAGTTTTTTTTTTTCTTTTTAGAAAATGCTATAGACATGGATGTAATGTAAAAGATTTTTATCGGAATTTTTACGGATTTGCTAAAGTTTTTCGGGAAATCATATCGAGATTATTGGAAAATAGAGCTTTTGGAGAGCAAGCAGGTGGTTTGAGAGGTTGATTTCAATCTTTAAGAAACCATTCAAACGTTGAGTTGGGTTTCTGAAGACTGCAAAAGTGGGAGCAAGGAGAAACCTCCATTCAATTATTAGAACGAAGAATTTCCGACTAATCATATGTCCACCAAACAAAACGCTTCGCCTTCATGTTTTATGAAAAGGAACCTTTTCGAAGAAACTTCAATAAAACTTTCACACAAAACACCATCCACTGCGACCACGGTTCCTTCTTCATCATCAGAAGCAAAACTTAAACCACAAAATGTGTAACAACTAGCACCCAAGGCTCGTCCTTAATTCTTAGAAGAAAATCAAAAGTTCCCTCTAACCACCATAGTGTAGCGGTGGCTAATTTGAAAGAAAAGGAGTATGTAAAGAAAAATTCACTTACGCTTCAATGTTCCCAAATTCACGGTACACCGACACACACACACACACGCACGGAAGGTAAAAGTTTCTTGTTTACTACCCTAAATATATCCCCTGGCAAGTTCCTCATATAAACCACAACACAACGTATCCCACCGCGCGTTGTACTTGTAGAAGCCTAACGAAAGAAAATAGTACGCACTTCTCCTTCAGTGCATCTTCCTTCCTCCTGCGGGTATCTCTTTCAATTGCATAAACTATGACGGTTACGGGCGAGATGGGCCACAGACAACGATGCATTCTTTACCCACCAGCCAGCCACCACCAATTCTAGCACTATTTGCATAATCCAAAATGTGGTACGGTACGGGCTTAAAGGAGTCGTAAAAAAACCAACAAAAAAAATATAAGTTGCCGGCAAATTTCCAAGATGTAGAATAAAAAAAAAAATCGATCGTATCGTATCTTCTCACACCACCTGGCTGGCTGTTTGTGCATCTGTGAGGTACTTTCCTATTATGTAACTATGCTTCAATGAGGCAAGGAAGACTTTAAGGAAAATGGATCCAAAGGAATTAAAATGAAAGATGCATTTAGATGAATGAAAGGAGGACTTTCCAGGCGAGTCTTGCCCCCCTTCATATTAGGCGAATTTGAAATTGAGATTTACTTAATTGAATTTCATGCGATCTTGGTTCTCTTTAAAAAAAAATTGAATAGATCCTTCTTTAAATCCATAGTAAGTTAGCCTTTAAGTTTGGAGTGAGTTTCCTTCTTTAGTCTGGAGGCAATGGCAAATTGATATTGTGGTTGGGTTTGGTGTTGGTGTTGAGTGCATACAAGAAAACTAGGAAAAGAATTAATGGAAATTCTGTGGATAATTGGAATGAACTTCTATGCTGTTTTCCTTTCAGACCGACACAGGTGAATGGCTTCGAAAAGTCTTAAAAAAAAAAATATAAAATCAACAGACTAACGAAATAAAAACGCCATACATAAGGTCAAAGTCTGAACATTGGTCAAACTGTCGCAGGATCCGACACTAAAGAAATAGAAGTTAGTTGGTCCCCAGAACAGCAAAAGGTTTAACTTGAAGACTCGTGTAGACCATTGTGCCTGACTTGCAATTATCCATAGAATCCAAAGAAATGTAGAGTAAGTGTCAAAGAAAGATTTTATTTTTTGTACAAATCAAACCTGACTCACAACCTTGTACGAAAAAAAGGAAGCTATACAGCGTTGGACCACTGAGCTCGAGGTGCTTGGTCTTATAACTTTCTGTTAGATTCTACGAAAAGGAATTTTCATGTAACTGCATTGAAACAGTAGACAAACAGAAACGGGCTTTAACAATCAAACCTCTTTCAAATAAGTTTGAAACATACACATCACCGAGCACTAGTATAATTGATACCCAAAGTAGTTCCCCGATAAATACTAGGAATACGATCCGAAAACCCAATAAAATTTCCTAAGGAATAACACCATGGTATCCGCTAAGACACTAAACACATTGTAGTTGAAAGCTTAAAAGACATCCACAAGACAACATCTAAATAGCAATTAAATCGTCACCCTTATACTCGTTCCCATCACAAACCGCCACTTTGTGGAGAAAAAATACCCAATGTCACGTACTCCACAAAGGTGTAGATATAACAACCTTCAAGCGATTTCGACACATGCAACCAATAGGAAATAAACTACCGTACTGACAGTGCAGTATGAAGAGGAGATTAAAGCGAAAGATAAATCGATTATTGAAACAATGAATAGGATATGTTGGTGGGATATGATATCCCTTAGAGAGGACTCTTCTTAATAAGCAGGTCAGGAAATCCATGACTTCTACATGGGACAGCTGCTGCATGCACACATATGTACATATGTATACTGATCACACAATTTAGTAATAAATCTTCACCAACTTTAAAGGTCACCGAGGCAGTTATAGATCTTTTAAAGAAGATTAGCATGGAACAGCTTTTTTCCCTTCCGCACTGATTGGCACACACGATTTTACACTTAATTTCCATAAAATTGTTAAGGACGTCACTAATTCCTCTAATAACAGCTGGGGACTAATAATTTTATGGTCAACTTAGAAGTATGTTAATTGCACAGGTTTATCTTTCACTATACAATTATGGAGCTATATGATACTGCTATAAAAGTTTTTTTTTTTTAAAGTTGCGTGCTATTGGCTTCAATTTTTTCCCCCTTTGTTTTTTTTTTTTTCTTTTTTGCCGCCACACATTGTATACAGTGTCACTGCTCCTGGCAAATTTAACAATGTAGTTGTTAGTGAATTAACTGGCTATTGTCAACCGATTAGTGGTTATAAAAAATTGATTGCTATACAATACAAAATTGGACAGCAAAAAAATTCTTAAAGAATTGTGGAATTTTCTCAAATCCTATTAAAAATCTCTTAATCCTCTTGGTAAACATTAAATTTGTATGAAAAATCCACACAACAAAAATAAATAAGTAATATCCTTTTATTGGCTCCCCTGAGCACAACCTATTACTGCCAACATCACATAATAACCAATGAAGGGAATTGTAACCCAAAAAAAAGAGTAACATGAACTCCTAAAAAAACAACATCCTCTTTCCACAAACATAAACACCAAAAATCTATCTGTTAACGTGAAATGTAATAAAAACTTTCTGTACTCAGTCAGTAAGTCCTCGGCAAGGACACAACTCAATAAAATCCATAAGCCACAAAAAAAAAAAAAAAAAATATAAACAAAAATAAAAATCATGCATTATGATATGAGTACCTCGCCACAAAAAAAGGATACAAATTGATTATTTTTTCGATTTTTGGTTATATGAAAATATTTTTTTTTTTAAGAATTTTTGTTTTAGTTTATCGATATTCCGGTAGTTGCGGTAGGACGTAATACTCCATAAAATAGCAGCAAATACACGTTTCCTGGACAAAAGGTATGATGCACTTCAATTCACTTTTAAAAACAAAAAAACATGAAAAAATGAATTTTTTTTTTTACCATTTTACATTTTAAAATATTTTCTTTTTTTTTATGAATTTTTCACATTTTCATTTTACTTTTATTCATTTTGTTAAGCACTGCTATATCCAGGCGAGTGATGACAGATGCAAACGGACCGAACGGAAGTAGTAATCCATGAAAAAGGCGATGTAAAAAAAAAATGTACAAAACGGGACCGGTCGAGGCTATGATTTTTCATTCAATTTAATCCTGTCGAAGGATATATTCGTTGGAAGACCGTAAAACATATTAAAACTCCGAAAAAAACGAAAGAAAAACGAGGAGTAAAAACCCAAAAGCCCGTACGTTTACTTTCAATTACAACTGCAACACGAATCGAAAAGGCTTAACAAGCACAGACTTTCGAGATATAACGCACAACCATATCGTGTCAAGCGTAGTAGCCGCCGTCGAAATATTATTATCGCGTATCGAAATGCAGTTGTGTAATAAAGAATATATCAGAGTGTAAGGCGAGAAAAAAAAGTCCGTGCCATTTTCTCTAGTCCTTTACATCCTGGCAAATCCCGAAAATGTACTAACTTGTCCCAAAAAGCTGAGCGAATCGTCTACCTTTGGTGAGAAAAAATAATGCGGGTAGAAAAAAATAAAGGATATACGGAGCCAAAACCATAGATATAGATACATTAACGTCCTGTGGGGAATTTTGTTTTCTCTCTCTTGGAGTTGTGAAGGTTTTTTTTTTTTTGTTTTATATCCGAGGTAATGTGGATGTTCTTGTAGAAATTTCGGTTGAGTGAAATTTTGATAAGAGAATGTGGAGAACGTGTTAGATAAAGTGAGGGGACAGCCTCTTGAGTGGAA
Source organism: Xylota segnis (assembly GCA_963583995.1). NCBI lineage: Eukaryota > Metazoa > Arthropoda > Insecta > Diptera > Syrphidae > Xylota > Xylota segnis. Next base: position 69,600,677 of record OY757237.1, on the reverse strand, counting down.
GTTTCACAGGACGATATGTGCGAGTATTGGGCTGCGAGCTCCATCATTAACGTGGTGAATTTGCAGCGAGAAGAGAAACGGATTTCATTCGAGCTACGAAGAGAACATGTAGTCGGGGAAGCTTTCGTGCGTCCAGTCTGCCAACAGGTGATTGAGTGAGCTCGAAGTTTGGAGTGCAAAAAGGTATAAAAAGTAAGAAGGATACTTCGAGCGGGATACAAAAATCTGCACTTTCGCATAATTCTGCAAGGAAGACCATAGAATTGGAAAAACAAATGATGTGAAAAAAACTTTAGATTCAGATTATTTATGCGCGACAGGTCTAGGCTCTAACCCATCCTGAAGCTATGTGTCAAACCTTCTGACAACTTTGTATGTGTATAGTATTTGTTTCTTTTATTACGCACTTTAGTAAATGATAGAAAAAATATCGGCCGTAGATACCTTTCCTGCGGTATGCCAAAACATACACCCTTAAATATAATTCAAGACCCTTTACAAGGACACAACTTGTGCATGCAGTTTTAATAAAGCTCAACTGCGATACTAAAACATACATTACTTCAGAGGTTATTGACCGAACCGGGCAAAGAAGTAGGCTTTTTCACATTTTAAGAGCCACTTAAAGATTGCCATGTTGTAATTGACCCCCTGATTCCACTCACGACGAGCAGATAACTTATTACAAATATTGTAAGAGAGTGGGTTAAATCATTTTCAACAATCCAACACTCGAAAAGGATAAGTCCAAAAACTGCGCATGACTCCGTGTTCCGACCCTCCGCAGGGGAGCTTCTCTTAGCCAACAACTCCACCAGAGTCATGGTGAAAATCCTTTTACTCACAGAATTTCACCGGCAATGTATCAACATTATTTGCGGCTTTTTTAGTTTCCTTTCGATAAGCATCGGAATGACACCGAATCCCTTAGAACACGCGACCCCCCTCGGATAAAGCTCGATTTTACGTAAAATTCTATTGTTCATTTAAACTCCTTTAATTCCCGAAAAGGACATCCATAGATGACATCAAAAGTGTACGTAGATCGCGTTTTTTACTGATTCATTTCGCTCTGTGTGCGTGTTTGTGTTATCCTTTTGTTTTTGTTTTTTACTTTTTTGTCCTTAAATAATGGGCGGTTGGTTCGTATTTCTCTATGCCCCGTGCGAGGCCTACACAACAATGGTTCTGAATGTGGTGTGGTGTAGAAAGAGAGTAAAAAAAAAAACGTTTAAATATTTGTTTTTCAACATGTGTCACAGATAATTATAAAACAGAAAAAAAAAAAACGAAGCAAGAGACGTCGCGTATCATATACAAATTGTATAGTCCTAGCGGTGGTTATTATTCCACGAGGATGACGAGAGAGGACAACAATGATGGCATAAATCGATGTGGAAATGCGAGTGGTTGTAAATGGTGATATTGCACCAGCAGGACGGTCACTGCTGTATACTCGTCCTCGTATGTGGGCAGTGTTTGGAGGCGAATGCGTGTAACGAAACACAAACAAAATCTGCAAAATCTTAATTACACGTGACATTGCATGGCAGTAATATTTTTCTAGTGATTGTTCCTCTTGTGCGATATACGATGCAAAAAATAAATAACAAATAAAAAAATAAAATATTCCATAATGTCTATTTGACATCTGTGCAGCCTGTGGAAGGATTCGATGGATTTAAGGTAAAACTTTTTCCTCTTTTTTTACTCAGTCATAAATATTGGAGTTACAACAAACGAGAAAACATCTGTTTGATGTGGATGAGCAATTTAAAAGGCCATTTGGAAAATATTCAGATTTTTTTTTTTCGTTTTTCACCAAGTGCGGTTTTGATTTATTTTTATGTTTATTCCTTTTGGAGATAGATTGCATTTATTTTTCGAGTGAATATGCAGAAGTGATTATTTTTAATGTGAAAAGTATAAAATAACGATGGGTTTTAGTCGGAAAGGCTATGATGCCATTTATCAAAATTGGGTTTAATTTTTGTTTTTAAGTTTTGTAACAATACAAATGATTTCTGTTACGAAAAATATAATTTACTATAAAACAGGAAAGCAGATGTAAATAAAAAGAACTAAAAATAGTTTTAATTGTAAGGAAGTAGCAGCACTGACAAAATTTTAACTTACAGATTATCTGTAACAGAAATTTTAGTTTTTCTCTGAACTGTCATTAACGGTTTGAAGTTTTGATTTAAGCGATATTTAATTTGAGGGCGAACATTTAAGGAACGTGAAGTCGTACGGTTTTAGAGAAAGAAATACCACAATAAAATCGTGCAATGATCTTAAACAACCAAATGATTTGAAGATGAATGTATTGGGCTTTCCCACCATGTATTTCTGTTGAAGTTTGATCTTTTAAGCGTTTCTCTTTCCGAATTCCTAACCAAACTCCGATTCGGCCATATATCATCATATGACTAAAGTTCGTACTGTGTTTACACGAGTCTTTTTAGTGATAGAGTGTCATGAAGACTCAGATAAAATCATGGTTAAGAGTGTTGGCTCACCGTTCCTATCATTATAATAAATAAATAAGCCTAAGAATTTAAAATTTTTTGCGAAGTTAAAAACATTAATTTGCTTTTCCTAGTTAAAGCATCAAAATTATTAATCCAAAGTGTCACCACATGATAACAATTGTAGCAGATGTGCCCTGACGCATTGGACAACAGTGCGATCGATAGTAAAATCGCTTCCATAGATCCTAAGTCGGTTTTAATCATGTTGCGTCATACATTTTTTAAGAAATGTTAGGTGATAGGCCAAAGTCTACCTCCGAGCATCAGACATAAACTATTACCCAGGTAACCAAGCATGCCCAACATACCCCAAGTTCGTTGACCTTGAGTCTAAGCAGGGTTGGAACTGTTTTCAAATAGCTTGTTGTAAACACTAACATGCGACCCTTGACAGAAATGAACATCTGGCAATGAAGCTATTGATAAACTAGATAGATCTGGTGCCCAGTCTTCAATGTTAGGCAGACAGAGATAGAGGTCACTCGCTGTAAAACAAACAAAAAAACAACGTATATTCTAGAGTCTTAAAAATCGGCCTTGAGATCTTCTCGGACTAGGTTCAAACATTTCCTCCCGATCTAATGTCGGTTCCTCCTTAGCTCAAACAATCTGAAGTTTCATGAACTTCATTGTAGCTTGAAGACAAAACTACAGTAACAACTTCTTGGAACACTTCCGATTATTATTCATGGAAAATAATTCCATTTAAATAACTACTGCGACTGGTTAGCACATTTTACCAAACCAATTTTGGAGTATATTTGCGATGGTTAGGGGCTCTATTGGTTTTTGTACACAAGAGCTCAATCAATTTTGTGTACATGAGTTTCTGCATCATTTCCCTATTGTCAGAATAACATCGATTTTCAATTCTACAAAATAAAAAAAAAAAAGAAAAGGTTCAAACTTATCAAATTGGAACTCTGCGCAGTCCAAACTACATCACCAATATACAGGGTTGCATTTTTAAAAAGAAACTTGTATTTGGCCCACCCTATAGTTGGATGCACAATTTAGTGATGAACGTTTTATATGAAACATTGATCCTTCTTACTTCGAAGGATAACTTGTATCATCAATTAGCATGCCCTGTACGGGCACGGTTTGGAAATTATTTCCAACTTTATCTGCAACACAACATTTACTTTAAAAATAAGTTTCGAAAGCGGATCAGGCATAAATCTTACTTTGTTTCTGTCAGAAGTGTGTGGGTCTCAAAATAGAAAGTAACTTAAAAATCCTAAAGATGGTTCGCCCTTTACAAACGATACAAATTAAACCTAGGTTTCTTCAAGTTCAACAAGAAGAAAGGGGTTCTGACCAGAGTTTCTTCTGCCCTTCTACATTTCTATTGAGTTTAAGCTCCATGGGGTTTTATAAACAAGAAGTTTGGCGATATCTGGTAGTGCGGGATATTAGAGTAGTGAATAGTTAAGACTTGGAACAATTAAAAGGCATTGTTGGCCATTTTTTGCCAACAAGCTTATTGGATATATGTATGAAGATTGTTTTACTCTTGCTTTGAATAACACACTTAAGACTGCTTTGTGTTAAATTCAGTCACGGAGGCAACGTCTTCAATGTGCCCTCGATTGAACCATAAAAAAACCTCTGTTCACTGAACAAAAAGAAAAGGACCACAGCATTCTTTACTAGAAGTCTAGATACTTTCAAAACCACACATATTCAATGTGTTGTACACATCCCCTGGTGACAATCCAATCCAATATATTTTGTAAACCCTACCTCCCAAAGCACTACTTCATCCTTCCGTTCCGACGAAAACAAAACCTTCAAAGCTACAACCCATCCGTCATTTCGGTCAAGACAAATGAAGCTTCATAAATTACATTTCATTCATTTATAGCTTCTTTTTTTCCCACAATCAAAAATAAAACCAAAATCTATTCTTCTATAAAGACCCAAAAATAATTTTGACCAATGATGACATCAAATTTGAATTTTATTTGGATTCACAAATGAAAAACAAAAAAATTTTAAATTTTTACTGTCAGAGCTGAGTAAGTGATGTGGGTATTCCATGTGGCAATGGAATGTGACCCCACAAAGGAAAACAAAAAAAATAGTTTAGAGGAGGCAATTAAAATGTTTGCACCTATAGCAGGAAGGATAGCACGATGTGAAAATAGGAATTGCAGGCTTTTTGCCAGAGAAATGTCCATTTTCAGTTGAACTCCCTGTAGTTTGTGCGACTGGGGCGGGCCAATGCAAAGTGTGGGTATAATTTTGGCAAACTATTCACAATGAAACAAGTAATTTTTGGTGAAGTTTGCATACCTACATATATTGGTGCTTGATGGTATGTATTAGGTTGCATAGGTTGAAAAACCTGGCAATAGTATGTTTGAACAGATTAGAAGTCAAACTTAATTCTGTGTTTGCCAAAAGGTTAGCTATTATCTACTCAGGTAATTGAGTCATTAAAGTTGGAACTTATTCTTCTTCGCAGGGCAGTTAATAGTGGTTGTCATTCTAAAAAAGACAACGATTTCACCCAACATTAAGATATATTTTATTTTGAAGTGGTTATACCAGACTGATGCTAGCCACATTAAGGTTGTATCCAACAGCGAACTCGAGGCCACATATTTTTCTACAGGGAATAAGGCAAGACAAATTTTAAAAAGATTGTCATACGGTCGAGTAGGTTAGTATACTTATGTACCCTTAAGAGTAGGAGACCGAGAAAGATGCCAGAAACTCTAATCTTAGGACGACTAGCATATTATCTTTTATATATGTACATACATAACTCCTATATAGAGGGTTTTTCAAAAGTCGCGCCTAGGGTAAGGAATAATTTCTGAACCAGACCAAAAACTGAAAGCTCTACTAAGAACATTGCTGCTGTAGTACACAGTATCGCTGCAGATCGACATCAAGACGTTCTCAGGCATGGGTGCCTACCATTTGGCCAGCGGATTTTAAATACGGATTTGCATTTGAATTCTTACAAATACAATTAACACAAGATTTGCAGTCAATAGATCATAATCAACTCAGGACTTTCATCGATTGGCGGTCTAAGATTCCAGGTCAATTAATTTCACGTCATGGTGATATAAACTGCCAACCTAGAGCATGCAATTTAACATCATTAGATTTACTTCCTTTTTTAAAAACCAAAGGCTATGTGTAAGGCCAATAGCCATTCCACAGAAGAAAAACACCATTCGAACAGAAACTGATGAACTTAATGCGGTAATGTGTGAGCGAGTCCTTGAAAATGTTGATGTTCGTAGGAGAGCCTATAGACGTGCTCGTGGAGTACATTTAAATGAGGTTATTTTTTACGTAGAATTGTTCGCAGCCATATTTTTAAAAAAGCAATAATACCAGAAAAAATCAGAGAACTATGTTTTATGTCTAGGTCCGACTTAGAAAAGACCCTTCATATCAAGTCAGGTGTACTACCATTAACACAAAGGACTATTTTAAAGATATATGCAGATCCTTTATCAGGACCTTATACCAAGTAGAGTCAAACGCCGGTAGATTTTTCTTCTGATCGAAATTTCTTAACCCATTTGAATGTAATAACCCCTAAAACCAAACAGTTCATTGGGATAAATTTTCTGCGAACTACAACATATTTTGTTTAGGTTTTAACTACTTTTCGTATATGTTGGTAAGGTTGCTAATTGGTTAATAAGTCTACAATTTTGCAGACTTTCAGGATCACTGTTTCATGTTTCTTAGACATTTTTTGCTATGCTATGAATTTTATATGTACATTTCTTTGGCAACCAAGTCCTCTTGTTTTCCTATGCCGAAGGTTACTTAATACCTTCTTCGTTGTCAAGGTGACTACTAATTCATCTTTAAATAGACAAGAAATATAAATAGACACGATCTCAGTCCTATTAAATTCTATATCAATGTAAAACTCCTATCATAATTTTGAAATAAATAACTCAATCAAAATAACCCGCACAGCTAAAAGTCAATTCGAAACAAAACTATCTACATCACCTTAACTTAAAAGGAAACCTAAATTTCAACTTTATCAAAAATCAGTAAACCAATAGACAACTAGAGAAACACACATTCATCAAAAGTATCTCCAAACACATAGTCAGGATTCTAAAAACTTTATGTGGACTTGCTTCCGCCCATTTGAATCCGTACATTCAATTAGGTACATCACCACCGGGCTTAGGGCACACCCGCATGTCCTTACACACATACACACACAAGTTCAAAAAAAAAAATAAAAACTTTATCTCCTTGGCCTTCTTCGTTCAAAAGTGAATTTTCGATTGATAGAGACCAAACGGATGTGGATATAAAGAAAACTTCTTAAAATTTCCCATCACATACAACCCCAAGCATCAATGAGCTTAATTTCATTTGTTTCCTATCCAGTTTCATTGGAATTTTGTTTTTTTTTTTTTCTCCTTTTTTTGCTTTTTCCTATGGAAGGATGTTGTCTCTTCGGCAGAGAGTGTAGATAAATTTTTGGGTAGAAAGACAATTTCTGGTGATCAAAGAAAGTTTAACAGTCGATGGTGGTAGATTTTCAAAATCAAATTTAACAGAAGAGCCAGAGACATCGACTTTGATTTTAACCTTTTTCTATTAAATGCGGGTGTCAAAATGTGGGTCCGCAAAGATTAAACGTGTGTGCGTATGTCAAAGAGAATAAAAATCCCATTTGATGGTGATGACGAGTAGAAGCAGATACTGGCTTCATAGTGAAGTAGATAGTGGTGTAAGTGAAATCGAGTTTAATGAAGGTATTGAGTTTTTTTTTTATTGAAAAATTACTTACAAGCCTTAGAATGTACTTACGTACGCACACATTTCTTTCGGGAGAAGGACGAATTCTATTTCTCAATTTCGATAGAACACAACGATAGTGTCTTCCAAACTTGGATATCTTAAGTCAGACTTTAAGCTGCGAACCGAGGGTTTGATTTTAGCAGCCACATTCATTATCGAATTAAAAAAAAAACAGGCTTATGAAGCCAAAAGCTTTCTACTACTTGATTCTGAACCAAGTTTTCGTTTATACGAATAGAAAACCTTTCCAAAGACGGGAAATACTAAGCTTGGCTTACTAATCCCTGCTCTCAAAACATACCTGTACCTAGGTAGTTAAGTCCAAGTTTTTGGGACATCAACGACTAAAATAGAGAATCTTAGAGTAAATCCTTGTAAATCTGGAGTTACTTTAGTTTTGTACCTGAGCACCTATACGTACCATTTGCAATCTGTATGTTGTACCTTTTGTTCAGTTTTCAGTACGAAGTTGCTTTGACAACAACCAATGTACCCATCAGCATACGCACATTTTTATTTCAAATAAGAAAAACTTCTACCAGCATCCTCATGAAACAGGATAGCGGGTTAGAAACAACAAAAAAGCAAAAAACAAAAAAAAAAACAGGAGAAACAAAATTGCGCAAACATAATGTTATTGATATTGAAATGGATCTCAAAGCCCCGAGATGTATCTTTATACCCTTCCCTCAGTTTATACACAGAAAAAAAAACCAAATGTATTACCCACCACATTTTGTTTATACAACACGTGCAATGCGTTCTCGATTTCACCTGAAGCATACATAACGCACAAAAAGAAGCACAAATTCACCCAAAATATAAAAAAAAAAAATGTATACATATAGATATATAAATTTCGTATGGAATGTGGCGACTTCATCCCCGTCCCTAATGTGTACCTAAAGAAAATTCCATTTATAAAATATTCAAACGTAAATTTTCTCTCTTTCTTGTACTTCTTCGTACTTTTTTTCATCATTTTCCACGATGTGCTTTCGCATTCTTATCTTCAGCATCATGACACACATCCGAAGATGAGAATCACAGGATGAGCACGAAGACGACAACAGTGATGATGATGACAATGATGATGATGGAAATGATGTGTTTGCGCGCGTTGAACGTTTATCGGCGGAAAAATTGTTAACTTTGAATGATTGACTCGCACATATTGTAATGCGTGTTTGCGTGGAAAGGGGAGGTCTATGTCTTCTCCGACAACGATTATCCTTTGAAAGAACCAGAGCCAAACAGAAAAGGTAAACACAAGATAAACCGCCAAAACGGCAAAAGGGGTCCATTAAATATGTTCAATCATTGCGCGCGTCAAGAAAAACAACCGTCATCAACGCGTACATCACCTTCAGAATTCTTTATCCGCCAGAATTCTTTATCCAAGGGAGAAGAGTGATGTACACCCTGGCACAAAAAAACAACACAGTTTCGGGGGAAAGGAAGTTAGAATTTACGCTACGTGCATAGTATGCCTGCCAATCAACCCCTTTCATACGGAAATCTTTTTTTTTTTTGTTTTTATTATTATTTTTGTTTTTACTTTAAGTAAAAAGTATCTGCGGAGTCAAAGCCGGAGAGATATTGAATACTTTTTGCGGGAGTTATTCCTTATTCCCCCCCGAAGTTTGGTGTTACTTTTAGGGGGTTACCTTGGCTTTGGGTGGATAATCCCCCAGGGTGTTTTGTCGTGGCAAATAAATTTGCTTCAATTGATGCGAAGAATTTTAAATTCTTCGAAACCAAGGACCCTTGCTCAGATATCTAAAATTTAGTTGACATTTTGGGAAGTCATCGCCAATAATGGAAACCATTTTGAATCGAAAAATTAATCTTTTACCACTACACTCAGGCCATAGATACTTCAAGTCATAAAATAATCAGGAAATGTTTACCACGTAATCTATTTCCGCCCCATCCACCCCATGCACTAAGTAAAAATGGAAAATCTAAACAACAAAGTGAAAGGACGAAACGGGATTCAGAATTCAGGAATTTCCAACTCGCAACTAGGAATGTCAGAGATACAGTAGTCAGGCCAGTGCATCTGATGCTCTTGGCGAGGTGAAGATATGCGGCAGGGGTATTTAAAACATTTGTACAACTCAACTGCATCCACCTAGTTACCCTCTGTTTCGCTCGTCTATTGCTATTTGAACAGGACGTCTCTCTTGGTTTCCACCCAGCCTAGAGGACACATACTCCAAAAGTAAATAGTTACTCTAGGACCATATTAAATTACTTTGTCCAGTGTGTGTGGCACTTGCACTTGCAGCACCTTATCACACACCCATAGACCCATAGAGACACTCGTGCACTTGTATATGCAATGATTTGGATTGTGGGTGCTACGAGGATACCATCAACGGACCGAGTTAACGCTTGTATGCGTTTTGTAAGCACTCTCATTAAGTATGACCAAGCCCCCCAAAGTGTACAAACGAATGTGTGGCCGAACGAGATGAGCGAATGTACTTTATGCATTCGACCCGAGGATGGTATCCTCCCCAACCAAATGGGTGTCAAAAGGTGGACATGTCTACATGGAGGCTAATGTGATTTCTCGAGAGTTCGAACCAACACAGTGCAGGACATTGATTCTTATAATCATACATTTCATTTGGTCGATTTGTGAATACCCCGGGGGTAGTAACTCTTTCGAGTTATTTCGTTTCCTTCTCCATACCCATGCCCAGCTCTCTCTCTTTCTGTTGATCCATATGTTTGCGAAATCAATTACAATACCATTTTCCATTGATTATTCTCTTGAGATTGAAACATTAATTGCAAAGTAATTTATCGTTTGCAAGGCTGTTATGCAGAGTAATAATTGCCCGGAGTAAAAATACTACAACATGACAGACAGTGCGGGGTTCGGTAATTTAGTTTCGGGGCGCTTTGGGTGGACAATATTAATTATGGATTTACTACGACAACCAGAGACCATTGGATCGAGGCATTTGTAGAGGGTAATTATTAAAATTTCATTAGAATGTAACGGGCCGATACGAATGGGAGGCGTGCTGCACTGTAACAACACAGAATGTTATCCTAGTGGATGGTGAATTTAAATTTAAATCGAATGGGCTTGCGAAGATGGGATTAAATGAGGTACACTGCACTTAGGTTTGGTATTTGAACAAGGGTTGATTTCGGCTTCTGGTGAGGGGAAAGTGTTTTTGTTTTTTTAATTAAATTTCCTGCAGACGAGACGCCAATTTGAACGAGACATACTGCGGGCGCTGAGCGTAACTTGTAGGCACAAACAGCGATGGATGAATTCTCTTGTAGTTTTCATCCAAATAAGTGCACCCACAGGACAACTTAAATTATTTAAGTACCAATCGACATGGGTACCATTTAGCTGTCTATATTGTAGGTACATAGGAGTTCGTCTGCAGCAAATGTAAACATTTAGAGCGATTTTTTTCGAAAAAATGTGTGCTGTTTCCCAAAGATTTTGGACATTCGGTGGAATTGGAAAAAAAAAATTTCCTTGATACTTACTCACTTGCTCGCAAATATTGTTACTATTCTGATTTAGCCTTCGTTTTTCTACACTCTTCCTGACCTCAATATGAATGACAACAAAACTAATTCCAAATCCGAAATAAGATGTTATTACGCGACAGACTTGAAAAGTTCTTGAGTGCCTCTAGCAATTTGCAATCTTGCCAAAGTTATAAATCGGATTATATACAGATTCGATGGCTTAGAACGATTCCAGAATTAGATTGGTAAAGAGAGCTACTACACCAGCTATACTTGGAATACGATTTTCAATAAACAAACTCAGATTAGTAAAAAATTAAGTCGAAGTCAATACAATATCTCAATGCGTTGGCATATAGTCCTCATTAAAATGTCCATTCATTTCAAAAACACATCAAATTTTACCTTCAGTTCCTCAACATGACTAACACTTCACAGCCATTGCCATCCATGCCCTTGCCTATCACAAAAAAAAAAAAGAAAAGAAACCCCTCACACTAATTAAACTAATTAGAACATCAACAGAGGAAGAAAAAAATTACAAATACAAAAAAAAAAAAAAAAAGAAATGAAGGTGATACCCCATAAAATTACACAGCCATACAAGAATACGTACAACTCTAATGACGTGTAGTAGACATCCTTCCAAGTCAAATAATTAAGGCTGCACCTCACCTCAAACCCGCACACATACAAGAATTCGACGGACGATAATGATGAAGTGGTATGTGCTCGCACAGAAGAACGTACACAAACACACACAACTACTACCCACTATCGTCGTATCAAGTCATGTCCTCGTTTCTTTCATTTATTCTATTCAATGGATACGAACAAAAAAAAGGAGGAAAAAAAAGTTTAACGGACTAACGACTTGGAAGGGAACAAATAGAGAAGACGAGAGTAAAAAAAAAGCACATACACAACAAGGAAACAAAACACAAACCTATAAAAGTCCAAAGAAAAAGGCAGTGAGCGAAGGTCCTTTGACACGTAATTCTATTTCTTTGGTTAAAATTTCTCCTTTTGCTCGTTGGGAACATACATATGCATACAAACATACATACATATGTAGGTGGAAGGTGTAGTGTATTTTTGTGAAAATGAATGCAATTTGCTTTAAGCTGGATAATGTGGCTTTTGAAAAGGATTGTTGACAGCACATCGATTGTCCTACTGCTGCCCGTATAGCAGGCAAAAGAAAATCTAAATCTCTATCTGACCAATCTATGTGGCAGATGGTAGGGTGTACTGCTGTAAATTTCATATTTTCTGATCGGGAAATCTCTTACTTAAAGAAAAGCTACAATTCGTCTGGAATGGATGGTATAATAGTATATCCTTGTCGTATTCGCTATTGATACTGGTCAGAAATATAATTAGGATTACACTTTGTTGGGTCGATCTCGATTATTTTTTCAGTTACACACCGTATATCAAATTTATCCCTTCGAACAGGATATACAAATTGTTATACATGTAACGCAGACCATAATTTATGGTAAAACGGCATAGCTAGTGAGTACCACTTTCTCATAGGCTCAATCCTCTTTTAACTACATATTTAGTGCTTTCAAACCTTGCTGAAATTATGCATTACATGCACAAGATTCTACATGAAACCTTTCCTTCTAAAATTCCTGAAAAATGAGACAAAGTTCTTATGGAACAGCGACACAGTACGTCCAATGTTGTTTCAAACTTATTTGGACAAGCGCTCTCCCAGAGGAATACTTAGTTTGACTCCATAGCCAATGTATAGAAAAGATACTAACGAAATGTGAAAGATCATTGTAACATATATGTATACATGTCCATGTGTATATCATAAAGGATGGACGCCAATCTGAAATATTAATGACCAACAATTGAAGTTCGTGCAGAGTCACGTAAACATACTAGCTTCCACAAGCATCCCAAGATTAAAGTTAGACAAAACTCCCATAATTCATCAACGAGTTGAAGAATTTTCACAAAAGAACCTCCACCAAGGGCACACTTGCACTCCCCCCTTTAACCGCTTGTCAATTACGAAACAAAAGTCCACTCCTTATTCTGTGTACGTCCGGCCACATGTATGTATGTATGAAATCCCCTGCGTAACTACGTTTTCCATAATTGCGGACAAGAAAAGTTTTTATTAGATTCCCTGCCCTGCCACCCAGTATACACTATTTACATCCAATATTCATCCCCCTTTTGCTTGCTTACATTAGTTTGTTTATAGTTTGGTTATTTGACTGTTGTTTTAGTGGCGAGGCTGATGTTAGATTCTTAGCTTCCTTAAGGCTATACTTCATATGTGTATGTAAACAGGTAAGTACAAAATACAAACTCACACACTCGGTCGTTTCAAGTCTGACATGCAGTAGAATAGTTATGCGAATTGCGTCTAAAGTCGAATCGGTGCTACCATATTGCACCGAGATTGTTTGTTGTTTCCCCATAGGTACAGTAGGTTCTCTCTTAGTCTCGGTGTTTCTCTGTTTATTTGTTTTGTTGTAAAAAGAATTCATATAAATAATATCAAAGGGAGAAAAAAGAAAAAGTTTTTTAATTAAAATCATTACTACTACTGCTGGTGGTAGGTACTGTATTCTGGCTAATAACACTATCGATATGGTAGTAGAGCTGTGTACGTAGACGCAGGATACAGATAGTCGTACACGAGGAAATAGAAGTTCCTGATAAGAGGAAACATAAAAGGTAACAACTAATGGAATGTATCTATGGATTTCTTTATCTAAAAAAAAAAAAAGTTTTTCTTCTCTGAGCAAACGTATACACTTGGCTGTAGAAAATGTTTGTTTGTATATTCTAGAAGGAAGAAGATGTATAGTGTACTTACGTTTAACTGTAATGGGGCATAGTTGAAGCCAGCTTGTTGCAGTGATCGGGTGTCTGTAAATGAAAAGACAGAGATTTTTTAAATTCAGTTTGATATAAAAATATAAAGTTACAATATAAAGTCATGAGGTATTCAAAAATTCTGAAGTCATAAATTTAAGTAAAGATTTAGATCTACATACGTAGCACAGACTGGAAGTTTCTACTTGATTCTCACAACTACATATTTGCAAGGGCTATATTTCTTCTCAATAAAAGAAGGGATGTTCTGCTTAATGGTACGTCTTCAGGGCACATTTTAATTTTTTGTTAGGCGCTCGCGTTTTGTTGCCTGGGATTCGAACCTCAGATGTTCAGTTCAGTAGTCCTAACCACGGAGTCACGTTGTCGTAGACATATCCACACTTTAGTAGTATAGGCATTTTCTTTAAGAGCGCTGCGTTACTTTATCTGCAATTTGGGTTTGATGTGGGCTCTCAGGTTGCTAAAAGTTTTTGTCTTATTGACCAAAACTTGACCACCGACTTGACATACCTGTAAGGAAAAAATTCCAAACGGCAATTGACTGGGCCACTTTAGGATATAACACGTTCACTGAGCTTAGACATTAATAACTCTGTTCAGACCGTTGTTTGACATGTGGCATTGTCTTCTAGATCCACATTTTTAATGAAAATTTACAAAAGGACTTACTCGATTCGCAAAGCTTCAATTGTAAACTATAAGAGATCATACAGCTTCTGGTGTGACATTGTACAACTAAGCCAGCAAGTTGAGCAGAGATACTGAACATTTTCAAAACATTTTTTGCTAGAAAGGATGGGGCATACATTTCCGCGAAAATCGATTGTGAATGACTAGATTTATCTACAGACTTGTGTGAAACTAAAGGAATAGTAAAATGATACGAACTTAATCTCCTGCTAACATAAACAACATTAGATTCATATTAGCTACATAAGTAGATACTTGTACAGAGTAACCGCCACCTAAGGAGCACGTGAATGTTTTCAAAATTTTGCACAAAAACTTTGCACAAACAAGCGAGTTGCCAGGCAGTTTTGTTCTGTATTCTTTTTGATTTTACTGCAATGCAAAATTTTAAACAATAGCGATATAAACAAAAAAAATTAAAAAATAAATACTTGGCGCACCAGGTCGATGGGACCCAAGGCCTAGCTTCTCACAACCATTCGTGTTTTGTGTGTTATATTCTTTACACGAATGGAAGGGGCCTACTGTGTAATGCCGTATCCGAAGGGCAATTTGTTATTTGAGAAGCTTTCTCAGGACATTTGTACTCTCGGATGTTTGTCAGACGCTCGCGAGAGGTGGGGCCGAGAAAAAAAAATTTTAGGTGTTCCCCGACTGGAATTCGAACCTCGAACCCCTTTCTCCCTAGTCCAACGCACTAACCAAAGAGCCACGGCGCCCACCAATAGCGATATAATCCAAATTATTAGCCGAGTAGTATCTCACGTTTTATATTTAAAAATGTATGTATTTATAATACCAATTAGCCTTGTTTATCTAGGAGTTTCAGTTTAGTTGGATACGCAAGATAGGTTAATGTTTAAATGCACAGTCATCTCCAGGAGAGGTAAACTAAAAACGCACGATTCCAGGGATTGGTAGCCGCTTGACTGTTAGTGAAAATGATAATTAGATTGGCATGCAATGATAAAATTAGCGTTCGCTTTCCTAGAAGGTGTTACTTCTCCCCAATGTTGCAAAACAGGCTCTACTATCTTCAAAATGACAACAACTGAATCAAGAAGTTTTCATGTTATTATAGTTTTAGGAAAGTCTCCCAGGAAGGCGAGCGCCAGTTCTTTTTTCTCTATCTGATCAAACGCTCCAATTATTTGGGAGGCGGAAACAGATGCTCACATTGATCTTTTCGGAGGAAACACTACAACCCACTCCGTCATCAGTCTTTTAGTCGTCCATGTAGAAGTAGACCGAATTATGGTTAGAAAAGAGTATGAACTGCATACTTTACAAAGGGTACTTTTTAAATAGCTTCTTCTACGCTATATCCCATGGTTTTTGGTACCTTCCCGCAGTAAAGTGTGAACAATACAATTAATGAAAATATTTAAAGCAATTTGAGTAGACTTGCTTAAACTTTTTCCAAATCTATAATTACTTTCCGGTTATCAAAAGTCATAAGAGCTCAGCCGCTCCAGTTATTGGCGCTGGCATGGATATCAACACAGCCCTCCAGGAGGTGCTGAAAAAGTCGTTGATCGCCGATGGTTTGGTTCATGGTATCCACCAAGCCTGCAAAGCTGTCGACAAACGTCAAGCTGTGCTGTGCATATTAGCTGAATCCTTCGAGGAGCCATTGTACAAGAAATTGATCACAGCCCTCTGCCATGAACATCAAATTCCATTGATTCGTGTCGATTCACACAAGAAACTCGGCGAATAATCTGTGCAAGATCGAGAAAGAAGGCAAGCCACGTAAGGTTTGCGGTTGCTCCGTGGTCGTCATCAAGGATTTCGGTGAGGACGTTGTCAAGGAGCACCTCAGGCAGAACAGTTAAACATCCAGCTGTTCGTATGGATTTTGGTTGAACAAATCAAAGACGACATTCTACTGAGGTCAAGGAGTTTTTAATAAAAACAAACAAATTTGCGTCCATATGAACGAAACATATGCAAACATTCCCAATTCATAGAATATCTCTTTAATTTTAAGATTCATTTGACATGCTACCCATGCACAAGATGTATTCTAGTGACACAAATCATCTTCGCCATAATCTCCAGTCTGGCAGCAAAACTATGTCAATAGTGTTGCTCCAAATTCAACTGTCTTCAATGTCATGTGTCTTCAAAAGCTAAATTTTCAATCCCAAATCCAAACTGCAATCTCTTTATTCAACAAAAGCTTCCATTATTCAAAAGAATATTAATATTCAATCCTGTACTTCCCGACAATCTTCTGCTTATCATTTCAAATAAATAATACACACGAAACCCATAACAAATTGCGAAAAAGAGCCCTTCGCAGCAGCGCCCACCCACTCCACCGCACTTTGCAGAGTTGAAAAACCGCACAACTACAAGACAACGCCAGCAAAACAATCAAAACTTGTGATACATTATAATTGTAAATTACGAAATTGTTCTCCCATCATAAACTCGCACACAGAAACAGAAAACAAAATACAAAAAGCGCAACTCGAAGGATGCTTCATGTACCTCCATTCATACATATGTATATATAAATGCCTGTGTATGTGTAAATAACATCCTGGCACCTCTATCCTCTGCTGTATATAGTAGCAAAACATCATCTCTCTCTTCGTCTCTAATTCTTTCATCGGTTGTTGCAGAATGCAAAGATGAACGTGGGAAACAAAACAACAAAAAAAAAAAAATAAAAATCATCCTCCAAAGGACGAAAACTTCCTGCAGAGCAAAACCCGAGGTAGCACAACTCCCACTCTGCCTGAATAAATGTCGCAGAGATTTCGCAAACTGGCGCGCGAACAATCTACACTGCAACTGCAACTGCAAACCCGAAGGAGCAATGACAACGACAACGAAGAGCAGGACGAAGGACGATGGTTTGCAGTTTGTGCCATTGTAACGAACTTCCTCCTCCAACGAGCGATTGCCACATGAAATATGTATAAAAAATGAGTCGCGACGATGCTGCTGTTCTGAATAAACGAGCATAGTGCGCGCCGCTCCAGTGTTTCAATTAAGTTCCACGGTTTTATGCTTTTTTTGTTTGTTTTTTAGTCTCTCATTTGTCCTATCCTGACTCGTCCTGGGATAGGTTCTAAAACCGCTTGCATGATGGTGATGTTGATTCCTTTTCGACGAGCATAAATTGTGCTCGAATTATGTGTGTCTGTTCGTTATGCGGTTTTGGAGGGCGGCAGCGACAACTGCATACTCGTATGTATGCGCGCCTAGGTTTTCTAAGCCTGGATAGAGGTGTAACATGTGTTTGCATACGCAGTCATAAGCGCGTTCAATAATGCTGATGATGTGCGGTAATTCAAGGATTCTTCAGTGCTGTTTCCTTTTTTTTTTGTTTTTTGTTTTTTAGTTCAACTCTTCTTGCAGATGGCAGCGCTTCAGTTTGCTATGAGTAGGCAGCACACTTGCCATGTCAAAGTAAGTGGCTGTAACATGACTGAGAAGAGTGCCATTAGATGATGTTTATGCAATTTAATGAGCCAACGTGGCAAATTAAGATTCTTTGTGCTAAGAAGTATGTCATAACCTTCACGGTTGCACTAAAAGAAAAACCCCAGCTGAGGATGCAGATGATGGATTTAAATCCACTACAGGTGCACGTTGGTGTAATTGAGTGGCGGTTTTAGAGGGTGACAAGAAAATATGAAACCAACGCAAGTGAACATTTTCATTTTGAAATTAGTTTGAGGTTTAGGTTCTAAGATTATGCGCTATCAACATAATATTCTCAGGCTTCTTAGAACAGGATGTGGTGTTGGGAAACTTTGCCAAAAAAGGCAACAACAGAACTTTTACCCACTGACTAGGAAAGAGTGCCATCTACATGAGCTTATTTAAATTTTGAATGACAACCGAGTTCAAGGGTTTCAAAGTGTCTATACAACCAAACTTACTTAGTAAAGTGTACTAAAGAATTTATTAGTTAAAATGGCACTTCATAGGTGAAAGACATTCCGGCGCGAATTGTACAGTCAGATTGAAACAAGTTAACCAAATTTACTTTCTAACCTTTGTATTGTCCACGGTTTTATTAACATTAAATATCTACTTACTGAATTTTTAACTTTGCTTGGAAACTCATGGCATTAACTTGTATTTTGCGATCACTAGTTATCGATCATGATGCAGAGAATCTATATCACATTAGCTGATCTGATAGCTAACTGATCATCGATCACGAATCACTAACATCTGTTTGTGGACGTTGAAAATCTTGACTATTAAAGAACAGTTCTTGATGCTACTAGATTTTTCGTCCTTTGTTAGTTCTATCTACCACTCAAGACTGTCCAAATAAGAGTAAGACAAGGAAGTTTCAAGAGCAATCACCTGTAACTATGCGAAAGAGAATTACCCATTTCCCATTTAAGGTCCTTAAATACTTTCGCGTCACCCTATAACTGTGACTACATGCAAAAAAAAAACGAAACCCTACTGGTAGTTGTACCATGAGACAGATATCACCCTCAAGGGTGATGCATCCACCAATATATTACACAGCGCCACTTTTGCTAATCCATGAAAATTTCCCAAGTAGTTGAACAAAGTAAGTATCCCTATGTAACCACATCAAAGCCGAATACATTTCGGATTAAAGAAAAGAAGGAAAAAAAAATCAAAGTACCTAGATTCACTCCCACCCATCCAACCCACTCCAAGTACCCAAGTTACATTCATTTTTACTCATTTTTTTAATCGAATGAAATTGTCTCCTTCCAGGAATCATTTGGTTGGGTTTTTTCTTCTTCCCCTTCCTCGAGAAGGAAGCGAATAAATACATTACGTTAATTTGAAATGACTATGAAACCATGAGGCTGCATTAACAAAAAAGGAAATTCCATTGAATTCCTTCCAGTTTATCCAGCACAACCACACAAGTGGCAAGCGCCACTGCCACTGCCGCTGTCGCTACCGCCGCCAAGAGGAGCGACATCATTGTCGATGCTTTGAAATGAAGTCCCGGAAGTGAACGGCGGAAAATTCGATATCATCATTGCTAACGCTGACAACATTCTATGGAGGAACAACGCTGTGTGACTGCAACTACAGAGTATAGTCTTGATAGTCCTTCAGTTACAAGGCAAAGTGACAAGGAGTTTTATAGATTATTGTGAGTCACTAACAAAGATGTATGAATGATTTGAAGGAAAAGGATAAAAGAAATGGGATGGTGCTTATTAAATTAAGTTGAAGGATTGTGTTGCACCAGTCCTGGGGGGTTAGATTTATAGAAACTTAATAAAAAATTTTGAAGAAAAAAATGTTTTCTTTTTGTGTTTTTTTTTTAATCAGATTTCTAGATAATTTCGATGAGGTAAGCAGGATACTGGAAGTAAATATTAAAAGAATTGGTTAGTACATCTTTTGAATTGATTGAAATTATTTATGGCTGATTTCAAGGCAAGGTTACAGTAGGTGAGAAAAAAAGTCGCATTCACGATCCTAAAATCGCTTAGTAGTTCGAAGAGGACTTCATCGGACAATGGTATTTTGCTACTGGTCAAGGACTAGTCACAAGCACAAAGCAGCCCACTGATGTATGGGTGGACAGCAGCATTGCCTTAGTCAGCCAAGTTCACCAAAATATTTGATGATAGTCCTAAGTGAGTTGAGGCTACTCATATGTGTAGAACAAGAAACCTTAAAGGTGTAGGTGGCTATATATTGAAATTTGTTCTTTTTAGCTTAGCGTTAGTCCGAATTTCTTGAGAGGCTACAATAACAATCGAAACATGGTCTAAAGGTTCGCAATAAAGTGCATAACCGAGGCAAGGAAGCATTTGATGTAAGCAAGTGATTTAAAGGATACATTGCGGTGGACTTGCCTACATATTTCATAGTAGAAAACAATTTATTAATACGGAATCTTCGGCACTGAATCACCTGCAAGTGCATGTTAGGAACAATACGATGAGGTGGTTAAATGCAGAGTTTTTTCATAATCCTTTCGATTAATTAGATCTAGTAAAAGAAGGCGCACAAGAAGAATTATCTATTAAAAGAAACCAAAAAGTCTAAGCCACTCTAAAAGATAAGATAAGATACGGACAGCGACTACAATCCAATACGTGAAAATCAGTTCGTTTGTTCGGCACCTCTATAATGCGCACAGACACCAGACTTTTAGTGTAAAAGGCGAAACAAAAAGAAATTGTGCTGACACTATGTAAATATGAGGTAGGTAGTCTTGAGGAAATGATCCAAGTTAAGTCTAGAAATATGCTTCAAAGAAAGACTACGAACTCGACATTGATGTGTACTGGATAAGTGAGTAAAACCTCGGTTATAACGAACAATTTAGTTATTAGTGCAATGCCCAACACTTTAAAGTAGATACATATGGAGACCTGTCATGTTATTACAATTACCTTGCAGTTTTACAAGTACAATTCTTTGTTACTTGTACTTAAAAGTTCAAAAACCAGTACAGAGAGTTGTACTTGTAATCTTGTTAGCTTGTAACTTTTTGAAATTATTACAAAAAAAAAGTTATGCAATATTGTGAAAAATATTGTAGATGTGCCTTTCATCGAACATCAACAATCTATACAACCACCCGAGTGCCAGAGATCAATCGATCATTTAAAAACACATTCATGAGCCCGTGATGAGCTAATTAATACTTATAAAGGATTTCAATATACTCTCGGACTAATATTTGTCACGTAATCATCATGGTGATGTTTTGGATTCGAATAATTTGTTCTTTGTAAAAAATTCTAACTGCAAAGAGCTGAGGGTCAAATTGACACCAGTCTTTACCAACGCTAAGCTGAATCAGATGTTTCCACTTATCAAAGAGATGGGCAGAAAGTTGGGCAGCTACCTGTTCAATCTGTCACTGGATTGAGAGTGCAAAAGCTATACTGAGGAGCTGAAAGTTATCAACGCCTACTATTCAACTGACGTCATCGCGACTGTGGCATTTGGTATCCAAATTAATAGCCTCAAAAATTCAAATCGCGACTTTGGAAGAAACAGTCGGCTCTTTTCATTGCCTATCCACCAATCGAGAGATACTAACTTCTCGGTTATATTCTTCCTATTTACTACAAATTGTGAGACTTCTACGCTGCACGTTGTTCTCAAAGGATATCAGTAAGTTGCTTCGTGACTCAATCAACCTGTTCAAGCGGATACGGTTGGGAAACACACGCATTGATTTGTTTGACATTTTGGTAGCCTTGACAATGACCACTATCGTGGCACAGGATGTAGTTTTTTCACAGATAGACATGAGGTCAAGAAACCCTTGATAAAGAACGGCGGCAAATAGACCTATGAAATGCTTAACGATATAGAAAACTTGAGTATGGTCACCCAGGCGCTGTTGAGAATCTATCCGCCGCTATCATTTCTCGATCGAAAGTCCTAATTACTAAAGGGCAAGAAAGAGTTCTCACTAAAGCTATACAGTGGACTTTGCTATTCATACGATGCCGGTGTATATTCCAATTAAGTTATTCACCCTACCTTCCTACCCTACCGACCCCACATATTTTTCGATTCCGAACAATTCGCCGCGAAAAATAGGCCAAATGTGAAACTATTCACCTTTATGCCATTCGGGACTACGCAGCACAATTGCATTGGGGAACGCATGTGCCATATACAAACTAATATTGGGATCAGCAACTTTCTGAAGAACCACTATGTGACAAGTTGTCAAAAATCCTTTAAGTGATGGTACTTAAGTGATGGTACTTAAGGTCATATTAGGCAATAATTCTAAGGAATTGCTAGTGCCGATACTGATATATGAACTTTTAAAGTACAACTACCAAGGAATTGTACTGTTACTTAACAAGTATGTACAAGGTAATTGTACTTGTACTTGAATTTCAAAGGGGTACATAAGAACATGCATATGAATATAACAATTTGTCAATTTCTTTACTTTCAGCTGATATACACTGATGTTAGATGGATGTTAGTCCTATAAATTTGTTTGGCTAGTTTTGTCGACATCCTGACTGAGGATTGTAGGCTACGTACATAAGGCAAAACCTCGACTCTATGACCCAATTACATCTCTGTAAACAAAGACACACATTTATTTGACATTCTATGGAAAATCTTTTGAGAAAAACTCATTGGTAACCTCTCTACTTGAGGTAAGGTATTCAAAAACAAAGTATTTTTCCCGTACCTCTTATGGTGAATAATAATTTTTGTATGTACATTTCTTTTTGAAAAATAAAATACTTCCCAGTGTATAAGATTTGTATACATTTGTGTACATATCTCCACTCTTATCCAGATTATGATTTATACGAGAGCAACGACTGACCATTGAATGTTATTAGCATTACCCCAGCATTAATACAAATCCAAGGATAACGCCAACATGACAGTTGGTCAGCTTAAACATCCCCGAACGTCTAGACATGTAATTTTCTTCGAGAGAACATGTGACATGCACTTCGTTAAGAAGGTCTGGGTCCTTAAAATGACAAATTGGCCCAAGCAGCAAATCACCTTACAGACCCTATTAATAACACAATTGCTGTTCATCACATCAAAATGGGGTTTTTTCTTTCAAATTATTGTACTTTTTCTGCAACACAAAATACCGAATAGAATGTTTAGCCTGTCTGTGTCCATCCAGGGGTATCTGTCGTGCTTATTTCACTCGGCATGTGATAAATCCACAGTCATCCTCTATTATACTCAACCTGTACCCTTGGAAATACCTTAGCGACCAACGAATGAAATATATACATACACTCATACGCATACCAAAAAAAAAAAAGGATGCCTTCGACCTTACAGATGGATTTCAAATGTTGCGATACCCCATAGAATAAGAAATGAAGCACACAAACCCACACATATACCTACACAAGTCCATGTCATCATTAGAAATTCAATGGATTCGGTACATTTTCTTTTCATTTCTATGGCTTTGACGATACACCTTAAGGATTCTGCCTTGGCCCTAGAAACAGAACTACTAGTTACATGAAGCAATTGCATGAGTTCGATTTTTCACTAACTGCGTATGTAGCAGAATTTTTTTTTCCAAAGAAACACAACTTCCTCTTAAGAAGACGTTCGTTCATTTGATCGAAGGAAACTTGTTTTTTTTTTCTTTATTTTCTGAGCGCATTTTCACAGAAACGAAAAAAAAAGAATAACATTCCTTTCAATGTGAATAGTTAACGATTCTGTTCCTGAAATTCGTTACATAAGGACGAAGAACTTCCCATTCACCACCATCGCTCTACTTACGTTGGATTAAACGATATCCATTTCTTGACGGGTTTAAATGCATCGGATGGCGGCCATGTGTGTGCTGGCACTTTGGGTCATTGCAGTTGTGTTAAGAATAAATTCAAGAGAATTTTATTTCCAGAAATGGCTTGCAGATGATATGGGGAAGTGGAACTGTGCTTGTAAGTTTTAAAGGCGAATTTGCTGATTCGCGGGAAAAATTCTCCCAATGTTGCATAAATGTTTTCTTTTTCAAATTAAATGGAATTTCTCTGCGGCCTGGCTGGCGTTTGTAACGTTTCTAGAAATCCAAAAACGAATTGTCGAAGATCCCTAAGAGAGTACTTAACTTTGTGGTCATAGGAAATATGTACGCTGCACTGAACTGTTAACAACTTTATGTCGACACATCAACAACTATTCGAATTTCCAATCCGTCTTAAGTAGCTCTCCTCCAGGTATTAGAAATACCATCTTCTTCTAAGTACATGTGCGAGGAGGATAAGAAAAAAAAACAGATTCATCAGATTATTCCCCGTATAACAGCACTAAGTGGATTCTAAATCTCCTCCTCTCCAGGAAGAGGAGAGAAAAAAAGCACCGAACAAATCCTGTTTGCCACGTTTACTTTTATCTTTATTTCTATGAAATAATCTTCACACCCCCATTATCGAGCAAATCAAAGATTCATTTCGCAGGAAATGCGGACATTTTATTAGATTTTTACAATCCAGTTGTGTCATTTATATATTTTTTTTTTTTTCTTTTTTCTTTTTGAGGGTTGAGGGTTTTTATCGACCCTCTTTTTTCGCCTGTCTCTCATGTCATCTTTATGACTTTAAACTTTGGCCTGACAGAGAGAAAAAGTTTTTTTTTTTGGTGCGCTGCCGCTTTTGTGGCCTATATATCAACAGTAATCCTAATTGAGCTTTTAAGGATTAACAAGCAAATATCTATGGTTTTGTAATGGTAATGGATGAGCAATGACAGCCGAAAAACAGCCATAAAGACAATGGGGCTAAAAAAATAATTTCACAGGATTTGGTTGGAGTGAATTTATGGAGAAAATAAAAGTGGATTCTGGATATAGACTTCGCACATGGGTTGTGGGAATGCGGTTTTTAGCGGTCTGTCAAATCCTCTCAATGCAGCGCATGAATTTCTCGAGGATGTGGAATTTATACCGGATTTACACATACACACATATGTATGTAAACGCAACTAACTTTTGAGATATAGAAAGATTGGAACAACAAGAATGTGTTGATCGTATTCAGAGCGTATTAGCCCTTACTGTCGACGGAAAATACTGATATATCCTGTCGCAGGATGAGTGTACAATAGCTCGTTTAATTGACCCATAGATTTGGAATGCGAAGTACGATGGAATTTAGGGATTTATGATGGATATTCTGATAGTCGTGGTACAAATGAGCAATTGCTAAAATGTATGTACAGCGGGAGTCGATTATAACGACAGTGAAGAGACTGATAAAATGAGGTTGTTGTTACGGACAGTTGTTATGCACAACGAAGTTATAATCTACGAGAAAATAGCTTAAAATATACTAGAACCAACCAAAGGAAAGAAAAATGGACGATATTGACAACTGGTCGTAATACGCGAGGTCGTTAGAAGCGACTTCCACTGTATATTACAAGATTAGTGAGTGAAAATTATGAAGGCTTTTTGGAAAATGTAATGTACCTACAAAAGAAAATATGAAAGTTACAAATTAAATATCCATAAAATAAAAGCAATAAAATGTATGTACATACATACACACATACATATGTACATTTGTACTTTAGCTAAGACTTCGGACTTCGTTGCTGTATTTTGAAATTTCTTGGTCTTGATTTTATAAACAAAAATGCCTACATGTTCGTTTAAGTAAATAATTTCGAGTTTTCTATTTGTGACGGCAACAGATTTTCATATTTCAAGAGCTTAGCACTGAATTCCTCTAGAAAATAGTAAAGAGAACACAATTTAAACAACACTTCTGTTAAATAAGAAAATAGTTTCAACATATTCTCTTCAAATTAAAAGTTGCCTCAATAGCATCCCTGGTGTGGATGCCAAATATATCCCGTTTCTAATAGGAGGTGTTTAGATCTGCTATATAGATAAAAATGGATGCAGCAAAAAGCAGACTTTTGCAAAGAAAGATAATACTTGCTACAATTTCTGAGCGCCTGGTGCTTCAGCTGGAAATTAGACGTTAATTTGAGACAATTTGGAAGGCTTGGTGAACGCAAACATGGTTTGGCTGCAGATTTAAGTGCTTGCAGCTATGTCTGTGTTTATAAAATATTTCACGAACATTTTATCATACCAAATTTGCTTTCACCAGCATTCCCGGCATATGACTTTTTTAGTACAAAAAGGAAGTTGTCAAGGTCAGGAATATCTCATGTAAGGTTAATTTTGCTTTCGATTTTTCAATCATTTGTTGTTACAGGGGATGTACATATGTGCATGTATACATACTCTTAGTTTCAGATCATTAATTTAGGTGAAATGTGAGTGACAATAATATACAAGTGATTGATCATACACATCTTAGCTTACCGAACTTATCCTTTTATCAGGTAGCAAGGAAACTGAGAATTATGTAGAATAACACGCACAAAAAAGTAGTAAATGTTTTTAACACTTAAAAACGATTTCTTTTTAAAATTACCTCAATAGCAACCCTGGTTTGATCGTTTTGCCACGCGAAATATGACAAAAAAAAAGTCCCGGTTTATAAAGGAGGGGCTTAGCTTCTAGTTAAGAAGGAATTGTGAAAATATGCTTTCTACTGAGCTCGGATGATGCTTGCTAGGTTTCCTGGGTGACTAGTACATCAGATGGAATTACGCGTAGTGTGTACATATGTGCCGAAATTTTAAGCAAATTTCTTGTGAAGTATGTAGATCGGGAGGTTGCTTATACAAAATAAAATTTCAATTTAAGAAAATAAAATGGTGACAGATTGTAAAAGTGAGAAGAAGTGGTTAGACAACTTGGGACTTTGTTCTGAGTTCGGGCGACGCTTGCTAAGTTTCCTGTGTGACTAGTACAACAGAAGAAATTACACGGACTGTGGGAACGAAATTTTACGCAAATTGCCATAAGTTAGGAAGCCATGAAGAACATCAGTTATTTTGCTATTGTTGAGAGGTGTTGTAGTATATCAAGAGTGATGCTTCTCTTACTTCGACCACATGCTCCGTTTCTAAAATGATTGGTAAGATAGTTCCGGAAAAAATACAAAAACAAATTCTTTATAAATTTTCGAATAAATTCTATTTTATTGTTTCTTATTTCTTTTATTTTCATTCCTGTGTATAAAAAATATATGGTATATCCTTTTATAGTTACAGTTTATCACGTAGAGACCATCGAACCATCGAACTGTGGCTTATTGTGTGAACTGATAAACAATATGATCTTAAAGCTGCTTAATTTGGCAAAGGGATCATTTCTGGAATAGTGTAAATTGTTCGTTTAATAAAATTAATATAAAATAAATAGAAATTGTTCAGGACTGATTTGAAATGGGTTTGAAGTTAGGAAAATATAACCCAAAACAAGGGCATATCAGAATCAGAAGGAAAAGGGGTGCCTCTTACGAAAGATTGGTACAAGATTACTTCGAAAAAAGACGGGAAATATCTAGGTGCACTCTTAAGACAACCACCATTACCTTTGAGCATTTGCCTTTTGATACTAATATGTTGCTGGACCATCCAACAAGGAGTAGAAGCGAATCATTTACGAGAAGGAACTCAACATTGTCTTTGCATGTTAACATAAATATCCTCTTAGGCCAGAGATTCCTGAAAAAGATTCTGAAGAGCGTCAAGTCACAAGATTCCGAAAAAAAAGTCAGTTTGCTACCATAACAATTCACAGAATTTCTTTAGTAGACAGAGACGCCTCAATGCATTACTTTAAGCAGGTGATTAGCGGCCACCAATAGTAATGGGTAGTCGTTACCAATTTAACTTAAATGAAAACAGAACACATGATTGACGACACATGAGTCCCAACTCCATAGATGTGTCCCATCTTAAACGAAAGTCTTTCCAATACCTTATAAGAAGTACTAAGCATAACAAAAAATTCCATTTCAAGTCGCACATCCTCCAGGTAACTCCAAATTATTTTAAAAATTCATTGGAATTCACCAAGAAAATTAAAGATACTATCTTTCAAGAGTCCATTTTGCTTTGGAGATACGAAGACGATGTTCATAGCTTCAAGTATTTTCTATCAACCAATACCAAGTGGTCTTGAAGTAAGGGAGAATAAGACAGGTATAAACATATACCAAACTGTAGGAAGGTAGCTAGTGTAGGCTTACGACCTTATAAGAAATTAATTTGGCATCATAGTGGCCACATCCCGCTCCATAGACACATATTACATATTGTCAACAGCAACCTAGAACTTCGAAGGGATTAGATAGACACTTATACAGCATTAAGCATTAAATCGTGACCCTCGACCAAGAAAAGCTTTTAAAAATGGGAGATATTTTTCTACCACGTACTGCTGGTTATAAAAGTAGAAAAATGATCACATTGAAGTATCTACTCGTCTACATTAGGTCTTGCTTGAAAAGAGATGAAAACTTAATAATTTCGATACTAGACTGGTTCAGGAGGATACTTCTAGAACTCTTCATAGGTAGGAAGGATGAGAAGGAAACTACAAGCTTATATCTTACAAATAAAATACTTTTGTTAGTAGGACTGTCACACAGTTTGGTATGTACAGAAAGCCAAAAAAAAATTTATTGAAAATTGTAGTTGTATCTCCTTTGACAATTCTAAAGTTTCACAACAATCACTGACTAACTGATCCTACTGTCGGTCGATGTACACAAAATCGATTCAATTTTTGTACATATATTTCCCACAGCACTCCGGGTCTTCATTTGCATATTAAATTCTTGAAAGCTCTTAATTTGCCTCAAAACTCGATCCGGTAATTTTCCATCTACACTCTTTCTCAATCTTATCCCATCCACTTGAGTACAAGTGAAGTACGTTTTGTCTTAGAGGAGCTTATCTCTAAGTATCCTTGCTTTGCACAAGCCTCCTGCAGAACATCACCACCAGCATATCTATCTTTTCCAAAGTCTCTTCTTTTTTTTTTTTCTTCTTTTTTGTAACTTTCAACGAAGTGATTAAATCTAATTAACCTAGGATAAGGGATAAAAATTGAAAATTCAAGGGAGACAGAGAACAAGCGAATCCGAAAATAAGAAACTTTCAAAGTCATCCTGTCATTCAGAGATAATCCCATCTTCGTTCGGTTGTCCTTTTTTTTTTTTTGTTGCGGGTGGTTTTATACCACCTACTCTTCCTAATTTCGACTGTCAATTTTTGGGTTTTCTATATTCTTTTCTTTTTTTTTTGTTTGCTGGCAGAATTCAAAAATTCAAACTTGCAACAGATTTTGTTGTTCGAAAAGAAACTGCCCCCAAAAGTGACAAAAAAGTTAAAAAACAAAAAAAAAAAAAAAAAACTTTTCGCAAAGAGTTTCAACCGAAATAAGAGGCGAATAAAGAGTCCTTAAGAAGAATATAAAAACAAGTATTTCAAAGTAGGTGTAGAAGAGATCACTGGAGGGATAATATGCTCAAAACTGTTTAAAAAACAGATCCATCAGAGATTTTTCTTGGAACTGTTCTTTTATAATCCCCTTGGTGGCAGCAGTAGGGATGTACGTTTTTTGTTACTTTCCCTCTTCAAAATTTAGTAAGAATGTTTTTTTTTTTTTCTTTTTCTGTGCGTATGTGTGGGTATAAGAAAGTTAAAGTTCCTAATCTGATGGTAATAAACTGTGAACTTAGTGCGCGTGGGATGAACTTGAGGGCAATTAAAACGAGAAAGGTGAAGAGAACAACGCATTTGCGGAGCTGGTAATTAATAACACATTTTTTGGGTTTTGTCTTGAGGTTTAGCAATGAGTGTAATTAAGTTTTCAACAAATTCACGTGGGACACTATAATGTTAATGAAATTTAGCAAAGGACTACTAGGTTCCACACCTAGTGACATAAAAGAAGAAATGTCATCATTTAATGTAATTTCTTTATCAATGTAAATAAAGTTTTCGAATGTCGAAAATAGAAGTCTAACTTGGAACCAGTCTGGCATAAGCATTCTAACAAAATCACAGTTTAAAATTCTTTTTTCCCACTACACTCAAAACAGTGATTCTAAAACCCCGCTTTTCTACAAAGTTATGGCAAACCTATGCTATGAAACCAGAGTCAGATGTAAACAGCGACCAAACTGGTTGTCCTTCGAAACTAAGCCAATCTACTCGGATAAACCGCACCCGGTAAATCAATGAAGTCAAGGAACTATCTAGATTGGGAATCTCACAGCGGGGGCATTGCAATCTGTACTGCTTTGGATATTCTATTCCCATGTCGTCCCAAAGTTGCATTTTGTCTATCAATTAACACAGCTACACCACTAACAAAAAGTCTCATTTCTCGAACCGATGTATGTATAGGTTCCAACTGCCTGATGGGATGATTCCTTTTGAAATTCAACAGTCCTCGGGTATTTGTATTTCCCTGCCTAAGAGCTATTTTTTAAAGGAGATAGTTCAGATCGTTCGCTATCAAAAAGCTGAAAAAGCTGAAGAACAACAAAGCCGCTGGCTCTGATGGTCTACCAACAGAGCTTTTCAAACATGGTGGTGATGTTTTGGTAGGGTGCATGCACCAAATCATCAACCAAGTATGGGTGGATGAAGCCATGCCCGATGACTGGACTATCAGCTCTATATGCCCCATCTTCAAGAAAGGCGATCCTATTGCACAAACTACCGAGGCATATCCCTGCTAAATGTCGCGTATAAGATCCTATCCAATGTACTGTGTGAACGTCTGAAACCTTTCTGCAACACACTAATCGGCACGTACCAGTGTGGCTTCCGGCCCGGCAGATCGACGATCGACCAAGTTTTCACGCTAAGGCAAATCTTGGAAAAAACCAACGAATTTCAAGTCGAGACTCACCACATCTTCATCGACTTTAAGGCCGCATACGACAGCATTCATCGTCTTGAGCTCTACAAGGCGATGGCCGAATTCGGGATCCCGGCAAAATTGATCCAGCTGTGCCGCGTGACGCTTGAAAACACGCGGTGCAATGTGCAATTTGGGAACAGCTCTTCTGAACTATTCCAAACTTGCACCGGATTTCGGCAAGGAAATGCGCTGTCGTGTGACTTCTTCAATCTAGTGCTGGAACAGATAGTGAGCAGGGCAGGTGTCAACACGGAAGGCACTATCTTCAATAAATCTGTCCAGCTGCTGGGATATCCAGACGACATCGACATCATCGGTCGCTCTCAGCGTGCCGTTACAGAAGCTTTCACGGCAATTGAAGAAGAGGCGAAACGAGTTGGCCTTGAAGTAAATGAGGACAAGACCAAGTACCTGTTGTCAACAAACAAAGAAGCATCGGTCCACCGCCTAGGACAAAACGTCACTGTTGGCAACAGTAACTTTGAGGTAGTTAGGGAGTTTACCTGTTTACCTATATGGAGCCGAGTGCTGGACGATAAGCAGGAAAGCAGAGCACATGTTGGGCACTTTCGAGAGAAAAATTCTTCGTCGAATTTTCGGTCCCATATGCGAGGAGGGCGAATGGAGGAGAAGATACAACCGCGAACTCTACGAGCTGTACCAAGATGTGGATGTAGTTCAAAAAGCCAAAATACATCGACTACATTGGCTCGGCCACATCGAGCGAATGGACAACAATGCTCCAGCAAAGAGGATCTTCGACTCACAGCCCCCAGGTTCGAGACGACAAGGAAGACCGAACCTCCGTTTTAAAGACCAAGCTATCGCGGATGCCAGAGCGCTTGGTCTTGACAACTGGAAGCAGCGTGCCCGGGATCGAAGAGAATGGAAGGCAACCGTGTCTCAGGCAGGGCCTCTTCACGGGTCGGGAGCCCGTGAAGTAAGTAAGTAAGTAGTTCAGATCGTATGGGAAAGTGGAAGTCGCTTCATTCTTCATTTCAAAAATCACAAAAACATTTCAAACAAACTGTCAAAACTATATTCGTCGGTAAGGAAGCGATTATGTATATTTGGGGCGATAGGTCTATGGGATCCAGCTTGTCACAACCATTCGTATTGTGCTTGTTAGATTTTTGCACTAATGGAAGGAGGCTACTGTTTAATGCGCGTCAGAAAGGGAATTTTTTTTTTGAAAAGAAGGTTATACTAGACGCGCAAGAGAGGTGAAAGAAATTGAAGGAAATATGAACCTGAAACTTCTTGCTCCGTAGTCCAACACACTAACCACTTGAGCCACAGCGCCTACAATGTTTGGCACGACAAGTTCGATAGAACACAGGACCTACATAGATTGTCACAGCTACAGATAGCTATGAGAAATTCACGTGAAGCAAATGGGTGCAATGAAACTCAAATCCATCGGGCTTCAGGATGATAGGTTATTCTGATGAATACTCGAAACTGTTCGTGTATGCTGTGAAGCTGATGAAAGATGCTGAAGGGCATAGTAATTCCCCCCTGATTTAATGAGAAAAGCAAACAAATACCGAGTACGGCAGAGTTTTAGGTCGATTTTTATTATTTTTCGGGTACAGGTACATAGATATGTATGTATGCATGTACTTAGCGCTATAAATGAACAACAGAATCTCAAAATGGGAAACAAAACAGAACAACAGTCAACCGCAACATTTAAGACATTCAGATGTTTTAAACAACCACGACCTGCGCTCCTGAATTCAATTATCTTATGTCGAATAAATTGCTGAAAACGCAAATTACCTCCAAAGAAATATTATCTTTTAATTTAAAATTCAAAATCGATTCCAACGAACCCCCGCACGTATACAGATACACAATTTTCTAATCCACCAACATGCAGTCCATGTCCTCCTCCAGTGCACACACACACACACCGAAAAAAAAATACACACCACAAATTCCATACTCAATTCCAATTGACAATCGAAACAATCGAACATCTGTGCCGAGACCAACCTTGTGGGCGGCCAAATGCCATAAATTTATCAATCCATACCGTGGACTGAGTTGGTATATCCTTCTTTACAAGGAATCCTTCTTAACTGCCTTCGATGGCCATAAATCAAAATTTTTGATGCGATCCAAACAAAACAGAAAAAAAACAAAAAACACGAAAAAATGCTTTAATTTTTCCATCACTTCACACCACCACTGTGGACGATAGCGTCTCGTGGGAATCTTTGGTTATTTTCAGTGCCAACACACGCATGAGAACAAAATAAAAAAAAAAAAAAAAAAACAGGAAAAATCCGAAAATCCGTCGCCGTAAGGACATAAGTAAGCAAACCATCAGGAAACTGGTATATCCGTGGTTGGGGGGGCTTATTCTCCGTCGCCATCCTCTGGCAAAACAGATGTACTTCCGTAGTTTGTGGCACTTATTGGCTACCAATGTTGTTTCTGTTGTTGTCCTTACCCAAGGAACGATTATGCCGATACGGTTTAAACCTCGACTGCCTCATCAGCACCCGGCTCAGTGAATTGGTCAGCACACAGGCATTGGGCCAAACAAAAATCGGTTCGCTTTTTTGTTTGAACGGTCCGTTTGGGAAATATTATCCCGTTACGTGCGTATTGTGCGCAAAGTGGAATTTACCATCAGGACTCGTTTAAGTTATATTAATTGCTTTCTGTGCCAGCCAATTCGATAGGCGAATCTCAGGCGGTTGGTTGGTTGGGTAGGCTTTTTGGTTGAATTTTGTCTCCGGGTTGAAGTCGTTTTTATGTTGCGTGCGTATGGGGGCTATATCCTTTGGATTCGTAGATCCCAAACCAATTACAAGAGAATGCTGATTGCGTATCATTTGAATTCATTGATGTTTCCAGTGGACAGAGAAAGAGGTAAATACTCCTACATAACATATGTATATATCTATACTTTATGTATGCGTGCGTGTGTATGTGTGTGGTACTTAAAAGGATTGTTGTTGTCGGTAGAGTAGATTTTTGAGGAAGAATGGAAGGAAAACTCTTATTTAGTATCCATCGATTCCTACTTGAATTGAGTGAGACTTTGTGTGCGATATATCTGCATTAAGGTGATTAAGAGACCCATTTGGGGATTAGCTTTAAGTAGATGTTGCAGTTTGATTAGAATGCTTTTAAAAGGACCGTTTAATTATGACATACAGATGTACTTCAAACGAGTATTCCATTACAAATGCTGACGTCAAAGACCTATGCCATTGGAGTTACTATTGTTCTTAGGTAGAACAATATATCAATACGTAAATATTCTTTTAAATACGTCAGAGGTTTTGTTAGTAGTGGACATCGTATCTATAATCTTTACCCTATACCCTTGGTTGGTTTATTTTCTCATGACATACTAATGAAATGTCTAATCAAAACTGCATAAGTCAATGTCCATCCATTCACATGAATGCTTCGCCAAAAAAAATAAAAAAAGAGAAAATAAGCAACACTAATTGCATCAGGAATCTCGGAACACATATAAGTATAGGTACACTTATCCGCAGCTACTATAGGTGCATAACACTGCATCTATCCACTGCTGTTGCGACCATGCAATTAATAACTGGAAGCATAATGCTCATTTAATGCACCATTAGACCGTGAGATCGCAATAAGACCGTAAAGGAGATAAAACGAGAAATTACTATGTGACTGGGTCTATGTATCCCCTCCGGGATAATTACCAACACTCTTGAATCGTCTGTTATATGGACAATTATATAGACTTAGTTTTTTTTTTCCTCTCCCCCCACCATTTGCGTGATTTATGAAACCACGTGATTAATTATACTGATGACAGAGGTAACACATTTTAAAGATGAAACTATAACAAAAAAAACTGATTGGATACGTTCCACACGTATCCACACAACCTTATGGAACGAGCAAATGGAAAAGTTTTCATTTTTTCAAAAACTAAACAAAATTTCCTTTCTCCTCCATACAAATATTCAACCAGTATTCGAAAGGAAGAGAGATACAAAATTATTATTCCGAAGATGAAATGGCGCCCAGCGATGATGCCAAAGTCGCCTGGATAAACACTGTCAAGTCTTGTTAAGTTTTTATATTTTGAGGAAGGGAATCTTCTTCCATATCATCTTCAATAATGGTTAAGCGTTCCAAAATGTAATACAATACAGTAAATCCTTATAAAGGAATACACCAAAATCCTTAAGCCACACTGACACAAGAACTTAGGAAACTAAACGAGGCAAGGAGGTTAAGAATGAAAGAACAAGGCATCAGTCATTTACATGCATACAGAAGAGGGTGACAAGACAAAAAAAAAAAACTTTAGACGAGAGAAAAAAAAAATTATACGCAGGTACGAACGCTTCGTCCTTTCTGAGGAACGACTTTGACTTCTCTTCTCTGCAAATCTTTTGAATAACTAAACTACGTGTGGCAATGACGTGAACACGTGACAAAAAATTGTAAGTAATCTTCTTATTTGGCGTTTTGCTCTTGCTTCTTATGCTTTCTCCTCGATCATCGTTGTTTCTTCATCATATAACAGGCGTCATAAGATTGAGAAAACACATTTTAAAAAGAAGAAGAGGCGCTTCGGAAACGAGAGAAACAAAGAAAAAAAAAAAGAAAATAACAACCAACGATGTTGATAATATGAGATTTCATTTGCTTTTAAATTTATTTTTATACCCATACGTATTCAAAGGAAACAATTTTTTTTTTCGCCTCTCCTTCTTCTTAAGAAGGCTTTTCCCACTGCCGACGGATGACGACTCCTTTGGTGGAGGAGGAAAACATATTTAACAAAATTTATAGAAGACAATCTCGGATGTGGCATACAGAGGCGCCAGGAGTGGAGTGTATCGGTAGCAGATGTAGTTAAGTGTGTCTTTTTTTGTTAAAATATATTTGCCTCCTTTTTTTTTTAAAGTTGAAAATTGTTTGTCATATGCTTGTGTTGACATGGGAGAGGCGATATGATAGTCTGAAACACGGGACAAACGGGTTGTGAGGGGAGAATAAATTGGCTATTAGTTGAATATGTTGACTTTATAGGGTGATGTGTATATTCCTTGCAAGATGTATGTACATACGTACATATATGAAAGTTTTAAAGCTATTAAATGCGGATTTTTTTTCGTTTTTATGAGATTTTTGAATAATTACCGGGACATGTGTTACAGGTATGATTATTGTTATGGGAAGGTATTTAAAAAAAATTGGTCCTTTGAGCCGGATTGCTCGTGAAATAAAGTCATAAAGAAACGGAATTGACTACTTTTGGAATTAATTAAGGAGTTTTTAGACTTAAGCATAGCATGCAACAAATTTGGTATTTTTGTGTGGAACGAAAAACGTAATGAAATGGATGGCTCTACATATGTACATATGTACAGAGCTGTTCAAAATAATAGGGAATTTCACTGCCAATCGCTATTTTCCTTTGCCCTTTTTTGATCTTCTTTCCGAACAGTTATTAGTATCGTTATTTACACAGTTGCATTATCTTTCCTTTGACAGTATTTTAGTCAATTAATCATTTGTGCAGTTGATGCTGCGGTGCAAAATATACAACAAGTGTTTTCTAGGCTGTTCAAAATAATAGGGAATTTCGGTTGTTTGTTGATATTTTTATTAAAAAGCAGTGAAAATGTAATTATTTCTTACTCTGTACGAGAAAACTGTACGTAATTTTTACAAATGTTTTTGTGAATTTTTTAAAAGATGGGACGTAATAGGCATTGGTCAGATAAAGAAGGTTGCGTAATAAAAAAAACTCCGAGACGAAGGAAAGACTTAAAAATGTATTGCAAACGCATTGGAAAGGTTGATGGAACTTCGTTTTCAATGCACTTTCAAAAATTCCAACACAAAAAACAAGAGGTAGGCCGAGAAAAACGACTCCCACTGAGGACTCTCATATTGTGCTACTAGCCAAAAACCCCTTCTTGCCAATTGCCGCTGACCTTGGTAGCATAGTGAGTGCCCCAACTGTTCGAAGAAGGCTCCTGCCTGGAAGAATCGCTCGTGAAACTTTCACTGCTAAGCAGAAGAAACATACGAGCCAGAAAGGATTTTGCATCGACTTTTAGAAACCACTTCAAAGTGATGTTTCGTAACATTCTCTGGAGTGATGAAACCAAAATAAATTCATTTGGTTCTGACAGTGGGAGAAATGTTCGGCGGTATTAGGGAAATTATTTCCACTTCCGGTTTACAAAAAAAAAACCGTAAAACATGGAGGGGGGATGGGTGGTCATGGTGTAGGGCTGTTTTCTTGGTTTAGTGTTGGGCCCATTATCCAAATAAAAGACATCATGAACAAGGAGATTTATCGTGATATCTTAAAAGATGTGATGTCACCGTATGCTGAGGAGAATATGCAGTTAAGATGGCACTTCCAAAATGAGAATGATTCCAAGCACTCATCAAAATTGGTGAGTGTTTAGTTGAGCAATCATCAAGTTTTGGTGTTACCATGGCCATCTCAGTCCCCCGATCTCAATCCCATTGAGAATTTATGGGTGGAACTGAAGAATTTGGCAACACAGACATTGCTGTCAGCTATGGCTGCAATTGAGAGTCATTTGAGAAAAACGAATATTTACTTTGAATTTCCCCATTATTTTGAACAGCATAATTTGCAGTAATTTCAGTAACATAATGAAAAAATTAAAAAACAATAAAAGAAATAAAAAATTAATTATTATTATTATTAATTATTAATTAATTAACGTATACTGATATTTTGCAATTAGGTTTCAAATATTTACTACAATTCGTTACGTTTTCCCTATTATTTTGAACAGCTCTGTATATGGCCCGTGGCACGTATTACCAAACTTGCATGCTTGCAACTGTTAGACAATACGAGTGATACAGCTTCTACACTAGAAAATCTAGTCAATCTTGTAACAGAAAAAAGTAGCAGCGGCTGTAAAGTGACATTGTTCACTGAAAAATGGAGTCTGCTACAGAAGCAGGACTATGCTCACATTCAGTGATTGTAGGTCTACCATCAAACTCAGCGTGGTAAAGCGTACTTCCCAGGCTATTTAAGAATCCAAAGTAAGTTATATTATACAAAAGGGTATAGTGATTTTTGTTCTTGGTAAGATTGATACTTTGAAGAGCACTAAGACCTACAACGCTTTTGGACCGAAGGGTTTCCGTACTCCACCCTTACCAACTGAAAACTAAGTGAAGAGCACTACAGCTGTGTATTTGTTATTATGCAGAAGTAATTCCAATAAGCAAGGTTTTCAGGGTGTTTTTGTCTTAATCATGTCAACATCGACTGTGGAAAACTAACAGTATTGTGTACCATAGCAGAGAACGTTGTGATAAACGAAAACCTCACGATGGGATTTAACTGCCATTTTTAATTCTGGAACAAATTATAAGTGACAGGCTGGGAACAGTGCTGGAGGATCCAGATTGATTCAATATAGTTTCCGTATACTATTGACAAACATAATTAAACAATACATTGTGCCTAGAAGCTCTTATCGCTCCGGATATGAAAAATGACTTCAATACAAAAAACTGGACGTTAATGCTAAAAACACTGAAATACAGAGGAAGGAATAGAGGTGCGTATTGCGGGTGACGTTCTCGAACGAGTTGCTAGGTCCACTACTTTCAAAGAAAGAACACTATAGTAGCAACGCTATTGGATTCGTACGGATCTGTCGCACATAAGGCTGCAAAAGTATCCCACAGTCATTCGTTGTCCCATAGTCGGACGTTGCCAAAAACTTGCATTGGTAACATGTATAACATTGGAGAACCAACGTTTTGAAGAAACTCCCTTCTGAAAAGAGTTGGAGCATTAGTGGTCGTCTACGGTATAGAAAGCGTATACAAGGAAGACAGTTTGGTTTATACATCATGGATTGTCATTTTAGCATATGATGTCCAAAGTACATAGCCAATTACCACCAAGAACAGTAGCGAGCAGTATAATCAAATGACAACAACAATGGGAATCGACTGCCAAAGACAGATAGCCTCACAATACAATTCTCAGTTCACGGATTCTACTATCTGCTTTGGTTACAACTGCACACATACATACATCTGATGAATCGGTTTCTTTTTCCTTCTGAATACCCTATCTCTATGCCAAGAACACAATGATTAATTCAAGACATCAAACGATCCTCAGAAAAGCCATCCGTACGTCTAGTACATTTTTCTTCCACCTTACGAGTACAATAATTCTTTCCTGAGCTGAAAAAAGTGTAAATTAATGAAATTCCGACTGTCACAGCTCTATCTGACTCCCCATTGTGGACTCAATGAAAAATTCCGACGACTTGCATTCAGAGGGGACCTCTCTACGATTAGTGCCAAAGTAAAAGAATATTTTTTCTACGTCCAACCCTCAAGCACACCGCTGCTGGCGGTGTAAGCCCGGATATTCGACATGGTATCGTTTGATATTATCATTCCGTAGATGTGGATGGTATAACGAGGAGAACTTTGCAAAATTTTATTTTCTATTCTACTTTTTAATCATTCCTTCCGGTAGTAGCTAGGATACGTTGTTTTAGGCGAGTACCTAGATACCTCTTAGGGTTCACATACCTACCCTTATTGAATTTCATCATCTCCGGTGAGAAAGAGTCGGTGAATGAGTTTCAATATCATGCACATATGTGAACCTTTATTATTTTTAACTTTGAAGGACTTTGAGAAGGAATAATCAAAAATCATTATTGAAGGATTCGATTCCTTGTAAATTGAGAACGGTTCTTCATCAATTTTAAGAACGGGGGCATATCCACAAGGGAAGAACACAAAAAAATAGAAAATAATGATTTGATTATATTTGAGAGAAGTTTTTCTTCATCTTTCTTTTTTTTTTTGTCTTTTCCTGTACTGGTTTTTCGAAAGGGCGGAAGATTAAAGTGGTAATACATAATACATATATTGTGAGGGATGTAGGCATTTTAACTTAAAAAAAAAAAAAAAAGAATCAATTTTGAATCTCCCTGTGGACGATGTGTATGTCAAGAGGACGATGCGTACGTGTAGGTCGTTTAATATCCAGTTTTCTTAAATTTATATTACCTCCTCCTTAGATGTGAAATACATTTTTTTGTGTTCGTTTTCTTACGAAAGAAAAGGAAATTATTTTTCAATTTCAAAAGATA
Source organism: Xylota segnis (assembly GCA_963583995.1). Classification (NCBI taxonomy): domain Eukaryota; kingdom Metazoa; phylum Arthropoda; class Insecta; order Diptera; family Syrphidae; genus Xylota; species Xylota segnis. The sequence goes on along the minus strand of OY757237.1, from coordinate 69,560,862 downwards.
ATCTAATCAGGTTGTTTCTCTTGTTTTTCCGGAGGTTAACAATGTTTAGATGGAAAATGGTCTAGTAGCCTAATTTGATTTGTTTTTTATTTGTTTTATTTTTTTTTTTTTTTATTTTTTTTTTCCCCTCCTAAGTAGCGGTTGATAGACTTAATTTTCATGAGTACACACAAAGAGAGAATTTGTGAAATGAAATGGAATAAAGGAAGTTAGGTTAATAAAGGCCGTTGGAGACCATTAATGCTTAGAATTTGAATTTAAAACAAAGAAGGTACTCGTATCGAAAAACATCTTATACCGTAATTGGTCCTTCGAACCGTATCAACAGAAGTGCCAGACATGACCTTAACTTTGAAATTAAAATGCTGAATCTAAATGGCAGGCTCAATCGAAAGTAATGACAGTGCTAGTAGATTTTATCGGGATGATATCTGAAAGAAAATCATAAAAGTCTGTAGGACTGACTGTAAACGAATATAGAACAAAATATGTGCTATCTACGAGGTCTAAGAGACAACACCGACGTCTTAGCCAGAAGGATGGAATTCGATCTCACCACCAATCGCTGACCCTACCGTGAAAAACCAAGGAGACCCTGTGTAAATTCCTTATAATCCCCATACTACATCGTGCAGAAGTATTAACTTGGTCCACAGCGGAGTATAGCACACTCGGAATGTTTGAGAGAAAAGTTTTACGTTTGATTTGTGATCATACCTGCGTTGATGGATCATGTTAGAGAGAACTTAACTACCAACTGTATAAGCTCTGCAGCGACCAACTCAGCGTAGCTAAGTAGAGGTAGTTGACCACCTTTCAGAATCAACGCATAGTAACAAAATAAATATTTCTTGCAAGACATACCCCCCCAAAACACATAAAATAAACATCGATGGCATTTCTAAATCATAATCAAATTACTTGTCACTATCAGGAATCTACGAATGACAATATCCACACACGAGTTAACATCCGACATCAATTGTTAATACGACTATATCCTCCCTCCATCCGACTTCGGCATTCATATATTGAAACATTCCATTTCAATGGATATAATACTACATACACCACATATCCTGTCACGCTATTTTCCAGCAAACAAAAGAGTGTCGTCATTCGTCGAATTCCTAAACATTCCGCATTGTCAAATTGCCACTTGATATGGCTGCCCGTCCCATCAAAACACTCAACACTCCACTAAGCCGCTTAAAACTGGGGCCAAACCATACGAGTATACCACCACTCCTACCACCCCGACTATAATAGATACAAAATGCTGCATTTGCGGTACGTTTCTGTGACACTTTTCACACTTAACCTGCTGACCAACAACATTGCCTCCCTCTGTCTAGTTCAAAAAACATCTACGTCATTCGGAAAATCTAATCTGATATGCATGGGACATTTATTGAAAATGTAAACGCGTTAGAGTGTTTTCGTCGGTTTTTTTTTTTTTGTTTTTGTTTAGTATTTATGTTCATCGCTATTAAATAAGTTTAACATGTGTATGTGCGCATACGCTATGTATCCTTGTACCTAATGTGTTACAGGATAACTACTAAACGAAATGAACTACATAGTATGGGAGGCAGACTAATGAATAGTAATCAGGTTGTTGGTTCAAAGGTTGGCGGTCGGTGGCGAATATATGAAGCGTATGTAATTCCATTACACAATTGCGGACATTTTCGGTGGGGGGGTTCTGTGTTCCTGGTTCTCCTTGCGCTGCCATGATGGAATCAAATAATTTATAATAGATTTTGTCTGACCGACAAGCGGTTGATTTAATTCCACTAAAGCATTCATCATCATGTGACTTTGTAATGGGACTTTATTGTGGTGGCACGCATAAAAGGTGTCACTTCGCGCGCTTTATGCGTCAAAGTGAATGAATTTATATGGCGGTTTGTTTGGAATTAGATTTGCCGATGAACCTGCACGTTATCCTTAATCCTTCACAGCTTGTGACATATCTGCATGATGAGGAAAAAAAAAACACAACCATCTGTCATTGGTTTTCAACGAGGTCAGGAATGACTATTACAAGAGACCTTGGGGTTTGGAATACACGTAGGAATGCACAGGTAGGAAGTAGTGCTTTCCATTCTTACTTGACTCACCAACGAAGGATGGATGCATGTACCTATTTATGGTATATCTGCTGAAAACTAGAATTGTACTCAATTATTGCTATCGGGACTGGTGCGGAATGCTGGTGGTATCTTCTTGGTTGGTTGAGGCACATCACGATCATTCTACTATAAATAGACTCATGGGCATCAGTACCCAGTATTCGATTCTCGCGTATCAACTACAGGAATTGCTGTCATTCTATACTGAAATTCCGTTTATGACCAACAGACACAGAAGTACTACCCGGCGTCCCGTAAAACTTTGACAACTTTGTCAGATCCCAAGAATTTTGGCTTTTAGCAACATCACAACGAAGAAATGTACAGCCATATATCTATTTTGAAAAACCTTTCTCCAGCATTTTTCCAAATTGAGAAGAATGGGAATCCACGAAACCAACAAAGACATACATATGCGTATCTATATAGACAGACCAAAGATGGGTATAGCATCGGGCTTCCAAAAAATCTGACAAGAAAAATCCTGACAGTGAACAAAGGTAACCAGGATGATATCAATGATGCCACCAACACGGGAAGTCAGCATAATCATTGACATTCAGACAGCCAACAAGAAAATCCAACCTACTCCGACGCTATCACAAATAACTTAAGGTTCTTGGCTCCTTCATCACAAGGATGTAACCGGGAATGAAATAATTGATGAACTAGTAAGAACAGTCAAGCTTCTAAACTGAGTAGGCGATTCAACGTAAGATCCTAATTAGAGCCAACAAAGGTGGAAAGGTGGTATTTACCCCCTGTGAAATATCAAGGAAGGTATTGTAAGGAAAGTCTTTAAAGCCTGCACTGACAAACTTCTCCAGGAAATATTGGTAGGTGCAGTTATTGACCATAGTTTTCGAAAGATCCACACAAAGCAACTTAAACTCAACGATGACAACTAGTACAGAGGATGTGGTGACGAAGAGGTTCACGAAGATTTCTTGTCACTGCTCTAGCCCTAGAACAGAAAACTAGGAAAACAATACTTCCAGGACCTACCAGACCTATCTAACGTCTCCGTTTACATTCGTTTCAGATTTTCGACGACATCACATTGGTTTTCACCAACGAACACGAAGGAAGTAACTGGGAAAAAACCCAGTATTTGGCCTTACAAATGTTAATATCTTCATAGTTTCCTCTTGAAATGCCCAAGATAGTACACAACGTTTCATCGTCCTTTTGGTTCGGATTTGTCTAAATATAGGTAAGCATCCATCCATCAAAAACAAAACCTGTGCAGTTCAACATGTTTATAACGAGACCCAGTTTCCTCAACAGAAGACCACATAAAAAAAGAGACCCAGAGGTGTGCTCCTTACTGGAGCTCAAAGGACCTATTTCATTTTTATTCGATTCCAAATGTGCAGATGGGATTTCGAATGTATTGCTATGCACGGTCTTAGGTAAAAGTGCTTGGGTCAACAAGCCATGGTGCACAACATAATCACAATTTCTGTTTTCTATTTCTTAGGTTAAAAAAAAAAATGGTTCACATCGTATCTCCCTCTACCAACATTTGACTTTCCCCAAAAATACCCATTAAACATAATAAACCACTTGAAAGTGGTGCTTTCCTCCCTACCTACACATCGCCGAGTCCTTTACAAGCTTGCATATAGCGCCAAACAGTTTATTATATCAATTTAAAGTCAGTCTGTCTGACGGTAACAATTTTTCTCGTCCTTCATCGCATTTTTTGTGGTTTCCAGCTCGTTTTTTTTTTTTTTTATTTTTTATTTTGACAAAATGATTAATGTTGCTCTTTTATTTTTGATTGCGCTGTTGTTCTTGTACCCTATGGTGTTGTTATTGTTGCATTTTTGCTTTTCTTTTTGCGCTCTAGCTCTTAAGTAACTCTTCGCCGGAAAATGTTAAACACGAGATTTCACAGGAGATTCTAAAGTAAAATGCCTTAAGTGCCATGTTCCATGCACACAAGACTTTTTACTCGCGCCGACCATTAAGTCCTTTCGCCGAAAAAAAACCGAAAAAAAAAACTTCATGAAACCAAAAGGCGGAGTAAAACACAAACAATTTATATTGCCATTGTAGCGTTATATTATTATCCTTACACTTTATCTAGATGTGACATAGCTGTGGTACGAGGGGATTCACAATTCAGGATACAGGATTCGCTCGGAATTGCTTTATGGGCAAATGGTAACTTTCTGACTGAATCTCTGTGAATCTGTGTATGTGTGTGTAGCTGCTTTTTCTTTCTGTTTTCTGTGTTTTTTTTTTTATTTGTATGTCCTTTTTGTGTCTATTCCAAGTGTGTGCACACTTTCTACGCCTTAAGGCAAGGTGATAAATGAAGTGACTAAATCGTTTCTTCCTCGTCGTGTCGTCGTCATCTACTACCGGTCACAAGGAATGAGAATAACAGCACTGTGTTGTTATTCTATGAGAGAGCATGTCCTTAAGGTGTGTGCCCTTCTATACAGGCGTTGCATAGAAAAGACAAGAAGAAACACCAAGAGTGGTTCGTAGGTTTACCCAAATCTGGACAGAGGAGTGAAGTGATTTATTCCTTGAAGCATCTGCTTCTTGGTTCTGTTTGCATTCTTTTCGTCGTCCTTTTGTCACATTTGCTCCTTGCAGAAATCATAGAAAAAATGGGTCTAGGTGTCAATTTTTTTTTTCTTCTTACCGTTATCTTATGGTTTAGGCTTATGTTGTTGTGTGCTGATTTTTCGTCTACCATTCCTCAGAAACGTATCATCTATGAAATTGGGAGGAATTTAATCAAATTCCTTGATATGCGGGGTAGGATCCCTCTCTCATTTTTTTTTCCTTTATTATTTAAATCACCTGGAGTCAGGATAAATGCTCTGTGGGGATGTTTTATGTGCAAACAAAAATTAATTTATTAATATACACACCGGGTGGTGGTGTGTGGGTTGGTATCCTGATCTTCTCTGGTGTCTAGGATTGTTTATTTGTGGTTGGCATGGAGGGTGGCGTTTTTCTTTTTTTGCTTTTGTTGAGGTTGAAAAAAAAACTGTGCTGACTTTGGATAAGTTCAAAGAAAGCTTGGAGATATCTTACTAATCTCTTTCTAAATTATTCATTAAATTAAAAATGGTAATTGGATGCAAGGCCCCTGAGAACTGTTTGGGATATCGGTCGTTTTTGAAGGTCTTATTCAATCCAAAGCAGCGATTTGGATATTATCATTAAAAAAGAGACAAACTTGAGGCATTTTAACGTCATTGGGTAGGCGCCTGCAAAGCCTGTATCTACTTGTGATTTTTCGAAACGTCAAGGTCCACCTGTACCAAGTATTTAGAAGGAAAAGCATTAGCTTTAAGGTAGTGGTACAAATTTGTCGTCAGTATCAATAGTTTTTCTAAGATGGATAGAACAAGTGCAATACAATCTTTGATATTAAATATCAGTATTGGGATCGAACAGATTACACACAGGCAAGAGTTCATTAAAACAAGAAAAAAGTACGGATCATCTTTCCCACGGCACCGTATTCTAAGGAGCAAATCAAGAGGTCACTTCAGTTACCAATCGCCTTCCGGAAGCCCTTTGAAATATTAGATAAAAAGCAAGTTTAAAATAAAAATGACTCTGATTAATGTTCGAAATGCATATCAAGGATATTCCCCATTCAAGTCATCCTGATCCATTTTCCTGTACACGAAAAGTGAGGATAGTACAGCCAGGATAATGGATTAAGAAGAAAACTTATACTACTGCGAGCACAACTACAACAGCGATGGGTAATGGTTTATGAATAAATAACTCGATGTAAACATCAAAGGACGACGTTGAAGAAGAAACCAGCACCAGCGAAGTACGTACTGTGTTTCTGTGTGTGTACGTGCTTGTAAGTGTTTGCCTAAAAGGAAGTTTAAATTTCAGCAAATTCCTAGCGCGCCAGAGTGTTATTTCAAAATTGAGAAAAAGATATCGGAAATTGTTGCTTTTTGTTCATCAAAAATGAATGCAAACGCATATCATGCAATATTCACAGTTCATTTCAAGTCGTACAAACATACATATGCACAAACAACTGAACATCTCACATACATTTTTGGATGCATACATACGTACATATGTACATATGTGGAACGAATGCCAGACACTTCGATATAACAAAGATTTAGCCTTGTGCGGGTGACATTTTCTGTTTAGTCGGTTATTTAAGTCACCCCTGCTGGTGATGTTGTTCTAATCTCATGAGACATATTTTCTGGTTGCATATTTTATAACAAATTTCATCGCTACTTAAATACATTATCTGAATGTGTGTTTGAAGGCAGGCACATGGGGATTTGTTGTAGGATTTAACACATTTTCCACCACCACCAGTCTGTATGTCTCTGGCTCTTGCATTTGCCTCGTGAGAGGAAGTTACTTCGTGGTAGGAAGCACTCTCATACTGGGGATGTGTAATTAAAAGTTTTACTTTTGAAAATCCGTAATAGATTTTAATAATTACTTTGGAGATATGAGACAGCAGTATGGGGTTGGTCGTGATTTAATGTGCTTATGGTGGGGAAAACGTTTCGTAAGTGATATGCCACACCGGGGGCGTAATGAAATAAAACTACTCTTCAGGTATCCGGTGGTATCGGTAGTGAAAACTGGCATCGATAACGAATCGAGACAAATGTCAATACAGAATAAGTGTACAAAATTATTGCAGGAAAGGAAGATCGGTATCCCTTTACATCTGCTAATTGATTGTTTAAACGAACGAAGCTATTTCTACAGCACTAAGGTACTTAATTTAAAATCCTCTATGGAGTACATTGCCAATGGTTTGCAACAGAACTAGATAAATGAAAAAAAAAAAAAAACTACATGTAGATCTGACTACCACGCCATCTGGGGAAGCAGAAGACTGGTCTCATTATAGGTCGTTACCCCAACGTTGTAGGAAAGTTGTGACATCAACAATAGAAGTGAAATACTTTTTGATTTTATTCTACATAAGTGCAAACGTTATGCCAGAAATACCAGAAATAAGCAAGAACTGCTGAACACAACCCTTACGTCCGAAAATTTCGTTCAAATGGGTTAGGAACTAAAAGGTTTGAAGCGAACTAATTTTAGAATCATAGGAATCTCCAATTTTCTTTATATGTAGATTCTATTAGTCTGTCAGTTTTCAAAATTACCGTAAGACTGAATACAATCTAAGCTGACCGCATAGTTGACAAACTAGCCTCAGCTCTCAAGATAATGCATTCTTCATGCCCTATAATTCTCCACATTGGAGGAGTACTTCTTTAGAAAACTAAAAAAAAAAGTAAAGACGCGCTAGACTGTCAGTATTAAGGAAAACTAAGCGTAATTCTCGAATACTCTCCTATAATAAAATAGAAGAAATCCTTTTGGCATACTTGTATCTTCAAATACAATAACAACCAGCTACCTTAATAAATCTGATGGGTCTTGGACGCCTTCCAGTAAAGATTCCCAAAGTTTACTGGTAGTCCAAAGTTTTTATCAACATGGTTTTCAACACATTATCTGGACGAATAATCGACTCGCCAAACTTGATTACATAGATCAAACCATATACATATGTTAGTCCGTGGGACCAGAAGGCACCTGCCGCATTGCAGAAGTCATCGGTTGTAATCTTGCGCGTGATTGATATAATCCTGAAACGTATCCTGGTATATTTCCCAATGATAAGATATGGAAAGATTTTAGACCCCAACAGTATATCATCATTCCTCTCAGCGATAAAATTGCAACAGTCGGACAAAGGCACCTTAGATATACCTAATCCTACTTGCAAACTCAAATTTAAACAAGATCGAAAGTACAAGCCCTAACTGCACAAATGGACAAACATGTCCCTCGACAATACGACGGCACCTAATAGGGAAGCATGTTAGAAAGCTGGACCTTTGAGGGAATGACTTTATTGGAAGTTGCTCGGATAAAGAAGAGGAATAAACTATTTCTCATCTTCTTTGTTTTATAAAATTGGAATATTAACATTATGAGTGAAACAGGTTAATAATATTACCTACTTTCAATCAGTTAAAAAAAGGACTATGCTTTAGTGAACTTCGTCAACCAAGGCAGTAACATCCAATTTCTTTAGTTTCACTCGCTTTAGTTTCATTCTCAAATACCATTTACAAAATATTTATGACTATGCTGTCGAATAGACCTAATGCTTGAGTTAAGAAAAGCTTATGGTTAAGCAAAAGTTAAGCTTGGATTCAATAACATTCTATTACCTAGTCTATTGCCTAGTCCAGACTGAGTTAAGCCGAAAAAATAACACTAAAGTATTCCTGGTCAATCTTAAGTCTACATTCAGCAGCGTTAACAGAGAAGACATACATATGTATGTACATTTCTTCACACATACACCCACTCTACAGTAAGATTATTGCAACAGATGTAGAAGGACATGGATTTTGCTATAGTATATCCTAGCTTCTGGTAAAAATTGTGTGCGAAAAAAAAGGTAAGATGGAGTATGTTATGAATGCTATCGACTAGGGGTAGAATTATATTTTCTACTACCTCCCTTTAGGTCCTGAGAGCAAGTATCCGGTTAGAATCATGTGTAAAACAATGGAGTTGGCAAGAGAACTATTGACACAAACTGATGTATACAAAATACTCTAGACTGTAACAATTAAATATAAAATGAAACAATGTGGCTCGAAGGACCAATAAAATTTCCAATAAAAGAAGGGTTTCTTTGCTAATAGCCCAGACATGACTTACGGTTTTGTTAAAGGACATCAAATAAAATTTCGAAGCACATACCTGAAAAGACAAAAAAAAAAACTTAGTTTAGTATCTCATTCCAATTTGTTAAAGAAATTAGTTTGTTTCACTAAATTATATTTTCTCAGATCATTTGCATTGTACACAGTGTTCTCAACGAATTCCAAATAAAAACCAAGCGCAAAAAAAACAAAACAAATGTACATCTCATTCCCATAAAAAAAATGCATATTGCAGTTTTACTACAACTAAAACTGAGCATGTATAAACGACTTATTAATATGTATCCCCACAATCAAAAATGTTCATGCAGAAGGACATTCATCCCTCCCCTGGCAGCAGCGCGCCACAAAGGACACACAACATTCTCAAATAAATTTCACTTAGTAAGGCAACAAAAAAAAAACATAGAATGAATAAAAACAGAACACACACCCTCTGCAGCATTGTTAAGAACTTTCCACACCTTTTCACATCAACCCAATATGCAACAAACAAAACCCGTACAATGAAGAGCTCTCCAGCACACACATACAAGCTCCCATGCAGAGTACCAGCACCTTTACGTCTATGCAATTTGCACAATCGACAAGCGATGGAAAGAAACAACAAAAAAAAAAAAAAGAATTTAAAAAGGAAACATAAAAGAAAATTGCAGTTGAAACCGAAGAAAAGGACACACACGGCAAGGATAACCCAAACAAATTTCGCAACACCAACACCAGCCCCCCTCCACGAGTATGGTGGTGGTTTCCTTGTAACCGCCACAGAATTTCTTCGTGTGACTATGAAAAGGATAATGGACTCCCGACATTCACTACCCAAGGCGACGACGGCGGCGGCGGCGGTGGCGGCGGTAACGTTGTGTTCCCCTTGGTTCCTTTGATGACTTCAGGTTGACTCCATGCGATTACTCTCGCTTTGAATCCCTTTCGTTTCACAATTTTCCATACGAACACAAAAGCAAAGCGGTGCGCTCTATAAAATGGTAAACGACGAGGACGTCGACGGCGGCGGCGACAAAACCAATTTACGGCCTACCCCAGTGCTACTGTCTCTACTCTCTACTACCCCTACCCCACCACCCCCACCATTTTGGCTTTGGCTTTCATAATGGTGTCAATTTAAGGCGCATTTTCAGCCCCCTTTTACGTTTTTTTTCCTTCTTTTTTTTGTTTTCTTTGTCGAATGAATGAATGAGGTGGCACACAGGTCGGGCAGAGTGACATATATGTAATTAGTCACCCCTTTGATGTTTTAATACTTTTAATATTGCAAGATTTTTTTAGATATCCTGCCAGTCAATGTCCTTAAAAAAAAAATTCGTAAAATTTTGTAATCAGCATACAGAAAGGAAGTAAGTGAACTCATCCCCGACATGGCCATTCCACTGCAGCAGGCTATACCCAATGTGTTTACCAGCCCACCCAATTGAGATTGGATTTATCCTTCGGTAATAATTGTCTTCTAACTGTCAATTGAGTGGTTAAAGATATGAAATATTTGGGTGGTAAGTGGCGGGCGGCAGCAAATTGTTTTTGTTTATATGTTTGGTTAGCGTGTTCCCAGAACGGAGGGGGATATGGTGTTCATGCACACATGCTTCCTTCACTTCAATTCAATTATGTTGTACACAAATCAATATTTCATTGTGTGTTTCTGTATGTCATGTGAATTAATTTGTGTTTTGGGTGCCATAAATGTCAATCGGAAGCCATGTTGTAATGGGGTTAAGAAATTACAGACGGGCACTCTACGGGTGGGGGCTGTTCTGTATTTGAATGTTTTGACATGAAAAATCAGTCGACAATAAGATTTATTGGCATGACTTGACACAGTGTAGTGTTGTGTTTTATTGAAATATAAAAGGGATTTAACCTAATCCTGATTATGATCGGATATCTCTATTCAATTTGTTCTAACCAAAATCTACTTTAATAAATAATAGACTACAGATACTTTCGATATGACTACATCCACATAATTGGCGCCCAACGTGAATCCAGTCATAAAATTGGCACATGTACGTATCTACAGAGTACAGCAAAACCCTGTTAAAGCAAAATCCCTTAAAGCGAAATAAAATGAATCTCCTTGAACTCTACATACATACTCATAGGTCGTACAGTACAATAACTATGATTCCTTCCTACATACACTACTCTGACTCTTTTCTTGCTTTTTTTTCATTTATCCATTCAATACCCTCTAGCGTCTCGAAAGGAAAAAACCAATGAAATCAAATACCATTCTGGTCTTAAATTTCTGCTTCTGGATAGTATCCGTAACCAATTTCCATTCCTAATGAATAGCGCGTTAAAAAGTTCGATTTTTTTCCTTCGTAATAACCCTTACTCGACATCCTTCTATAACTTTTCACTTTAAATTTATTTTTTTTTCCTCTCTCATAATTTACCCGATGATTAAAAGCCGAAGAAGGGAAGGCAAAAAAGGTAATTGAATTAATTCCAGCGGCAAATAAAAATTAAACCCAAGAAAGTAAGCAGCACGAGCCGAGCGGTTACCCATGCTAATTCAATAACCAAATAAGCTGTGTGTATTAATGAGTGGATTAAATACCCAACGGAAGCGGGCATAGAACAGCCAACTAACAAAGATGAAGACGATGAGATTTTATAAGGATTTTTTTCTCCACCATCTTTTTTTTTCTCTTTAAACGGTACTTAAGCGTTCATGGTTTAGCAGTTTTAATTAACCATATCGCCATTTATTTCTATCCAAACACAATTTATACACACACCCCCTGCTGCAGCGAACGTCTAATTATCCTTTAGAAAATTGATTTATTAAAGATAAATAATTCTACCCGACTAGTGTGTCCTTGAGGGCATCCTTTCTCTCCTCTGCACGTACATACATATACCGGCAAACACGTCATCATTATTATTATTAGTCATGCACATACATACGAGTATAGTAAACTTCAATTAAGAATGCATTAGATGCAATGGAACGGTTGAGAGTTGAGAGAACAATCTACGACTTCTCCTCTTTCGAGTAGGACGAGGGTTAGTTAGTTTAAGGTAACGATGCAATGACGCTTATGGCTCATTCATCTTAAGGACTTCTTGTTGTTGTTGTTGTTCATTCTAAAGGGTGGCATCAGAGCGGTGGATATTCATGATCGCTTGATTGTGATTAAATCTTACGAGTGTATGCAAACAATTCTTACAACCTAATGGAGCATGTATTGAATTGTGTCGCTTCTAAATGACGTAATTGAAATGGCAGAATCCATAATCGATATATACATATGTATATATATTTAATGAAGCTAATAAGTCGAAGTTACTTTGAGTGGGTAGGCAAATTCGTTTAAGTTGTCAGGCAATAATTTTGATTTGGGCGGGGCGACATTATCATCTACATCTGATGGGTTAGATGTAAATATTAGGATTCCAAGGATAATTTAGACAAATTCCGATTGAAATATAATCGGGACGTGGGCGATAATCCGATAAGCAATGAGATTGTTTGCATTTCTATTATCGATGAGTTATTGATTCTGAATAATATGCCACTAGTATATGATAGGTAGATACGGAATGAAGATTAAAGTCATGTATTTTTAGATAAAGTTCAAGTCTCTTTCTTAAATTCAGTCAGGGATCTCTATCCAAGACAAATATATAGCCTAACTTGAACTATCTACAGAAGCAATGCCTCAATAAAAACAATTTAAGATACTCAACGATGCAAATAGACTTGCATCACCATATAGCCTCAAGCTTGATGAACTATATAATCACGCGTGACGTTTCAGCTGTGCTGGTACAAGAGCCCTGGATTAATAACAACAGCCATATCCAGGGGCTCAAAATTCGACGGTGATAAAATCAAGGCATGTACCTATACATATATTATTTAAAAACAATGTAAAGGAGACTTGGTACCAGTATCCTGTGAAAGAGAGTGCAGAAAACCTATATGCCTGTTGTCAGTGCCGGTAATATTTACAGGATCCCTGACTGAATCAGACATAAAAAATTGTTTGGCAACATTTCAAGGAAACGACAATCCATAACAGTAAGCCCCAAGACATAGACAAGGTAGTAGTTATCCCTTGTAAGGTAATGCACAGGCCATACGAGAAGATCTGCCCAGTTAGAAGGGATTCCAAGCAATGCCAACCACTATGGTGGAATGGTGAGTAAACTATTACAAAGGGCTACATTAGTAGGTGAGATCCATACATAGAGAGCAAGGAAATGTTCAAGTACCTAATCACACGATTTAAGAGAAAATCCTGAAAAATATTATACGAGTCAATGGCAAATATTAGACTCCGGATCCTGGTCAAAGATCCGGGGGTCAAGAAATCGGATTCAAGTTGGCGGAAAATATTGGAGTTTTTCCACTTTCCAAGAAGTACTACACTCAGATACTACTAGTCTGTCGATAGAGGAGGCAGTAGTGCATCTCATTATATGAAAGACTTGCGGTGGGCTATTATGTCACTCACACCATTCAAGGCGTCCAAGTCTGATATCATTTTACCAGGTAATCAGGTAAATCAAGCGAAAGACTCGTCGTTCCTTGTCAAGACACTAGAGAGGCTTCTCTGCAAAGAGCCAATAGAATCCCACAATCTACAAATCTGAAAAAGCTAGGAATTGCCACACATTGCTCAGTACATTATTTACCCAGAACCGTATTAGATTATGTAGGGTAGATGGCACTATACGATTGACCGAAACGAAAGGGCCGACGAACTGGTCAAAAGAGGACTAAAACTTTCACAAAGCAATGCAGCTACCGGTGTAAAACCACCGATCTCCGTGGCTAAGAGAATCATTGTAGAGCGGTTCATTAATATTGCCGACCTTAAGTGGTCCAACTTAGGAGGACGCAGGCTGTCTAAGGCTTTGTAGAACATCTGGGAAAATTATAAAACAAAGCAGGTTGCTTATCTGGGAAAGTATTTCCTTGACAATTTAGAGGAAAAATCGCTGCAGACTACAATATCTGTTTCAAAGGTTTCAATGTACCTGAAGTAACTCTTCATGTCATCACAAAAACGTGATGCATCTGCAACAATTAAAAGTGCCTTCTAGACGAGAAATTTTATGATAATGGGTCTTGCGATGAATGTGTAAAAGATCTCGCGTTGGGCGCCAAATAAATGTTTGGAAATTTTCCCTAATTTGTTTGTCAAACAGTCAGCCAAGGGGAAATTCAGAGTTTCCACTCATAAAAAAACAAACTTCGAATGATATTTTAGTGTAAGAAATCGTAATGATAATGACCCCTAACACTATCTCAGTTTCAAACAACTAAATCAAAGCAAAATCTGTTGTGTAAATGAATAGCAACTGATCTGACACCACATTGTATTCATTTTTTAAGCTCATGCCTGTATAATAATCCCTTTTATACATAATAGAACGAAGGGAAAAACTGAACGCAAAAATCAACGAATACTCCATGCTCCTGTCACCATTTATACCCTCTAAGCTCGATCCAGCAGAGCTATTCATAAAAACAGGACAAAAACGTAGATCCCTTACATCAACAATGTATCTAAGGTGATTCGGGATTATGAAAAAACTTTCAACCCCTCTGCAACTACATATACCGAAAAATACAGGAAACATGTTATCAGACGAGACCAAGGATGCAGAGAATAAAATATTATCCTGCAAGAACATTTTTTAATTAAAATAAATCCACTTCACCGTTCATAGTTAGACTGCAGTGTTAATTTTACTTTATTTAACGTTTTTCTTCTTATTGGAAAATAAAAAACCAACCAACACAGTCACTTTAACTTCAAATGATCGGATACGACAAAAGTGTAATTTTTGTGTCACACATCCAAGTGATGGTATCCTAGCTGAATGCAGCTACGCTTCTGTGAACATTTAGTATCATCATCGTCAGACTTCTCCATATTCTCGATGTTCTCTTGTCCTTTCTCCCATCATCCTTGGAAAACATTGTGTTTACTTTCACTAAAATTGACCGAATATTGCCATCATCTAGCAGTTTTTGGTCAAATGGTGATGGTGATGATGACGATGATGATGATGATGGCAGACAGCAGACGGTACACATTCTAAGGATGAACGGATGCAGGATACTGGCAGAACGATACCATACCATATAGTACACGCACACTTGATTGACTGATTGATCGATTGATTGATGATTTTCTAGGTAACTCATGCGTTGCACTGGCTATGAGTACGACGACTATGAAGATGATGATGATGATGATGGGAGAGTTGAAAGGTAAAATATTTTTGTTGACAATAAATGTTGGATCATGGTTGGGAAGTGGTACGGTGGTTCTGGTTAATGTTGTCCATGTGGTCGAGCTAACATCGTATCCCCACTTTTATCTACCGGTTTCGGTTCGAGGTTTTACGGTGGGAATGAGGAACTATCTCCAGGTAGGTAGAACAGCACTTCAAAGTAGAAAACGACGGTGGATGTGACGGATGAGTGCACCTTTCATCAGCATTGATGTGTATTAGAAGCTGGGGTGAAAATGAAGTTAAGGGCGGTGGTTTGGACTTGCAAATCAGAATGTTCGATTCGGTTGGATTTGATTAATTAAATATTCACAAAAAAGTCTAAACAATGAACAGGTACGGCTCAAATAGGTATGGTAAATCATCATGCTTACAGCTCGAACAAAATTTTAGTTAAGATCTGACATAGTTCTCATTCATCAAGTATAAATCAAATAAAGACACCTCTTAGGAGTCAGTAGCTAAGATTCAAACCAAAATTATATAATATAATACACCACACCTTTAAACTGGAACACCTTTCAACAACATAAAGGTCAATGTCAAAGAATATTGATAAATTTTTCATACCATGCGTAGAAAAAATACTTATCAAGTTAAACAGAGTCAAGTTATCACTGAAAATTTATGATCGCCGTTCATTCACATTCCAAAAATTAATTCACCCCGACATATGTCACCTGGAACAATTCCACCAGCGCTACCAGTCCCCAACTGACATTTGACTCGCATCCGAAAAAATACTGTAAAAACACCCCGGCGCTACTATAACTCAACACCGCCCAAATCATACATTCCACAGGCGGGTAGAGCGGACAATTGAAACATAATTTCATTTCTTTCTTCTTTTTTTTTTTCTACCAAGATACAGCACCAGCCCTGAGAGTACCATGTGTGGATGCCAGAAGCCTTAAAAACCGCCCTCAACAGAGGAAGAAAAAAAAACCAACAACCTATTTTGTGAGGTGCGAACGATGCCAAGAGCCATACACAGCAGGTACATGGGTTGGAATTCACTTTAGACTCCATCACCGAGCGATAAATTGCGTCGAGAATCAGTATCATCGCCATGCGACGATGAGAACGGTGACGATGCCTAGCCCAGGCAGCCAACCAGCCAACCAGCCAGCCAGCCAGCCACCCAATTGAAAAAGAAGACAGTTCAGCCCAAAAGCACCAGATGAAGGTGAAGCCAAATAAGATGCAGAGGAAAAACAATTTACTATAAAGCAGCTACCACCACACAGCTCGCCTGTGCCTTTGCCACACACACTTTGCTATATTGAAACATAAATTTTTAATAATAGCATCAGCCGAAGAAACGCCACCAACCACCCCCTGAGACCGAGACAAATGCCAAACAGAAGACAAAAAAAAAAACAACCTGGCGAAACCGCGAAAAGGGAAAAATCATGAAGTGAAATAAGAAGCAAAACCTTCCAAACGAAGAAAGGAGGAAAAAAAATTAAACAACAACTTTCCATCGGAGGCAAGGTATTAAATTTTATTTATCGTTTAAATAAAAGATAATTTTTCGGTCCTGGTGCCTGGTACCTTACCTGGTCCCGGTCTTGTTTGTTGGGCATTCTCCTTTGGTTGGCTGGTTTCGTTGTCCTGCCTGAGATGAGATGATGCGGCACTGTCAGGTGATATCAGTTTATGTTGATGTTTTCTCAGGATTTCCCCGGGGACTAGTTTACCTTGCTGTTAACTGGTGTGGAATGGTTTCTTCGCTAAGCTTGGTTTTTGTCTTTTTTTTCGTTTTTTTTTTTTTGTTTTGTCGAATTTTTGGTTAATGGTGAGACTAGGAGAAGACTACCTGGACCATAGTGTTGCTCACTTTGATCATAATGGGTGATGAATGGTAATGGATATTTTATCTTTTGGGCACACCCCTTCCCTGCTACGAGATGTGGTTGAAAAGCTGGAAAGACTGTCCACAGTCGAAGTAGATTTTCAAGGGTTGCACCAATGGCAACGAAAATTAAGGTGCAAATGGGGAGCGATAGGGCTAGTAATACATAGCCGATGAGGCAATTGTTAGGAAAAAGGGGTCGGAATGGTGGTGAGTTTCGATTTTTACTGAGATGTAAAGGGGTAGAAAGTACTTGCGACTTGTTTAGGCACTAGATTCGAAATTTTTACTCCCCAGGGAGTCACAGGAGAGGCTAGAAAGTCAGAAAGACTGTTACGCGTAAAATTGAGTCCTGAAAAGGGATTAAAGAGTGCCATGCAACATGTACGTTAACCAGCGGTTTATGCAACAGGACAACAAGCCAACAAGTCAAGAAGTACTTGATCAGGTTTACTTGTTCAATGGGCTAAGAGATTTTCAATCAAATAACAAAAACCGTACCATTTGTTGAAAAAAAAAAAACAAATTCTCATCAACTTGTTGGTGCACTACAACAAGTGAGTCATACTCGATGAGCTGCAGAACTTGCAAGGAAAAGAAAATAGGCATCTTACCAAAAATTAGGAACCCCAACTACGTAATACTAAGAAAACAGGTTCATCAGAAGGTAAATCGTGAACATGGTACTGAGATCCTGTCTCATCGCCTTGCTTTTTATTAAATTGTCGAACACAATTTTTGGGAGACTGTCCTATTCAGAATCAAGAAAAACCTTTTGATATCCAAATGAAATTGTTATTAACTAAATAGGTTATTTATACCCTTCTCCGCATTTTAACTCGCTGTTTAATTGTAGGTAACTTGTTGATTTCTAACAAGTCGGTCCAAATTTAGCAACTTTTCAACTTGTTGACGATTTATCAGTTTTTCCATTTCTAGGAATATATCAAGATAAGTGTAGGGCCCGCAGATAGTTGTTGAATTTCACTTATTTTGCAAGAACTTGTAATATTAAGGTATAGACCACAGACTATCAATTACTATGATTATAACCCTACAAATGTGTATATAATGTGTTCAGCAAACGTAGAACGTTTAGAGTGATAGGCAGACTAACTCAAGTTCACACATCTAGAAGCATCGTGTCCAAGATCAACGAGAATGTAAGGTAAACGGAAACTCTGCAATAGTCGGGGTTCGTTACATACGTAACTTGTTTTTGGCAGTATTACAAAAATTAAACCCTGTTTGGTAGATCAGCTATGAATTCTTTAGCCCTAAGGAGACAGGAGTCTATGCAGACTACCCTCATTTAATTGATTCGAACTTGCATATTTCAAAAAAGCATTGACCACCTGTGATAGCTATTTATATAACTACGTCTTGCATTATGTCCAGTAGTATACAAAGGTTTACTAATTACTTTGTTTACATCCAAAGTGTAAATATTTTCAACTTACAACTAAGCCAACTGTTCAAACAACAATTAACCGATGAAGATCGTATAAATAAGCTATTCACCTGCCACTTCAAGTAGTATCTTTCAAGATGTATTTTCAATCAATCTTCCTGACATTAACGGGTCTGAGTCTAACACTCGCCCTAAAGAATCCTAGCCTTTGCACCGGAGGCAAGGGAAATAGTTTCGTGTGTGCCGTCATAGAGAAAGTCAACGACAAGGACTCATACCCATCGTACTTCTCCATCAGTACCGATGGTATCACTGTTGCCACAAACGGCCAATCTACCTTCTTCGACACCTTACAGAGCTTGAGTGTACTTTCCAAGTCTTTAAGCAGTCAAATCATCAAAGAAATACCAACAGCTCGAAACAAACAATGGTCACGTTTCCTCAGTAAATCCAGCGAAACACTATCACGTGGAAACTTCGAAGCACTTAACCTGTACTACGCTGCAGTTTCATCGATCAAACGTTTCCAGTCATCGCTTAACGATGCTAACTCGACCAACGCGAATATGATTGCAGCAATCGCTGAAAGTGCTATTCAACCGATGCAGTATGATTCCGATCGTCAGATTGTTCTCAGCTATTTGAATGTACACCAGCAGGAGATGAAACAATGTTGGGATAGCTTCGTTAACGATTTGGAAACCCTTCAGAATAAAACGAGGGAATCTACGGATGGCTACTATGACCTAATGATTGACCTGGTAGATCAAGTTGGAAAGTGTGTTGCGAGTAGCCCGGATGCAAAATGTGCAAGGGATGCACAGAAGAGTTTGTCCAAGCTGGCTAGTCTGCCGGGTAAACTATCATCAGAAGCATCCAAATTTTATAGGATTGGAGGAAAGAGATTCGACAAGTATCCTTGTACTGTGAAGGCGGATAACAGCTTTACTTCTCAGATTAGGAAGATCACTCGTAATGCTAAGACGACAACTCCTACAACGACTACGTCAACTACGACTCAAGCAGCCTAATGAAGTTGTTGTACTCGTATATACATATGCACATGTTGCTTTCAAAAATAAAGCTTAAACGTTGAATAAATATGTTGGCTTCTAGTACTTGTTAGTCAAACAGGGACCTATAATACAATTCGTGGTTGTTACACAAGTAAACTACAACAACTGTCTACAGGCATTACAACAATTGGGTACTTGAGTTCAGAATAATTACAGTTACAAGTATAGGTTAACAAGTTCTTGTTCACTTGTTAACTTGTTGTTCTGTGTTGTGTACTTGTTCACTTGCTGACTTGTTATTCTGTGTTATACGACTTAGAATACATTTGACCAAAGTGACTATAAATTGGTGGCTACTATAAGGAAGAATACGCGAGATACGTTGGCCAAGATACAAAGAACAGCTTGCATTGCCATTACCGGTGCTTTCCGCACTAAGCATACGGCTGCACTTCGGATGTTTCTGCATCTTTTACCACTTGACCTACAAATAAAACTACAGGCTCACTAATGTAGGGTTCTTCAAGTATAACAGGGGGGACGTCGCCTTATTCTTAAAGAATTATTTCCCGAAATCCTGGAAGAATTGGAGGCCCTACGACAGGGAGGATTAGAGAAAGAAAGCCTATTTCTCTATACCAAACGGGATCGCAATATTACGGACGGTTCCAAAAGCAATTCCCAGGTAGACACGGAGCTACAAATAGCCCTGAGACTTCAGAACCCATACAGTGCAGACAAGCAAAGATTCCAGCTGTGCTCAAAACTGCAAACTCACTAGAAATGGGACCAATATCTGACAAAGTTTTTAACAACAGCCGGTGAACCGCTAAACCACCCTTAAAACAATTTCATCTTCAAGTTTGTTGTTTAAAAAGATTACCAACCACTACTAAATCCTTTCCATCATTATGAGACCAAACCCAAATTAACCCAGTCACTTTGTGTTCACGGAAAACCTGGGTCCTTTTCGTCCAGTGGAACACAGTCGCATTGAATACAAATCACTCGGCTATTTGGGCAAATGCCATCGTTAATCCTATTAAATCTCAATTACAATTTCTCATTCGTCCTTCCCAGTGTGAAAAATGAACTTCAATCAATCGTCATTATTAAATACTAATAGACATCCGTTTTCGTTAGTCCTTTATACCAATATAGTAGTACATGTGTCTGTGTAACTATGAGAGTGCCATATTTCTTTTGCCTTCTTTTCGCTTTTTTTTTTTTTGGCTGGGTAACATCTGCCAAAGAAATACGCGTGTTTTCCTATTCAATTTCCCTTTGCTCCGACATTCAATCGGTGTATTTGTCTTCCTTTGGATCGAAAGCGAAAGAGAGAGAAATCGAGCAAGGATTTCAACCGGAAGCACAGGGGATAGTAGTAGATTAAGGGAAATTTATCAAAACGAAAACAATATCAATGCAGCATAATTTTCTCGCTCATCTACCCTCCACCGTCGCGTCGCCACTCTAAAGCTTTGTCACATCCAGCCGCGGTTGGCATAAACTATGAGAGCATCCCTTTCCAATGTTATTGCTTTGGTATAAGTGTATAGAGGAGCATCCTGTCACCCACATTCATGTGATTGCTAGCACCTACCTCTCGCTACTCCCACTGATGGTAGGGAAAGGAGGAACTGCGATTAATTTCGCTATCTATACCGAACCACCGTGTGAACTGAAAAACCCAATGTGACTGGTGCGCAGTAGGGTGGAGGTGAAGCGGGGTTCGACTGGTGCTTGGAATGGAGTTTGAAGTAAATCTTGGCAAAAAGGATTACATGTTCGGGATTAATAAAAGGATTACGGGTTGGAAAATGCCATCTGTGGCGCAGCAGTAGCACTTTGGTAGAAAAACCCAAACAAACACAGTGAAGCTGGTGCTGGTGTGCTGTGTCTGGGTAAAGTCAGTTTGTCAGTCTGCGCTGTGGTGTCTATCAGTGGTTTGTGCAATCTACTGAAACACGTACCCCAACATGTTGGGACTTTAAGGTATAGAGTACCTACTACACGTTGTCGACGGCCGATAAATTGAGAATACGACCGAAATTCTGCCGCTCTATAAATTCTTGACCTATAAGCGATAAAATTTTATTTTACGCGCTTCCGTCAGTACTCAGTCAAGTCATTACTCGAGAGTTAACTTTTTACGACGAGCGAAGGAGATATTAACCCACTTCTACCGTGTGGTCCCAGTGTTTCTCTTGCTTTCCTCCTAGAGCAATATCATAATTAAAAAAAACATATGAAAATGCACTCGTGGATATTATTGAGAACTGGTTTCGGCTGAGCTTCCAGAGTAAATATAAATCATACCAGTACCCGTACATACACTGCCGTTTCGCTCTCGCTTTCTACCACCTTCCGTTTGCCACTGCGTTTTTTTTTTTCCTTTTTGGTAATTGTAGTAAGGGAGGAGAATAATTTTTCATGAAATATCTTTTTATGAGAAAATTAAGTCGGATAATGTTGAGTTATATACATTTTATGTACAGCCCTTGACTGTTTCCTTTCTATTTTTGCAATCACTCCTGTTGATGTCCTTCGTCCTACTAAAACCACCCCTTTGGCTGGGAGTAGTTGTTTTAACTATAAGGTTCGTCAGATTTAGTGAGTTTGTCATCGAAAGGAGAGGCGAACGTGCATGAGACGTTTATTGGCCATCTGATATTATTTTCTTCTATTTTGCTTGTTTCGATCCTGACGGTATTAAAGGACATCTCCAGGAATATGACTTACAAGAAACGAAATACTTTACATGTGTATGTATGTATGGGATGAAGTCTGATAGTTCCTTTTCATATTGGCATCTATAAAAACCGACAGACCTTGGCAAAGGACTCTCATTTGGGTGGTTTGGGTTGAAGCAAATTACTTACTAGAAGCCTGCTACCAGGTGGTGGTAATGTGTGCAAGGGATGACTTCATATTTATTTTCATTTCCTTACTTGGATGAGGGTGGACTGTTTTTCTGAAATTCTTGTAGACTTCTTCAGTAATACCACTGAGTTTCAGAATTTGGCGATTGATTCGTTTCATCTTTAAACAGTTTGCCAACGTTCTGACATGTACTGCCAAATGTCAAAGTCTCTATTTAGTTCATTTCTGGAGGACTTAATTGTCCTCAAAGAGACTGTGCGGCTGAACTTAGATGTTATACATGTGAAGGAATCAACTATTGAAGATAGGAGGTACATTTCGCTCCAAAGAAATAGTTCTGTGTGCCTTCCTTGACATTGGTCCAATAGCAGGGGCAACAGGAGTGCCAATGTCTGTTACTGCAAGAAGCAGTTCTTTGTTTCTCGTTTGTGATTACTAGTCGTCAACAATCTCCTAGACGATTTACAGAGATCCCAGGCTCATATGGAACATATGGGGCAGTAGACGCCGTCATGGCAGACCTGGGTTCGATGTACAAAAATGATACATTGGTCACCTAAGGCAACTAATCTTTAGAGACTCCACAAAATTGCCTGTATCGACATCACAGGTTCCATGAGAAGCTGTCGTTAGGCTATCGTCCCTACAAATGCTTGTCAGATCCGCTTTTAAGTTGCACCGAGAATACAAGTATATCGTTAACCAGAGACCATGTGGAAAACTTCCAAATTCTTGACTCAATATCCGAAGAAGACATATTTTGCACTATTTGCGACATCTGAGAACTGCTACGAAGGTAGAAATATTGGCTCATGCTAACTGGTCTAATGGTTTTCCATCACTGAAACCTAGAGGTCTGATGGAAGTTGAAATCTGGGAGCTGGTAGCTTTGGACCCAACACTCCATTCTCGACAGCTATGGGAATATGTATGTTCCGCGGTATTCCAAGCTAAACTCCATGTCATTAAGATCTAAGGTGGAAACAGCCTTAGTAAAGGTGTTAAAGGTCCTAGGACACACATCTTTTCAGATAGATAATTTACAACGAATCAAGGGATGACCCAGCTGGGGCTGGCTCAAAATCTACAACCCTTTCCTACATGGATAGTATAAGCAGGTTGGTGACCACTTCACGGACTACTGTGGGGCAGAGGTATCACCTTAACAAACTTTTATCTGTGCTGAGGAGCAGAATATAGATTCTGTTTGCAGGACAAGTAATTCTCCGTGAATACTCAGCATTACTTTAGTTAAGGAGCACACGATGCAGGTGTGATGTTTACCATCCGGACCCTTAATGGATTCGTTTGATAGCTACCGACACATCCTTGTCATCGACCTATCCCAAGTAATAAAAGGTAGAAGAAAACTGATCTAAAACTACTTAAACCTTTACTATAGTCGTGCATTTTTTTGAACCAAACAATCCTAAAAGAGACTATGAATTCAAAATTTCTTATTTAAACCAAGCCAACATATGAATACAACTAATGGTCTTGCAAAGCTGTACAATGTAGCCCAGGAGAACCGAATAGAACAGCATACCCCCGCAGGGACATTTTCCAACGAAATTCTCTATGTTATCCTCCTCTACTATGTCTCGTACTGGGCACTCGTGCAGTAGCCAAACCTGAACCATAAAAGATTTATTTGCCACGCTCGAGTATTTTACAGTCTGCAGGGCCACTGTCCCTTTTATCGGCAAAAGTCCTTCTCCAACACACGCTTAAATAAAAATATATCTACCACATTAGGGAGTCATTGGATATTCCCTGGATGCACTCGTTGCATTTTATCCTTCTTCAAGGGTGTCAGCGCAAGCAATTGATGCATTTTTTCTTAGTATTTCCCCATTTGTGTGGAGGTCACTTAATTTCAATTTGACAGCAAAAGGATTTGACGAGACAAGTAGAAAGGCACAGCCCCCCGGCTCCAGCACATGGGGAGGACCAGCAAAGGAGAAAAAGAAAAAAAAAAACCAAATGGAATGTTGATTGGATCACAGTGGCATTCCCACGTTGCTCAGACAAGAGAAGGGAAAATTAAACGTTGTGTTCTACCACATGTTGGCTTATAATATCCCCCACAGAAAAAAAAAAAACGACAGGGTTAAAAATATTTCCAACTATAGGACGAAACCCTTTTAATTGGGTTATGTGAGAAGAAAAAAAAATACCTTGACTCCTAAGAGCCCACAGGAAAAGGAAGCTGGTCAACAGGAATGCAGGACCTCCTACCAACTTCGAGACGAGTTAAACCAAAGCTCTCTATACACATACATGGACCATGGGAATTGTATGAAAAACTGCAGGTGGTAGATTACGTACCTACATACAAGAAACAAAACAAAAAAAAAGAACACTCCCCTGTACTGAAAGATACAAAGTACCTATCTGCCAAAAAGATTGTGGCCTGGGAATGGCTTTCGTATCTCTCTGCCAACTCTGTTCGCCGCCCTCAAGGGACGCACACAGCTCCGAGTTGCTTTCTCTAAAAAGTTTCAAAAATAAAAAACAAAAAAAAAAAAAAAATAGAAAACTGCACCAGGTACAGTTTCGCTTTGTTAAACAACACATTGCGTTGGAGTGTGATTGTGAATGTGTGGTGTGCGCTCTGATGTCCTACTTCTACAAGACAAAGCTGTATCTACTCGAAAGGAAAAATTATTATTTCTTCCTTCCCTCACTGAGCAGAAACTAGGAGTAGTCCTCCTCCGCCCCACCATCTATGACATACCAGCCTCTTTGACGGTGTGGGAAGGCCAACCTCATTCATTCATATTTCATAAGTGACTAAAAGCCACAAAGTGTAGGAAAAAAATATTGGTTTTATGCTAATTAACTGGCGTTTTGAATTTTTCTCTTTTTTTGTGTTCTCGCATTCCAACGAAACATAGAAAAAAAGAAAAGGAGACTGCAAAGTTTATATTATTAATGTTAAAAGGTAGGCAAACCTATTTAACCAACCAAGTTTCCTGCAAGTCGCAGCCTTGAGGTATGCAAAATTGTGTTACTTCGCGGAAGGGCAAAGGACTATTCCTTTTTATCTTTTTATTTTCATTTTACTTTCCTTTTTTTTTGCGTCCTCTTTTCATTTTTGAAAAATTTGAACTTTGAAATGTGTTGGGCTGCTTTAGAGAATGCATTAACAATGAGCCGAGCAGTGTCTAAGTTGAGACCATAGATTTTATTTTTAAGGGAGACGAAGGTGGTGTCCTCCAGTTTCTAGTTCAGTTTGTATGGGGAAGGCTAGGGGCATGCCTATGCACCTGAATTTGTAATGGAATTGTACTAAATATTCATTAAGGTAGTTATGCTTTGTAACTGGAAGAGGAAGAGTTCATTTGTCAAGGCTACAACGATGGAGTACCTGTGTATCTGCGTGACATGCTCGCTTTCGCACATAATAGTAAAAAGTCGAATCAAACTTCGATAGAATGGGTGGTTGCCAGAACCCACTCTCAAATAGACAAAAGGTTCTAGATGTAACCTTGACAATGAAATCCGGGTTTTGGGTAGTCATAGAGGAAATTCTTTAGCCAGACATCTAGAAATCTTATCAAGATATCCACTGTTCGACGTTTCACAAAAAAAACACGGATTTTGGATAGACAGATTCTGACATCTACCACTATGACCTTATGACAGAGCAGCCAATACCAGCCACTTGATAAGGAACCAGATAGTAGGCTGATCTGTTGAGATAGTAGTCCATGAACGGATAAGAAGGATCGGAAGTTCATCCCACGGAGGAGCCTTTACCAATGGAAAATCTGAATCTTTAAGAAAAGCATTGGATCAACAATCTCAAACTGGATGGTATGCATGCTCGAAACGAGACATCAACTCAAAACTCAAAACTCAATTTCGGGTCTTATTCCATCTACAGATACTAGGGATACTGGTCATGAACGAATTTTCAAAGAAATTAAAACAAAGCGTAGACAAAGCTGTTGCAATAATGGCGACAGGAAAGTTGATGCCTATCATCACCGAACTACTTCAATCCACTCTCATTACCCTACAGAAACGGGCCGAAAGTTGTGAATTAAATGTTAAACTCCTGAAAACAGAGATGGTTCTCTTTATTAAGAAAACAATCAGGAACATCGGCCCCTTGCGACTCAACTCAATATCTCAGATTAGGCGGGATTGGCTGTATACTCGACCGTAAACTGATTTAGAAAGAGAAGACGTAGGAAAGAATAAAAACGGCATCCATGGACTTGTATGCAAGCACCAAACCATTATCCTGGGATAAAACCATTCATAGACCCAAGTTGCCACGCACCTCAAGGAACTGATCAAGATCCAAAGATAAAAAGGGACATATGTACAACTCCATTAGATTCACAGCAAAGGCAACCCTTGAATCCATTATGGGAACAACTGCAAAGAGTGACCTAAATTTAAAACAATCCAACCTTTCAACGAGGGCATGACATTACAAAACACAAAATCGAATCTGGCCTATCCTCCACGGAGTTTCGCAGAATGCACTAAAGGTCTGAATGGTAGACGTGACCACTCCCTCCGTTCACTTGAGTCTCTACGAATCCACTGAAAATCAAGCAAATAATAATTACGAAATTACAAGGTCCTTTAAAAGTCTAAAGACACTTTTATACCCTACACACCCTTCTGCAAACATTTCTCCTCTGCATTATACATTATGGTTACCCGAGAACACCTCTTTGCAAATATCAGGATATTTTAAAAGAGTAGACTGTTGTAATGAAAGCCATTGGATGTCGTCTGATGTATGTTCAAAATAAGCGGTGATTGTACAAGCTGAAACCACAACACCTTTAATGGTATAACAATTCGAAGTTCAAAGACAACAACCGAACAGTAATTCGAACTCGTTTATAGCAAAGTATTCGAATTTTGAATAACGCCCCAAATTCGAGGTATAAATCAGTAGTGAAGTTTTCTACCATAAAAGTAATGCGGATTGAGTGGAGACATTCAAACAAGCTTTTAAATATTTTGGGACACATGTTATAGCAACATTATGGCAACATACAAATTCGAGCAAACATTTTGGGACACCCTTTATAGGTTTGTGTGGACGATAAAGCATCTGTGGAGATGTGGGACGTACCCTTGTTTTGGGTTTTACTAGGAACTGTGCCTGCAGAACAAGTGCTGGTTTTGTGACAGTGTTCGATTTTGATATTGGAGATTATAAAGGGTTTTCACTTTGAACGTACCACTTTTCCAAAAGCGTCTCTGGGCTATGTGTGAAGTTAGCTGCGGCTCTTTTGACATTTCAACTTGTCAATGCAAAGAAATTTCTTTTTACAATTTAGTATCACAGTGCGGCTTCGGTTCCGAGAATTTCACTATAGACATCCAGATTAAGTATCAGTCTGATGGAAAAATTTGGGGTAACATATACACTCCATAAAGTCACCGTGAAAGGAGGACAAAATAAACGAAAGGAACGCCGAGAATATTGGGTACACACCAGGAAATGTAAATTGTTGACTCAGCGTCAATCGTAGGAGTTGGGAATCGTTGTGAACGTTTTGCAGCGAGTTTCGTGCTAAGACTTGGGGCTGAATACATATAGCATGACTTAAACCCAAGAAGCCGATCGTTGACTGAGACGTAATGATCACCGTAACTTCAGTGATTGGATACTAAACACACACTGACTTTCATCGCAAAATCAATTTCAGCGATAAAGCCATGTTCTGGGACAATGGCTTTGTTAGACAAAATGATCGTATTTTGGACTGCTTTGGGGCGAGCTTAATGCTGACAACAGAGTCACTCTCAGTGAAGGGTCGACCATGTCGATTAGTGATTCGTGAAATAATTTGAAAGAGGATGACTGTAGCATACGTGATTAGGTATACATATACGATACAGATGGCACCACATGTCAAAAACCATCAAATTATGGAAGTTCGTGTCATTCGGCGGCTCTGGACTTTTTTTTTGCGGGTGATCACCCAAAAAATGATCATGTCTGGGCAATCGAGTTTATGGTATCCGGCCGGGAACTGCTATCAGCGTTTATTGGAGTGAGGTGCCCATGAAATCGATAATAAAAAGAATCAGAGTTTCTACAGTGTCTTCTATAGACAATGATCTACCTTATGTACGACGCTGAGCTGATTCCATGACCGTGGACCGGGGACTTGAGTTTTGCAGCGCTTATGAGAAAACCATGCTACCAAACATTAAGTGTGATTTAACAGTCTTACTTGAGTATAACAGCTCCATAGGAAGAGGTAGAAGATGATGAGCTTTTTCATGCGTTGTATGTATATCCAGAATAGACTTGTCCAAAGGCCTCAAAAGAAATATTAGATTGTACAGCCTATTTTCAAATCCTAGTTACATAGTAAATACTTCTCTTGAGTATAGAGTAGACTAGGTCTTGCAATTTCTAATAAGTAAGAGTTTCCTCCCTTTTTCCCAAGGCAGAGGCAAAAATTAAGCAAGGATGATCAAAATGATTCCAGAGTGTCAAGGTTATATTAAGTAGCTTAAACATACTATAATTCCGCGCAAAAATATTCGCCCTTTGCGAATAAAGTAGATAAAGTTTCTGCCAAATAGAAGACATTTCAGAAGTCAAACATTCGTAAGGTTATGCGATGTTAAAGATCAGAGCCACTAAGACTAAATATTTTGAAATGCCGTAGGTGTGTCCTCCGAGCGGTAATAAAACTCAAAATCTCCCCATCTTTCATAACCTAATCTGTCTCAGTCATAAACAGGAACAACCTTAAGGGACCTTCTTACACTAAGTGACATTTTTAGTGGTTCTTATTTAACTACAAATGTTTCCTTGATTACCCTCACGGCCAGAGTCATCATTCATTGCCTATAGAAATATAGATTTATTGACCCACTTACTGAACTTGTACATAGCACACTCACTACCGAATGTCCCTCTTACAAAAGAAAGATGAACAGCTCTCAAAGGACGCATCCGATATCAATCTTCAACTTTCGACAGTTTCGCTTCGGTTTTTTCTTTTTTTTTTCTTGTTTTGTGCACCTCTCCGGGTCTTTATCTACGAAACAATTTTAAAAGTTAAAAACAGCGTAAATGAAATACACGAAGGGCATTCCACCAAGCAAACCCAACCGAAGGACGAAAGTAGTACGTATTATGGGAAGGAGAAACAACAGAAATGTTCGATAAAAATCTGCTGATGTCATATTCCTTGGAAAGTTTATTTTTATTTCCACACTCACTCCGAGGAAAACTTTCACATATTGTTGTGCTTGTGATAAATTTATTGAGGAATTTCGAAGGGTGTCCTTTTCTCCTTATTCCTTATTCTCTAATTCAATGAATGCCAACGATTTAATTTGAATGTAATTTCAAGGATTTCAAAATTCAGCAAAAAACGAAAACCACTCACAATGAAAATTAGCATAAATGACACATATATCGACGAGAATCCTGCGTGTGATCCTTTTCTATTCATTCGTACAGAGAAGCAAAAAAATCCATTGTGTGACCAGAAATTTGTAGAAGTGAAAAGAAAAACCACTTGAAAGGACGTAAGGATACTTTATTTATTTGGTGTTTTTCTTTTGTGTGTTTATATTCATTTCGGGTTTCCTTTGCTGCTGCTGCTGCTGCTTGCTGATGGTAAAGCAGCAGTAGTTTGCATTTAAATGGAACGCTTTTCTGTGTCGTATCCAATAAAGGATTCCACGCACTGTCGAAGCGAATAATAGACTGGTGGGTGGCTGGTAAATGGGATGAAAATTAGGAGCCACTGATGCGGCTATTGTAATTCGATGGAGAAGTCCTTTAAACCAACTGGTGGAAAGTGGAAAGTAATATGTTTCAATTAAGTTCTGGCGATCTGAATATCCTTGAATCAACTAACGACGGAAATTATCCTTTTTTTTGCAATTCCTCCTCTCTGCTCCTATAATAATAAGCCGATTATAGTCTTACGAACATTCGTTTTGTCATGCTCCTGCTTTAAGAGCCAGCTAGCATTTTCTTATGGTTGAAAGGATAAGATATCATATTATACACACCCACACACATACAGTCACACATACGAGTGTGTATGGTAGTTTGGTATAATCTGTCTTTTGACTATTTTTTGTGTGGCAGTCATTCCCGCCCCGTATGCTACTGGTGCTTGCTTACTGGTGCGACGGTTGCGAGGGCGATGAATATGGAGCGGAAGGATATAAAAAGGGGTGCTAATACGGCAATGGATTTGCTGTGGTGTTTTTTCTCCTTTTCTTATCGATAAGGGTGGGGCCGGTGAATTGAGGATAGATTAATAAAAGGGGAAACCAATGTGGATATAGTCTATTTAGCTGTTTTCCTTTCAAAGACAATAGATGGCTTCGGTTTAATACGAGTAATAAGGGGATGAGAAGGATGTAATGATTTCCTTGGGAGTGGGAAGGTATGGCGAGACAATTGTTTGTCCATTGTTTGCTGATCATGGTTTTTTAAGGACTTTGCGAGTTAAAGAGTACTAAAGATTGGAAGGATAATTCTCTTGATGACTCAATCTGATGTGTTTCGGATGAGTATGAGGAAAGCAGAAACTGGAGGAAGCATTCTTTTAGTGATTAAGGCTTTGTTTGCCATTTTCTGCCGAATATGTGTACGGCTTTCGATTGTTATGTCATTTATCCAACAAAGCAAGGAAATCGATATTAATTCGACCTGCTCTCCATCGAGCGGGTGTTTAAATGGATCCTTTAAGAACATATGCTGTGGAGTTTACTAGTGCCACGTTTGCACTTTTTTCTCCTCGATAAGGAGATGTTTGTGCTTTCACAGAGGAGGACATGGAGACCACAAGTGCTGAAAATGACTTTACCATCGTTTAATGGAATCGGAGGCAATTCGTGGAAGCAGCCAGCTTTAATGTTCTCTTTACTCTGCAATGTTTGTCTTAGCTTGTGCCAACGTAGTCCATTAAGAACAGAGTGCTCCATGGGTTGTATATTGAACACTGAACTTCTTGGAATTTCGAACTAGCTAGAAACGGAGGAGAACCAAAACGAGTGACAGTAAGTCCAAATGAAGTGGAACACATGCCATATGTAAGGCGAACTTATGGATTACCCAGAAAACGAATAAGTGTTCCAAGGAATCAAGAAGACTTACGCACTCAATGCGTTCTGCCAACGACTAAGTACTTGATAACATAGCACGTGCTTAAGTCAGTGAAACAAATTTAAGCCAAATGGAGCTGTAGAATGCACAAAGATCTCCAAAAAAGACCACACCCACACTAGCAGCATTTTAATCCAAAACATTCACTTCGAAAAGCAGCATCTAAAATTGGTTTTATTGGAATAAATATGGATAGGATGTATAAATGTACATACATAAAACAAAGTTGCTTACATATGGATAATAATCTGACCAGAAGGACCTCAAGGCTATTTGGTAGATAGAACGACATTAATAGTGTTTAACAGGAGATCATATGAGAGTTAATCTTAGAACAAATAATACTGTCGGTTTGATAATGATTTATCATTTGAATAATAGGTAACTAAAACAGGCACAAATTGAACTGGCAGTAAGTCGCCATTAGAACTGAAAATGAACTGGAATTTCACTGCGAAGGACCCAAGTCCTTCTGACTACCCAAACGACTACAGATGCGCCACTATCTTTCCTCACACATTCACAAGTAATTAGTACTAAATTTTGAAAGGTTGGTTCCAGAAAGGTGTCCTCTCCAGCCTGGACTGCTAAATACATACAGCAATGTGCACTGATGGCATTGGAAATCCTATTCAGAGGCAAATTCGAAAAATTCGGAACGCTTTCAGAGGGCACACAGTCTTGTTGCTGACTAAAACAAGAAAATCGGTCTAAACGCCAAGATTATCCTGTGACTTTACACATTGAGAACGAACCCAATTGTCCCATATGCAGCACCGGTATGATGGCAAATAATGAAGCAAAAGTCTATACAAGACAACTTCAAAGACTAACCTGTCTTACAATACTTAGCCTGCCACCTCTCCATTTTCAGGTACAGAAGGAAGCCACGATTAACACCTCGGTGTTCATGTCTGAAAATTACGGCAACTTAAGGCTAGACCACCCGAACTTTTGCTGCGAAATTAAGGAAAGGTGGACTACTGTACAACTATCAGGTTCAAGGTTACAGAACAAACCCACATTTGATAACGATTCTCATGTGTGGTACGTGGTTGATTGGTTGGTTGAAGTGACTGCCAGAGAAGGTTCCTCTATACCTACTCGTTAAAACCAATTAAAACTTCTAACGAAGCGTAGGAGACTATTTATGTTCAAAGTCGTCACTTAGATTATTAAGGATGAATGCTTCTAGGTAAAGCTGTCTGATGTGGGAGAGAGCTGGGTAGAAATAAAGAAGGTAGGGAATGGTTTCCTCCTCTTATTCACCCATCCATGGAAGTACATGTAAGGATCAAAAACAAATGAAGGATTTGGGGCTTCACAATCATGGAGTACTGGAATCCCGTATTTCCAGGGCTATGCTACTGAGGTATGTCCTGACTAAGTACTTGAAAGCCCAGTGTTCTGGGCCCTAGAGGTTAATCTGGTTCACAGAACGATCGAAAATGGAATTCGGTGTTGTAGATGACATTAGAGCCAACACCAAAATTTCGATACATATGGAAATGTGCCCACGGTTTCCCAGGCGGAACTCCATTCCATTGAAATCCGCGTTGGGTTAAGCTTCAGTAAAGGTATCAAGAGCGTTAGGATTTATATCTTTTCAAACCCAAACAGCACTTAAAGCGTTGTCGTCCAATTTAATGAACTCTATATCGGTTAAATCCCGCCATTATGCACTACAATCTCTTGCCAGACATAACAAGCTGATACTCGGATCCGTCCCTGGTTATCAAAGAAAAACATGCAACAAATCTGCAAATGAACTTGCAAAGGCTAGCTCAGAATCTGCGTTCATAGAACGTGAAACCTACTGTAGTGTCTACTGGCATCCTGGGCTCCCTGACAGCTAGCATAGGACTGCCTCAACTGCTCACATTATTAGCCAACGCAAAGTTTATCTCATTTATGTGTCAGAACAAAACCGACATATAGAGAAGTCAGGGTCGTATAGACACAGGATTACATCCAGAGGATACATCTCTTGAATCACCCAAGCATGTTCATGGAATAACCGCTAAATATAACTGAATGACCGAGGAGGAAATTACAATAAGTGAATCGATTGTTGAGGTTTGCTAGTAGGGTTGCAGGTCTACCCCGAACTGTAGCTTCCATATATCAATCTGAGTAAAATCAGTGTAAGCAAACTTTCTACACATTTTCAAAAGTGTCTCTCTCTCTTTAAATGCGTATCTCCAGCAATTCACGATTAGTAAACGTAACTCCCAGGAATTCCACGAAACGCACAGAACTAAGTTTATGCCCGGAGAAGGCATGTGAAAAGTCTAAACTGGTTTCAAAGGATAGACAGTATAAGTACCCTTTGACCTATGCAATGAAATACCAAGAGAATCACCCGATCTTTGTCCTTTGAACTGACTACCATAGAATAGGACGTGCAAGCCATGCGCGATTTTCTCTACGTGTTGAAAGTTGCCTGCTCACAACAACGACAACGCGAACATGTCCATCAAATTGTTGACCTATCTGAATAATAACATACATATGTGTATACATTGTAATTGCTACCACTGTCCAAGCCATAATTTTTATTTGATTGTCCTCACCCTTAGCGTTTCAGAAGCACGACACGTACCAAAGCCACTTTCAATGTCATCACATTCGTGCACATTGAACCCAATCTGTACGAATCAATGCCAGACAACAAATGTTTGCCAGGTG
Organism: Xylota segnis; assembly: GCA_963583995.1. Taxonomy (NCBI): domain Eukaryota; kingdom Metazoa; phylum Arthropoda; class Insecta; order Diptera; family Syrphidae; genus Xylota; species Xylota segnis. The sequence continues at coordinate 69,526,746 of OY757237.1, read as the reverse complement.
ACACACAGGATTTTATCAAAAACAAAAATAAATAATTTGATACACGACAAGGTAAATATTGGTTACCTCAAGGATATCGTATTGTCCATCTGACAAATTGGAAACAACAACGCTAACAAATCAAGGCAGCACCACTCATTCATGCAAATAATTGGCTCAAATAACTTTCCAAATCATCAAACAAAAGCCGAATTAAACTGAATTGCAACAGCAACACAAGGATCTCACCTACCGATTGTGGTTGCTTGCTTCTCGATTGGGAACGTTCAACGTTCAACGTACACGTTTCCTTAAAATTCGATTCGAATTCATTTCCCAAAGCAAATTGTTTAATTACAAAATGTTCTGGCACTTCAAGTGAAAAACCTTACCTTACCTTACCCAAGAAGGAGGCTGCTGAGAAGGAGACCAAGAATAGATTGCAACTAGCAATTTATTCATCCAAGAAAGAGGATACTTCTCCACTAGAAGTGCAACACCGCACAACAAGAACTTGGCTTGAATTGAGAAATCGAATTAAACAGAGAGAGACAATTCAATTCGATCGATAAGACCTGCAATCGAAGCAACACAAAAAACAAAAACCGAAAAGCGAAACAAAAGGACCTCAAGGAGTCCACACGAAAAAAAAAATTACTCCACCACTATCATATCCCCGAAGGAGCTGCAGTAAGCTTTGATGGATTAGCTTAAGACAGGGATCTACTCTGTTTATTTGTCTGTGTAACCAATTACACAAACGCACATTCACTTTGTCCCAATATCGATTCGGTTTAAAAACCAGCTACTGTAGCAACAACAAGGCCAGAAGACAACATTCAAATTGGGATCCTTTTGTGGGTAATTGATTCAATAATGCATATGGACATGGAGCGGTTAAGAGAGTTGGTATCATCTCGAATTTTCACACACGCACACACATGTGGTTGCATAAAGGAGGAGAGGAGGATCCCTACATGTGCTATGTAATTATATTAATTATGGAACATTGGGTTTATTGTAATTCTCATTGATGGTGGGCCGGCCTAAATATGTTATTAGTCTAATTAGCGCAATTTGTCGCCTTGACTGGCTTTGAGTGTATCTGAGTGACATGTTATACCCTCTAATGTGGATTAGGTGGACGAGCTTTGGGCGAAGCCCTTCAGAGGGATACAATCGTAATTGTAGTCAGGAAAACCTCAAAGTAAATACATTAACTTAAAATTCCTAACTCCCGATTATCCTTCCATTAAAAGACTGCACAAAGCTTTGCCTGCCACTCCGAAATCCTTGTAGACCAGCACCTTGCCCAATAACTATGTTCCGTACACACACACACACACACCCGTCGCCGACGTCCATCAATCAACTTAATCTCATTAAAACAACACATGTGAACGGTCCACCACCCCTACTCTTCCGGATTAACTCACCAACCAGTCCAAACACTTAACACAATCTGATGACGACCACGGCTAGGGATATAGATATGTACTCCACCCCCGTTCGCAGCAAATGCAAACTACTGCACATTTATCCACTGCATGTGTCCAACAAGGAATTTTCAATTTGAAATCCTCTCTCCTCACACAAACACACCCACATACCGAGTAAAAATTATTCTCCAACTCGCATTAAGAGAAAATCATGTAATCCATCAGACCAAGTTAAATTGGCTCCATTGCTGCTGTAATGCACTGGCACTGCTGCCATAGCCCCCACCACATGGAACCATTCAGTAAATTTATTCTGCCATTCAAAGAGAACTTTGAAAACGAAAAACAGAAAACCCAAATCAAAAAGAAAACCGAGATTCACCAGCGAAATAGGAAAAGAAGAAAAATAAAAGAAAAGGATCAACGAGTGTGGCAAATGTTATTTCCTCTACCGCGGGTGTTCATATGAATTACAGGCTATAAGTCCACCCTCGGCTCCCTACCCACTACCAATAAATTCCGTGCCATTAGCAACTGCTAATGTGTCCTTAGATTATACACATACCGAGTAGACCAACCAAGGGAGGGGGTACCTCCATATGGAGTGAAAATGAGTCCCATTTTTTCGTTGTTTTTGCAGCGCGTGTTAAAGATGCAAGGATACACTACTCGTATGCGCTATTCTTTTGCATTCATGAATGAATGCATGTCATGCATGCAGGCATCTGTTCGGCTGCTGGTGTAAGAGAATATGGGAGGAATATGTTCCTACAAATCCCATCAAATCCTTGGTCCTATTTTTAATGTAACGTCACCTATGCACCAGCACAGCGTCGCCCGCTTTTGTAGGACATACACATACCTATATGTACACAGTAGCCTGGGTGTTTTATTTTTCATGCTTCTGCTGACACACGTCCTCCTATGGAAGTAGCATTTTATGAATTTAAAACAGACGACAAAAATAACATGTAGGTATACCTACTTTGCACTCAGTGTGTGTCGTTCGGTGGGATGAGTAAGGGCAGCAGTGGGACACTGCCACTTGCGCCTACAGTGGGGGCCACAATAAATGTGATACTTAAAATTTATCGATTTTGGAATTGGTCTTAATGGAATGTTAGGAGTGCAGCTGTACCATATTGGTACCATATTGGTACCAAAAGATCCAATACTTCTTCTTGATGAGTCTATCGCTGGAAAGATGAGCGGATTGATCCACACCATCGTCAGTTCTAGTATCACAATCGACACATGGCCGCGGATATGGAGTATCTTATACTCTATCGAAGAATTATTTTCTCAAACCACTTGAGGGGAGTAGTACACAACAACAACTGATGTCAAAACTACATATCCCAGCTTCACTTTGGTCGAAAGGTAAAGGTCTGACCCTCACAAGATAGTTTTGTGTGGCTTCTTATTGTGTCACGATGGACATGACGGAAGCATTAAACGAATCCACTTTTGAAACTTAATCTTACACAGATATCCTTTTACAGGTTATCCTTTATGCAAAAGAATTCTCCAGGTCCGATACCTGAGTTCCGCACCATGCAAACTGCAAAAACAGACAACCAATTTCAATTGAAATTCATGGTCTTATCAAACGCTCGAACATAAATAGTTTAACTAGGGACCGAATGGACCGCATACTTGACAGTCCTCCGACCACAGACAAATATGGATATCGACGGAGCATTCGGTAATACTTTGCATAAAGCAATTGTACGAACTCTAGGTAGAAACATGTAGAGTACGAAAGTGAATGTATTTCTTCTGAGAACAAGATCAGCAGAGGTTCAGCAGTCGGTATCAACCCAGTTAGAGGATGCCCACAGAAAGGTGTTTTATGAATGTGGCTAAGCTCAACTAGAAAATATACAGAAGAAACCTTAAATGGTCTTAAAATCAATGATCACATATGGAGCGATTGTATGGGCAAAAGTAACCAATATGGTCAAGACAAGGGTGATACTAAATAAAGTGTAAAGAAGGACAAGCCTCCATATTACAAAGCCCATGAAAACTAGCCCAACTGCAGCCATGGATGTACTATTGGAACTGACTCCTTTGTTCATGGGAATGTGAAAGTAAAACGGTTCTAGAAATAAGTGCATTACATCGGACCAATTCGATGCCAACAATACTACCACTCCTGGCCTTTCCTAAAGAGGATATTATTAAAAGGTTCAACTTAAACGGCGTGGCTCTGTGGTTAGTGCGTTGGGCTATAAAGCAAAGGGTTCTAGGTTTGAGTCCCAGCTCATAACACCTAAAAGTTTTATACGCCCCCACCTCTCTCGAGCGTCCAACAAACATCCGAGAGTATAACTGGTTATAAATAAATTGCAATCGCACAACCAAGAACTTTTGAAGGAACAGGACCAGGATATATGTATAAGTATGTAAGTCCTATGTCAATAAGTCTAAACATGTATGGCAATGCCTGCAAAAACTTAATTAACTGGGTAAAAACAACCCGGCCCTCTGTTGGATACCTGCCATGTGGGAATAAAGGATACTGAAATTACCGACTCCGTAGCAAGAAAGGAAGGATCAGTAAAAGTAATCTCATTCTGTAAGAAAAATTCGGGAAACTATAGAGGAAAAACAGGGTCAGAAGCAGCCAAAGCTACTTTTAGAGCAACAGAACCGAGAAAGATCAAAATTATCCACCAACGACAGCGAGAATAACCATCTCATCCCAACGGACTGTAGACTTAAAGGAGCCCCTCAGGAAGCTTGATACCGCCGAAGAAGTTCGCTGCGATATGTGTGGGATCTTGTGAGCCACTAACCCTCAATATTTGGGCAGGTATCAGTTATTAAATGATATTTTTTATATTGTTAAAGGACAGACTGATTTCTTCCGTCGAGGCGTGGTACATTAGTACATGAATTTAACAAATGGTTCCAAAGGGGAATATACCTCTCCAAGGTGTTATTAGATGGCAAAATAAACCATAAAATCACAGTTGCACATGTCATAATTATTAGAACCCCAACTTTTGGAATGCATACGCAGTATCTATAATCGGATCAGGCTAACAGTGTATATCAACCCATCCAGTCTAAGCTGGATGACCATGGATGTCCTCCTGTCATTGAAAGAAACAGGTGACTAATCGGATGAAGCAGAAATAACAAAGAAAACATCTCTCTATTTGTAGCAGAAAAGGGGATAGTGAGACAGCAGATACTCTAATAATACCAGTAGCTGCAGAATCCTTTGTAGGACTTAAACCATTGTACGGAATAAAAGAAAAATTCCGTAAGTAGAACCATAACCTAAAAAAATGTTTAAAAACTAAGTTAGGCCGTTAGGTAATTCGATGGGAAAGTATAACTGGAAAAATAAGTCTACAGTATAAGAAGACTATTTAGCACGCTAAGAGCACTAACTGAGTCCTATAACCCAAACGACAGCTTACAAAACATTTCATAGCAGTGGAAGGATTTTGTTGTTTTGTCATAAGATCGACGAAACTGAAGAGTTGCTAATTCTCGGATTACATTACTACGGCAGAAGAGCCTACTAATCCACGACATAAGTGGCGGCTCAATTCACTAAAGTCTGAGACATTTGGAGAACCTACCACTAGGGCGTAGTTTCTGTTGCTTCGGTATTGGCATTACACGTGTCACATTCCCCAACATCAAGTAAAAAGTGATTAAAATTACATTGGTAAAGGATACATGTACATAGATTCGGATATAAAAGGCATGCACAATACAGCAAGGGAAAGGATTTTGTCAAATGTCATGTATGCTGTGAGAATAGGGCATCAACTGGGCGAAGTCGCGAGTGTTAAAAAAGTGACGAAATAGAAGCACTATGTATAAGCAGGCGAATTCCATAGATAGGCTGAACGGAGTTCGACAATGAAATTGATCCTCCAGGATGGGGGTTAACCCACCCCTTGACCCGTAAACCTTTACAGGCTATGAATTGTCAATATAAACCTTGAACTTACCTGCACTGTACTTCCCTGTACTGGTCAAAACTCGAATTTGTCCTCAGGAGAAACAAGGCACATACATAATCGTGATACGGAGATACGTAGCATTAGGTTTCCAAGACTACAAATCCACACAGCAACCTTGGTGACCAAAACACACATCTACAAGCGCTCGAGGACAATCGAGTTGGTCATGAAGTAAATGAGGACGAAACCATATACACATATTGCGGACAAACAAAGAAGCATTTGTTGACAACAGTACCTTCGAAGTGGTTAAGGATATTATCTATCTCGAAGTAAATATTACCTCCACGAACTCCGAAGGTTCGGTTTGACGAAACAAATGGTTCAAAACATCTAGAAGACGAAATGCATGTATGATCCTGCCAGTTCTGCTGTTTGCAGTCCAGTGGTGGACAATAAGACGGAAAGTAGAACACTTTCGAGAGAAAAATGCGAGGAGGACGAATGAAAGAGAAGATACAACTTCACTGGCTGAGGAACATCGAGCAAATGGACAATCATGCTGCACAACCCCTGTATCTCTGTTTTAAGGATCAAGCCATTGTGGATGCCAGAACGCTTGGTTTAGACAAAAAAAAGAAGAACGCCCAGGATCGAACAGAGTAGAAGTCTGCGATGTCCCCATAAATTCGTGTTTTTCACGAGTCATTTACAAAACGGCCTGACTCATGCTCGACTACTGAGAAGAACAGTCTTGCTTGACTCCGAGATTTCAGAACAATATCCTTATAAACAGAACACTTACATGAACTGGTAAATGGGTTTCTAAAAGCATCCAGGCAGAATAAACATAGATAACAATCTATTACCAGCATACACTAGAAATAATTTCAGTCTCCACAGGAAATTCCCTGAGCACTAAAACTAATTAAATCAATAAAAGTCACTATTTCAAGAAAAATAAAGTGCACGACTGGGCCGTACAAACTTGCACCTATGTCTCAAATTCTTGTGTGTATTTGAGGTAAAAATACATAAACGAATATATACATAAGTAGGTAAGCATATGTAAGTTGACTATAAGTAAACCATCGTTCTAAGCAGATTGGCCAAAAACGTCATATATCATCTGTAGAATTTGATAAAGCTCTTGAAAATTAAGCATCGTCGTTAAATTTTCTTCAATTTCACTCAAATTCATTGCCTTTGAACTCCGGTGAATATGCCAAAGTAAGTCCCTAAAAATGTAACAATATTTTCTGTCTTAACCAATGAAAATTAATTTCAGACAAATCCAGTAGCACGTGCGCACCAATCAAAACCTGTATCGTAAGGAAAAAACGTTTCCATGACAACAGCTGTGTTCTAGGAAAATCTTTTGCAATGGTATATAATTTTGAAAATCGGTTCAGTAGGAAGAAGTAGGGATAAAATTCATGTTTGGCTAATAATGATATGAAAATCGTGTTTTTGTTAAGCAGGTTGTAAGGAAAGTGGAATTTTAGGCAGTTTTAACCAAAAACGTGGTATGCCATCTTATAGGGTTTAAAAAGGCGTATTCTAATATAAAATTTAATAAAAATCGTTGGAGCCGTTTTCGAATAAATTGGCTCCAACTGCTCGATTTCGCGAAAAATACCGTTATACTAACTTTTGGCCAAAAATGTGATACAGTTCCTGATAGAATTTGAGATGTTTAATCATATGACAAAATCTAAATAAAATAGTTGAAGGCACTTTCAAGCAAATCGGCTTTTAGTCATCTTGGTCGTAAGTACCGTTATATCATACTCAGACCAAAAAGTAGTACGCCATTGTGTTGCATTACCTCGTACTAGTCCGAATATGAAATTTGAACTAAATAATAGAAGCCGTTTTCTGGCAAATTGACTTTTCGCCAAATTGGCTATAAGTAAAGTACCATTGCTGCCAATTTTGGTAAGCAGCAAGATACATCATCTGATTGGCCTTAAGTAAACTACCCTTAATTTTGAGGTTAGAATGAAAATTCCGATTTCGCCTCTAGGGATTATCGCACAGACCCTATATATGAAGTTTGATCTAAATCCATCCACTCGTTTAGGCTGTAGCCTCGTGCACAGACAGACAGACCGACAGACAGACAGACAGACAGACAGACAGACAGACGGCATTGGCGGACCTACTTTTTTGGACTTCTCCATTATAGTAATGTCAAGTTTGATTAAAATCTCCAGTTCCAAATTTTGCACGAATACAATACTTGCCCTATAGGTATAGGTGCAAGTAACAAAAAAAGAACTACATATGTCCTGCCTTAGGGTACACTTTTTCTCTCCCCTACTGTATATTGCAGTCTCCATACAACTATCCCCGATTCAATTTTCGCTACTACACCCTGAGTCCCGGATCAGATTGTGTGTGTCGACCGGCATTAAGTAGATATTCTCAAGATGGAAACTGAAAACGTGAGGTTGGTGGCACGACACGGACGCAGTACAGGATACGGCCCTTTCTTATTTTTTTATTTTTTTTTGTGTCCTCCTTCTAGTGCTGCATGTTTAACACTCACATGATGTCACTAACAACTGGGAGGAAATTCAATATTAATATGAGAGGAGAAGACGACTGACTGAGTGACATACTCTACTCACACTTCTGGAGAAAAAAAAAACACGACACTATTTTTTTTTTTTCAAACTCGGCACGTTCTCCGATGGAAAAAGGAAAAGGAATCCCTACGAGGTCCCACCAAATAATTACAGCAACTAGCTGCTGTGGGACTCCTGGCAATAAATTGTTTTTGCTCACGCTGGCCCCCCCGCCAAGGGAGTTGTATTGTTGTTCTGTGCTCGCTGCCGCTGATGTGTTAAGCTTTGCCAACAAATGCAACAATGAATTATGTGTGTGCACTCCGGAATAATCGGGAGTTGTAATTTGGAGTGCTCGCGCTGCATGAGGGGGCTTTTATATCGTTGTTTCGTGTGGCGCTTAACACAATATTTAGTGAGAGCGCTCACAGGACTTCATTTTATTCCTTTAGCTGATTAATTGGTTAAGAGTTGAGAGGGTTTGTTTTTTTTATTTTGTTTTTGTATGAATTCAAGTGCAGTAACAGGGTTTTTTGTTTTGCGGAAGTTTTTCGGAGAAAATTTATGGCAAACGGAAAAGCTCGATAGATGACCTGGTTGCAATTCATGAGAGCGGAATTCTTTGTTGGTTTACAGTTCCACAAAATGTAAATAGCAACATTTTGAACAATTTCGCAGATTGCAATCATCTATGATCTCAGAATTAATTGAAAATTAGTTCAAGGTGCATTGTGCTTTGGAACGGAGGCGCAACAGCTTCTGTGGGTGGTTCTTAGTGAATTGAACTGCGAGTACTTCGCTATTTTGTGAAATCAAAACAACCAACAAAATTCCTCCATGGGAAATGTTACCAAAAGCTCAACAACATTCATACATGTGTAAACATAGTGGGATCTGTAATAGTGGTAATGGTTAGTAGCAGAGTTCGTGCTATGCATAACTACTTAGTCGAGCATTCCATCTACACAGATTTTCGTAGGTGAATTATCCTTCGGATTATATCCTTCTCGTATAAATCCCACTAAAGTGGGAGTGGCATAGTGTAATTTTGTATCCTGCAACTATGAGACCCTTAAATGTTTGATGATGTTATATGCAAAATATTATAAAAATTGGATTTTTATTGAGAACGCCCCCAAAAAGTGGGCGTGATTGACTAAATGCATTGAATTGAAAATAATTTGAATACATAAATATTTGGTCTTAATGAGTCTTTTCGATGTCAAGTAAGATAGCAAAGTTATAAAAAAGTGAGAAGAAAGCTTTCTTCAAAAGACCAGGTGTCCTATTTCATCCTCCTAGTTCAAAATTTAAGAGCCAGTAAGTGGTGACATGCCGACAGACGGACAGGTAGACATACGGACGGACGAATACGTGCCAATCCTTTTCGTTATGGTCTACCTCGATTATTACTCTACGTGAACTATGTATAATGTCTGCCTTTCAACCTCAATATGCTCATAGGACAGTCCATATAAATAATATTTGAAACGCTGGTTAATAGAAAAGCTCGATTTCATAAACACTGAGCCAAACACCTGACCAACTGAAATTACTAAAACCTTCCTCCAAGGAATAATTGATTTTGAAGAGACATTTACGAATCAATAGAGTCAACAGTATTTTGCGATGTAAGACAAAGAAGATAGAATGCAAGGATATATCGCAGTGTGTCGCAGACCATACCTTATCAAATACCCCCAGAGATATGGAGGACATATGTAGCTCCATGTGCGGTTAAAAATCCGTTCAATGCAGCACATGTCATGTAAGTTATAGTACTGATTGTCTTTCAACTACATCTGAAAACAGAATCAAACTAATTCGCTACTCAACTAATCAGAGTTTCCTACCACAGGTTATAAGACAAAACTAGATGAATGTTGCAATACAAACAAAAGAAGAAGTACAGCCAGGAAAAGCAAAGAAATGGGGAAAAAATTGTGACTTTCCAACTAGTCTTCGTATAAGCTCACGCTACAAGGCAGTGTAATTATAACATCGGTTCTATTTAAGCAGTTCAAAGAAGTCCAGAACGCCATCGTTCAAGACGATTTTACTAGCGCACCAGTAACCAAGGATACCCCGAGTACTATCAATACCAGCCTTGTAACAAAGCTGACCACATATGTAGAAGGTGTGAAAGTGAAGAGAATGTTTGGAATTGAAAACATTGTCAGATTAAGATCCTTCATCGTAAAGACCGCTTTGCATTTTGGAGACCATGCGAAAGATTCTAGAGCGTACAAGTTTTAAACGTTGCGGATCAGAATTTAGAAGGCTTGATCGACGAATGAATCTATTGGGATAGCTATAAAGGCAGCTCTAAGAAAATTTTACAATTCTATGACTCTGAACGTCTAAAACGACCTTAAAAATGCGAAATGACGACACATCCTAAGGGCACTCATTCAAATATGATGTCAGAATGTATTCCAACCTACAATGTCGCGAGTAGAGTTCCACAAGGGTCTAAACTGGGACCCCTGCTGAAGAATGTAATACATGATATTGTCTCCATATCAGAGAAATCTGATTAAGGACCGTAAAGCTTAAAGTCTACCAGAAGAAGCCAGAAGCGACAAAAGATCATGTTCGGTGTGTGGTAGCCGGAATAACTGAAGTCAGCACAACCGCAAGACAAATAAGCAATGTACAATCGCATATATGTACATGTACATATGTATATACCTATATAATAACAACTTCAGATAAATGAAAGCAAAATGGGACCACAAATCTACAAAAAAACAGACCTTTTCACAGAGTTATACCGAATATCGAAACATGGATATTCGGTATAGATGATCATGATGTACATGTAGAGCACCAGCTGTAAATGTGGAGCACATGGTTACCCATTGCCAACCCTGCGAAGAAGGAAATACGTCCTTGATACATAGCCACAGAAGACGGTGAGTAATGCTATAATATTGGTAAGGATCAGAGCCAACTAGAGTTATAGAAGTCATCTTACTCCCTGTGCAAAGGGATTTCAAAAGAAGAGAACCTAAAGTGCTGGGATAGAGCCTCGAGATATCAGCCAATGACTGTTTCTGCTATTGAATTGCTAGAAAATAAAATCTTTTGAAAACTATCGTTCTTCGACAAAAGGCTATTTGATATAAAGATGTTCGGGAGGCTACCAATTTCCCATGGTGGTGGTATATCCTCTAAAGTGGGACAGCAAAATTTCGCATTTTTATTCTTTTCCGACTTCATAAGGTCTGGAGACCAGCGGAGGTTCTAGGTGAGGTTTCAGTAACTAAAACCTAAGTGACATAACTCAGACTGAGGGAAGTACTATTGTCTACCATCCTATCCTGTCAAGAAGCGGCAAACATACAAACAGAAATCGGTTAAAGGACCCAGATGCTGTTGCTAAATGTTAAATGAGTTACTTTCAGAATCTCTGATAGAAATGACTGGAAGAGTCGAATAATCAGTCATTCAGCTATGAACGTCACATATTGCCTTAATTCCTGACACTTTATGGTCCGGTAATTTTCTGACAATTCACACAACAGTTGGTAGATCATTTGTTCATAGATAGTTGCAGTACGCACCAAGGACAGTACATATGTACATTGCTGTGTGGCAGACAGAAGAACGTGGACAAAGCCACGGATTCATGTAGAAAATACTATTTTTTAAATCGAAAAACCCACCGCACTTGAGATTTCCTCGGCAAATTTCCAAACCCATTAAGCTACTAATGCTTTAAATTCAAATATCATCAAACATGTCAGATTTTGGTCAAACTGCTTCGAAAAATATTAACAAACTGACCACATGCAAACAGAAATTAATTCCCACCACATATGTACATGACTTTTATTTGACTAAATGTATGTATAAATAAAAATAACCGCTTACCAAAAAAACGCCCTAAAGCCAACGACAAAACTCATTCACATACCTGAAAATAGACAGCAAAAAAAACAAAAGAAAAACATTATAATCGGACATTATTAACATACTAATAACAACGCTTAACATTAATTGAAATGGTAAACATTTCATCAATTATCAATTAAACTCAAATTTGAATAAAAGCTAATTGGGACAAATGTCATGCCCGTTTACACTGTTTTACACCGTGACCCGTCGACAATTATTCCGCTAAACTGATTAAAATTACCTTAAAAATCCTTTAAATTCCTTTCGCCAAATAATCACCACCAACCACCTCCATCACCACCACACCAGGGCGGCGGGGCGGCGGGGCGGCGTGCGTATAGTATAGAGAAAGCAACACAAAAATGATGGTGCATACTTTTTTTTTTTTTATTTATTTAGGTCACCGCAATATAAATCAACGCAGTAAAACAATATAATAAGGACACGCACACAGACGAGAGCAGGACGACAGAGTTGTGTACGTGTAGAAAAATTACCCCATATCAACGGAGATTATGTTTGCATTCAAATTATAAAATAAAAATAAAATCTGTGGAAAGTTTTTTTTTTTTTTTGCATTCTCATTGAAAATCCACTTTTCCGGGCAATTATTTTATACTGGTTGAATTCAAAGCGACAGTAAAGGGTTTAAAAATGGGCCTAAGCCCCTGCCAGCCCCTGTGTGTGCCGCCGCCGCCTAGCCTACACGAATGTAGGGGTGAAATGCAAAGGATGACAATTTGTAAATAAAAATTCATTTCATTTCATGAGCGCGACGAAAGAGGACATGGCAATGCCAACAAATGAAAGGGTGACGCGCCAAAAGCCGATGTGCGAGCGGGGGCAAGGGAGGAAAAAGTTGGTTTACTGTGTAATTGGACCCAATTTGCGGAGGAAGCAGGAAAAGGGATATATTTTTTTTTTTATCATTATTTTTTTGCGGAACCTTTCTTGTCTCATTCGTCCTTTAGTGTATATAATTGTTGTGTGTAAGATTTCGCTGAGTGTTAATTTACTTAACGTGAATAACGGTTAGCAGGGGAGGAAGGTTGAAGAAGGACGGAGGAATGAGGAAGGAAAACGACGACGGATAATGGAGATTCTGGGAAAGCGAGAGCGAGACTCGTCGACGTGATATTTACATAAAGAGGAGGAAATTCAGGGGATGGAAAACGGATGGATGGATGGAGATTTACGCCAGTAAATTGAAGTGTTTGTAAATAAAGGCGCGAAATAAAAGGACGAAAAACTTACCTCGCAAACGCAAACGGAAAACACGACTGTGGAGAGTTGGAAAGGAATTGAATTTCAAAATTATCTACAATGATTAACGTCAAGGTTTGTAAGCAGAATGCAATTAAGGCAGATTGCTTGTGAAAGGGTGTTAATGAAACACTTAGCCGAGAACAATGTCGCAAATGTAGCTCAAGGTGGTTGCAAGTAGGTAGGTGAAGGAATGCGTTAAAACACATCTTACGCATTAAACAATGTATCTGAAGACAAAGATGTCTTGATGAAACAAGGCACAGGAAAACTCTAGGGAAATGTACAAGGAATCGTTTCTCGGAATTAACTTGCCATCGTGTTCACAGAAAGCGAATAGTTCAGGAGTGAGGTTTAAAGTAGGCACTATGACACATACAGTATTCGTTCAAAACTTAAGCAACTTTTTCCTCTGTATGTATTGATGTATGAATGAAATTCGATCTCGTTCATGTGACCACCCATTCTTTGGAACCAATTTTCAACCGCTCTTCGCATTTGATATTGAGCTCCTACGACATTGTTGGGTTGTTGGCATAAACTAACAAATTAACGTACACATTCCTCCCTCCACCCATAAAAAAAATCCAAATCCGGTAAATCGCCGAATGGCTATTCAACCATTTCCCTAGATTGCAAGAATACCGGATTTTTCCTTCAAAAGATCAAATGTTTGACCAACTCTGTGTCATGTGGCACCATCTGGTTGGAACCACATATCACTGATATTAAGTCCATTCAATTCGGGGAAAAAATAACTTCTAATATGTCACGGTCCCAGTAAACGGCATGGAATCGACAAATTTGACTCAGTTTGAAATGAAACGGTAGCGACATGGTCGATATTTCGACCGGTACGTTGTCTCACTGGCACAGGAACATTCAATATTGTTGACTCGAATGTCTCCACTATTGGACGTACAGCCTGTCTGGTGTGTGTCTACTATTGGACGTAGGACCGAAAATTGGAATAAGACCTCTAAACTTGCGACTATCGACTCAGAAATTGGGTATTAATTTTGAAAACTGTAAGCCTTGACTTATGTCTTAGCATTGACGAATCTTTAAAAAAGTTTAATGGTACGTACATAATCAAATAAAAAATTGTTATGTCCGTATTGAAAAACCCTTCACTTTTTAAAAGATAGCACTTAAGTATAAAAGCGGTTTTCGCAATGGCATGGTGTTTTTGACGATTGAGGATTATATAAACATTTGTTCCTGAGTAGCGCTCTCCAAAAACAGCGAATCTTGTGTGAAAACATGAAGGCAACTTTTTCGAAAACTGCAACTGCTACTCGGCAGCGCACTGCATAAGTTTCGGCAATTTTAACCCGAAAAGTACCTATGGGTGATCGTGGCATTAGCCTAACCTATAGTAGTATTTCCATCTACCTACATATGTATGTACATTGTATGTACATATGCATATGGACTAGAATATCAATCAAATACGTGCCTAAAATTATTTTGCCTTTAACTCTTAGGTCTCATAGGTCTCAGAGGTCTCAAAGGGTCTGGGACAGAGTCCTATTAGCGTTAAAGTCGAGTGTTATGTGTTCTTTACGACTACCTTTCTTGTCGACATTTGTCTGCTGTCAATTTCACTTCTTGAATCATTGCATTTGCCGAAACTAGTCACAACAAGAATGGTGATTTTGTAAGATTTCGAAAAAATTCCACGTCATATCGTGACCTCTTCAAACGAGTTGGATATATGTACATACACATGTATGTATGTATGTAGAAACTGATGGCTCTGGACTTCTATTTCCTGTTATTAACCTAAGAAAATGTATACCAATGTGTGTTATCCACTTTACCTCTTCCACTAATCAATTAACACACTTCTCGCATCATTAATAACATTCAAGTCAATTAAATTTAAGTTCTTCCAATCAAAGTAGCGCCATAGCAATGAACACTTTTTCTTTGATTCAAACAAGAGGTGCGATAATAACACAAAATCACTGCTTAACCAAAGCATACAATCACTGTAGAAACGAACCAGCCAACCAACCAACGAACGAACGGAACCCATTAGCCTAACCACCACCGACAAAGAGACTAACAAAGCAACACAAAAGTGCTAAACAATTTATTAGTCCGTGTTCAACTCTCAAAGGCATAATTAAATAACCGCCAATGTGGGAAAAAATAACTCCACTCTGTGGTATACGAAGCCCGAGCTGTGCTCCACCCTTCCAGGACGTGAACAGTGAACACCCCACAAAAACGCACACACACACACACACGCTGAAATATTCAATCTGATAGTAATTTCCTATTCACAGAGTCAAAGTAAACTCGCTCGCAATCTGCTTAAATTGCAAAAAATACCAGACAAGAAAAACGCGCCTTTCCATACCATACTGACTTTCTTCCCATAAACATCTCAAATGAACTACGGGGGTGGTGCCTGCTCGTACGTGGGACTATCTTTACAGTGCAGCCGCACTATCGCACACATACAGTAAACCTATTAAGGAGATAAAGTTTTGAAAATGTCATTTACAAATAATCTACCAGGAGAAAACTATATATAATTTTGTTTTAAAAATAATAAAAAAAAAAAAAAACGAGAAAGGAAACCAATGGAAACTTAAATACAAAGTTCTTTGCGCTCGTCCTGCTATCTGCAGTGCTGTTGTTGATATTTGAAGGGTGCACCCCCAGAAGACGAGATGCTGTGGCAAGAAAAACGATTTGCAGTTTTTTCCAGCACTATCATATCGTATCGGCGTCGTGCACTCTCCTTCATCAATGATGACAACGACGACTACGATGACCGACCAGGTGAATGTGACCAGTAAGGCGAGGGGGTCAGGTCAGGCGATGAAGCACAAAAAAAAATTGTTCTCGACTTTTATTTACTTACAAAGAGGGTCAATTCAGAATTGTTGTTTTTTTTTTTGTTTTTCTTCTCTGTTCACCTAGCCTTTTGCTTGTCCCAGTTTTCCACTTTGCCTGGCGCATATTGACGACAGGCGAGTTGAGGGCGATTGCTGGTAAAGTTTAGATACAAATTGGTATTTGAAAATCAGTTTATAAACGTAAAGGAGAAGAACTTTATTATAACGATAGCTTGTGGGAAGGGATTGACGAGTACATACATAGATACATACGAGTATATAGTAGGTTTACTAATTGCATTTTATTGGATCAAAGAATATACAATATAGACATACATATGTATATATTGTATAAGCGAAAGGTTGATTGAACGACATTGAGATTGAGGTTACCGGTATAAGGATTGTGCTGTCTTCCTATCTAGTGCTTTTATTTTTGCACTCCCGTTTGAGCAAATTGCAGTCATGTCATTATGACTAGGATATGACTATTGATTTTATTCTAAAAGGAGTTTGATCAGAGATCTATAAAAAGATATCCCACCCATCACAAAGTCTTTATTGAGTAGCACACTTTTGCCAGATTGTATAGATAGTACTACGCTTTACCGTATAACAAGGTTTCATCTGTTCTATTGCTTCGACATCTGCGCAATTACGTAAGAAGATCCTTGAGATAACTGTGCCATTGAACTTTCATGTAACACGCACGCTACTCCGGTACTTCGATACCGGATCCCATTAGAAAAGGCCAATAGGGGTTTTAAAATTTTTAACATTCAACTGTCGACAGTCAAAAGTGGTTTTCCCCTGGAAAAGTTAGGAAGCACCAGTAGTAAAGTCCTACATATAGGTGCACAGAGAGTACATATAGATGCACAGAGTCCTACATATAGGTGCACAGAGAGTACCATTTAGACACTGCAAGGAATAATAATGCTAATTTGGAACTCAGTGTTCTTCCTACAAAGTAGCCTTCATAGTGGGATCTAGCAGGGATCTCAGTTGTGCGGAGCTCGTTATATTAATTTGTGATTTATGTTACCAAAAGTGAACTGAAATGGACTTACTATATTCCTCTGCGGAGATATGTAAAATATTTACACAATGTGGTCAGCACAAGAGCCATGAGTTGATCTAAGATATGTTTGACGTCGAAATCTAAGTCGACAGGCTTAGGCTTAGGCTTTTAATGCTAATGCACCCTTGAAGTTTTTTTTTTATAATCTCTCAATTTCAAAACGTTAGTCAAGGCATACATCTTCATCATGATGAAGTTCAAGAACGTGTAACGTAAACCGCTGGTCGTAGCTCCAATCTTCGGTCGTAATAATCGCCATACCAGACAGACTGTATGAGTGAGACAACGAAATACCGAACACATCGCTGCCGTAAGTGATTCCTTTCAAAATGAGAAAAATCAGTCGATTTCACCCCTTTCGGAGGGATTGGGAATCTGCCAGTCCAATTTGTTGGGAATTTTGCGTAAGAACCTGATCTAAGGACTGAAGCCTCTTGATCATTTGAAACTTCTTCGAAAGTGGACGCTCATAGCTGCTGTATGACAAAGTGTCACTGAAGAACCTTCAACATCGATATCACAACGTTCTCAATCATCCACCAACTGTTTTCAATAAGGACTTACGCTTGCATCATTGCAAACTCGAATTAACACAAGAATTGAAGTCAACAGATCACCATCAACACAAAACGTTCGTCACTTGCCTGTTAGAACAGGATGCTGGTTTTTCAAGACGCTCATTTCACATTAGATAGATTCGTCAACAAACAAAATTGTCCATCTAAGCCGAAGGAAATCCTCGAAATACTCGCCCAAAGATCATTACATCCACAAGGATGTACTGTGTCCGTGAAGAGCGCTATAGACAAATGACTGAAGATTTTTTTTGAGCTATTGCGGCCTAACTTCAGGCCAACATTAATATTAGTAATGTGAACCTAAACTGGGCACCTAAATCATGCGATTTAACACCATTAGATTACCTTTTTGAGGGTTTTTTTTGAAAAGTAAACTCTATAAGCCACCAAAAAATTGGGGAGCTGGAGAACAGCCTTCGGACCGAAATTGATAAAGTTAACGCGGAGCATATGAATGAGTTCTTGAAAATTTGTATGTTCCTGTGAGACCCTGTAGATGTGCTCATAGTGGACATTTTTTTACACATAATTGTTATGATTCATATTTTTATAAAAATTTAAGTATTTTCATATTTTATTTTAAAAAATGCAAAACATCTAGAAGCGATTTTTGAAAGATACTTTATACATGATTTTCTATTGATGTGCTCTATCATTGAAATTCCCAATTAATAACTTTAACAGACCAAAAATCAGAGTATTTAACTAAAACATGTCCAAATAGTTCTTTTTTATAATTGCGACAAAATAGGACACTGCTCGAGGTCACACCTAAATACATAACATATATGTTTATGACATGTAGTACTTGAACAAATTATTTAAAAATACAACAAACAGCACACCTTACATTTGACACAGTGCCCATCTAAAGGCTGCCTAAGGCCATCGCAACCAATTGTCTTTGCTTTGGTTAGCCTTTCACTTGCAATAACAATTCGAATTTCGTTGCGAGATGGTTATTTTAACTGAGTTTAAGTTTCTTACAAAAGAAGACAAATTGGAAGAAAGCATTTTAGAAGGTGATGTACGAAGGCGCTTACTTTACAAAAAATCCAAGGTTTTTAAGGGGCATACACTTTGGAAAGAATTAGTACAGTGGAAGTGGCTTATAACGTCTTCGCTTTTTACAACCATTTGATTGGTTTTATTATATTTTTGGGTACTCTTCCGTCGGATATGACGATCTCGATCCTTTTACAGGCATTATAAGGGAGTTCCACTTTGGTTTAAAAAAAAAAAGCCAGTATGAAGAGCAAACAGCTTCTAAAGATGATTCGTGACACTTCCAACCTCCTAACTCTCTGTTTCCATACCCGATTATATCAAACTAAGCCCACAATGCTCAAAACGCTCCAAAAAAAATTGTAAATATCAGTAGTGCTAGGACAACAAAATAAGGTTTAGAACACCATCGTTACTGGACTTGCAACTTCGATTTATCATTGTTAGCCTGCTGCAACTATTTGCATTCGATATTTTAAAGTATTTCAAGTAGTACTGCCACAGTACGTATACAAATGCTCTTCCCGCTTGTTTCAAACAACCAACCCTTGAACAAATAGCTTGCAACAGAAACCCCATCCAAACATTTCCCTGTTTGCATCCGGAAGAAGAAAAAAAAACATAAAATCTATTGACAAACTCGGTCTAGCTCCGCTGGTTGTTGTTCGTTTTTAGTAATAAAAATCAAACTTTATTGCTTCCGAAACTCCCAAACCCACTCATTATGAAAAGAAAAACAAAAAAACGAAAAATCAAATTACAAAACGTGGAAGTAATCAATAAAACATGATCCTTCGAGCCGGATACATTAATAAATCATAATTAACAAAAGTGGCGACAATGAAATTTTCGCCAAAATTTTATACACTTATACACAACCTTCAAGCAAATGTCGTATAAAACTTCTTAATAACATCAAATCTCTTGACTAACCAACCTCATTAGGAGAGATTTCGTTTTATAACCTTTCGACATGATGATGATGATGGTGTAGGACGTTCCGGGTGGGTGGGAATAAAATCTTTCCTTCCTCCTAAACGGAACCGTACCTTTCTGCTCATCTGTGTAATACGTAAAACTCATTTAATTTCATTAAAAAAAAAAGCGGAATATTTGTTTTTCATGCTAAACAACAAACAAGAGAGTTTTCGTCGTTCAAATCCATCGCTCATAAATTCACCCTCTACACCTCCTGCTGTCACCGGAAAATATACATAAGTAAAAAAACAGGAAGTAACTCTGTGCTTAAACAACAAGACAAAAAAATTCATATTAAACAAATTATAAATCCAGAAATAAACAGATTTTAGCACGTTAGAAATACGTAAACTGGTGTGAAGTAGGTACAGTGGAGGCGCCAGAAAAGGGACTGCTTTAATTTGATGTGAGAATGTAGTACTTACACTTTTGGAAGGGTTTCAATAGTACGAGAATGGTACTGATCCTATTGAAGGTCGTTGAGAACGGAATAGTTCTTGTATATCAAGGCCTCAAGTTGGGCGCCAATTAAACGACATGCTACCTTACCCACACTCTACATTACCCAACAAGCAAGGACTATCAGGATAACTGATGTGTCTATACCGTCTAATCTATGTTCTAAAACCAATCTCTTACATCGGCCCCGACTGTCTCATTTACACATAAAATCCATTTTCGAATCACCAAATGAATTCCCTCATTGCTTTTAGGATTTCTCCTCATTTTCTCTACTTCATTTGAAGTGCTAATTATCTACAAAACCACCTTTTAGCCACCCCATCCGCTGCTCCTCCTTCACACGACCCGAAATAATATATTCACATGAAATTGCGCCAAGTAACTTAAATCATACATAATTTTAAATTGCCTCCTGAACACATTCGCATACACACATGGATAAAGAAGAACAAGAACAGGAAAAAAAAAACAAATACGAATACGAAAGGAGGGTGGGCTAAACATTTGAATTGGCAACGAGCACGAATCTGCTATTCCCTCTCGCACCGCAAATCTTTCTCTCTTACAGTCACAACCGCACATAAAATCTCTCCGGTTTAAGGAGAGAAAATTGGCAAAGGGAGGAAATGAAGATGAACAAAAAAAAAAAGGAAAAACGAAATACAAATGTGTACTTCTACTTTCATTTTTTTTTTTTTGCTTTCTTTTTAGTTATATTTTTTTTTTTATTTATTTTTTTTTTTGTTGTATGAAGTAAGTATCAAGAAGACCAAACGCAAGAGAGAAAGAGAAAAACCAAGCAAACGAATGTGAAAAGATATTTTCAGCTTTATTTGAAGTGAATCCTTAAGAACAAGAAAACCAAAAAAAAAAAAGAAGAAGCTTTGAACGGATAATGGGCTATATAGGGGGGAACGAAAGAGAGCAGTACTCTACGGTGGCGACACTGCAGATGAAGAAGCAAAATAAAAAAAAAAAAACAAGAAATACAAAAAAATCGAAATAGATGGATGGATCATTTCATTTATTTCGCTTTACAGACGGAAGGAAGTTTTCGTTAAAGGAGGAAAAAAATGGTTTAATGTTGACAACTTTTGAGCTTTCATCTTTCTTCGTCTTTGTGTCGCGTTTCTTGTCCGTCTTTAAAGTAATTTATTTTCATTTCTTTTTGCGAAATGGTTCTTGTGTACAGCACCCCCCCAACATCGGTATATATTTGTTGGAGGACTATGACTCTTCCGAGGAATATCCTTTACTTTCACAGACAGCTTGGTTTTGAAGTTTAAAGAGAGGTAAACGTATTATGTATTATACTTAGTTTGGTTTCTGTTTTCTATTTTTTTGTTTTGTTTCGTTTTTCCTTTGGATAAACGTTCTTAATAGATCTTACTTTTTTGTTTACACTCGGATGAACTTTTAGTGTTTTACAAAGCGAAACACGAGTGGGTGGTCGTGGTCAACTGGTAATACCTTCTACATGGAAGATCGCTAGTTAAAGTGAGAGAATTTTATAAGAAATATAGTCCTTCACTGGCGACGGTACACTCAGCTTCTCATATTCGTTCCCTGACTCATCTCTGTCCATGTTATTCACCCGTGGAATTAGAGTAGCGTATGTAAAGCTCATTAAGTTTCACATCACCATCACATACGAGTACATACATACATATGTACTTCAACTCGCCAAAATGCTGCGAAATATCTAGGATATGCAGGAATGGTCAAAGGCATAAATGCGCGTCTCAGGCTGAAGTGTTATGCTTTTTGTCCAGTCTGGTGCACCCAAAATTTCTCTGCACCTCGTAATTCAAATTTACTCGCTAAATGTAAAAGGAGACAGAAGAATAGTGGAATTATTAGAATCCTTCGAAAGAGGTAGAAAAGTTTCCCGCATTTTATTGTTTGCGCTTTGAATGATCACCAGTAAACATACCATCAACTCTATCTTTGGAAGTACCGTCAAGTACATTATACAACTGGAGAACACAAATATGGATTTCTCTACCAAGGCCTATTTTCCCCTCACATTCCTGTGACTACGACTACTTCGGTTCTACTATAAACTCTGACAACAAAACTTCAAAAATTAAACGAATAGTTACTCTTGCCCAATCGCTGTTTCTTTGGCATACAAAGGCAATTGAGTACCAAGGCCTTATTGAAAAAAAAAACACCAAGGAAACTTTATACACATAAGACCTTCAGCATACCAGTTCTGCTCTTTGATTCAGATACACGGAAGTTATTGAAAACGGATAAAGATATCCTTGGTTGTTTTGAATGCGAAATTCCTGCGATGATGGGCTTTGGAGGAGGAGATTTAACAACGAACGCTACGAGCTGTACAGCGACTTCAACCTGTCCAGAAACCTACGCACAGTCGTCTTACATGGCCCCAAGTGTTTTCGATTCGAACCCAGAAAGACAACACAGTAGAGGAAAACCTCGCCTTAGGTACCACGCACAATTAGAAGTAGACCTAGAAGTTAATCAAAGACCGTGCTAGCTGGTGAGACTTATTGGTTGAGGACCACCCCGAACCACCTCCTGGCTGCTTTCGATCGGAACGCCTTCACCATACAGTTTTGCAGTATGCCCACAGTACCGTATGAGGTAGAGAAACATCAACAACTGAGAATATAATTAGAACCATGTGAAATAAGGGTTCCAACAAAACAAAAATCTCACATCTTACTCTGTGGGAACGATGAGTAATATAGGGTCTTACATTCTAACGATCATACAAAGTATATACATATGTATACTACACCCTCATTATGTAGAATTCTACATCTTAGAACGGATGAGCACGTCTTTTTCTGTCCGCATCGTTGAAAGTCAGAGGGCAACCGACAGTATTCAATTCTAGTGAACCCCATAAGATGATCACTCTCTTGTGAATGTATCTTCTTAAATCAGATAATTTATTCAAATCTATGCCAAGTTAGTGCCATTACAAACTACATGCGCAGACAATTATACCTTATTTTCTCAACAGACCCTTTCGTTCCCTCGTTCTATCAACAATTTGATGACTTTAAAAAAGTAAATTCCTTGCAAATTTGTCGTATGGTTTGACAATCTATCATTAAATGAGCTCCTGTTCGTTTTTTACAGAGAAAAATTCGGATATCTCCCCTTACGTCCCTGTTTCTTAACGTAAAATGCCACCTACTTGCCCTCTTTCGTATAACCGTAGACTTCGTTCCATACGAAACTAGAGGAATAAGTTGTGGGCACTTAGATGATGCCTCGACTATTCAAACTATCTCGGCATTTGTCTTCATTTCAACCAGCTTTATAACTATCTCTAACAGCACTTCATAAATAATGCACAAGTCAAGCATTCAAACGACCCTAAGACTTAATTTTAAAAAGTCTTCATCAATACTATTTTTGCCGACAATCCCTTAGTAATGGACCCATCCTACTTCTATTTTCCATGAAGGCTAAAGTTTCCGTGCAAGTTTTTTTTTTGATTTTCCCAGCAAACATGACTTTTTAAAAGAAAATTTAAATGCGTTAAACCTCGTCGAATTCGCCCTTTTGTCGCTATCCGTCTAGATAGCAACGAAGCCGACGTATCCGCTCCAGATCTGTTCTAAGTTCCTTTTCTCTAGAGAGTCCGTCTACGCTGATAACACCGGATTTTTCATCACCAGTCTCTAGTCTCCTTAACCTTCGATCCGAAGACTCAAAAATGACTTAAGACTCAACATCGCCAAACAGATATCTATAACGTTAGTGCAACCAGTCCACTGCTCAATTTCCTAGTTACCTTGCAATATTGTGCTGCTCAGACACATTGACGAGATAATCCTAAAAGCTACATAAGTCATCAATCAGTCATCTAAAGAATTCCCCAATGCCCAAGTGACCAAATCGTTCGGCACTCATTTCGATCGGAGCATCCTCAGGTACGCCAACTTGGTCATCTATTCGTAGCTGGAATTTTCCTTAACCGTGAAGATTATAGCATGGCCTGGAGGGAAACAGGATCTTTCCGCGAACCATGCAGTACATAGATACTTAGTGTTATTTATCTTCTACAGGAGTGATAATGTCAAGCCAACTTAGGATACCATATTTGCTCATACAAACATATGTGACAGCGGTCAGAGATCTAAAATAGAGTTTCGCATGTTGCATCTCATCAACGCCATTGTTTTTAATTTTATTTTCGGATTTAGGAAATGCTTACATGAACCTTACTTAAAACAGGACATAAGAACAACTAAAGTGGATCGAATCGGAATTGTCAAAATTTCTAATAGGTTTCCCATATTAAAATACCTTGACAGCATTGTCTCACCCAAAAGTTAACAAAAACGGAACCAGGTTTTCAGAATGAGTACATCTTCCATGCTGGGGGCTCAGTTTTCACAGAAAAGGTAGAACAATCTTCTCTTCTACAAGAAAATGTAGCAGAATTTACACGAAAATCACCTAATTGTGATTTTTTCCCTCTGCGAGTCAAATATTTCCCAGTGTCCTTCGACATGTATTAACCCTCCGGTCAAGTAAAATACATTCCTATCGAATTTTTATCAGATATCGCCTCGTAATTCCTTTGGCTTCAATTTAATTCACTCCGAAGTCTTTCCAATCACGAGGAGGAGGTCACCATAAATAAAAATCTCCCTCCCTGTCTCGCCCGCTTGTGACATAATCTTTTCATCTGCCATTAATTTTCCAACGAAAAAGGATAAAGAGAACACAAAAATAACAGACAGAATGGCCAACACAAACAGAATGGGAATATAATTGATTTTAAATTGAGGAAATACCGTAATACATCCGATACATTTGTCAGGATAACAAATTTATAGTATTGTCCTACTGTATGTCCTTAAAAAGTTCGCTTTTTTTATTTACCCTACCTACAGCGGTAATTACCAATACCGCGCGCCATTCCCTTGGCTTTTTCTGTTCATCCTTTTTCATTTGTTTTTTTTTTTACAGTTATTTCAACTGGCAATGGTTGGACCTGGATTAAGCGACATTTTTTTTTGTTGCCTGTATAAAAAAAGGATTAATGTTCAATTCGTGCGGATGGTGGAAAATGGGAAAAAAAAAATTAAACAAAATGTCAACACACATGCTAACCGAACACCAACAACAGAGGCCCACAAACGTACTGTGAAATTTCACACACACACCCGCAGCCAAACAGAGAGAAAGTAATTCCATTCATCAAGCAACCACCACCCATGGTTTTGGGGTGGTTTCCGGAAAACAGGGAAATAAAACACCAAGCAACGCTCCCCGGGGACAGCTTGAAACGCAGCAACAGCAGGCAAACAAGCTCCAACAACACCAACCCCTAGCATACGAGTACACAAAGGACGACCGAACGAACCAACGAACGAATGTGGCTAAATTCAAGGTGGCGATAGAGAGTGATGGAAATGATGGAAGTGATGGAGTGGTTAACGGTTCCACTCTATCCCGCTTTTTCTTCATCGCCTAGAATGACAGGTCACTATTAATCAATCAAATTCCTTCAATTTAATGGTTCACACTACTCGCTTCCTGTTCTTGGCCATTGCCGTTGCCGTTGGCGTTGCCTTCGCAGCCACCGCCCCCCTGTCGAGGCTTGAATAACAAGTCAATTCATTAATTTTCAAGTGGATGATACTTTGATGCGTTGCACATCCTTCTTGTCCGTCCAAACGAGCTACACACGCACACTCCGCCATGAGTGTGAGGGCGCGACCTATTGAGCACACACAGCATGATACGCAAATTGCGGCAGGATACTCAAGCCTACCAGATGCGTGTATAACCTACATACATACATACATCCAATACATACATACTCAACAAAAAGGATCTGAGTGTGGAAAATGAATTTCCCTAAAGGAAATTCGATTCAATATCGTTGACGTTTGATTAAGAGCACGAATCATCGCAAAAATAGAGAAAGATACATACAGTAGAGAGAAGAAGAAATAAAATACCTCCCCACTGAACGCGTGGTAGCAGTCGTGCGGACAGGATATGGATGGGTACGGCGCTGGGTTTCAAGGCTTCAAATTGCGATTGGAGATTAATTAATTTCGCAGCGATAATCAGACAACAGGAGGAATGTGCTAAGTGTTGATTGCTTGCCATCGGATGAGGGTCTACAGCCTCGGAATGTTCTGTGGACCAATGATGGGCGTTAATTGACGGTGTAGAAGGGGTTCCACCACCAGGAAGAGTACCACGAAAAACGTTCAATGTAATTAAATGGTGATTTTGATTTTATGTTTACCATGGCAGATGTTCCAAATGTTTTGGTTAGACACTGTTAAGGCGATAACAGCAGATCGAGAGTGTATCTACATATTTAATTAGGGCTCAGGGGACTAAGGATATGCAAGGAACATCTGTAGATTCTCGAAAATGAGTTAAAATGTGTTCTTCGCATTGATTTCTTATTGGTAATAGAACAGTCAATGAAACGATGGACAGCAACTGCGATCACATTGATAGATGTGAAGATAAACTGATAGGTATCAATTGCTCATTTGATTAGTGGAATAGAGGAACGACGAGTAAGCTTTGTAGATTATGTGGCTTAGGTGACTGAATGCATGTGTGTAAGCGTTCCTCTGAAAGAATTGTTTTAGATATAACACAAAACATCATTTAGAATCCAATCGCGATGTATTATAGCAAATTTTCTTGCACTAGACGGCAAGTCTCCACCAGGAAGAATCTAATTTTAATATGAGTTATCATCCGCAAAAAAGGGAACATTTCTAGACCACAGCGATGTACATATGTATGTATATATCCATAGGCAATACCTTGGACAGAAGAACTTAGACATAAAAAGGGACAATTTCTGTCAGATTTCACGCAAGATAATGACTTACATTTAATCGTCCACATTTTAAAGACAGATCAGGATTAAAAACAAATAAATTGAAAAATAAATCTCTCATCAATCCTAGTCTCAATTTCAGATTGGCGCCCAATAATAGAGAAAATTGACAACATACAACATACAAACATACCTATAAAGGCATGCATTTTAAATGGGGGTTTATAAAAAAATGGACGATAAAGTAGAAAGAAATTGTTCACATTTACTCACTAAAAGCTAAGCACGGGTCAACCCGAATCCGACCATCAGTTTTCTATGTACCAACACCTCATCATAGCTGGCTTATTCTCATCACATCTTCAAGGAAAGTTTCTGTCTTATACCGGCAATACACATACCTAAGCTAGTGAGCTATGTTTGAACCTTGCCATGACTGTCTATCCAGATGACAATGATACTTTTCAAAGGGGACTATACCGGACTAAAGTAAACATCAGTCAAATGCAGTTTCACACATTGCCAACTCTTATCTGTACTCCGTCAACTCTGTTGGCATTTTTCTTAGACTTTTTCGTTAACCTTTCGTAGATGATCAAGAAATTGACGAAAACATTTATACCGCTAATAGCTGTGTTTTTTAAAAACATGAACAAATTTCTGTAGTGAAAGTGTTTAACCAATCAAGTAATGAGGCATCTCGAAAATAGCCAGAAGGGTTATCGAGAAGATGTAAACCAAAAATATTCACCAGAAGTCAACCCAGGACATTTCTGGGCAAACCAAAAACTGGGAGTGTTACAAATCAAAAAAAAATCAAACAAGAGGCACTGCAGATTCCTGTCCCAACAGGACCAACTTAAGCTCTAAAGAATTGTTCTCATTTCCAGAGTGAAAGCGTAGTCATGTTGGTTACCTAGACTATTTATAGGAGAAACAAACTTCCTTCAATGAATCCAATATTAACCATAAACTCAACAACTTTACACTACTCGACAGGGCACATCGTCCTAAAGGAGTTGGCCAACGAAAGGATTTGTAAACAAAAGGCAACTCTCAATGAAACTCACTACGAAACGGAAGGTACATCAGCTTGGCATTGGTGGAACATTTTAAAGATCTTGAAGGTGAAAACATTGCCGATTGATAGAAAAAAAATGTTCGATTAAACATTGACTTTTGCGTCCAAATACGTCTTCCTACATCAGGAACTCCACAAGTCTGAGTGATAGGACCACTACTGTGGAACATTGTATATATGTATGTGCTTACATTCTTAGGTGGTGCAACGATCCGAGGTGAACCTGTGCTTAATTGAACAAGCCTCACCAGTTAACGTGATCTTTGCTTAACTTCTTCCAATTGCCCACTTCAAGCTGATTAGGGTATACACTTGTGCACATCACCTGACGAGGTCTTTCTCAACTGCACTGTCCATCCGGTTTGGATTCAGAGACCCTTCCGTTGTCCATTCGCTTTACATATCGTAACGACGTCGTTGAATACCTCGTAGAGTTCGCAGTCCCGCCATTTGAAAGTCGACCAGGATAACCAAGGATATCTCCTTCCGTCTTCGTTAACGTGTATACTTCTGAGTGATAGAGATGAACTATGACGATAAGGTTCTTACGTAGAGTTTCCTTGATGCTTCTGACAAGACCTTAGTACTCAATTGCCTTCTTACGTGAAAAAACCATGAAGCATGAATAATTCTTCGCATGATCCTGTAGAACCGAGATAGAGAAAGTCAATAACTAGCTCACGGGTTGAGCTGTCCATTGTAACATTTTGTCTGATTCAGTGATGCTGATGTTTTTCTTAGCCTTATTCACAACTAAACCCATTTTCAGTGGTTCTGTTTTGATATTTGCAAACGTACCATAGACAGCTCATTGTGTCCTGGATTTTTAGAAAATTGTTTTGGCAAAATTTTCTCAAGGATGATGCTGAAAAAGTCACATAAAAACCCATCACGTTGTTTGAATCCTTTTTTGACATTTTGAGATTGTTTCCTACCTTTATGGAGCAACGAGCGTTTCTTCTGGTCTATTTGATGATTGAGATTGGAAGGGGACCAAAACTAGATATGAAACTGTATAACTCGTCGATGGTAAGTTGTTTTTGGGTTTCTCCAGGGCCTAATGTAGTGTAATTACTTTACCGGCTGTGGACTTAAAGGGTCGAATACAGCACTGAATGGTATCAGATTTTTAACATATGGATCCAGAAAATACTAGAAAATTCGAATTGAATCTTAGTATAGTATAGTTTTGCCTCATTAGGACGGTACAGTAAGAAAATCAAAGACAAGTTAGTTTCCAGTCCTATAAACAAAAATAACCAGCTTATGACTAGTCAGACGAGCCTTCAACAAAATCTAAGACAAATATATGTAAGTATCGGACCTTATACATATGTATATATCCTTTGCCTGGCAGATGCAACGCCCTGCATATACAAATTTTTTCAAACAAAAATTTATCCTCTTTCACATCGAACAGAAATTTTATGAAACGATGAAATTTCTGAATATTTCTGATTTCTCTATTTTATACATTTTCCAAACCATTGTCGTGGTTTAGCTACGATACAGTACATGACCTAGTTTCCATAACAGAAATAAAATTCCTAGAAATACTTCAATTCCCAAAATACCAGGAATTGGAGGCGACAATCAAAATACATGAAAGGAAGTTTCCAAAACTTGTATATTCCCCCGGAGCCCGGAGGGGTTCGGAAATTTGTTGATTAGATCAACACTCACTCACCTACTTCAAATTTTGTTTTCTCTTAAAATTCTATGAATTTTCATGATGGAACTTCTGCCAAGTAATGGTAACCCTATTCACTGAGACTGTAGAACAATTCGCTGATCTCAATGGAATTACCAATAGCATTTGCATAACTCTATATGCCCTCCCTGTATTCGAGTAGATCAGTAGAACCTAATCCTATAGTCTCGAAAATCCGCTCAAAGTCGACTAAAAATCACTTATTGTGTCGTCCTTTATGCGATAACAACACACACACACACACAGCGAAAAG
Organism: Xylota segnis; assembly: GCA_963583995.1. NCBI lineage: Eukaryota > Metazoa > Arthropoda > Insecta > Diptera > Syrphidae > Xylota > Xylota segnis. The sequence continues at coordinate 69,496,854 of OY757237.1, read as the reverse complement.
CAAATGGGAAGGTAAATGGGAAATGACTTAAGTTTTGTTATTATTTCCAAGCCAAACTAACAGCATTCAACCTCCCTTGTAATCTTCTCTGGTAACATCTTCTAATTTAAGACAAATTCCAAGAATAATCCAACCCAAGCACACTCTGTATTATTTGTACATATAAACAAACTTTCCCATAAGTATCTCCATAAACTCGACCCATCCTTGCCTTATTCACCGGAGCAAACCATTATTTCCCTTGTACCTATCTTTTAATTTTCCTTTTAATCTCCATTCATCAAGGCTCAAGGAGGAGAAGCACAATTTTCCAAAAAACAAAATATACAAAAATCTCCAACACATGCTGGCATTAAATTTCCATCACCTCAAGTGACCTGGTTTCATTTTGCATCCAGCGCTGCTTGCTCTCTCAACAAGGATACACAAGAGGCGCAACGAAAAAACAACAACAAAAAATGGATAAAAAAGCAGAAGAAAAACGCAATTAACATCTGTTATATCAGCATAAATGAACAGTTAACTATGATGCATTACCTGCAAAACAAGACAATGTCACTTTCTGTAGTTTGCTGTCCTAAAAAGAGAAGAGAGGACGACAGCAAGGAATTAAACACAGAATCTCACATGCAGAAAATTGCCTAGTGAATCCTCCACTTCCTGCTACTGCAGAACTGCAGTGTATAGGTGGAGCGCATCCTGAATGAATGGAAATTAAAAAAAAACGGAACAAATCCCGTGCAAACGGATTACAAAAATGCTCGAAAAAAAAAAAAAAAAAAAAAGAAAAAGATGGGGAAAACAAGGACGAAAAGAGAAAACAAATTAGCACTGCTTCCCGTCTTTATTTAATTCCTTATCCTACCCAATGGGGTGGGGGATGAGATGCACCCGACCCCCGACCAACAACTCTCATGCAAGCATAAAACGAATAACTTTTCGCAAGGCAATGAGGAACTATGCAATGAAAGGACTCCACTTGGGGTTGAAATGAATAGGTATATAGGTATACTCGTAAGTATCTATGCACATGTTTGTGTGTGCCATAGAAATGCACAGTGCACACTGCATTAGCAGTTATATAAATAAAGGACTCTAGGATAGAAAACAATACTTTCCTCGCGAGCGCGAATAGACTACAAAAGAATGAAAATTGCACCGTTAATATAATAGTCCGTTTCCATCCCATATTTCGACTGCATGGCAATTGCATAGTCCAACTTTCGACGACGACGACGACGACGACGATGACGACGACTACCACGACGACACACCAAGTCGTTGCCCAGCGGAGTTTTTCTCTCCTTTTTTGTTTTTCTTTTTTTTTGTATTGTACTGCACACAACAACAGGAGGAGTTCCCAATGAAAATAAATAGAAGAATGGCCGTGATAGCGATCCTTGTTTAGGCTTCCTATGGCTCCTTCCTCTCGTTCCTCCGGTGCTCCGCTTCGCTGTTTGTCATTTTAGCTTCTTCTTCTTCTCTTTTTTTTTTTTTATTATTTCATTCCGCAGCTAGTTTATGGGTGCGCATGCAGAAGGTTCCTCTTTCACCCCCAGCATCTAAACAATACATCCATTATAATCATCAAGGAAAGATAGAAAAGTGAAATGGGAGAAAGAGGATACGCAGGGCTCAGCGAAAAAAAAAAGTGAAACGAAAAATACAAAGAGGTAAAATCCTGGTAAATACATAAGTAGGAGGGAGAAGCTTTTCAATTAAACTTTAAGTCCTTTGTACTATTTTCATTCAGGTTCATTCGAATTCTTTTACCATTCTTCCGCCATCATCTTCTGTTTTTCCACCAGCACCACCACCACTACCGTATCCTTCCTATATTTCTCGGTTTCATTGCAAACGAACCTCGAACTGGGGTTGACTAACTGCCATGAAGTGTGCTCACTGGCGTTGCCTACTATATCCGTAGTTGCACAGCCCCCTTTTTAATCCTTTAATATTTATCATTTATACGAAAATGGTTGCGGGAAATTTTCTCTTTACTGTCAGCGTCAAGGAAATAGGCGCAGTAATAGTTTTGCATTTGGATTTGTATGCTTGGGACATTCAAGGCCGAAGGTGGAACAGTTTTTTTTTAAATGCAAGAGTTTAGACATAAATTTGACAACCTCATAAACGTCATTCACCCACATGTTCGTACAGGGTCTTCTAATTTGTGATCCGGATTTGACATCCCTGTTTCAAACACATATGTATGTCAAACCGAACTGTCATACGAAACTCTGTATGTTTACGAGTAAGGTTTGGCATTTAACAATATGGATTGTTTATCAATCGCTGAACGTGTTAAAATTGTTAGAGTGAAGGTGTGTTTCGCGAATTACAAGCAGATAATGGTCGACATACTCGTTCTACAGAGCATCTCTAAAAACAAAATCAAATAAACTGGCTCTGTTACAGATGTCTTAAGGCCTATCCATCATCAATTGATTTCATGGCGAACACACCATTTAGATTTACATGTACAGCCTTATGAAGTTCAACTTACACAAGAATTGGAGCCTGCTAACCACGGAATGCGTAGAAATCATTTTGCTCTGTGGATAACGATACATTTTTTACTCGGTGGATACATTAACAATCAAAATTAACGCATCTGGGAAAGTGAAAATCCACATGTAAATCTCAAAATATCATTGCATCCACAAAAAAGGATCTATATGGTGTAAAATTTGGTCTGGTGGTGTCGTTGGTCTATAATTCTTCGAAAATGAGAAAGTTGCAACCATCAACGTCAATTCTTATCGTTATAGCCAAATGTTAACCGAATTTTTTTGGCCTCAAATCGACGATATGAATGTGGAAGACATGTGGTTTCAACAAGTCGATGCCACATCTCACAGAAAACGACTTTTGGCTTTATTGCAATAAAAATGTCATGGACAAGTTATTTCGAGTTTCGGTTGTGTAAACTGGCCACCAAGATCATGTGATTTGTCGACGTTGGATTTATTTTTGTGGAGCTATGTACCCAAACCGCAAACTGTACCATAATTCTTATGAAAGCTTTTTAATCAAGGTCGATTGGATGCAGACAGTCGATAACTCAGACTGATTCAAAGAGATTTGTTGGAGTGACTGGAATTGCAGTGGTACAGTCTCACTCGGATCTATGAGAATCTATTGTGGTCCCCTCAGTGGGATTCCTGAAACAATAAAACGATCCAATAGTCCTAAAATCATTGAACGATCAGAACGGGCCTCCAGAGCCGGAAGATACTTCCTCGAGGATTATGACTTTCAATCTGTTGAGGCTTTCATAAAAAAAAGGTGTTGAATCTTATTCTCCTAAACTAGGCTTATTTTAAATTTTTTTTGGACTCATAGCTTCTTTGAGACTCGACATGTGGTAAGTGTTGGGCAGGTTCTGAACGTCTATGCCGAGTTTAGACTTAAGAAGACTGTTGTGCGTCAGGACAGATCTATTTGTATTTCGTTTTTTGATCTGCTTTATCTAGCTAGCTCATGGGACAGTTTTTGATGACTTCTTGACTGTCTGTAAATTGGTACATGTTTATTTTAGTTCAGAGCTTGAAGGTCCCAACCGATCTCGGTGATTGAGAAGTTTTATGGACAGAGCAGTAGTTCGTTCCTCTAAATAAATTCCTGACCCAGTGCCTTCATTTATCTTTGACCGGGAAAATGGATATGGCTGAGGGATTTATGGCCTCTCCGTTTGCACAGTTCTCCCGAAAGGGAAACTTGGAGTTAAGGCTAAAACTGAAGTCCGTGATCACCATTTAGTGATGGTGCAGTGTTCGACTGAGTTGTTTTCACAGTCATTTTGGTCGAAGGTGTATGACACCTTTTGCCGCCACTTGGCTCTGATATGGGCATAACCCGAGCAGTCGGTGTTGTTCTGATAGCGCATGTCGTTATGGCTTTTTTCCGTACCAGGCCACCAAATCAGGGAACCGACAATAGTTTCAACATATTTGACACGAAAAGCGTCGATATTAAATGATGCAGCATGTTCAAGCGGAGGAGAAGGAACGGATTAATGAGTGATGATGTGTTCAGTTTTAGTGGCTTGCACAAGACAGTAGGTATGAACTGAATGTGAGTTTGACTAGGTACACTGTTAACCTAAATATACATATATTGCAATACGTTCAGGTATGGCATCTATTTAACAAAGCTATTTACTTATTTCTACCTTCTTAACCAAACAACAAACCCAAGACAGTATCATTAACTTCCTCGAACAACAAAAATAAGCTGGTCCGAGTACAATGCACTACCCCAAACCGATACGCACGAAAGACCAGAGTATTATACTTTCAATTGAATTTGTATCGACTTGACTCAAGGAGTACCTACATTCATACGTGTACGTCCCACCATAAACCCTCGAAAATGATCCATCTAGAGCAGTCCTCTTTAAAACTCTTCCAGGCGAAGCGATTCTTTTTTTACTAACCCTTGACCAATCTCAGAATCATTTAAAATCCTAGAGCAGTTTAAGTATTCCTCAGTAAAAACCACTTAAGGACGTCTTCAACCTTTTCATTGGTTTTTCACGAACTCTGACTAAACCTGACTGTAGCTGACTGTAAATACTTCACCTCTTGGACTGAAGTCGTGCAGTTTTTTCCTTTTTTTTTTTTTTCATTCATTCATTTCAAGTCATGGCCCACATTCATCCACCATTCAACTGAATCGAGTAATCAGTAGAAAAATAGAAGCCAACAAAAGTTGGTTGCATTTCTCGTCCTGCCGCTGCCACTGCCACTGCCACTGCCTCCCAACCTCTCCCCCCCACCGGGTAACTTTGTTCATTGCAATTTCATTTTAGTTTTTCCTCTCTCTCTCTCCGAAAAGTGGAAATAAATTCACTTTTTAAGATTAGCTATGAAATTACACCAAAAAGGCCAGCAAACCACACACAGAAAAGGCAGTGGGTGTAGAGAGCGAGGGAGTGAAAGAGAAAAAACGTGTAAATAAATAAAATTCCCAGAATATACAAGTAAGGATATCATACATATATATGTACATTTGAGAGAAAAAAAAAAAAGAAAATAAAAGATATTCCACTAACTAGACCAAGAAGAAATATTTCTCCTTTATTTTGCACACACACATACACACAAAACACACAAAAAAAAAAAACCTGTAAAGGACGAAGGAAAAGAAAGTTGTGCAGCAGGCAAAAGTTTATTGCTTTATGGATTCAACTCAATTGCGCTGCATATCAATTGCGAACGGAGAACCGATGGAATACAACACTACACACAATAAAAGAGCACACACAGAGAGCCAGAGAAAGGATGTGTGGAATTGAATTGAATTATTGTAGTTGTCTTTTGAGAAGGGTTTTCCTTTCTCATTTTTCTTTATGGTGTACATTCAATTTTCTTTTTTAACAGGGAATGTGTTAAGTGGAAGGGTGTTGGTTTGGTCTGGAGTATGCGGACACAAAAAGGTCGAATGGGTGCTTCAGAAGTTGGCGCAAGGTGGCGGGGAAGGACCGGCCTTTGCAAAAATAATTGGAATCAATTAACGAGAGTTTATCAGGAGTCGAATAAAGTCCTTCCATGGAGTTCTATGGAATGCTGTCGAATACTTAGAAACTCTGATCAATTGATTGGACTTTGGGGGGAGGAGGACGAGCAACTGCAAGGATATGGATGCTTTTAAGTAGATCTATGGATCTGAGCGATTTTGTGGGACAAACTTTATCTACACAGGACACGAATTGACGTCTCTTTACTCTTCTTTAAGACATATGAACAATTCCTACGGTCCATCAGAAGAAATCGAACAAACACTCAATACTCGGTGCCTTATGGGTTGTTTGATTTTATCGATCTAGGAAGCAACTTAATTTGAAAGTCCTGTTTGGTCACTTCACTGCCCGAGGGACAAAACAAACTTTCAAATCGGTTAAATTGATTTAGAACGTTTTGCACATACATACTTGTGTAGCCAAACATCCCGGGACTTGGGATCGAAAGAGGCATTCAGACGACATAACCACTGAACTGAAATAGTAGTCAAATATCCTCATGTGGACCTCATACTCATCTGGAAGCTATGGTCGAATGCTCGAAGGGGACTCTCGAAAAATTCTAGAAATTAAAGAGGGACACCATCGTCCACAAAGTACAAAATAGAAAACCTGCCAAAGCCAAAGATTTGAACCACTACACGAGAAATGCACTTTTCTATCCTGTCATTCATATCTCTTCTGCTCTCTTCTGCCATAAAAGAGTACGCAGTTCAAATCGTTCTCGAAACATCAACAAAAATTGTGAGACCACCAAGAAAATAAAGCGTCCGACTGAGTCGTACGCTAAGGCTATAAATCAACATTAAAAGGCAAGTCTTGCTCTTCATATACCGAGGGCTCGAGTTAAGTAGGCGTGGTATTCTACATTTTTATGAAACTATACCAATAACTTTGGAAAATTTCACATTTTTTTGGATTTCCTTGAAGCCCTCTGAAAAGTGGGCGTGTCCATACATGGTGCTGAGGTGAATTATAGAGAACATCAAGGTCCATAACTTTTGCTTTAATAGTTTGCTTTCGATTCAATCAAGTAAAAATTTTGAGAAAGATTACATTTTTTTTAAAATGGGCGTGGCAGTTCGAAAACTTGGTGCATTTATCAGATAGCCTTCAGATATTAGGTTTGAGTAGAAGAAATAGCTGAGAAAGAACAATTTTTCTAAAGTTATACGTATTTGTATAGAAAAACCGTGGTATACCATCCATTAGTACATGTACTTATACAGTGGCGAGCTTATAAATAGGGAAATGGAGCTGGACAAAGTAATTTTTGTAAAAAACAAAGAAATCTTAGAAAAACTGAAAACAAGCATTTTCATAAACCAAAACAATTCATTTATTCTAATTTTTAATAGAAATTAAATTAAATCTTTAATCCGTTTTTTCAAAAAAAAAAAAAAGAGAAAAATTGGTTCTTTTAACCTGCGAGCACATAAATAGGGATTTTTTTATGAATGAGTTATAATGTGACTATGATGTTTTGTTTTCAATTTATTTTAACTTAAATTGTTTCGAAATTTACAAAACATCAATATTTAGTCGGTCCCCCCTTATTCCTTATCACCTCCTCACATCTTCGCGGCATGGAATCAATGAGCCGAGTGCATCGATCAATGGAGATGTTTGCCCATCCTTCTTGAATAAATTCAAACATTTCGTTGAGGTTTGAGGGTTTTTTCTTCTTTATGATTTTGTCAACGTCATTCCAAAGCATCTCAATCGGATTAAGGTCAGGCGATTGAGCTGGCCATGTCATCAAATGCACGTTGTGGTCTTGCAGAAATTCTCGAGCTTTTTTTGACGTGTGCTTCGGATCATTATCTGCCTGTAAGATCCAGTTTTGGGGAAGCTGCTCAGCAGCGTAAGGAAGTAGGACATGTCTACATAGACATGGCGGTCCATGATCCCGTTAATTCGGCAAATAGGACCAGGGCCCATTAGACTCATACCAGGCCATACCATCACAGATCCACCACCTCCTTTTACTGTTGGCTTCAGACATTTTTCCGTGAATTCTTCGCCAACACGACGTCGAACATAAGTTTTGCCATCGGAACCAAAACGATTAAACTTAGATTCATCAGTGAAGATGACATTTTTCCATTGTTCGCGTGTCCAATTGATATGCTCTTTCGCGAACAACATTCTGGCTTTACGATTCTTCTTGCTTATAAGAGGCTTCTTTCGTGCGACACGGCCTCTTAAGCCAAATTCGGTCAACCGCCGTCGTACTGTGTGAACACCAATATTCACGTCTTCCTGTGCCGAAATTTCGACATGAATGTCCACAGCAGTCTTAAATCTATCCTTTTCAGACAGACGGTGAATCATCCTATCAACACGACTTGTTGTTTTTCGAGGCTTTGCAGCACGAGGTTGATCAGAGAAGTCCCCATGGCGTTTGACAAACTCCAGAGCTTGATGACAAGCATTAATTGAAACATCTAACTGATCAGATATTGCGGCCAGCATCAATCCTTCCTCCCTCAAACGACAAATTTCCCGGCGTTGATCTGGTGTGATGCGTTTGCCTCGTCCCTTATTTCTAATGCCAAATATCGCCTAAATACTACAAATTAGAAAATTACAAATTATTTAACCACCAAAATTGACCAAAAAATCAACTTTCCTGCACAGACTTTGAGTAGAAACTAAGTAAAAGCTAATTTCCCTATTTATTTGCTCGCATTAGTTCGATGCATTTACTGTTAATTAGCAATAAACAAATAGAGAACATATAGAATGGATAGTTCTGCATGAACCAGTTAATTCTTGGATATGTGCTCTACATTACAATAACAATTTTTATCAACATAAGTTGTCTGATGATGCTATGCCCGTTATCAAAACTACTGTCACACTATTTCCCTATTTATAAGCTCGCCACTGTACATACAGTGGCGACAAAATAAATAGCACACTTTGGTTTAATTTTTTCAAACTTAAAATTTTTGTATTTATCTACAGTAAAAAAAGATACTACTTATGTAATAAAATAAAATTAGGGACAGTTCACTTAAAAAAATAAAAACCTGAAACATTTCATTCATATTTAAAAAAAAAAAGCGAAAAAGTATTCTTCGTTCTAATTTCTTGCAGTCAAAATAAATAGCACACTTTACGAAGTTCATTAAATTTAATAGAACAGTGAAGAAAAAAAAAAAAGTAAATATGGAGATCTCATCAATATTTAGTCGGGTAGTATTTACTTTTATAACTTTAGTACATCGACGGCACATTGATAATACCAGGGCCTTACACCTCTCTCCAACGTATGGCACTCCAAGCACGTAGAATCTCTACACAAAGTTGATCTAAATTTGTGGCCGCCGTTCTGTCTATTGATATGTTGACATCCCTCCACAAGTTCTCAATTGGATTTAGATCAGGGGACTGAGCTGGCCAACTTAAATCGTCAATTTTCTGGCTCAATAACCACTGCTTTACAGATTTAGCTGTATCCTTCGGGTTATTATCGTGCTAAAATTTCCATATCAGTGGCATTTTCTTCTCAGCATAAGGAAGCGTAACATTGCTCAAAATGTCCTTGTATTTCATTTGCTCAAGAATGTCCTCAATCCGATAAATCGGACCAACACCATGCGAAGAAAAACACCCCCATACAAGAACATTGCTTCAACCGTGCTTTACTATTTTTATGACGTATTTAGGGTTGAATTCTTGGTTGATCCCGCGTCTTACATATTGTTTCCCGTCTTATAATGGTCCACATAATATTCTCCCACCAATTTGAATTTTTATTAACATGGTTACGGTCAAACTCCAAATGACGGGACTTATTCCGATTTTATACCAAAGGTTTCTGCCTGGCAATCCATCCGAACAATTTTTTTTCTCGAAGGCGATTTTTATTTGTGCTAACAGAAACATCCACGTTCACCTCCCTTTCAATTTTTAATTTTATTTTAGGAGCTGACAAAAATGGATCGAGTTTGCTCGAACGAACAATGGTCGAGTCGGTCCTAGAGGTGGTCTTACGCGACCGATCCTTACGCAGTTTGTTTTGGATCGAGCCCATTTCTTGGTAATGTTGAAGGGTATTAATTACCTTTTTTCGTGACCACTTCAATTTTCACGCTATGTCCGAATTCGAGCTTTCTTTATTCTTATAGGCAAGAACACACCGTCTGAAATCCTCCGTGGAATGAATTCCTCGTCCCATACTGTTGTTGATATACCAAATTCTTTAAATCTTTAAATTTCTTGCAAAAGAAACTCTTTATTATTACTTACCTTAATAATATCAAGAATTAGATTTAAAAGTGACAAATTATTTGTAATAAACAAAAGGTGTGCTATTTAAATTGTCCACACTATATCTACCAGCCTTTACAAAATGTCATTTAATTTCAAAAGTCAAGGATGATTTAAGAAGTAACATGTACCGCTAGTTAATAGGGAAAATACACTTTGTATAAACTAAAACTATTTTATGTTTAGTCGATTAAGCTGCAGATTTAGACCATAATTATTAGTTACCATGTAACTGTGCTATTTATTTTGTCGCCACTGTACATATGTAACTAAATATGTATACATTTTTTTTAATCCATTTATATTGAGTACTTTACACTTACTTTTGCGGTTAGAATAAGAATTCCAATTCAAAGTTTGAGGCAAATCTGTTTACCCTAAACCGTCCCAGTTATGGTCAAGAGCAGCCAGACAGAATTGGCAGAGCCCTTTTTTAAATTCGCCATTAAGTCAAGTTTGATTTAAATCTCGAGTTTGAAATTTTTCACGAAATCAGTACTTGCCAAGTATAGGTGCAAGTAAAAATCAATAAGACCGACGGAACTTCAACTTGCACGCTGTAACCAAGATACTACGAGCGATCTAGAGGAAGAAACTTTCTATTTGAAAATCTACATATGTACATACATACATACTTGTCAGTTTACAATCCAAAGATTTGATATAAAACGAGTTCCATAAGAGCAAGAACTGTTCAAAAAGACTGTTTCTGTTTAAAAGAGCTTCCAACTGATTCAGAGTTAGGCGACATCTCCAATAAGTGTTTCATGCGACTGGATGTATGTATGTATATAGCATAAGCACAATCTATTCAGAATACTGTAAACATCGAGTTGTCGAGAGGGTCTAATGGTACACGCCTTGAGAACATTTGCAAAGTAATGAACATGGTATACGAGAAGGTCTACCAGCAAATTCTGTCAGGCGATCCCAAGTCCTAGTAAGACTTCCAGACTTCGCCAGATGTTCATCAAGCAATCTGATAGTGGCGGCAGGCAACGATGAAGTATTAACAACGCTAGTCGAAACCCATTTTCCAGTCATGAGTACACCAATGTATTCTATGGAAAATGGGTACTCAGATAATAGTTGCTTGTCGACAAAGAAGGAAGAAGTAATTGCGTTCGGCTATCGTGTCATTCGCACCAATCGGACCCTTACTGCATTCTGCCAACCCCACCAAGATAAACGCTTAGAGTAATCTTCAAACACTGTTTAAGGTTAAAAAAAAAAAAAAATAAAAATAAATACTTGGCGCTACAGGTCGATGGGACCCAGGGCCTAGCTTCTCACAACCATTCGTGTTGTGCGTGTTACATTCTTTACACGAATGGAAGGGGCCTACTGTTTAATGCCGTGTCCGAAGGGCAATTTGTTATTTGAGAAGCTTTCTCGAGACAGTTGTACTCTCGGATGTTTGTCAGACGCTCGCGAGAGGTGGGGCCGTGAAAAACTTTTAGGTGTTCCCCGACTGGGATTCGATCTCGAACCCCTTGCTCCGTAGTCCAACGCACTAACCACTGAGCCACGGCGCCCACCCTGTTTAAGGTTAGGGAACATATTAATAGGGGGTCACCTTCATACCTAAAGGAGACAAAACAAATCGCTCCCAAATCGAAAGAATACAAAACCCACTAGCCTCTCGTCAAAACACTAAAGAGACTTAGAGGCCAAAGTCCCATTGGCGGTTTATCCAAAGTTCAACATGCATATCTTTAGGATGAATCAGAAAAAGAAACAACATTCCATGAGATGAAACGGACGATTGAAAGTAGCCTTCATTATAAGGAATTTGTGTTACCAGTTTTCTACGACATAGAAACCACTTTCAATTACCTACGTAAAAGCGGAGGCCATTAAACGCGGAGTGAAAAGTGTCAATAGATGAGCAAAGCATTACCAACTGCATAAAACTTTACAATCTACAAACTTGAAAAAGCCAGGTCGGATTACACTGAAGACCTTGACACTGCGATATGAGAAAAGAGGAACAATTGGATCGACGTACTGGCAGCGAAGAAAGGATTAGAACCACCAATAAGCGTGGCTAATAGGATTACCTTTGGCTGGCCTCAAATAGTTTAGTCGAGGAGGATTGTGTAAGGCCTTGTGCCCTGTGTTAGATCGGAAAAAATCTGTAGAAATAGGAAACTAAGTAGTCTGGTCTCTGGCCATTTCATATCTGCTCTGTGAATGGTAAGGCATACCCCTGAGTAGACTAAAACACCTTGGAAAGTTCTTCTTTGCCAACTGAGAGGAAGTTGCGTCTACAAACCAAACCAGTGAAGGAATATCAAATGTGGGAGAGGAGGGATGGTTCAGGTTTGTTGCCGTGATAGGACCCTAGGGATGGTGAAGGGTCCACTATGATGCATAGTGTCTTAAGATAAATTCATAGCCCTGCCCTACACTACCTAACCTAATTCAACCAAACCTTAGTGATACATGAAATCAGTGTTCCGGAAAAAGTCAATGAGTATCGCGCAGTAATGACATTGAATATCTGAAACATATTCGACTGGAAACATTCATATGTGTCAAGATTTCCTTAAAAAATGAGAGTACCACCGCCGTATGAAGAGAATATTTGATGCACACAAGGCTATAAAATCACAAAATCTGTCCCACAGGAATCAGTAACTTTTATAATAGCTTCCTTCGGTTGGGTTTAGCCTGGCTAAACATAATATCGTACGACCAACGTTCCCAGTTTGAGAATCTGAGGCAAACGTATCGCAAAGTGCATGACAACTGGATTACTGGATAGAATCAGAGGGAGACTAATGGGTTTATCGCTTTGTAAGCCTGAGTAAAGATAGATTAACCACCCACTTCACAAAAGAGATATTATCTAGAAATTCAAGAACAATTCGGACTCCGTGCAGTCAGTGTTTTCTGGGAAGAATTTTGAAATATGATATACGGAGTGGTATGCTTTCATACTGGCTTTGGCCAAGCCGATTAATTTAAACCCACAGAGGCTTAGTGGTGTCTAATGGAAAACAATGTACACTGATGTTTAGACCATCCCTACATAATGGACGTGAACTGCGGATAATGAGAGTCGTTTACCTACTGCATCTGTGCAAGGAATTGTGTGCAAGTCCAGTTAAGTGAATAAAGACCAATGCAGAATCTTTCTAAAAATACACACAACAACCTGGTTTAAGACCTGACAATTAACCATCACTTTCAATTAAGCAACGGAAATTCTTTGCCATTCCTCGCGCCAAAAATCTCTGCTCTTCCAACGTTTAAATGAACAACAGCTCCATTCATATGGCTGCTGTGAAAGACAATTTACTGAGGATTACGCAATCACTGTCAGTTACCCTGTGAAGCAAAAAAAAACTCCACCTAAGCACCACAACCGAGTGTAATTACCTTTTTTCTTTGTACTCCAGTTCTCCTCTAGGAGAGGTGTTTTCAAAACAGAAACTCGATAGGTCTGTTTCAAACAAAACACCAAAGAAGACAACACAAAAAAATCCTTGTTTTTCAATTTGCTTTCCTTTTAAGATACCCATCAGCAAGTTTCCTCATCATCATCATCATCATCATCCTCGTAGTCGTCGTCGTTGTTGTAGCCATCGTCATCATGAACATCAACGAAAAGCAATTATTCCATTATGCCTCTGCCATTTGAATAGGGAAATTGTGACGATAACACCGCACAAAAGGACTCGTAACACCCTATCTCTCACACAGTCATACACACCGACAGATATATGCATGTATAACAAAACTACCCATAGAGTAATAAGTAGGTCGTTCCCTGACCACCACCACCCATCATCAGCGTCACAGCCATCACCAAGCGGGTGTATTGAGGACAAGGATTATTTTCTGTTAAAAAGGCAAAACAACAAAAACAGAAAATAAAAAAAAAAAAAAAAAAAACAATTTTTTGACAACACAAAGCATCAACCAAGCTTGTTTGTCAGTCACGCTGTCAGACAGCCGACGAACACAAACAAAGCTGCAAAAGATTGAACAAATGTGATTGTGTTCTACGGATTTTCCCGATGAGAATGGCATAAATTCGAATGATTTTCTCGTCAAAAATCGTTTTGTCGTTCAGAGGACATTCAGCTAACTCTCGCCGTCGTTATCGTCCTTCGACGAAAATGAAATTCAAACCTGGTAGAACTCCGTGCCACAATCAGCCATTTTACTGCTCCTGACAGGTTTCAGGAGGATGATTCTCTTTTTCGTTTTTTTTTTTTTTTTATATATCATTCTTTTCGTATCAACCTTGAAAGGAGATAATGAAATGAGAGAAAACATAAAATCAACGAGGACGACACATAGTCCTCGTCACTTTGACAGGAATACCGGGGAAGCCTGCCTGACTCACAGGGTCCCATGCGATGCGAACGGGCGAACGAGGAGACCAAAAGAGTCCTTGAATGAAGAAGAATTTTCATCATTTTCAGAGTTTTTCAATAAAAATTAGGCCAGGACTGATTAGAATCCATGTTTCGTTGTCGTCGTCGACATGCCGGCGTATGTTTGGTTGCATTATTAATAATAAAGTCTCCACAAGGACACGACACGGCTCGTTCGGTTCATCATGAAACAGAAATTGCCAAAATTAATTCAACCTGTGTTGGTTTTTTAGGTGAAAATTTGAAATTTAAATTATTAATCAGAGGAGCACAAGCACAGGCGAAAGGATGCGTGCTTCATGTGTCGATTGGGGCAAAATCACGAGTTCACGTGCCAAAACTGTGCTATGATTCGGCGAAAGGAAAACAATTTTCCCCAGGAAATCACACTCCACGTAAAAGAAGAAACTTTTCAATGTGGTCGGGCGGCGGCGTCGTCGTCGGGGTGCTGCTTAATGAGAAATAACCTAAAACGACGAGCGTCTGTAGGACATTTTCAGTTTGAGTCGGGATTCATTAATAATTTTAAAGTGGCTTGTTTGGATGCGCGCTCGCTGCTGTTTATGAATCACATGGGAGACTGGTGGCGCAAGGAGGAAGGCATCCGAGAAGTTGTGCAATTAGCATCGAATTCACAGAGACACAACACAGTCACAGAGTCATCAAATAGCTTATTAAAAATTTTAATGATAACAACTTCGCAGCGCCAGCGGAGGAGCTGGACTTGGTGACATAGATTTCGATTCTAGTATAAAAGATACCCTTTGGCTTTAGCAGGGAACTCTTCAGAAGGAGCACATTAAAACTTGACATAAAGAAAAGAACTACACCAAAAGTACATACAATTAAATAAACCTTTAAGGAACCATCGAGAGGCATGAATCTCAGACTTCGTTTGCTACAAGGACGATGCATAATCCTCGACGAATAGTGCAGTAGAAATGGGGTATAAAAGTAAATGAGTATCTCTATCGATCCGACTAACTAAAAACGAATTTATTTGGTTAAAACTTCTCCTTCTCAGTGGCTCGGTTTCCGAGTTAACCTGGCTTGGATTTAAATGATCTAAAAAGCCTATCTCTGACTCTAGCTATATGCTGAGCAGGTCACATCTTTGGTCTTGCCAAATCCAAAGAACAAATATTTGTTAATATTTGGCGAATCACAGGTTAGCGAGCCAAACGGTGGACAACAACAATCCCTCTCCCTGAACATCATCGAAACTCTGGGAAGACATACAAAGTACTTTCAAATTGCTTGCCCTTACCTTTAGTCTGATACTTTTGTCAAGCTTTCAAGCCATTTCCTTCAAAGCCATGTAATTTTGCCAAATGTTTGCATCTATACCCCAAAGTTTGAGACTCTTTAAAGATGGTCTATAGTCTGGTTTTAGGTTTCAGGCCAGGATCCGGTAGAGCAATACTCTCCAAAACACGACCCAGAAATAGGAGTTGGAATAATGTCAAAGACAATTAACTACATACCAACATAAGTTAAAGAAGGTACAACAACAGATCAAAAGATTTAAGTATTGCTAAGGCAAAGTCTTCTCTCTTATACGAAGCTTTACAGCAAATAGTAAAGTTGACACCTAGTCCTTATAATCCCTCAATTCTCCTTTCGTCCAAAGTTGGCAATAGAGCCACAAAATCCTTGCTGGCTCATATTCTGTACCCTGTACTCCCATCCCAGATCACCTTTCGTTCGAAAATAGCCACAAACGGATGGTTGACAGTAGGTCAAACACAAACAGATATTAATTCCCATTGCACACACAGGGGCTTTTATTTGATTGTATCTCTCGCCCCAAACAAATACAAAGTTGTTTTAATCGCTTACCAAAAATATTAGTAGACCTGGCGATAAAATTTATTCACATACCTGAAAAGAAACAAAATGAAAACCATTATTATCGAATTAATTAACCAATTAATCGAACAGTGTCATGCTATGTATGCCGATATGCGGCACCACACCAGCTACAAAACAACCTGCATAGCATGACGCACAGACACTATAAAAACGAAACCACAAATGAACTATCTGCTCAATAGAATACAAATAAAGAGTCTATGTGATACCTAATCACTAATCTCTAGTGACAAGTCATATAGATGAGAGACGACAAAAGAGCCTATAAGATAGAACAACAGCTCAACAAGTTAACAAGTACTTGTTTAGCTATGTCAACAAGTAAAGATCATTTCTGAAGCACAACTAGTAAGTTTTACGCGACAAGTCGGAAAGAAGCTAGGCGTTGTTGCACGTTCTTAGTCTCAACTTTTTGATTTGTAATAAATCGTCAACTTTAGGTGAGAATTCATTAACTTTTCAACAAGTGAAGTCCCATTCTTTCTAACAATGGTTGTTTCCGGTTACAGAAATGGAAATTTAATCAAATTTCTCATTCGTTAAAAGGTTCCAATATAATTGTTACAGAGCCCGCAGACTTGTTGTTACATGTTACATACATTTTAACCAGTTGTTGAATATCACTTGTTTAACAAGGCCTTGTTGTATTGTTAAGGTGTTCTAAAATTTCATGACATCTGAACGATTAAGTCGTAAATATACATACATAGCTATTAATAGGAGTTGTTGGACCTGAGAAACTAATGCCCTCAAGTAGAAATATCATCTTAAAAGTGTCACGGACAGAATCGAGGAGGTCCACGCTAACAGCAGCCTTTGACACAATACTGAGTCTTCTTCCACTTTTATATGTACTGAGGCAACTCGGCAGAGTTAGTCTCGCGCTAAGACTAAGGGAAGCCGGACTATGGTTAGCCAAACCTTATGGTTATGCCTCAGTTCTGAACCGGTGGAGTATATCGAGATTACTATCTAGTCTGTACCGAGAATGGACCAGCTTTCTACAAATACGGATCCAAAATGGATGTAAGTTACTCGTACTGATACCTACTCCAAACTCGCATAGTCTTTCAAGCCAATCACTTCAACAAAACAACCTGCGGACGTAAAGAGAAATATTTCTTTCAAACAGCCATTAAAGCGTTACAGTCACCATCGGTAAGGTCCAAGCTCGTAAAAAACTGTATAATATCAAAAAACTGTATAATACACCTCTTAGAACTTTGAACAAATATGAGTATCGGATTCCAATGCCACGGACCAAATGCCAGTGTATGACAAAAAGATTTGGTTAGTTGGGGTAGTTAGTGTGACAGGCAATCATGCAGTACGGCTAGAACTATCCCATAACGACTTCTGCAACTTCCTTGTGAGTCAAACAAATCCCTGAGATTCATACAACTAGATAGTTAAGTGATTCAGTTCAGCTGCTCATAATTGAAATTTGGGTCTCTAGGGATCCTATAATTGATCTGGTCTAAGTCAGCCGTTCACATTTGCCGTTCCTAATCTAGAAACTTAATGGGAACATTTGAGAGTACATAATTTCGATTTGTACTTTCAGAACAGATCCACATAGCTGAGTACTGCAAAAGCAGCGGCGCGGCGGCGATACTAAAAAATCACTTACAACCGCCAACAATCAACCGATTATTAGCCCGGCTTTATGCGGAATATAGTAGAATTGTCTTCAAACGTTTACAAGTCCTTTTAGAGCATTTATATGACCCTGGCCGAGGCCCCCAACCACAGCGAAGTCTCTTAAAAAAGAGATGAACATCACCTAAAAATTGATCACTTGACGACGAGGCTTTAAATATTATTTTTTTTATTTTTTATTGAAACGACGATTTTACTTTTATTCTCATTTCCGAAAGTAGCACGTTATCTGGCTTCCTGCGCGCCTGTCAATAAACTGTTAAAAGTGAGAACAGATTTTAAGAGAAGATACTTAAAATGTGTTATCATTCAACCGAACAACCCCATGACTCCGAGTGTGTCACATTACATTTATGACATTCCAGGAAGAGAGGGAGCCGCCACCCCTGCCATCATCAGCAAATTCTTTGCCACCCTGACTCTTGTAAAGTCATCCTGTTTTCACACCAGGATGCTATCTCTACGTTTTTGTCCCATCAAAAAGCGTTGGGTTGCGAAAGGAAACACCAACACGAACCGAAAACCAAACGAGGACACAAAAATGTTCTCGTTTTTAATTACGTTGCCTAGTATAGACCATTAAACGCATTTCGTTCCGTATCTTGATTGGTAATTTATTATCTCTCACTTGCGGAGGGGAGATGCCACCGTCGACACATATTTGCTGCGCCCCCCACCCCCGCCCACCGAAAACGAATGGAATCATTTTCCAATTTCGGGACAACTCAAATCACTGTATTCACCCATTCATGGGGCGAAACACAATTAAATTCCATCCACCAAAAAAATAAACAACAACAAAAAAAAGGGTAAAAAGCAGAAACAGAGCGAAAAAAATATCATCCTTTCAGGGTTTAAATGGTTATTACACAACGCTAAATAATTTTAATCATTGTTTCCTCCGGCAAAAAGTTGGACGATAAAAATGTTTCACTCTCTCGCGCGGAGGCCCACTTTCGAAGGACTCATCATCCTTTGGTGAGTGAACGCGCGAGAAAAATAAATTTGATGCCCCTTCGGCATTTGAATTATTCTTTTTTTTTTTTTGTTCCTCTGTAAAAATGGCCGAAAACTTTTTAATTAAAATAAAGAACAGAAAGAATGACGAAAAAAAAAAGTGAAAGAAAAAGTTTACTAACTAAAAAGTCTCTCTGAACGCACCCCACTTCTATTCTGCTGTCAATAATTTGCATTTGTTTCTGACACAGATACGAGTTAAGAGAGAGAGAGAGCGAGAGAGAAATCGCTGAATAAGAGTCAGTCTTAACAGAGTACAACTCGACTGGCTCTTGTGTTGGATCACTTAATTGGATAATCACTGAATTGATACTTTCCGTTCAGTCACAGAGAGTAGCTTGTCTAAGGGATGAGTTCAGTTGCTGCTCCTGCTGCTAGTGGTGCTGACCCAGTGCGGTGAGTGGGTGGATGAGTTCAGAAAACAAAAGTTTCTCTCTATTGCGTTATGCTTGCGCTGTTTCTTCTCCTTTTTTTTTTTTTGCTCACTTTTAATTGCCTAGGAGGAGTCTTTTTTTCGTTTTTTTAGGAATTGTTTCAAATATAAGAGAAAGAAAATTGCTTTTAATTGAGTTTTGTCGGATTCAATTAAGTCGATCGAGCTAAATTATAACACAGCGAGAGGAGGAAGGAAAACTGTCATCCGGTTGATTTGTCGTGTCATCTTTGTTCTAATGAAAGTTGTTTCGTTTCGATTCGATTGTCGCGTCAATTGTGTTTGAGACTTGTTCGTGTGTCAGAGGGGAGACATGGGTTTATGACTTCTTGAGATGAGTGGATTGGATAGATTGCCTATGTTACTGAGTATCGGCGGGAAACTGAGTAAACAACCATTTGCTGATGTGGTTGAGAGGTTTTGAAAACATTTTGATTAATTATGTGTCTATTGGCATTTGTACGAGCGCGGTTTGGTTTGTCAAATGGGTAGACAAGTTGATAATTGAAAGCTAATTTTTCTACGGACTTTCTGATGGGTATACTGACACTGGGCTTAATAGTTGGTTGTGTTTCATGATTGCTAGTGGGAGTGACACGTGGTGGCAGGTCTAGGCGTCACGACATAAGAATAATGATATGTAAGGAAAGTTAATAAGGATTTTGCTGTTTAAAGCTAGGCATGAACACGAAAGAAGGATAATTTAGTATAGACAAACTGCAATGCATTGCAGACCACAAATCAATTCGCTATTTATACTGATCCCCATTATATACAGTGTTCCACGAAAGTCTGCGTATAGTTGTAGGTACTCCTTGTGAACGTGTTTCAAGCAGCAGTAAGCTTAAGAACCACCTCGACGGCAGCTCTAGACATGCTCTATCACCTGCCGCCTTTAGACATCTTTAGCAAACAAGTAGCAGCCTATGAAGTCAATCGTTTGAAGGTTACCTCTCAGTGGTCTAGTCTTAGAACGGGACACTTCTCTATGGTTAATAGTCTTGAATTCCTTCCGCATGACACAGACTAGTAGTTCCTCAACTTTTTTTCGAAAAGAACTTTGATTCATGTATCCTCTTACGATTAGACTAGTCGCTACAAAAATCGTGTCATTCTATAAAGGGGATCAAAAACAGAGTAAGGAGTAGGCCTAGATAACTCCTTTAGTTTTCCCAATTACTTTAGCGCCTTCCAGGCGGAGAGTATGGCGATCAAGGAGGCCCTGTAGAGGCAAAAGTATAATGTAATATCCGATCGGGGTATCAACATTTATGCGGATAGTCAAGTCCCGATAAAATCCCTGGAAACTTTCACTTTTAACTCAAAAACTGGCCGCCAGTCTTTCAACGAGATGGTTGAACAATTTAATATTCACCTTATTTGGGTACCGGAACACCAGGTATTAGATACGTTCTCGGATACGTTAAGAGTCTGCCACCGTAACGAAAAGATGCACTGAATCCCCTGTATATGGTCAAAACAGTGATGGAAATAAAATAAGGCGGCTGTATGTCTGCATTTTCCAATGAAAGTTGTAAAGTTATGGAAACATAACAGTTTTGAATTTTTATGCAAACGTGCCCTTAAAATTTTTGGGTAATGTGAGTCAAGGTTTACACTTCTATTATAGTGAAGTTTATGAACGAGCAACGTTCCTAAATCATTAAAATTTACTACCGAAATTATCAGTTGGTGGTCGGACCTTTAAGAGTCTTACTCCGATTTTCGGTCATAATTATCGTCCTGCACTGCTGCTGTACCATAGTGGATACATCTGACTTCACAGGGCTTGGTATTCTCTCACTCCACATTGTGACGAATTTTGCGTAAAGATTTTGGCCCTAACCTTTGCAAGATCAAATAAATTCAAGAACTGAAAATATTTGAATATCCTGGCTTCCATCGAAAAATCATCTTCAACGACGATCTACATTTTTGGCTTAGTGGCATCGCCAATTGGCAAAATGTGAATTATTTCGATAGCGACAAATCCACTTGTGCGTAAAGTGAGTCGATTGCATTCACATTGCAACAAGTGATCGGAATTCATGCTAGAAGTCGATGAGAATGATCGCTATCGTGCCATGTTGGAAGACTATTTTTGCCCAGAATTGGATGATCAAGTCCATCAGTGGTATGTAGTTCCAATAAGACGATGCCACATGCCACGCAGGCGAAGTTCGATAATCATGTAATATCAAGGAATTATGCCAACTAGCGAATAACGTTAGGGAACCTCAGGAACAATATCGAATGCGAAATCGCCAACATGTGGACGGCCGATATGTGTGAAAGAGTGGTTGAAAATTGGCTCCAAAGAAGCTACATATATCTGCAATCGCGCTCGAAGTGGTCATATAAATTAGATCGAATATCATACTTAAATTTAACATAAGTACTACATATGGAATAAATCTCAGCTCGATATCTCAATTATTTTGTGTTTTATTTAAATCCAATATTGCTTTACACACCTTCTCTTCACACAATATACCACCAACACAACACAATTTATGACACAGCAAATATCAAAAATAATGTATAAATAAACACAGAGTAGAAAACACATAAAATACCCCAATTAACGTACAAAAATATTTTAAAGCTTTACAAGCCCTAACCCCTCTAGGGCAATACGTACATACATAAGCAAAGCAGCAAATCCGACCAAGTGTGAATGTAACACAGCTATAAATCAGTGATAGCCCGAAGCTCAACGATGTTCCCCTTTTCACACTTAACAGGACCTACAACACCAGTCCTGTGATAAGGACAGCATTCCGCCCACTCCTACACTCCACAACAAATCTTTTAGAGAATAAAAAAAAAATAGTTTCAAAGTGTAATTACGAGACACTGATTTGATATCCCAATTAACCACTAAAATACCCACTCCCTCAGTCCCAGTATCCAAGGCCAAAAGATGATTGCCTTAAATCACCTCCCAAATTTCTCTTCAAATTAAAAATTATGAAGGAGAAAACATCTGCCATCCATTTAGGGTTTTTCAGTGAGTACCTACTTAATGTGCCCCCAAACAGTCTTCTCTTCTTCCAAGGGTTATAAAACCAGAAGAAGGAAAAATAAAAAAAAAAGTGAAGGAAACTCCCCGGCGTCCGTCACATTCAACCCCAAAAATTCAATTTAAATCCTAATCCCATGAAAAGAGGTTGTTTTTGTTGCTGTTGTGCGGTGGTTGTAAACGTGGTTCCGTTGTCCACGTTCCGTGTATACATGATCCTTTTGATTATAGATATGTATGTATATATATTTCTTTTTTTGTGTTGATGTTCCTTTTTGGTAGTCGCAACAAGGTAGGTATCCTAGCAAATAAGCCGTCCCTAAATTAATTCAACTTTAATTGAAATGAGGGTCTAAAGATGGATTGTTTTTTGTCATCATCTCTGGAGAGGCATACACACATACATAAAGTTAACTGAATCTGGGGGTGTACTTCTACAGTCGTCCTTAATGCCTTAAGAGGGCAACATTGATTTAAAATAATTTATTTTGCAAACTTAATGTATTGACGTACATATCAATTCTGCTTCTCTCTCTCTTTTTGTGTGGAAATAGATAGTGTACGTCTCTTTGTGACATTTGTGACTTGATTTACAGTCGAGTGTGTGTGTGTGTAGTAGTACCAGTCCTTGTGGATTTGTAATCAATTAGAAAAGTCACCCTTTTTGAAAGAGAGACAGAGAGAGAGAAAGAGAGAGTGGAGAGTGGAGAGCTGATTGAATATTTACAAGTACTCAAACGGCATGGGTAATTAAAAGACAGATTTAGTCCTTAACAGAAAGGAGCTGGAATTCTCTTTCTGATTCTTCAAACTCAATGGGCTATACATTGTTATTCTTTGAAATGTCTAAGGGAAAGGAACTTACATATTCGTGTGTCCCCTTTGGGACAAAATAGTTGTGGGAAAACTCTAAATGTACACTTAAGGTAGAATGACTTTGGCAAACTACTCTATTTGCACAGAATAGTGAGGCCTTAAATCTATATACATACATATGTACTGCACAGTATATGATTGTAATATTTTTGGAATACTTTTGAAGTCCTGGTCAGCTAACAGATGTCCTATGTTTT
Organism: Xylota segnis; assembly: GCA_963583995.1. NCBI lineage: Eukaryota > Metazoa > Arthropoda > Insecta > Diptera > Syrphidae > Xylota > Xylota segnis. The sequence goes on along the minus strand of OY757237.1, from coordinate 69,473,588 downwards.
GATTGTGGTCGTTTGAGCACCAGGATCCTATTTCATGAAACTACAATTCTTGTAACATGTACACTTTGAGTTTGTATTTGTTTCATAAAGAAAGCCATCTGACTTATAACTACAAACTTGCCAGGCTTGTACCTAGAAGTGGATCTACAACTGTGGCGTATTTTTCGGCTTCATAAACGTATTTGTCCAAAATGTGATTAATGACGGCCTTGCAATTAAAAGCGAATTATTCCAAACCCCAGAGAGACTAATATTAGACCGCTTGGACCATTTGGAACCACTTAATTTCATGTTTGAATGTGGCCCGAACTTGCGCTTTAATCATGAAAGCCCAAATGACCAGGCAAAGGTACAGCGGAAGAGTGTGCTTTGTTCTAAAATGGATTCTGGTTGAACGGCGCATCCTCCATCGATTATTTCTTTTGTGATTCAGTATCTACATGTACAGATGGGATAATAGCACAATATTCCTTTAGATGATGACGCAGTTCAGAGGATCAGACGTTTCCACAAATTTTCAAATCGGCTATCTTAGAATCGTACCTAAGCGGAATATTTTCCGTAGAAAGTAAGAATAGAAGTAGAAAATAGCATGTTGGCTACATTTGCTAATGAATGAAGTATCACCACAATTACTGCAATCAGTTAAATATAAAATATGTGGCTGTGGGGCTGTTCAAAAAAGAATACGTTGACATCATCCAAAGATTTCAAAACAAAGTCCTAAGGAATATACAGAATATCAATGCACTCTGGTATACAAGGAAAAATGACGTCTAAATGTCATGTGTCATCGATGGAATTGGGAAAAATGCTACTTTTTACTTTCATTAGCATTCTTTCATTGCCAAGGTACAATTAAGAAGCGACTCTTGTCACCTGCGTCCCGGAACCATTCGACCTGTAATTTACCAAACTTTGTTTTACAATCTATTTTCGACATACCAACACGATGTCGACCTGTGCCACGAGTTGTAGTTAAGAAGTAGAAGGCAATATCGATTTATTATTGTATAATGTGGGTATTTGGACAAAAATAATTATATTAAGCAATAGGCAGTTACTCATTTCTTGCACTAACAAGTTTTTGCTCCCTGATACAGCCATAAACTAGCCATTTTCTTTGGAGGACGAACCTTATCAAAGTCAGCTCAGAGTGTCAGTGTCAAAAACCTCAAAGTCCAGATCGTCATCATTTTTGTCATAAATCACTCTCTGCAGGAAAAAAGCACATCTTTGTATGTTTATGTGTCCATAAACTCCAAATCTAAGGAGAAAATTGACAAATTGAACCAAAGCCGGGAGAAAACTGACCTGTCGACAAGTAGAACCAGAAGCCTTCGAAAACAACTGATCGGACGACAAACCTTAGCCTGTTTGATGTATGAAGAACTACTAATACTGACTTAAATGATGTGCTATGTGATATGCCGAATCCTAACTTCCAACCTATTCCCGAAACAAGTTTTCATTCAATGAGACTCTGACAGAACAAAGCCCCAATTCCACCTTCAGAACTGAGCTCTAACTAGGAGGATATTACAATAGCCACGCTTTCGATTATTAAAGATTTTTCATGGTCTCCAAGAGTTTCTAAAGCATCAAAAAACTGCTCCAAAAAAAGTAGACTTCGGACACGCTCTTCTACAGTACAACCTTGCACTCGTTTGAAGACACTACGATCAACTGTGGTTGATGGCATCTGATCATGCCATAGAATGCCGATTGGGAGTTAAGAGTAGGAGGATAGGAAACTGTATTTGTTCCTTGTTTTACTAAAAACAAATTTAAGAAGACATTTACAAAGGTCCCAACCTTAAAACAAAAAACCGAAAAGCTATGGTAAATGACTTCCAAACAGTATACACTTGAGAATTTCTCGGCCGGTCGCCTCGAAGAGAGTGGAACAACATATCACAATAGAAGGACCGTCCTAGTATAGTGCTCGTTCTGACAGGTAACACGGCTAATGTGACTAATGAGTACTATATGGCATCTTGATCAACGAGTTTTATTGCCACAAAATGATTAACTGGGACTGAAAGTCAACTGACTCCATAAGGACGTTGCAACCGCATACACAACTCGCGTGATAATGGAGATCAAGGCTGCGTTTTGGGTCATCGAATGTTTCGCTTAAGTGACTTACACTGGCCGTCGAGATCGCTCGATTTGACCGCTACAGATTTCTTTCTTTGGGATTTTTCATAGGTCACGGGTATACGAGAACAGATTATGAAAGTTTTGAAAGTGAATCACGCCAAAAACGATAGAAAATTCTGCAAAAAAGACACCAACTGGTCATTAAGAATGGCAGCGCCCACTTGCCCAACGATATCATCTTCAGAAAGTAAAGGAAAAAATCTTAAAGGTCCAAGTAAACATTTAAGAAAAAAAAATTGTGAAAATTGCCTTTTTATTTTAATGATATAGCAAAACATAGGGTAAGTGTTTTTCGGCCACCCTCTATGTATACAAAAATACAATTCTATCAAAATCGGGGAGGAGACCCCCTTTCCGAACATTTCGTTATAAGACGCAGGGAAAAAATCAAGTGCTTTAGACGTTCGGCACAGATTAAAGATTCACGAGAATCTCTTAACCTTGGCGTAAACAAACGAAGGCAAATTGACTGCCAACCTCTCCCTCCAGACTGAGTCTCAGATACGAACCAAGATGAGGCAACATAAGCATAAACTATCCTCCCACCCTCATTGCTATGGAAATGCATTCAAAAGCGAAAATTCAACGATAAACAATCGCACTTCAAAATCAAATAACACGACAGACAAAAACTCATTCGGACTCAATTGCCGCCACGAGATTAGATTTTCTCTCTATTATCCCATAGAACGATCAGAAAAATTAAGTCGCAAACGAGAAGAAAATCAAACCAACAAAAGACGAAGGAGGAACAACACAACAAAAAAAAAAAACAATCTGCTGCCGCCTAGCAAAAATCACAAAGCAAGACTCAACAATAATGAGATACAACTCCCAGGAGAAATTTTAACCGGGATTCAAGCAAGAACAAAAACAAAAACCCGATAAACAAAAACCTACCGCTTTTTCCATTGTGTCATTATACTTAGGAGGCGCGCAAAGAAAACAAGAAACAAGGCGCAGAGAAAAACACTTTATCCTCCGACCATGCTTCTCGCATGGGACAAATCTGAATGATAATAATGTCTGTCACACCATATAGACACCGGCGCGCACCAAAAACACGGAAAAGGAAACTAAACACACACGCCATTTATGATGTTCATCCAGATACGTAAACATCGAATCACAAGTGTAGCACCCACTACCCCCAAAAACAACGACCTCCACTTGAGCGCCCAACTAAGAAAAACAAAAACCAAACAACAAAAAAATTGCTCTGCATGAGCATTTCATTAGGGAAATTTTGTTTATTGAATGGATAAACAATTTGGGAAATGACTTGATTCGATTTTTCCTTACGGTAAATGGCTTTATTTCTCTCCCTCGTTCTCTTCTGCTGGTGCTGGTTCCAATCCACTCATAAATGTCAATCCAATCAATGATGGTGATATGTGAAAAGAATTCCGCAAGTGTATGAACATATGTGTACTCGTAGTGTATGTAGTGCAAAAACAAGGAGGTAGGACCAAAAAAAAATAAAGAGAACCACTTCAACTACCACAAATTGACCCAATTATTCGCTGAGATATTCTTGATACTTTGTGCAAAAAGATGTGAGCAGAGCTGTGTTCGGGAAGGGACTTCGTATCGATTGACAGAGGGACCGTACAGCGGCGCAGGGGACGCCATGCCATGGAGTAGCACACCAAATACCTTGTTGCTGATGCACAACATTCACACGCGACTACGACGACAACGACGACGGAGTAGGAATTAATTGCATGCTTCTTAATGAGCGCGCGAATGAATGAAGCAGCAGCAGTAGCGCCGAACGCCGAAGAATGCTCTTGAATACACAAAATGTGTATACTGAGTGCGCGGAATGTTATGGGCCCCCCGAGGAAAGATTAGGTCAAGCCACCACCAACACCACCACGATGGGGGTTTTTTCGTTACTCGGTCAAATGTTTTCGGAGAGGTCTGGGTGGACACATTCCCGAAGCTATGGCTTGCTACTTGTGAATTCACGGTCCGGCGATTAAATAATGAGGCTGTTGCAATTGGCTATTCACGCCATCTATCGCATAATTTGATAATCTATGAATTATTAAAATTTCGTTCACATTGTGACGACTGTCATTAGCTGTGGCGCCACATGTTCTCAAGGCTTTGATCGTACAAAATTTGTAGGCGCTCCAGAATGACCATGAATCTTCGGCTCAGCTCAGGCACAGGAATCACTGAAGCCTTTCAAATTTTATGGGTTCTTGTCTTACACCATTGTTTGAATGGATTTCCAAATTCGAGCTTGGGAACAGATCTCAGTGATACGGAAGCAAATGTACAATGATTCTATGGAAAACCACTTCGACCAAAAGCGGCGTTCACACAGGACAAGTTTTTTCATCAAATGTTGATGGACTTGTAATGAAAACACTAGTGATAGGTAGAATTTTAGAAGAAGAAAGAAAAAAGAAGGTCGGCCAATCTAGCAAATATGTATGCATGGCCCTACTTTAGTTCACTTGTTAAATGGATTTCCAACGTACTGGACGTATTGCCACCGTGGCTCAAGCGGTTAGTGCGTTGGACTACAAAGCAAAGGGTTCGGGGTTTGATCCCCAGTCAACAGCTTTTCTTGAAAACATCTGACAAACTTCTGAGTATAATTATCATTAAAAAGAATACAAGATACACATCACATCACACACTAGACCTAGAGAAAAAAACTATTCGAATTTGAATCATAAAAAAGTCAAGCCCCCAAAATATCAAAAATCTTAAAAATCTATTCAATGACTGTAGCCGATCAAGAGTAGCACTCTCAGCAGCTTAGATTTTAAAAGAAAACATGAAGAAAAATGAAGCGAGTTCGGCTCGAACATAGAGTCATAAGATCCATCCGACCTCGGTGGTTTGAAAATATTTGGCAATCCATCCAGTTAATTGATGGAAAATCGTTTTTTTGCATCACATTTAGGATTTTCAAGTCGATTCGACAAAAAAATTGAGTAACCTAAGCCCAGCTATAAAGGAGCAGAGATGCTTGTGATTCAGTTTATCGGAGTTCTTCGCCTCTAGTATAAAGAACACCTGTATCTGTATAAACAGGATACAGAACAGAATTGTGACTTTTCCTGTAAACTGATTACATAGTGTTAAAACGGTTTCAGTATACTAGACCAAATATTGGCAGATACAGGGCTGATATTAGACAGAAAATTTATCAAAAAACCAAAACCCCGCCAATTGTCACATATCTTTACGAATCCGAGTGACTTTAACTGCTACAGTCTTACAGACATGTATCTATGACAAAGAAATCGGTTTTAAAAGCAATATTTGTCGACTTTATCTGTGACAAAGATTACAATGACAACTGTGCAATTTTGAGTCAACTTCCGTAGCTAGCATAACAGTACGATGGACTGATTTCAAAAGGGATGCAACCGCATGCATAGCCGGTGAACTCCAGCTGCGCTGCCTCCTTAAGAATCTCCGTCGAATTATTCAATAATCATGTATGTCCCAAACAAATTTAGATCAATCACTGGTAAGGTAAAATAGTCACTCTTTTAGATACATCCTGAGCATAAAGTTTTCAGCTACATGTGTATGTTCAGACAATTATCAGATCTACAAATGAAAAATTAGTCCCAAATATCTGACTACCGTGTGAACTACCAATTTGTGTCTGATAATTTTGTAAGCAAAGCATTGTCAGACAATTGCCAAACCAGTCATCCAGCAATAAATTCCTATGAGTTGGGACAAAGTGGAACAACCGTGTGAACTGACAATTTAACGCTTGAAGTTAATTTATCATTGTCAGCTCATTTGCAGCGTTTCCCAGCACATTTGTAGATCTAACAATCGTCTGCAGATAGCTTTAGTTTAATACTGGAAATAAAGAATGAGAAATTACTCAATTGACGATAAAAATGTCACGAAAACATTAAGATCTCGAGCATTCCTGCCTGGATGCATGGTAAAGAAGTGTCAAAACAAACTACATTCAGACTTTCAGTTGTAATGGAGAACGCATTTTGACTAGGTAGCTAACTTCAGATCATCCCATCATAATTCAGTCTTCAGTTTGTCAGGCTACTGAACTAAAGGGTCGAATCCCAGACAACACCAACAAGTTTTTCACAGTCCTCTCTCGAGGGTATGACAAACATTCGAGAGTATGACTATCATGAAATACTTCTCAATAACTAAATGCCTTTCGATACAAATGGACCCTGTGGCCTAAGGATCTGTCGCACCAAATATTTGTACGCGGCATCTATCACCCGAAATGACTATCACATAGCGATGCTTTTGAATGCCATGAACGAATCATTTGCACAATGCCAGCAGAAATTGAGAAGATAAAAACTTTGTTAAATATTCAACCGATTCATTCATAGAAGCAACCAAAGAGTTGATTGATTCAAAAACAAGACAAATGAAACGAATTCCTCGACCTCATTAAACATGAACTAAGACTAAGATTAACTCATAATCTCTGTGGAACTCTCCCAAGAACTTTCTTACCGACTATTTGGCGAAGTTTAATAGTAACAATGAGATGTCCTCTTCACACTCAAAATGTTCGTCTGTACCTCTACTTCTATACGCTTGGTATAAATTATGGCATCACTATAGGAGGTTGTAAACGACTTATAAATTTTAAGAAAGGTCATCAATGCACAGTTATGATGCAATAGAGGGTTTATGCATTTTTTTCGGTGCAGAATCAGTGTACAATTATTGCTCGAAATCGTCAGACGCGTGATCAATTTTCATTCTATTGTTCATAATTGTGAATTATATTAATTTTTCTTTTAAAATGCCAAAAAAAAGTGAACTTAGTCTGGCAGAACATATAAAAATACAGCTTTTATTTGAAGAAGGCAAAATTCAAACCCAAAAAGGGAAAAAGTGAAGTGTTCACGTTGTGCCGTGCAAAATGCAGTTGAGCGGTACAATGAGACTGGTTCACATGTAAATCGCGAAAAATCCGGAAGAAAAAAGATTTTCACGCCTTTGGAGGACCTATTTTCCATACGATCCACGCTCAAAAATCGGAAGAAAACCTCATCTGAGCATGCTTCTGAGTTGTCGAAGGATCGGGGGAAATAAATTTCTTCACGATCCATTAGAAGAAGACTGGGGAAGCTGGACTACGTCTAATTTATGGATCACTTTTAACTTAAACATCAAAAAATGTAACTCATTTTGATGTTCTTTAGATGAATTTTACTTAAAAAAAAAACAATTTTTTTTTTTAATTTTCTGATATTTGGCACCCCTGGTGTGACTTGTGAGACGAAGGGTTGGAGAAGAGTACAAACCAGAATGCGTATTACCGACTGTTAAGCACGGTGGAGGCAGTATTATGATCTGGGGATGCATGGCTGCCAGCGGTGTGGGTGAAATGCATGTGTGTGATGGTCGGATGGACTCCTCACACTACATAAATGTGTTGAAAAATGTACTTCAAGTTTCCTTTTCCAACATTTTAGAAGACACCAACATGGAAAATGTCAAATTCCAGTAAGACAATGCACCCTGCTACAAATCAGCCCTAACTATGAGGTGGTTTGAGGAGAACAACATAGACCTCCTCGAGTGGCCTGCGCAGTCCCCAGATCTCAACCCCATAGAATATCTATGGAGTATTCTAAAGCGTAGGATCAAGGAGCACTCGATTACATCGAAAGAAACACTAAAAAATGTGTTGCAGCAAGAGTGGAGTAATATTACTTCGGAAGAGTGTCGGAAGCTAGTTAGCACTATGCCCAAAAGAATCGCTGCAGTAAAAAAGGCCAAAGGGGGTCCAACTAAATATTAATAATAATCAATAAAATCAATTATTTATCATATCTGCATCCTTTTATTTCATTTAAACTTTTGTAGATACAGAGAATTTTAGGGGGTGCCTAATACATTTGGCCAAGGCTGTATGTCCCCTATAGCTTGGTACCGAGATCCTCTCCGAACCTAATGAACATTGTGCGAGAAATTTCCAATAAGATGATCAAAATCTTTTATAGACAAACGACATTTTTGAACCGACTGCATTTCGAAACTTGAATGAAATTCAACATAACCATCCGATACTGTCACTTGTTAAGACCTATTACAAGTGTTTAGTTCTAACTTGTTGACTTCTAACAAGTCGGTCACCTTCGGCCAGAATTTATCAACTTTTTAACAAGTGCAGTCTGTTTCATTGCACCACTTGTTACTTTCAGTTACAGAAACCGAGTCTGTACCAATTTTTTCCTTGTTGAAGGATTCCAAAACAATTGTTGTGCTCACAGACTTGTTGCATTGTGAACAGTTGTTAAAATTCACTTGTTGTATAGTCTTATAAACTCCTGGTGGCTATTGGGTGCGGTTCCCCGGTCGAGCTTACCCCTGCACAGCCAGACAAACAAGTACAGTAGAAAATAAAAGATAGGATTTCCATCCGAAATCAAAAAAACATTGAATATCGCCGTGAACTGACGATTTGAAAATCAATTTGTCAAACAAACCAAAATTCATGTCACCAATCAAGTACCATATACCACACACTTGTCAACGGTTCTCAGATTGCAAGCCACTCCAATGTAATCTTTCAAAATGACCACCTTCGTGTCTCGACCCCATATGTTGCAATCAAAATTGAATTTTCCGAAAAAAAAATGTGTTGCACTCAACACCGCCACCGGAATTTGTTACACTTGCAGTATATAGTATAAATCCTGGCAAATTCCTTTGCAACCTTGCAACCAGTCAACTCCCGCTCACCTTATTGCAGCGCTCCACCGAACCGGGTAAGTAAAAAATGTTCATTGTTTCTAAAGAAATTCTTCTCGTACATATACTAGTACTACTATATCGGTACCTCCCACATTCCATGCCATACTGCAAAAAGTGCACCCGCAAAAATTGCATGCAAAGAAGTAAAATACAAAGCCCTGTCGCCGCCGCTGCCGCCCACAGAGAGCCATGTTAGCATGCAACCGCACTCACACACTTACCGAAAAATATTTCATGAGAAATTTATTAAAAACAATTTTAATCTCGGATTTTATGGGGTTTCGGGGAAAGCATAATCTATAAGAAGATTGAGCATTTCAAAGGGAAGGGGAAATGCCTCGCTTTTGTTGCTCCAACAGTGACTGATAAAAGACTTGATACCGATCAACGTTGGGACTGAAGTTTTGTTGGTTTTGTTTAGGTACTCCACCTTCTGGTGGAGAATGGGCCGTTTGGCAGTTGTGTAATTTGTAGTACTTTCGTTATTTGTGAACGAATTTCATTTGATTGCAGATTACGTACGCAGATACGTTCAAATATAAAAACTAAGCAAGCGAGTGTCGAAGCTTTGGGATCAACGAAACTGATAATGATCCGATACGGATTGGAAGTTGGTTAAACAAAAACAGAATAATTTCAATAAAGAAAATGATAAATACTAAGCCCGAGGAATATTATCGCTAATATGACCGAGAAGACAACCAATTTATTTTGAAGTTAGGAATCGTCTGAACATGGTCTAAAGAGGTGAGACTCCAACTAGCTACTTCTACCTAAAACTTCAAACTTAGCAAACAAGTTCTAAGTGACAGACACCAAAGAAGAAGCCAAAAACTCTACAAGTTTGTTCACAACCCAACCTCTTATGAACGTCTAACAAACAGCCGAGAGTATATGTAACTGTCATAAAAAAGCTTCTTAATGGGTTGGATACGCTATTAAACAGTAGGTCCCTTGCATTCTTGTAAAGAATATAAATAGCACACACAACACGAATGCCTGTATGAAGCTAGGCCCTGGGTCTTATAAACCTGTCACGCCAAACATTTGCATATGTGTAGGTTCTGTCAAAAAAAAGGAAAAAAATCCAAACTAGGTTATGTCTTATTTTGGATAGACGACCTCAACGAATCGATCAATCACAAGATTCTTCCGAAACTGGGACCAATTATAGATATTGAACTTATAGCAGCAGTTTGTGATGTCATTTTTTGCTAAAGCATCAGACTCTATTGTCTAAAATAACTCTATAACCCAAAAAATTCAAAATGTAGAACTCGCTCGTCTCGAGTCTCGAGAGAGCTAATACTACTTCAATACAAATTTGTCCGCATAAAACGTTCAAATAATGCTAATACTGAAAAGACTTAGAACCAGAAACATCGACTACTTAAAACCATTACTTAAGTTTTCGACTGATGATATGGTGGTGCCCTGTTTCTAAATCTATACTTGAGACACACCCTACACTAGCGGTAGCACATCAGCAACATTGCTTTTACAAGGTTCACTACCCTACATCTCAACGTAGCCAGTACCCCTAGATGTATCAAACGCCTTTGACACAGTAAGCCTCTCCAAAATGTTTTGTGACACTCTAGAGTCATCGCAACCCAATTCTACGGACCATCAGCTCGAACCACAGGAAACTATAGAAACCACCATTACAATTCGAAACCGCCACTACCATAAGAAGACATCGACATCGTTTCATATGCAGACGTGTGGTCAGCTTAAAATTACAAATTGTCATACCGATGCACGTAAGGCAGTCCTCCATGAGGAGAATGCAGCCAAATTTTCATGCGAGTTATCAATCCATGCCACCATATGTATGTCACATGAACACCTATGGACAGAGAAGGAAATTCTCTCCAACAAAGATTACCATATCGTGGTTTGGTTTGGTTAAATTGAATGGAAGACACCAAACGCTTAGACCACCAATATCTCCATTGTGATACTACAAGATTCGTAGGAGAATGTTTCTCTCTACATTTTGAACTTTTGATGAAGCGTTTATGGCTCTTGTCAGATCACCTACATACGCACGTCATTATAATAGAAGCGAAGCTTTCTTTTGAGGAAAAAAGCTGGACAGAAACAAAGAATGTGAGGAATAGTATATTGCTGTTCATCCATCCAACTCCTACACCTTGTGCCCCATGGGACAGTGTCCCGTGGTAATACCTATTGTAGTACCAATATGCAATCTACTGAGAGAGATCCAATTCTCTTAAAGCGCTTCAAATCCAGCTTTGGCTAAATTTCCATCACCACTTGTCCACCTAAAATATGTACTCCCGATAGCATCTAGCTTGAATTTCATTTTGCGTGTAGCAATCGGTATCCATAAGATGGCTTTGTCCAACAAAATGTGTAAGCTTGATCCTATTCTGGTTAATTCATCGGATACCACACCGTCGAACAAAGGTGAATGTTGAACTTCTCAGCCATCTCTGCAAGAGACGATCAGAAGTCTAGAGCTCTAAGGAATCAAGGGTCCCCTTCCAAGAATTTGATAGCTGTTTGGCTGTTCAAAAACATGCGGATATCTGTAGGTGATACCACGCCTGTAACACACTACAATGATTTGGTAGACGGAAGGAAAACTTAAGATTAAGGCTGTCAGAGAAACACCTCCACCGACACCAACCTTAGATTTTGAGCCTCAATATTCATAGAAGTGAATCGACTTATCTTCTAAAAGTGTGTCTTCATTCCAGAGTGATCTAGAAGGAATGAATTTATTCTTGACCACAGTAAGGTAATTTCAAGACCATCGACTGGATTCTCTGCTGTTTGCTTCTTAATATGCCTATCATGGGACAAAGCGTGCTGAGTAGTGCTCTAAAGTACGTTGTAGCTAGTGCTCCTGTTATGCACAGACTCTGTGACTCTGTTCACTGTATTGCCAGAAGTTGCAACCCATGGTTTGTTAGAGAACTGCCTGTACCTCTGGAGAGCCTAGTGTAATGCTAATCTTGGGCATAAGGAATCTATACGTGATCGCAAAAACAAAACATGAAAGGGATGATGGTTCAGACAAAAAGGCGTAGACTACTGGAAACACAAACTCACTAAAACTTGGGATCAGAACAAAGCTTTCTTTTCATGTTAGCCTCAAGCTAAAAGTTTAAACGATTCAATTAAATGGGTTTCCCACGCTGAAAGTCATAATCCACATCTAACCGACAGATTAAATACTGGATTCCTTTGTACTGACAGCCAGTGGTTTAAAGCCGTTTAACCCTCGGCAATTAGGGACTCAACGTTATTTTTGCCTGACTTCACCTTTGAGTGGTCAAAAAGATGGAATTGGCAGAATTGTAGGCAGCCAAAGCCTTCATCGAGCCTCGAGTGGCAAGTAACTATTGATCATTGTCTGTTTAACGAGTGTGGGTTCTTTTCATTGTATGCAATGCCCTGGAACTAAAAGGTTGACTGTTCAGCTTTGGAACCGAGTTAAAGAATTATCAGAATCCAACAAAGAGCGTAAGTACCTCTAATATCATAAAGCCAGCAATCGGCCAGATATTGGATATATCCGTTCTCCAACAAAAAAAACCACTTAATGCAAACAAATACAAGATAACTACTTAGAGGGCGACGACTACGTGCTGTTTCAAAGGTATTCCCCCCACAAAATGTTGCATAATTCAACGCTAATTGGTCGAACCGCCGACGGTAGTTTTTGGCGAAAGTGTTCACCACCCAAGGTCACGAATTGCTCAGTAATTAACATAACAATTCACTGCGCCGTCCTAATGGCTGTCACACGAAACCCAGGTGCTACAAAACTTTTACATTACACTGTCCGAGCGTATAGTGAAATGTGGGCGAGAAAGGAATTTCCTTTTTACGATACCAAACCGAACCCGAAGTCGCCACAAAAATGGCCATCAATTCTACCTGGGGAGTCGCCGAGCCACAACGCAGCCCAGCAACAAACCACAAAATCTTTACAAAGTACCCAGTACCCACCTGAAGGTTTTTTCTTCTTTCGTTCGTTTCACGTTTCACGTTTTCTTCTTCTTAATCTACTGACCAAAGACGTAGAAATCTGAATCCATGCTGTTGATGGAGATGATGCCCTGCGGCTTGAATGCTGGTTTTTCAAATGCACACAACTCCTACGCACACGTTAAACACACGAAACTGACTGTACACAGCGCCGCGCAACACAAAACAACGAGAACACAATGCAGATTTGCTTTTCTACTGCTTTTTTGGTTTTCTACTTCGATTGGAAAAAAATTGGAAAAATCATGGGGACACGATGAACAAAATACAAAAAAAAAAAACAGAACTCAGTGCAAGTTCATTGCACTGAGCACAGACGACACACGGACGCGGATAAAATACCGACGGTTTGTTTGTAAACAGAGACGCGACACTGGACGAAACTACTTTCCTCGTAGAATCGTAAATAAATTTAAAAATAGAATTTCCTCCACCGAAAAACCAGAGGAAAACAATTTTCGCGAAAAATATTCTACATGTAAACAACAATCGATGCAACGAACGAAGACGAGGGGAAGTGTCACAACTGACAGCGGCGATGATGGTGGTGGTTGGATGGAAAGACAGCGACCACCGGGCTGGGATTTCACTTATTTTCGCTTAATTATGACGATTTTGGGGAAACTCTTCTATGAATATAGCAACACAACACTTGAAACATTAATTGGAAAGTAAATACAATCGAATGTAGGCGAAATTTAGCGTTAAATTGAAATAAAACGACGGACTACTGTCGCACGCACGAAAAAGCCATTTTGGATTTCGAATGGGAATTAGTTTGACGGCTGGCTGCGGACTGCCATACCGACAATCGATAAATCTACTATGGGGTTTGTTCAACGAGTGGAAGAGTGTTCGTTGGCGATGACAGCCAGTTTCAACTGAAGTGGGAAATTTTCTCATTCGTGGTTGGCATAATTTTTTTTTTTGTGCAAATAAAACACCCGCCAAACTTATGAAAGAATTAAATCTTTCGGGACGGTAATTTTATTGGAGTCAATGATTAACAGATTCAATCACTGAATTAAAGTCATTTTGGAAATTGGCATCTGAGAAGTCATACATTTTGATGGAAGTGAGTAGTGAAAACATCCTTGATTTCAGGTGCAGATCATGGTGATCATGTTGATCCTTAGACGACAATTCTGGACGAGTTACAAACTCATAATATAAATATAAAATATAAAAATAAATACAAATATAAAATTTTAATTCATATCTACTATGGTATCCACTAAAAGAAGTAACAAAATGCAGTCTACAAGTTTGAGACCACTAAGAAAACAACCTCTGTTTGAAGCATCACCAAAGATTGATGAAAAACAGGAAGACTCCAGCAAACCCAGAACTAGTTTTAAGCAGTAAAATTGTAGTCACAGTGTATAGGGCCGATTTTGCAAACTAGCTAACATGTAATATACTGACGGACGTCAAAAATCATCAGAGAGGACAAAGTATGTTTTCAAGGACCAAAAAGTAGTATAAACACTAGAGTCACTAGGGTGAACATACACAATACAGACACAACTTTACACCACTTCCTGGAAATCTTCAGAGATTTTTTTTTTATTTTGTAACGTCTATCGCTGTCATTCTGAGAAATTCATGAAACAAACAATAGAAATACGAAAGCAAAACAATTTAATTGTTGTGAAAACCATTAGTTTCGGTGTAAAAAGAATTTGTTTATAAAAATTTAACCAATTGTATTGGCACCAGCAGTTAATACGTCAGTAATAATCTGGGAAAGTGTTCAGCATGACCATCAATCGAAGCACACAAATGTCAAACAAAATCTAATCCAATGTCAAATGTGTGAACAGGGTCTAAGAGGTTTGGAAAGCTAGGAATCCGAGTCATTCTAACGGAGTATGAATTTTTGAATGACGTTTAGATCTGATTATCAAAGACAAGATCAATCGTCAAAATGTCACCAGTGCTCTCCATTCTTACTTGAAGCGTAAGCATATATAAAAAGGAGGAGGCTTCGGAAAGCAACAATACTATTGTAAACTTTGTCAACAGCCTTTGAAATGGTCAAAACAAACAATGGCCTTCCAACAATGGTCTGGAATTTAGTTCCGTACTTAGTCGGATGCATGAAATGTTGAAATGCTGAATGCGTAAAAGCTTATTACAGCAAGAAGTGTTAGAAAATACATTTACTCTTACAGCGAGTTCTTGCTGTTTATAGAATCCGTAAGATTTTAGTCATTCGAAATTGAAGGAAATAAGTTCCGCTTCGAGAGAGTTATTCCAAAAAAAAAGTCTGTCCAATTTGCAATAATGGGCATTAGAGGAGTAGATTCAACTATCTAGGTGGTCGATCTATTACTCCATACATGCAGATTGGGAATAACGATACAAATATGTTGCTTATTTCTTTACCAAATTATACTCAATGAAAAAATTAGTAAAAAAAAACTTAATTTGACATTTTAGTCTCAGTGCTACCAACTGCTTATTTTAACAAATGGCACTGTCCAAGTCTACTCAAAGTCCTCTAAGGGATTTAATTTATTTAAATGTTTATTGTCACGAAAACCTTATAAGAAAACCAGTTTTAAAAAATTCCAAATAAAATCGAAATTCTAATTGGAATAAATTTCCCAACCATCAGCGCGCATGTCCGGAGTTAGCGCTCTCATTGTTTTCACTTTACCAAGCGAGAAAGTCCTTCCAACCACGTGCAAGTCTCCACCACCACCACCTTATCGTGTGACAAGGTATTGGTTACATACACTCGCACACACCTCTTAACATCTGCGTGTAGAGGAAAAATTATGAGATGGCATCGCCTTAGGGCAATCGCCTCTTGTTTGGTTTGGCATACGAAGGCTTTATACCTTCTTAGTGAGAAAATCCTCAAGAAAATCCTTAGAAATCCAAATAGCATGCACAGAAACAAACCTTCACGTACACAAAAACACACACACAGCCATCCATACATTGACTATATAAAAAATCAATAAATACTAAATTTCAACACACGTACGAACTCATTTCAGCCGCACAAACGTCGGTCGGTCTTCGTCGTCGTCGACGTTGTCGTTGTCGTTGTCGTCGTATAGTAAATGACTTGTAATAGAGGTTAGAATTCAATTTCCTTTCGAAAAGGATAGTGTGTCGTCCCTACACGACTTGGCCACCCATTAAGTTGAATCAATAGTCATTATTGCTTCTTAAGTCCAAATGCTTTGACAGCTCTCGACAAGTAGATGAAGAAAGGAGGAAAAACAAAAAAAAAGGAAAACGCACACACAAACGAAAGAAAAATAATTAAAAAGGGAGAGAAGAAAACACGAGAAACGCTAACGGTAGACAGACATTCCAATGTTTGACACGAGAGGAAAGAAAATGAAATTTGACAGAGGTCAAAGGCGGCAGAGCCTTTTCAACACCGCTGATGCGGAATGGTAGACTCTTTCCCTTAATCATTGACTTTTCTTCTAGTTCTTGTGCTGCACAATTCTTTTCCCCTTTCTCGCTCTTTCTTTCTCTGTTTCTCTCTCTCTCTCTCTCGCTGTCTATGTCACTTTACTGGAGGAATTCATAATTAAAAAACAAAAAAAAAAGAGTAGAAGGGAATATGAAAGGGTTCTTTGAATAATTTTTCATCTCTGAGTTGTCATTTTAGCGCGGATTTTTTTTTTAAGGTTTCTTGTTAAATGGTTCTTTCAAATTTTAATTTAAATTTCTTTTTTGCCGGTTAATGGCGATGTTAAAGTTTGACAGAATTGTTTGCAAATTTGACAGACGGAGTGCGATTTAGACGACAGGGGACGGGGAGGGTTTTCGAAATGAACGTGATAATGGGTGATAAAGGTGATGACAATAGGGGTTTCTACGTGCTTTACATTATTAAGAAGGAATTTTCGATCTCTCTTTCGTTTTGGGGGGAAAAAGGTGATGCGTTGCGGTTGTCTAATGGGAAAATTATGAGAGAAAGGATACTGTGGATGGGCATGGTCTAAGGGTGTAAAAGAACTTTTGAAATAAAAGGGAAACCTGTTTCGAGGACCTTTTACGATAATTTGAGTTTGAAGTTCTTGCCAATCGATAAAAGCCTAAAGTATCAGTGGAGAGAGGGTTTTCCGACCATTTTCTCCTATTAAGTTGAAGGATACCTCTTCTCTTCTATCTATCTACAGTGGCGACAAAATAAATAGCACAGTTACATGGTAACCAATAATTATGCTCTAAATCTGCAGCTTAATCGACTAAACATAAAATAGTTTTGGTTTATACAAAGTGTATCTTCCCTATTAACTAACGGTATATGTTACTTCTTAAATCATCCTTGGCCTTTGAAATTAAATGACATTTTGTAAAGGCTGGTAGATATAGTGTGGACAATTTAAATAGCACACCTTTTGTTTATTACAATTAATTTGTCACTTTTAAATCTAATTCTTGATATTATTAAGGTAAGTAATAATAAAGAGTTTCTTTTGCAAGAAATTTAAAGATTTAAAGAATTTGGCATTTCAACAACAGTATGGGACGAAGAATTCATTCCACGGAGGATTTCAGACGGTGTGTTCTTGCCTATAAGAATAAAGAAAGCTCGAATTCGGACATAGCGTGAAAATTGAAGTGGTCACGAAAGAAAGTAATTAATACCCTTCAACATTACCAAGAAATGGGCTCGATCCAAAACAAACTGCGTATGGATCGGCCGCTTAAGACTGAGCAAACTCGATCCATTTTTGTCAGCTCCTAAAAGAAAGTTAAAAATTGAAAGGCAGGTGAACGTGGATTTTTCTGTTAGCACAAATAAAAATCGCCTCCGAAAAAAAAAGTTGTTCGGACGGATTACCAGACAGAAACATTAATATAAAATCGGAATAAATCACGTCGTTTGCAGTTTGCCCGTAACCATGTTAATAAAAATCCAAATTGGTGGAAGAATATTATGTGGACCATTATAAGACGGGAAACAATATGTAAGATGCTAGATCAACCAAGAATTCAACCCTAAATACGCCATAAAAATAGTAAAGCACGGTGGAGGCAACGTTCATGTATGGGGGTATTTTTCTTCGCGTGGTGTTGGTCGGATTTAGCGGATTGAGGGCATTCTGGAGCAAATGAAATACAAGGACATTTTGAGCAATGTTATGCTTCCTTATGCTGAGAAGGAAATGCCACTGATATGGAAATTTTAGCACGATAATGACCCGAAGGATACAGCTAAATCTGTAAAGCAGTGGTTATTGAGCCAGAAAATTGACGATTTAACTTGGCCAGCTCAGTCCCTTGATCTAAATCCAGTTGAGAACTTGTGAAGGGATGTCAACAAATCAATCTACAGAACGGCGGCCACAAATTTAGATCAACTTTGTGTGAAGATTCTACGTGCTTAGAGTGCCTTACGTTGGAGAGAGGTGTAAGGCCCTGGTATCATCAATGTGCCGTCGATGTACTAAAGTTATAAAAGTAAATACTACCCGACTAAATATTGATGAGATCTCCGTATTTACTTTTTTTCTTTTCTTCACTGTTCTATTAAATTTAAAGAATTTCGTAATGTGTGCTATTTATTTTGACTGCAAGAAATTAGAACGAAGCATACTTTTTAGCTTTTTTTTTTTAAATATGGATGAAATGTTTCAGGTTTTTATTTTTGTAAGTGAACTGTCCCTAATTTTATTTTATTACATAAGTAGTATCTTTTTTTACTGTAGATAAATACAAAAATTTTAAGTTTGAAAAAATGGAACCAAAGTGTGCTATTTATTTTGTCGCCACTGTATATTCTATACTATCGTTTTTCAATCGACAGGAAATGTATCGCATTCCAAATATAAGCAACCTTACACGGAAATCCAGAGGACGCCCTGCACCATAAGAACGACACATATACATACATATGTAGCTGAAATGGAAACTACGACGTATCACATACAGTTGGGTCCTTAGGAGGCAACAAAAAGGCAGCTCGTAAACTACATTTCTTATGGGTCAGCAGGTTCACTACCAGAATTCCTTACAGATTTGACTGGTTACCAACGACTGGTGACTGGTTACGAAACTGTATGTCGGGAATGAAAGCTGGGATTTACTACGAAACCCCATAGACGGACCAATCTTTTAGAATGTGTAACAAATGCAGTGTTTTTCAAGAAATCACAGCCATCCTACATAGCCAGATTTAAGTGGTCTATTCTGCAGTAGTAGAACGAAGGATAATGAGAATCTATACACCATCTTGATGAGAGCCAATCTAAGGCCATTAGATGAACTTATAAAGATATTTCAGAAAACGAAAGACTTACCTTTCGTAGAAAGATTTCTTAGTCCGTAAGAGGGCTATGGACAACGAAGAAATTGAGGAAGGTAAAGGTCGCTGGACTCTCTTGGATACACCCGCAAAACGGTTAAACATAATCGCAGTGACAAATTACAGAGGAAAACGAGGTCTCTATTCACTTTGTTATGGACATGAACGATCTACCAGCAATCGAAGAAGAACCTCCCTTAGATGCTATTTCCCGGAGCTATTGCGTTATTGAAGGGACCCAACAGTTTGTTCAAGTTAACAGTGACTTGTTTCATAAGACACTCATAGACCTAGAATGTGACTTTTAAGACAGTCTTTGAAATAAACCTTTTAAGACGGGCCCAGTATTTAAGTGCAAGCGTAGAGCCCTCTTGAAAGGAAGAGCTAGACGAGGAAGATCGGAAACCACATTAAGGGCTTCTGTGTGCAGAATTCTAAATTCCGACTCGATAGACTCGAAAGAAGGCTTTTGAGAAGAAATGCTATCGCTATACCTCATAAAAATCCAACTTACAATCTCCAACGTTCATAAAAATAACACACCCGACAGCAGAGAAGATTACAATAATAGTAAGTCGTGTCGTGAAAATGGAAATAGTTGCATATGTATAGGCGCTGGCATATACATAAGTAGCTCGATCAGACTCCCTCACGATAGCAGTGTTTTCTAAGCAGCGGTTCTAGGAGTGATGAAAGCCCCGAATCTAGCCTCAATGATGACAATACCACGGGAGGACATTACCATTAAACATTTATTGATAGGCTGGCGACTATAAAAGCAATAACTCCCATAGAAATGTAATCGAAACATTGTCAGAGCTGAGAAGACCTGAAGGGTCTTGGCTCGCAACACAACGTAAAACTCTACTGGGTCACCGGCCAAAGGAGTATCATGGGAAACGAAATGATTGATGAGCTAGCGAGAGAGGGTTTTGCACTAAGTAGAACCTGAACGAGCCAATAAATCAGTCTTTTTTACTCTGTAACCAGGTGGGACCAGATAGGATCATCTACTATCCTGTGAAATATTTTGGAAAAACTCACCAAAGAGAGAGGGAATCCCTCTTCTTTCTGGTAAGCGTGCTCACTGGACACAATTAACTAAGACAGCTTACTATGAAAGTAAACCTAAATGACGATGATCTGTGTAGAAGCCCACAAAGACCATCCTGTGCCACTGTCTGGAATAGAATTTTAGACGACCTGTGCAGAGGATGCAACGTCGAAGAGCCTACGAGGACACTCTTCATTTCCTGCGTCATTGCATTTGTCAATTGAAGACTAGAATTTTAGCGACCTACTACATTATAGATTTTTCTGATGCTCCTCCTGCTCCTCTGATCTTTACACGTTTCCGAAGGCATCAGGCTGGTTAGAAGCGCTAAACAGTCAACAGGGATCAATTAGTTTAAAAAGAACGTCTTTCAAATCAAAACCACTGGAGTCACTTACATACATACATAAATGTAAACCTAACTAGTGGTCTGATATTAGTTGTAAGAAACTCGTCTAGAACCTCCAGAAAGGTGCAGTTCATTACAAATCCTGATCTTTCCATCTAAACAATCCCAAACTGCGACTTAAGCCTCATTAGCCCTTTTCAACAAAACCGCCATATCGATGTCAACAACCCATTTGTTGTATCGATTTTCTTAGAAAACCAAAAAAACAAACAACAAAAACTATGTCGTGTGCCCTTATCCTTGCAATCAGTCACATTTCATACCATACAGCACAGCAGTTCCAAAAATTAATATCCACGTAAACTGTCATCCATTTTATTAAGTATGCGGTGTGCGGCCTAAGTCCCCTGCCTCTCCGACAACACATTATTTTAATAAAATACCTCTCTCCGGCTGTACTACTACGGCTACAATGAGTCGGCCCCCCGCAAAATTGTCGTCGTCCGTGATATTTGAATCCTAATCACGCGCTAACAATAAATAAATTCCATTCACCGTCAACTGAGAGAAATAAACGATAAATTTCTGCAGTCTTACGACGATAGGAACACCAGGCGAAAAGAGAGGTAATACCCTAAAGAACTGTCGCCCTCTTCCACTCGCCTCCTGGCGAATAACTCAAAAAAAGGACTCTCATGTAGAACGAGCGGGGGGCTAACCCGCATACATCAGTGA
Organism: Xylota segnis; assembly: GCA_963583995.1. Taxonomy (NCBI): domain Eukaryota; kingdom Metazoa; phylum Arthropoda; class Insecta; order Diptera; family Syrphidae; genus Xylota; species Xylota segnis. Next base: position 69,452,243 of record OY757237.1, on the reverse strand, counting down.
GAGGAACCGGAAAACAAACTAGACTACGTGATTGCGGTTACATTTGAGTTACTAACTATTATATGTGATTCCCGTTACAACATAAAATCTCCGCACACACCAGCTTAGGCACATACACAAGGTCATGTGTTTTGAGGCAGGCGGCTAATAATAATAAAAAACGAATGCAATGGGACCACCGACCACCACACTATAGGTACGTACACACACAAGTGTCACACAAACTGTGTCTGAGATGAAATCACAGTTAGAGTGCTTTGCCATTCCAAGAGGGTAGGGTGGACATCCCTCATACTTGTATTAGCGTGTGCCTCATACGAAGAGTAGGTATTGGGTGTCCAATCTTTACCACCACCACCACCACCCACCAGAGTGTATATGTACATACTATGTTGGCAGTAGTCTTCCTCAGATGTGGCACTTCTTCTTATTCTTCTTCGTGTTCGCCTTGGTTTGTTTGCTGCTATATACCTAGTCCTGCCTGCTGCTTCGCCCTCCGATGTGCCGTGGCGTGGCAAAAGTCTATTGAAATGACAGGGGAAGTTATTTCCTCTGACACTGAATAGCCTGGGCATGTAGAGGGAGATGACAACCATGACAGCAGAGTGCTGGTGATGCGGCGGCAGCAGTAGAGAAAGTCTGCTTGTTGCCACAGTGTCCCCCTATTGTTAGTCGGTGCGATGCGATGGTACGAGTACTAGAGTAGTTGGATGTCGTCTCGCGCGAGAAAACGACTCCTCATCCTCCTAGGAACAAGGTTGTGTAACTTTGAGGTTTTCTCTCATCCTGGTGGCAAAATTAAAGGACATCTCTCTGGTAGAAAGGAACTTTACAATTAGGTACAATGCGGTTAGTGCGAGAGAGAGGAAATTGAAAGTTTTAGTACGCAAAACTGTCAAACGAAAATGGCAACTGTTATTTAGGAGGAGAGGTGAATTTGAGTGGATTAAATGAAGAATATTGCTATTGGAGGAAGAAGGTTCATGCAGGGATTGAAGGGTTCCTACAAAGCATTACTCCATGTCTTGGGTAAAGTTATTTCTGTATTGTGAGAGGTCAATTGAGGGTAATGAACAAAAATGGGTAAACTCAAGTTGGAAGTGATTAGTTCGAGGGAAATGGGATATAAGGAATATGAATCCATTTCGATAATTTCATCGCCGCATTGAAGTGGACGGTTAATGAAGGGTTTTATGAAGGAAACCCCGTACAATGGTATCAAATATCACTTAATGAATTTAGGTAATATGTGGAATGGATGGCGGCGGTAACGATGATGGTCTCGCTACCAGCTGAGTGCGTCCCAGGAGGTGGAGTTCCTTATTGATTTTAGGAGGAATCAGGTTATATAGGTTACGTAGCAGAGTTTTTGAATTTTAAGCAACTTAAAGTAGGCCATGGTGAGCATCTGTGGGCAGATAGACAGATACACTCATCTAGTACACGGATTGCCTATAACGAGGGCTATAATGAAGACTAAAAGTATGCAGCAGAATGTATACGTTATAGTGATAGATGCAACTGATGTGCTAGGTTTTGCACGACCGCCACCAAGAAACACATGGTCTGACGAAAAACAGCGCCAAGAAAGTGGAACTAAATAAGAGACATACAAAACACCGCCGCTGCAAAAAAGGACGAAAGTGGTTCGCGAGTTCTGCGAGCAAATAGACAATAAAGTTCTCAAGAAATAGGAGAAAAAAGAGGCAACAAGACCCGTACAGAAATTTAAACAGATGAAGGAAGAAATATCGTATTAGAGTCACAGTCGAAGTTGAAAATTTGGGAAAATATGTTTTAACACGATGAAGACCAACATCATTCAGTCAACCAGAATGAACACACAGACGATGTAAGCCTTAAAGTCCCCCCATCTTATCAGAATACAGCAGTATCAGTGTTTAAATCCAACAAAACTGGTCTACCTGATGGTCTAAGCTTGAACTGGTAAAGAACTGATAAGTTGGTAAAGAGTATACAACTCATCTCCAAAAACTGTTCAGACGAGTATATTTCTGATGAATGGAACCTCAGCATCGTTTGCCGATACTAAAGAAAGATGATCCCTTGAATTACGTCAATTACAGATTATCAGTCTCTTCAACATTGCGTACCAAACCGTACCCATCATACTGTGTGAATCCTACAAATCCTTTGCCAATACTCTGATCGACCCCTATCAGTTCAGCATGTTCATAGTCGATCAAATTTTCACACCTCTGCAGATTCTGTAAAAGCACTCAGCACCACCCAGTCCACCCGACACAGTTAGGTTTGATTGAGTCAGTCAACATACTTAACCACTTCAGGCACAACAAGAACAACAGCAAATCTCACAACCCATTTCAGATAAATATGTACCTCATGATTTTTGGAGTCTACCAAATACATATGTGGTATCGCAAAAGACCTTCTATTACCCTCGGTGTATTGACTTACACCAAGATGGCCACCTCACCTAAACTAAGCTAGCTTTGCCTAGATCCTGGAAAAAAGTCAAGAAGTTCAAATCGTATGGACATAATGTCCATCATGATGGATGTCTTTTCATCAAGGTATTGTAAGCAACGAATCTGCAGATTAACTAGCTAGGGCTGGTTCAGAATCTACGTGCATATAACCCGAACCCTAATGTGGTAGCCATTACGAAAATGGGCCGAGGATAAGACATTCCACACAAATAATCAGCCCATATTCCTACAACCAAATCCTTAAAGTAGACAAGGATAGTATTAGCTGGTAAGCTTTCTAACACAACATTGTGGTGGAAGGTATCACCTTAACAAAGTTAATTTGTGCCCTGCATGTAAGGAACATTCTGGTGTCAGCTTGAGCGACTTTTAGAATAGATCACAGCCTGTGATAAAATAGATCTGTTAAGGGACAGTGTCACCCAGATGGGCAAGCGCCTAAGCATTCCTGCCAAACTCGATTCCAATAAAGAACAGTCGGTAACGACCTCACCGATAAAGATATTCTATGTCGATTCGAGAAAAATTTTTCGTAAAATTTTCGGTCCCATTTGCGTTGACGAGCTTTAGAAAGAGAAAGTATATGAGCAATCCAGTCAAAAATGAAAAGACTATATTCATGAGCACTATCAATAGCGTCCATCCGTCCGTATCTCACCTCATTTTGGCCTTACACTCTAAAGATTATTGAAATTATTCACACACGCATTTTTGCACAACTTAACTATAATTCACACCAAATATTCAGGTACTCAAATTGCTTACAATTCACCTACATATTGACCTTAGCCACGCCCACTTTATAGAGACGTTTTCATAAAAAAAAACCGATTTTGTTGATATTTTTCACGTAACATGCCCAAAGTTTGAAGTTAATATAGGAATTCAATAAAGGAATGCAGCGTAACACGACAACTTTAGTTGAGTTCATACAAAGGATTAGGAACAAAGGATTTCTATGATGTTTTCTATGTTAAAAATATTTAAATCGAGAAACTTTTATACAGAGAAATCAAAGCCCTTTTCTACAAAAAAAAAAGTGAACCTAGCTTACCTCTAATCCTATCAGGTACGATTGATATGCACACATACATATGTACATATGTACACATATGTATACGCATTTGAATCGCATAAGGTAGACAGCAATGCTTGACTGCGACGAAATCCAATTTGGCGTCAGACAAACTTTTAATTAACCCAAAGCAACAATCATTCATGTCTAAACTCTAACAACTCTCTATTCATCACAAGTAACTGCCAAAACTTTGCAGATTTCCCTGGATTTACCCTTCCAAGTAATTTTAATTGAATCGCTCATACCTATGTACATGATTTTTGTCATAAAGTGCACACAGAATCTTTACTTCTGATTTTCTCAATAATCCAAATTGCATACGACGCTTGCCAAGGAGATGCAATCTTATTCATACTCATTTCAGGAAAGGAAAGCGTCGGCAAATAAAAAACGAAAAAAAAAACAAAATCCTCATCACAAGGAGGGCAAAAAGTTCTAAGAAACTTCCATGCCACCCCCAACCCAGTGTCACCAGGATATGGGAAAAGCAAAAAACAGATGGAAAAAAAATCAGTTCGTTGACTTTTCTTCGAAGTCGATGTCGATGTCGATGATTATTGAAAAGTCAAAAAGGAACTACAAAAAGAAGAAAAAAAAAAAACAGAATCCATGTTCCAGAAGAAAAAGCGAGACAAGGAACTGTATTGAATTTAATTTTCCACTGGGAAATTGTCCCAGTTAATTCCGGAGGATCCTTTCTGCCTCGGCGGTCCTGCACTCTTAACGAGAGACAAGTTTATCACAAGTTCTATATGACGCCAAACTGTGTGGAAAATCTCAAACCAGGACAGCACACAACAAGAACTAAAAGATGAACTCCGACAGAAAAAAAACAGAAAAAAACAACAAACTGCAACTCATGAGATTTTTTTTCTATGTTGTGTTGTGTGTTATTCCCAGGACAGTACTCAACTCTCGTACTCCCAACTCGAACCAAAACAATCTGCTAACACTTAATCCATTTATTTGCACGCGTCTGAGGGGCACATCACACAACAGACTACACACAGTACCTACCTAGAACGAATGAATCTTTTTTTTTTTTGGTTTGTTGCTCTCTCTCGTCCGAAATAAACCCCCAGAGTACCGACCAAATGGACTACACTTCGCAAAACACAAGGACAACAGCACAACAAGCACAGAACGCAACAAAACGAAAAAAAAAGGATTCGTGGTCGGTTGATGATTCCATGACCAAACAAAAATAAAATTTAATAAACCTACTCGGCAACAACAAAACAACACATCGGGAACAGAGCCAGCCAGGGAAGTGAAGAGAAAATTAAAGCGAACAAATTGAATCTACGAACATACCCGCCGCCGCCATCGTCTCTGTCTGCCAGTGTTACCGAGTGTAGATTATTCAGTCTGTATGTTCGGTGGCAGTTCCGTAAAATGATGAGTCCTGGATACATTTCACGTCCTTTTTCCGCTGTTTTGCCTCTGTTCTGAGTGCTGAGTGCACTATTTGTAGGATATCCTGTTCGTGCTTTAGTGCAGGGTGACATCATATTAGTAACAGAAAAAAGATACGTCAACGCCGTGTCTGCACAGGATATGCAACGCTCTCTTTCTCTCTCTATAAATAGGCGTTCACCCCTTTGGAAAAATATTTCATTTTAAAGACTTAAAATCTGGGATAGGAGCACATCTAGAGCAACAGCAGCAGGAAACTTTGCCTAAAAATACCAACGAATGTGTGTGTAGGGAGGGCTTACACACAAGGCTCATGCAAGCGTAAAAAATATCCTTTTGCCGTTCCGTACTCTGTGTGTTGTGTTTCAAAATAGGAATTTATTAAAAGGATTACGTGACAAGGGAGGGGCCTGTAATTCGCTTAAGCAACGTTCATCCTGTTATTCTAAATCCTTGGCCTGTGACATTATTTCACCAAAGGAATGCTGTTCCAACTAAAATTCCATGGTTTGAACTTTCAAGAAAATGCCGTTTTGTGCATCCAATAAACAAAATATTTCGCGTAGTGCAGGACGACAATAAACATAGAAATGTGTTTGAAGTGGTTTGATTGCAGTAGATGCCTACATAGTTGGCATTTGACACTGGCAGTTGGAAGCCGCAGGCTTGCTTTGGCACTGATTCCTATTTTATTTCTCTCTATTAGCAAGGTCACACACGGCACGCCACCCGGAACTTTAATAGGTGTGGGTACGAAATGAGAACAGCAATCTAGGATCCTCTGTGAATCGCTGTGGAAAAATGAGGTCACTTGTTGAAGCTGAAGTAAATCATTCAAGGGTATTCGGAGCAATACCCAAAGATATTTAGAGTCGAATGAATCAAAGTACTGAATTCCTTGAGTAACTTATATGTAGCAATACAATCAGAGCCCTCAAAGCTATAGGCATTGATGACATACGAATAAACACATCTCTGTTATCCACTAGGATGTTGCAGAAATGTTGAAAAGAATAAATATTTCTCAACAGGAGTGCAGCAAGGAAGTAATCCTCAAACGATAATTCCATTGAATGTGAAAACTGGAGAGGTGCCTATGTGTGTACTGAAGCATTAGGGAATTTCGGATATTCTGGACAAAGTCAAAGAATAGTTAGACTCAATTCTCCATGTCTATATTCGAGTATGGCATTTCCTCACAAAAGCGCAACGTCTGGCAATCATCTACACAACGATATGGCACAAGGGAGCCAAGGTTGTAATGAACAGTGATATCTAAAAGATCTAAAAGTAAGATATCTAAAGATCCACAATAGCACTTCGTACTTTAAGCCGGAAAACTGCTGTGGTAGAACACTAATGTGAAGACCCTTTGAAGGGCATCTCCAAGTGGTATTCAAAAGACAAAACAGAAAATATGGGTTGCCTGATGTTAGGTATTCAAGTTTTAAATGAAGTGAACCAAGAAATAGCTGTTCAAAGTAAACAGGCAGTCTTATAAAGAATAACACTTTGAGAAAACTATAATAGCACTCGATCCTATGGCAGTTGTCATTAAAACAAGTTAAAAGAAGATCTGGGTTAGTACCACGGCTGTACGCAATGTTAAAAACACCTGTCCTCCTATATTGGATCGTAGTCTGCTAGACAATGCTTCAAAACTCAGACAAAAATCAGCTGCTAAATACAGTATACCATGAGTCATACATCTACAGATTAGTATTCTGTTTGCATGACTATTGAACTTGTTGTTAACTACGAAACCAGTGGAGACGGGCGAAGGTAATGTTCATTCCAAATAGGGAACGAACACCCAAGTCCATCGAAGTCCTAAAGATGTGCGAACTTCTGAGCACAAGAACAGTGGAGACCCATAGATCAGAAAGTATCATCAAGGTCAACACGACAAGAGGATGCATGCATATACGGAGGAGTCCTATCTCCTTTAATGTGGAGTCTTGTTGTTGATGAGGAGAAAGGCTACAACTCTTGACGACATTATTAGAGGGTCCAACTTCCAATAGAACTTTATTAGCGAGCTCAGCAATAATAAGAATTGGAGCAATGAATGCACGAGCCATCACACAACGAAGTGGTTTACAGGTAGACCAAGAGATTTGTGGCATAAATAGATGTGTCCAAATCAATCTTGACAGAAACCTTGGTAACTATGAAATAGCTAGTTGCTATCATGATACTTGACTTTCAACTATACATACATACATAAATTATTAAGTATAGGCTGTGTAACAATGCCTACGTAAACGTAATGAACTAGGTGGGATATCTGGATGGATGTGGATATAGAGGGTAATGAAATGGGCGATTCCCTAGCAAGAAGGGGAGCATCACGTTCATAGAACCATTCACCGGAATAGGGATCACACCCTCAAAAAAAAAAAACAGGAAACTAGAGAAGGGCTAGATTCTGGAACAACGCTAAGAGCATGAGGTAAACCAAGAAACTTCTAGGGCAATACAACCGAAAAAGATTGGGTCACAATAAGCAAGAATAACGTCCTAAAGGGCTTTCTAATGAGGCATTGTTGACTCAAGTAGCACTGTCTGAGGAAGGTCTCATAGCAGGTTCTGTGAAATCCCAGAACATAAGCTGGCATTTTGTGAAGCAACTACTATTGGCAGTTGGACAAGTACCAACTATTAGGGAAGGAAATACTTACCACGTTAATATGGCGGATTGAATTCGAATTCAATTCGGGATGAGTGCCATGTAAACTCGATCTGATCACAATTTTTTTTACGATTGAGTTCAGTTTCTCCATGTAAACGTGGATCGAAAGATTGAGTTTGACAGATAGAAAAGAACAATAGGGTAGGAATCTATCAGTTAGTACCAGTGTATGACTTTTAAAATTCCAAAATAAATCTCATGAGAGAAAAACTTCAGTGAGGGCATGTACTTCTCCAAGACTTTTGCGGAGACACAATAGATCGAAAGGTCGGAGTGTTACTTAGTCCTTCTGCAATTAATAATAATAATAATAGTTGGTTGGTTGGTTGGCTGGTTGATTTGAACCGACCCTCGATAAAGACGTGCTTAACCCAGAGAAGGTCCATTGTGCTCCGGATGTGTAAGGTGCGTGGATCATCATCTTACTCTTACCTATAATAGGCAAGGAAGGATATTTACACTTCAGATTTTTTTTAGAGATATGATTCAAGAAAAGAGTACGAAAAATAGCTCAAATTCGCATTCGTACAGCAGGCATTCCTTTGACACTTTATGTAAAATACCGTTAACGGTCATGATTAATTTATTATGAATGGAAATAGTTGTTTCCAGTATTTTGTCACTCTTTGGGGAAATTTGTTAATGCTTTGCCAAATTAGTGGTAGAATGTCCCGAAAGGGCACTTAAACGTCCAATAAGAAACATTGTGAGACTCCACCCTATAGCATGGTTTGGCTACAATTTCATCAATCCGATCAAAAGAACCAAAAGATTGGAGTCCCCGAAACAGTACCAATTCAAAGATGTTGACTTCTGAAAAAAAATATTTATATGTACGAGGTTCAGATGCCCGGCAAATGGTTTGGCGAAAACCCAAACACACTGCTCCAACTTGATACAGTACAGCATATGGTTTGAAAGTCTATTCTAAGCAAAGGTTCGGCGGAATCACGAGAGATGAGATCATATCTGACCAGAATGTCACTATATCTACATTATTAGTCAGCTGGTTGGAATCTAACGTCATTAAATCTGACATAATCAAGAATTGCTCCAGAATGTTCAGTTATGTTAGGTACCTACGATATTGTAGAGAACAAAAGTGCCGACGAACTGCTCAAAAGAATACCTAAGCTTTTACAAAGCCAGTTAGAGAGCATAGGGTATCTTAGGCTTAAGCGTTAGATCCGAGAAAATCTGGGGAAATTATGAAACTAAGCAGGTAAAGAGGCACACCATGAAACTAGGATTATCAGATGCAGATACTCCAGTGACTTTCATGTCTTGCAGGACATCACTCATCTACTCTGCAAGTCCCAGGGTATAGCTCGTAGTTGACTTAAATGTCTGGGAAAATGTCTTTGACAATTTAGAGAAAGTTGGGTCTGCGAAACAAATCAATGAAATAGAAAAGATTTGCAAAGCATGCAACCCTCAATGAGGGTTCAAGGATAAGAGAATTGCTTTAGTAAGAAAGCGTTATAACAATACAACACGATACACACATCTAAGACATTAAAATTGAATGACAGCTATATGTACATATATTGACTATTCCGAACATGGAGGAAACTAGAGCCTCCAGTTCTATCCACTTTGAAATGCAAGTATAATTTCTGCTAATTAATCTTATGAGGATATTGCATCTATTACTCTCAACCGTGCTTGAGAAGTGAAAAGCATTGTTCAGGACTTCAAAAATTAACCCCATCCAGTTGAACTGATCAAATCCCCTTCCTATAGAGCTACTCGTCTCAACTTAACATTTCATAAACTTAAAGCGAAAATGAAAATAAATTAGAGCTCATTCTCGATAGCAGCAACCTCTATCAAGACATCACCTCAATCAATCCGAAATGAGCCCATTGTTGATAGCTCAGGTTCTATCAATTTACCAGCAATTTTTCTCTGAATAATTTACTACTGTACGAATAATCCCACAAAAGCTTCTAATCCACCTTAAGTGGATTACATACGTATCCCGAGGAAATCTTCGAAACCCCATTAACCTCTCAAACACTCATTTCCTGTCCGGAAATAAGTAGACCCTAAACGCAGGCTACACTCCCATAAAAACCACTTACAGCACCTATTTCATCACTTCCTCCCCCATTAAGGGCGCGCGCGCCGCACACACGTTATTTGTTATTTTGTATGTCCGACCGAGAGCATCAAATCGTCTCAAATTAACCAATTGGCCAATTAAATGTTCCTTCTAGACCTCTACCTCTCCCCAATACCAGCAACAGCACCACCGCCAGCAACCACGCAAATAGGTATATGTATGTATGTATGTGCCTTAACCTTTCTCCATTTTGATCCATAAAATAGAAACGTAACGCTTTCTTGACAGGATTAATTGAAGTCTCCATAAAAGGACATTTATTGCGTTCATAAAAGACGACGCTTTTGCTTTCATTTCCGTTATTTTCGTTTTTCGTTTTTCCTTTTTCTTTTGCGTTTTTAACTCCAACTGCAGTTAAGGTTAAACCAGAGATGAAAAAAAAAAAGAAAAAAATATGTGTATGTATGTATAAAATAAACATTTAAAGCAAAAACCCATAAAATATCCACAAAATGCATAAAAGAAACACAGGATACCCATGTGGCAGCGGTTTTATTTCAACGAAATGTCATTTCAGCAATTCACATGGCTCATTCACTGAGTGACAGCGGCGGTATCTCGCGGAGTGTGTGCATGGACTCCGCAAAAATTATATTTTTTTTTTCTAATTTTATTTTCAAATAAAATTTATATACAAGAAAAATACTTAAACTTTAGCGCCATGCGGAGGCAATAAACTGATCCATAAATCTCTGCTGTCATGCAATTTATTTAGGACACCATTATGAGGTTAAATGGCGCGGGGGTGCTAGTGCTGAACGAGATACAAAAGATTTAGATTTTTCTTTTTTTTTTTTGTTATAGTACCGCACTAATAAATCCTTTTTTATAAACTAAATGACATTAAATTTATTCTAAAACACATACATACAGATGTGGGAAATGGCAGCATTCAACCCCTTAGTTGATTAGCTGTGATCCGCAAATTCAGGCAATTCTGGTAACTCCCTTAACGTCATTCGAGTTTGAAAATTAATTGCGGCTGTCAAATGGTAAATAAAACAATTTTCGTTTTCTTTTTATGGCAAGCGGAGGAGCTTTCATGATTTTATGCAGCAAATAGCTTGACAAGCTGTCGATTTCGTTGATTAATTTTCGATTTATTAATAAAATATCGATGCTAGTGCTGGTGGCGCAAATGTCGAAAATGCAAACAATGAAGTGACGTTCAATGGTGAGGTCATAAAGCAGCACATTTATGTGGTCCCTAGGCTATTAACGGTCGAATATACAAACGAATAAAGTTGGCGAATAAATACGAGCAAACTGTAACCCTGTTGTTGGGCTGATGTTGACCCAAGGACCGAAAAATGTTATTCGTCGAGGACATAAAGCAAGTTTATGTCTTTTAAAGACGATTTATTTTTTAGGGGTCATTTTGGGGCGGCGGAATTCTTTAGTTAAACGATCTGCGGTCAGGGCATCGTAAACGCATCGACAACAGTGGCGTCATCCACAGTGATGGGAGTATGTGTAGAGAGGGGTTATGTGGAAAATTTTATGATTTGCGCTTATGGTTATGGTGATAGCGCGCGGCCACGGTTTTAACCACCTTGTTGTTATCTATGCGAAACACCAAGTTGTGTAGTTGCAATAAAGCGAAACACACATCATGCTAAAGTGAGCGTCAAATAAAGTAGCCTTTTTGTATGCGATATTGCATTGCAGATTAACATCCCTGGTGATGACGATTACATACATATGTATTTCATATGGATTTGGATATTTAATGTCTTTTTTATAGTATAAATAAGCTCCCTTCAAATTTAAGTTACACGAAGTGACCCTAAGGACTACATACTCTCTACCTTATTGGTAGACTACACAATTAAGGTGAGCAAGTTAATGTTGTGGACACAGCATTGCCGCACAAACGTTACTCTATTGCGAACAACGGTGAAGGCAGTTCATAAAATAAATATTGCCAGAAATAAAGTAACTACTGTGAGGTTCACTTGGCTAGGAAGTTATCCTCAACTCCATATACAAACCAAACCATTGACAGATTCAATTGAGTTGTATCTGGTCGCTCATTTTTGGACTAACCTTAAAAAAATCCATCGAATGTAGATTCTTCCATTAAAAATCCTTAACTCGAAACATTTGTATATGTATCTAGGACTTAAACCCTCCATGGCCAAAGCAATGAATTGAGTATGCCATTAGCGACATGGTATCCTGCAACCTCTTTGAACTTAGCCATTTTCCATTGTATCTGTGCCATATAAATTATGAAACAAACATTCGGTGGCCAAAATAATGTATTACTCCCTACCCAACCAATAACACGAAGAACTTTCGAGGAATCGACGAAAGGCAGACTAAAATTATGTTCAAAACTTAACTGCGTTAAATCACTTGGACAGAAATTCACCAAGCTCAGCACGTTCACACAAGAATCACAATTAAGGTCCTTGATATGTGTCGTAGGCTTCTTCAAGGGAGATCAGGTCACAACTTCCTTCATGTCTAGACACCCAATTCACCGCAATTTTGTCTCGCAATACCGGAAGTAAATGTCGTAGTCCGCAGCAGTTTCCAAAAAAAATCTGGCTATAATCACGTGTTCCGAAGGAGTCCATATTAAGACCCATTCTTTTCTCAAATTGTAAACAGCGTCGTTCTGATACACTGAAAATCATAAATCAGACTACAAGATGGTTCCAAAGTAAACAGGATTGTTACTACCAATAGATGGCCTCACTGGAAATATCTACTTTTAAAAAGTCCTGGGCAAAGCTTAGTATGTAAGAGAAAAAGTTGTCAACTTTAAGGTAGACAACTGAGGAAATATCGGACTAATTTACAAAGAATTTTCATCATCTGCTTTCCATTTCATACATTCAGCACTCAGAAGGGAACATATACAGACAGCGAAAGAAGCTAAAACCCTCAAGAAGGTTACTCATCTAATTGAATGGTTCACGTCCTAGCTAAGTAAGTAAATGAAGCAGAAGACCAACCCATTTAAGGTAAACTTTTTCCTTGAACCAATTTTCCCCCAAGTATCCCTTCTTTCAGTTCTAGGCTTAAAAACCGATCCCAATCGTAACTCGTAGTTACTTGGAATCATAAATTGGTGGTTATATTACATACTTCGTGAGTTATGCCAAAGGACATTATGTCGTTGTATTTCTATGCCAAATTCTCCCTTTTTACGACCCTCCGTAACAAACTGTTGCCTGCGGCGTCGTCACGCAAATGATATATTTATCCTGGGCATATGGGTGTACACAAGAGCATGTGTAATTTGTTTTTCTTCTTTTTTTTTTTTGCTGCTGCTATTCCTCTAATATTGTGTTATAGTGTGCAATAATCATTTCTGACATGAAACATGCCGCTGTCTGTCAAATGAAAAGTTAAGGCTAATGGTAACAGAAGTCAAGTAGAGTTATGGTGGCTTATGTTTTGGAAATTGATTGACTTACAACTAACAAGTGAAATGTTGAAGCTAACTAAGAAGATTACGGTGTTTCCTTGGTATTTAGAAACGCAAGACTCAATAGAGCAATTGACAGCCTGACAAAGCTACATTTTGCGTTCACCTTTCGCTTGGTTTCACTTCACTTCACTCCAAGTGCAGTTGCAATGTACTAACCACTGTAACCTGTTGATGGCATGAGAACAAGCAGACCCAACTGAAAACCACATTCGATTCCTTAACAGCGTGGGTTCGCAAAGGAATGAACAGATACGGAATAATACTACTGCCCACCTTTAGTCGTCCTCTTAATAACAAAATAAATATCTTTAACAATTCAATGGGAAGTTTGTAAATGTTTTTAAAACTTTAGAACTACTAATACGATATTCCCACCAATGTTCGTTCAGTTCTTGAAATCGAAAAAGAAATCACAAAACGAAACACTGTCCTTTTACACGCCCACTTTTTGAGGGCGTTTTGATAAAAAAAAAATAAAAAAACAATTACAAACATTTGTATGTACATATGTCGACAGCTGGAAGACGCACTGAGTAATATGGTAAAAATTGCAAAGATTTCCTCGTCTTGTCTTGAAAGTGTGGATCAATAAGGAGTCCTTCTGGCGAAGGGATCTGCTATAATATACGAAATGCTATAAAATATGATCTTTAGGAGTCGGACTGTCTGGGCCATAAAAGTTAAATGTGTTTATTTTAATTACTGTTATTTTTTTTAAGGATAACTTTATTACCAGGAAAAGGATTTTGAATCGATGATTAACTTACTAACTACCTATGTCGTTGTGGGGAGATTTATAATTAGGGAAGGGTCGGCTTGTTACCTAAGCTGTGAAGTAATTAGTGATTAACTAAATAACCCTTAATTACCTCTGAGGAGCAAGTCTGGGGCGCTTTCACAACTCAGTATATAAGGTCCTGCAGATATCCCTGATTTTCATTCAAAGTGTTGTACCAGTTCAGTATCCAAATTCAATTTGTGTTACATTTAAACATCAATCAGTTGCATTTAAATAAAAATCGAAAACGATTCTAAAATGATTAACTCAGTTTTATTCAACGTCACCGCCAAGAACGAGCAGACCAGTCAATCCCGTCGCAGGTCCTCATCAGCTTCACGTACTCACATGGAAGAGAAAGACATTCATCGCATCGCCCAGATCCTTGGAATCCCAAATCATGAAGATCTTCATAGTGAACGTTTCCAAGTCAACAGCGACAACCTACATGTGATCAACGAAGCCGCGTCATATTTTAATAAAATAATGACAACCACCGACACTTTCATCAAATGGCCTCGCAGAACTACACTCCGAATGAAGAATAAGCGAAACGCTTACATTCATGTGTTTGGCAAATTGGATGACACTAATTGGGCAAAGGGATTGATTCTGTCCAGACTGGACAAAAATGGGATCTTTTCGAAAATGAAAGTGTCTGTGTCAGCTTACGAGTTGAACTTTATCCGGTGGGATAAACCTAACCTTGTAAACGTCAGGAACAAAACCGATACTTACATTCTATTTCCGTCCTATGGCTCAATGACCAACTTATGGGAACACCAAGTCACGATAAATGGAGGTATTCACGGCTTGGAAAAGGCAAGGCAGTTCTTGCGATCATCAGGACCATTCAACATGACTTTCGAGTTCCCATTCCCGGAGGCAAAAACACCCGTCCAAATAGTGGAGTCTAGGTTCGATGTGAAGATCGAATTGATTTCATTGGCAAGATCTACAGCAGTTACAGTGAAGGGATCAGCAAACAAAATAGATAACGTTGCCAACGCTGTGAGAACAATGATGATCTACACGTCCAAAAGCTTTGTGGAAACAACGTCGGTTAGCATCGAGATGGACCTTCCTCTTCATTTTTGGAAAGGCATAAAGAAACCTGTACTATGCAACATTATGCAAAATACAAACACGAAAATATCTCCGCCAATCACTAATCCAACAGAATGCTTGAGGCAAAATTTCCAGGCTAGGATAAGTGGTCCAATCGATGGAGTTCTCGCAGCCAGACAGGAGTTGTTGGGTCAATTGCCAATTGAACTGACATTTGACATTCCCGGTGACTATCGAGAAAATTCGGAGGAAATAATGTGTCTGGGCAAACAATTTGGACTATTGGTTACTTTTTTGCATAAAAAGTACGAAAACATCATGGTGGTGACAGTTAAGGGACCAGAGTATCGGATTAAGGAATTATACGAGTTTCAACGTGACATCCTTCATCTCAAGAGTGCTGAACCGAAAGAGGGTGGATTTCACATATAATGGACTCTTTCGTCGTATCAACATCGGAGGACAACCAGCACATGCTGGTCAACAAGAGGAGCTTCAGTTTCCAAAGCATATCCCTGTTTTCATTTTATAAATAAATATAATTAAACACAAATCAACATACACATCTTTTTACTGTTATTCAAATTTGGTCTTTTTTAAGGATTGATCGTTTTCTTCAAACTTTTTCTTGGGTTCTCATAGATGGCGGTACGTACTTATATCTAATAGTACCGAAGAGTATCTAATGTTTCTTTGGAGTAGACTCACTGGAAACTTAAATTAAAAATAAACTGCGGCTTGACACATCATTTGTGTCCTAAACCCTTGTGTCACCATGAAGGTAGAACCTCGAAATACAAGTAGGAGACAGAAAATTTTTCAACCAAAAAATTAATGAAAAAAAGTGCAAGTGCCCACACTTCTTGATACCCACAATTTGGGTATATCCTCCAATCGCACATCTCAAGCCTGATATTCTGTTTCAGTGTATTCGAGGCACAAACTAGCTTAGCTGATGCCTCGAAATGCAAGTAGGAGGGAAAATAAGGATGCACCGATACACGGTAGTCAAAGCGCCATACACGACAAAGGAAAGAAGTAGGAAAACTGTGTCTTTCTGTAGTCTGAAGCCCTCGATGATCAGTGTGCTTCTTGGCTCAAACACCGAGTCTGAGTTTCTGAGTTAGACATATGTATGAACATTCTATTCTATTCAAACCGAAGCTCCTAATAAGGTCTTAGAGGCCAAAATCAAGTACATACATCCTGTCAACAAGAATTAGCACACAACATCTGCGAATTGAACAGAACATCACAGTCGACAGATATAACTTTTTGGTATTAAGGGACTTTGTCGAACTCGGCTCTGGTATCATTTTTGACAACAACACCTCAGGAGAGTAACTCTTGTCAATCGTTGTTTCTTTGGACCGAAAAGGTAATTGTGTAGTAAGGCTCTATTCCAAACAATTAAGGTTCTGATTCTATATACGACCTTGATCCTACTTTATGGGGCTGAAGTATGGACTCAATCGGGGGAGCGTATATAGATGTCCACAGCCTTGCCTATGCGGGTTTTTGGAGAAAAAGGGAGATTCAACTACAAACTATACGAGCTGTACGGAGACATGCCTAATCAAAAAATTAGCCATGTGTCTTCTGAGGTGGATATGACATATAAAGCGAATGGATGCTAACGCTCCTGCAGATAGAGTCATTGAATCCAACTCGGAGAGAAAACGTATTAGAGAAAGACCTCGCTGTGCATACATATGTGCCACGAACTGGGTAACTAGGTAGATTTGTTGGTTGAGGCTCAGCTCTACTCCCAACTATAACGTCAACTAAGTAAGTAAGTACATTATTATCTTGGTTAGAAAGTGCCAGGAATAGCTACGGTATGGCGCTATCAGTCATCTGATTCGTTTTTTTTTTTGGGTTGACATATGTATCTGTCCCTTCAAATTTTTTGCGTAATGGGCTGACACTTATGAAAACTAAGCTGTCCCGAGTACATGTCTCCGTCTGTGTTTTCGATTAGAAAAATAGGCATCGACAACGAGTTTGCATCAAATTTTGTGCTAAAATGGTGCGGAGAATTTGGAAACATTAGAGGAATGTTTCAGCAACGATAGTTATGGATTCGTTGAAGAAACTTTGGTTAAAGATTTGAGTTTCAGGCATGCCGCTGCCGATGCCGAAAGACCTGAATTTGAGGCAAGAAAGGAAACGCATTGACATCTTGAAAGACATAGTTTTAGCGGCTGAATCCAACCCAACATTCAACAAACACTAACATTACTGGACACGATACATGAGTTTATGAGTTCGAAACCCTGTTCAGGCATTAGGTGAGTGAATGGTGTACACCGATTGAGCCAACATTGAAAAATTTTGAGTCTAAAGCCGGATTACAACGATGTTGTGTCAACGATGTTCTTGCCATAAGAGCAAATCATCAAAAAAGCCCGAATTTTTGGGCAAAAAACTCATGGGTTTTTTTTTTTTTTATAAATTGCGCGCGCCAAAGGGGATATGAATACCCTTATACTGATTCAGGGCGCGGGCGTTGGGAAAAGGGGAGAGAGGAACAGAGGAGGTACCGGTGCACGTTGGCTTTGAATGTTTCGAGGTTGAAGTGATGAGGAAATACAGAGCATGGGAGATCATTCCACATACGTGTCGTTCGGCTTATAAACGAATCTCTGTATTTGACAGTACGTCCGAAATTGGGCTTGAGGGTGAACTGATGTGCATTCTTAGCGTAACGCGTATTGCGGGTGAAATTTTGAAGGGGAGGAATGCAACTGGCTATTTCACTGGAGCATTTTTTATGGAAAAAGCGATAAAACAGGGAGAGACATGCTACATTTCTCCGATGTTCTAGAGGCGCTATGGAGCGTACAATGTCTCTATCACCTATAAGTTTTAACGCGCTATTTTGGACCCTGTCTAGAATGTGCAGAACGGTCTTGGGTGCACCAGACCAGATATGGGCGTTATATTCCAGTTTTGGGCGGATAAATGCCTTATAAATTGAGGCCAGATCAGATGGGGTGAAGTATTTCTTGCACCGCTTAAGGAATCCTAGACACTTTGCAGCATTTTTGGCGACCTCGAATATGTGATCGTTCCATCGAAGATGGTTATTAATACACATACCGAGAGTGGCAAGTCTTTCGGTTTCCGCGATGTAAGTACCATTCATGGATAATGGTTGGGGGTTTTGGTTTCGCTTGAGAGATAGAAGACAGCATTGCGTTTTGGAAGCATTAAATTCCACTCTGTTGGTTGAACCCCATTTGATAATGCTGTCGAGATCGGAATTTAATGAGTTTAACATACGCTGTCGTTCCTCTTCTACGGCCGAAGAGCAGGGACGTGAGTTAGGGAACGAATATGAAAAACTGAGGGTACTATCATCAGCGAAGGAATGGATTGGATTAGAGGTTGCAGACAAGAGATCATTTATAAAAATGAGAAAAAGAGTCGGAGACAAAACTGAGCCCTGGGGAACACCAGCATTTGTGTGGTGAATATCAGACTTGAAGCCATCCAACACAACTTGTATTGAACGCCCCGAAAGGTAATTTCTAATCCATTGAAGAAGAGTTTCATCGATGCCAAATGTACGCATTTTAGACAAAAGAGCTTGGTGCCAAACTCTGTCAAATGCCTTTGAAATATCGAGTGCAACCATCTTTGTTTCGCCAAAGTGATGGAGAGAATGGTTCCACTTCTCGGTGAGATATGCCATCAAATCACCAGTGGACCTGTTGCTACGAAAACCATACTGCCGGTCATTAATGAGTTTTCGTGATTCAAGATATTTCATAAGCTGACGATTTATCAGCGTTTCCATGACCTTGGAAAGAAGGGGCGTAAGTGCAATGGGTCGGTAATTGGTCGGAGAGGAAGAATCGCCTTTTTTAGGGATAGGCTGGACAAATGCTGTTTTCCATCTTCTCGGGAAGAGCCCAAAAGAGTAGGACAGACAGAAAAGCTTACGCAGAGGTTTTGCCAGCGAGGAAGAACACCTCTTCAGAACTATAGGGGGAATACCGTCTGGGCCAGCGGATTTGTGTATGTTAAGACCTTTGAGAACTCCTGCAACTGTGCGAGTGCGAAAGTGTATTTGTCCCATGGAGGATTCGACGCTCTCAAGCACAGGGACAGACAAAGCACTATCTTGCAGCGTGGAATTAGCTGCAAACTGTGCAGCAAGAAGATTAGCTTTGTCTAAGGAGCTGACAGCTGGAATGTCATTGTAAATGAGCGTTGGGATGGCAGATGAGGCAGAATTTTTAATGTTTTTTACGAATGACCAAACATTTTTACTACCTTTGGGACACTGTAGAATTTTTTGCCTCAATTTTTGGTCGTATAGGTATTTTGCACGTTTAATATGGGCATTGCAGTCTTTTCTGGCTTGTTTAAACTTCTTTCGGTTTTCCTCAGATTTGTTGGCTTTATAATACCGAAAACTTACTTCTTTCAACCTGATTGCCTCTTTACAGCTCAAGTCGAACCATGAGTTTATCTTAGGTTTAATGCTCTTTATTCTGTTAGGAATAAAATCATTCATACCTAAGAGAATCGTGTCGGTAATCATATCAGCGGCGGCATCCACGTCACTATCGAGGAAGCATAGCGACCAGTTAAAACTCCTGAAGAAGCTATTAAGGCCGTCCCAGTTGGCTTGCTCGTATTGCCATACTTTTCTTCTGGGAGTTTGTTCTTTAACTGCGTGGTCGGAGTACGAGAATTTAGCTGATATGATGTTATGGTCAGACCGGCCTAGGGGCGCTAGTACATCAATGGTGTATTTATCAGGGTGCGAAGTAAGAAACAAGTCAAGGGTGTTGGCTGAGTGACTTGCAATGTCAGGTATACGTGTCGGCTCATTTACAAGCTGGGTCAAGTTGTTTACCTCAGCGAAAAGTTCAACATACCTTCCTTCGGGTGTTGTCTGGCCAGAGTGCCGAAGCCAATCCGAATTGTGTATATTGAAATCGCCAGCAATAACGATTTCAGTATAAGGATACAGGGAGACAATTCGAGTGATGGAATCTGACAGCGCATCAAACTCGTTAAAAGTTGAGTTGCTGTCAGCACTAGGGCTTCTATAGATAAAGCAGTAGTGAATAATTTGCTTACGGACGGTGAACTTTAGCCATTTAAAATTGAATTCCGGATTGGAACAGTGGCCATACTGTGTGGGAATTTGGTAAGCAATATCACTACGGATAAAAATGGCGAGGCCGCGGTGGGGAAAGAATAATGGCACTAAGCTATATCCAGGCAGTTGCAAATCAGAAGATTCTTCTACTACCTGTGTTTCGCTAAGTGCCAGAACAGCTGGTTTATGGGATTGGGTGTGGGCGTACACATCGAAGAAATTCGTTCGAAGCCCACGTATGTTGGAAATATCCACCCTAAATTCCCTCATCACTAAAACATAAAAACACAAAAAGACACAACTCTGACGAAACTAAGCGAAGCCGCGAAGTGTAGATCCTAATAATAGTTTTCCACAGCAAACTGTCGCAGGTGTTATGCCCAAACGACAGTCAGCTGTTGTCCGCTATACAGATAAACACTCACGGCCCGCTATGCATCAGATGTTACGCTCTCTCAATCAACGCAACTGTGATAATGTATGGTACATGAGACAGTTGCGTTACTTGGAAAGCACAACAGCGAGTGAGTGGGGAGGGAGAGATGGATGACCCGGCACTGTTTTTGTTTTTGTTTTTTTTTTTTTTTTGCACTACACTGCACTGATATTTGTTAGGCGCGCGCGATCGTAGTCTGTTGTTTTTTTTTTTTTATTTTGTTTGATCTATTGGTTTTTTTTTTTTTTTTTTGGAATCTATTGTTTTTGATGTGTTGTTTTTCTGTTTATTTGTTTGTTTGTAAATTAGTGTGAGACAGGCTGCGAGTGGAAGAAGCGCGTGCACCCACGTCGACAGGCAACACGTCGACAGGTACGGTACTTTTGCAAGTCGTTAAGCCATACTTTTTTGTGAGTTTTTGACCAAGAACCGTACGAATACCATCCAACAGCCACCGAATTCAGCTTCATGTGATGACTTTCTAATTGATCGACTCAAGGTAAAGCGCTTTCGGAAGCCCGTTTCACCAGCCGAAAGGGGGGGAAAAATCGATGATTCCTCTGATATCTGTACCAAAATATGAATCTTAAAACTATTTCGAGGATCAGCTTAAGTTCATGGGGATTTTTTAAGAGGGACAATATCGATTATCATGAACTTATACCTGCAACTCCAGCAATCCTTCGCGATAAAAACGGACTTGAATTCTCACGAAAAGTCTTTTTCTGTATTTCTGTGGAAACCTACCAACCTGGCACATTTCTTTAAAGTGTATGTCTGACTTCTTTATCTTTCCAATAAATTATAAACCCTATAGACCTACGCAAAGACCACTCAGTTCACCTAAAATAGAATCAAAGAACTTAAGTATATCCTACATCCCACAAAGAATTCTGATTGGAAAGGGTTTTGGCAATCCTTTATTTTTGATCAGGAGTAAGTCCCAAGTCAAAGAAAAAATCCCTTAGAAACAGCCAGATAAGCCAGACAAAATTCCAGAAACACACCAAAAATATATGTATGTATATATTAACCCCTCACCACAATGCAGTCAAGAAGAAAACGAAAACAATTCCATTATTCAACCTCGGTACCTTGTCGTAAGGACAAATAAATTATTTAAATTATCCTTTCTTCTACGCAAGAAACAATCCAACAACGTAAGCAAGTCCATTCCTTTTTGCCAAACAGCAAGATGTTCCTAAATTAAATAATTAATTAACAATCTCATAAATTATGTACTTCCAACCTTAAATACCCCACAACCTCCATCAATCTTTTCACAAATACCTCCGCAAATCTCATTCTTTCAACCCCCCTTCGACTCCTTAATAAACTCCCTTCAAGTTACATAGATGTATTGTATATGTGTTCATTATCAATTTCAAATAACGACCCAGGATAACAACAGTGACACGGACACCAAATTAAAACGAACCGAACACCTCCATCCCTGCCAACCCAATTCATCCATCCCTGTGCATTAAATTTGAATTAACTTATTGCATATTAAATATCTAATTAATTTCATACAGAAGGTTATAAAAAAAAGAACCACGCGTAAACAAACAAACCACCGAAAAGGGAATAAGGATCAAAGAAGAGCGCCCTTTACAACAAAAAACAAGACAAAAACAAAAAAGAACATAACCGAACCGAATAAAAATGCGGCCGTAACCAAAAAATCGTCCTTGGACGGGAAATGGGCTTACGGAATAAAAAAAAAAGAGGTGAAGCAGAGATATCCTTTCCACCACATCCCTTCCTCATTAATTAATGTCCATTTCCTTTACTTTTTGTTTTTTCTCCAAATTACTCTCCTCATTTCAGGCAAACGCGACCTCGACTACCATCACCACCACTACTACTAGTACTACCACTACCGCAAAGGATGGACAGTGAAGTGGTAATTAGCCGGGTTCTTAAATTAAGAACACGATTATAAATTCGTTGCGTACTCTATCTACAAGTTGCAGAGGTCCCTTTCAAAAAAAAAAAAAACTCCAAAAGGGACATGCAAAAGAACAAACCAAAAAAAAAAAAAAAAAGTAGGACAACTTTAGGGCCAACTCTCTCTTCCTGTGTGATATGAACCCTCATTAACCCCTATCAGGACGAAAAGATCAATGAAAATGTTTTTTACTGTTTCTCCGCTTTTTTTCTGAATCGCCGGGATATTACACCGATAAAAGGGAAAGACGACAACCACAACCGGGAGTCATTGTCCTCTGGAATGTATATTTCCCTCCGTATGTGTACACGAGCATGGGAATGCAGCAGCACTCACACACCCGCCCAAGTCAATGTGTCAGTATGTGATAAAAAGAAAATACAATAAAAATATAATAACTGAACGAGGATGAATAGAAATTATTATGACGGACCGAACGAGAGGTGGAAGGAATGAAAAAAAAAACAGAACACAAAAAAAAAGGATATTTTGTTGAATGCAAAACCACTCAAAAGTGGGCCGGCCCGAGGGTGGGGGTCGCCACCGCCCGCCTTGCCATTGTTGATCTTTCGCTTTATACTTATTGAAACTTCGGTATGTGTGTGATTGAAGTGCGTGTGTGCTCTCGATGGAAGTGTTCAAAAAGTTCAAATGTTGCGAGAGGTTAAGTGTTCTGTGGAAATGATACCCTTTGTGTAATATGCGTTCGTTCAAAGGCCGGATGATTTTAGCCTCAAATTGACTTCCGAGTTGACTTGGCATGTTTATTTTCAACTTTTTCTTTTCAAAACGAATGAATGAGAAACTTTTCGTTTCAATATTCCACTTAAATTATATTGCTCATTCATATTCCTGACAGAATAAGTAGTTTTCGGTTGCTCGTGTTGGTGGGTGGGGGCACCAGAATGACAAAATAAATTTTATTCCAAAAAAACAACAAACTCAACAATAAGGGAGCTTATTCTACTAATTATGAGTTGCTGACTTGACAATAAAAGTACCTTTTCATTAAGTTTCTTTAGACAGGTGATCCTGGATCAAAAAGGAGTTACTAATGAAATCGTACATCACTGCAGTCCATCGTGAGAGAACTTAGTGGTTATGTAGTACTTATGTAGACTATTCGTCTTGCTGAGGTGCCTAGGTAATCACTTCATATCGGTATCCACTTTGAAGCAAGCCATAGATATGCAAACAGTGGTGGTGTTGGAAAGAAAAACAAAGCCAGGGGTTTGTAAACTAACCACGAACGAGTTCTCATACGTGCACCAACTTTATTCCGATGCTCGGCGGGTCTTTCGTCGAGGAACGAGACCTTCGACTGTGCTGGTTGGAGCAAAATATAAAAAAAAGGAAAAAGAATACAGAATATCCCTTGGAATAGTGCCAGACTCAATTGATCTTGTAGCTGCCGAACAAGAGACGAAAAAGACATCGTGAGCCAGTATAGTGGAGGAGAATATCTCAAAAATGAAGAGAATTTGGATACCAACTCTGCGGAGACGTTCCAACTATAAATGCAAGGAGCTAAAAAAGAAGAAGGCCGCAGAGGTTCAGCCATTACAAATAAGCCTATACACCAGAACTGCATCCTCAAAGGGAAAGGTATGTACCTCTTTGTTCACCGATAAGGAGACGAGTGAAAATGACGGTGCACAGCAAAAAAATGCTGAAATTTCAAAAGACACTACGGTGAACCTAAACGACAAGAAACCCAAGAACAAGAAAGCACCATACCCTGACGTGGGTCCAAGTAGAATTACAAGGTGAAAATCGTAAGGCTGCATCGAAGAAAGACGTAGATAATATGAATCTAAGACACAAAACCGGGACCGAAGTCAATAAGACGGGTAAAATTAGAATGCCTTCCCAAGCTAGCAGAAAAGGGAAACGATCGCCAAAAGGGTGAAAGTCCATACGGCGATCCTGTTCAGTGGAGCCGTACGCGTGCTGTATTGGACCTCGGGAACATTGGACAGAAAAAAAAAAACATCCCTCATACACATACACTGTGAGTTAGGGTAGTCCCCTTAGCTGAGATACTAAAGAGGTTTAGTTTTAATCATCCAATACCATACATGAATGTTCGGAATGATGAAATCACCGGCTTTTCAAAAACAGAAAACACAGTGGTCCCTATAGTTGACTGGGATATGGTTACTAAGGAAGTAAAGAAAGAGGGTATACGCTATCGAGGCACATGCGTCTGCTCTTCGGAACTGGTGAACTTTGCCTGAGTCTAATGCAGAACTCCCAGTGTATCGTATCACAAGTATACCTTCATCAGAGTGAGGCTGTCTCAGTAGTCAACCAAATCACCATCCGTTCAAATCAAGCAGGCAATCCATTTTTCCTGACAATCCATCTAGCATCTGGATACCATCAGATCCCAATTGAAAATGCAATCCAAAGTTCGAAAAAGAATAATTCAAATTCAATAGGGTGCCCCTGAGCCTTGTCAATGCATCGGCCTTCGTTCTAGAAAGTACGAACTTACCAACTTGTCGTTGACGCTACTATGTAAACGGTTATTGAAGAAGCTGGCGAGATTTCTATGCATTCTAATGGATGCTGGGCATAACTTGCTCACTCACTGACTGACTGACACTTCTTGGACACAAGATTTTAGGACATTTCAACGAATAGAAGGATATACAGCCAGCCTTCGGACTTGTAGGGCATCAGAGCTACCTTTTAAGCAAAGAATACTACAACTTATGCAAATGGTATAGAGTTCGATTCTCAAAATGCGTACTATGGCAGCAAAGTTCTGCCGTTCTATATTCGGATCGACCACACATTGTTGCAGAATCGGGGCAATAACCTACTGCTG
This sequence comes from Xylota segnis, assembly GCA_963583995.1. Lineage (NCBI taxonomy): Eukaryota > Metazoa > Arthropoda > Insecta > Diptera > Syrphidae > Xylota > Xylota segnis. The sequence continues at coordinate 69,426,834 of OY757237.1, read as the reverse complement.
AATGGCATCGCAATCACGCAGGCCATCTGGAACTATTCGTGAGTACATGTACCGGAGGATACTACCTTCACATCTGCTTGAAGCAAGCAGCCTTAAACCTGAAAGAATCCAGGCAAAAACATAATATCTTAACAATCTCCTCCCAAGTCAACTTGCTCTCTACCCTATACCAGGGAACGACATAGATACCCCAACTATTACAACGTTCAAAGTAGCCTTAGAGGTTATTAAAACCGCTTGCAGCAGTTCATTCGCAAAATACCACCAATACATCTAGGGATGTGGGCGCCGTGGCTCAGTGGTTAGTGCGTTGGACTATGGAGCAAGGGGTTCGAGATCGAATCCCAGTTGGGGAACACCTAAAAGTTTTTTTCACGGCCTCACCTCTCGCGAGCGTCTGACAAATATCCGAGAGTACACAACTGTCTCGAGAAAGATTCTCAAATAACAAATTGCCCTTCGGACACGGCACTAAACAGTAGGCCCCATCCGTTCGTGTAAAGAATATAATACGCACAACACGAATGGTTGTGAGAAGCTAGGCATTGGGTCCCATCGACTTGTTGCGCCAAGTATTTATTTTATTTATTTACATCTAGGGATGACTGCAAAGCTGCCAAAGCCATGACTGAACGCCCCTGCGACTCGTCAAGCCAAGAAGTCGCTCGATCTAGACAGGGGATAATTCATACGGATGATCGGTCTACCCACCGAACACATCACCCTGAACAAACACGCTCACAGACCGATCACATCACATCACGCACATGTTTCAGATGCTGCAAGCACTTTCTCGGCGAATCCTTTTGTCCTGTAGTTCGTTAGAAATACATAATGTTTTTCGAAACCCAACCCCAAGCAAACCACCCTTCACTCAGGTCATTCCCTCCCTCCCAAACTAACAAACCAACCAACAAGTATTAGCACTAGTCGGCCCTACTTGCTGGGCAAAATTCTGTTCCGCCAAGGAAGAGCCCACCACAAAAGAACTATCGCCTCAATGGGTATCGCCTTTTCCGAGTAGGAAACTGCCCATACCTACATATATATTATGAGTACACCCTGGACCGTTTATCCTTGAAAGAGAGTCAGGTTTGTACTCGAAATCGTGGATTCCAAGAAGCCTTGAGTCAATCATTTCCATAAGACCTCCGATCATCTGGGGATACCAATTCTATGTGGAATTTATCTTATTCCCAAACAAAAGGAACTAGAATAACATGAGTTTGGACAAAAGACACACCCTAAGCCAGATATAAAGCCCATTCCAGCCCTATAGGGCACACATGTAACATTCCGTAGGCTAAGCTGTCCATGAGATTAATCCTGAAATTGCTTTAAAAGCACCTTCCAAACCCAAATTACTACAAACTTGAAAAACAACAAAAGCCATGCGTACAATGACTAAAAGACAAAATCCAATGTTGCAATGAATGCCTCTCGATTATGTGCAAACCTCCGATTGTCCTGCAGTATGTTATATCTCCAAACATTAGAAACATTCTGTTCAAGTCCTATCACACAAGGATTACCTCTAATAATCCCATAGAATTTATGATGTCCCCAGGCCCTACGATGCATGTTACACATTTCAAATAGTAACACCTATTCCAAAATTCCCATTGACTAGTAGGGATTATTATTGAAGAGGAGAGAAAAGCTCTCCAGGTCATCAGCCCACCGCACAACCACACCTCATGGAAGAAACATAAAACCAACCATAAATTACATGGAAACTTTCTTTCGGGATACTCGCATACGAAAGGAGCAGGTGGTAGGTAGAGGTAAATGTTAATCAAAGTCATCACCGGAACCCACTAAAAACGAGAGAAAAACTCAATAAAAGGATAAAAACACAAAAACAAAACCCCCCCGCAACTCCTTCCGTTACCGCAATAAACTATAGACCGCATACCTTACCTACATTCTCACATACCCCCACCTCTCACCCCCTTCATACAGATACTCACACACACCCCTTTCTGCTCATTCAACGCAAAATTTATATTTACAACGGTTCACTCGTAAAATTTTAATATGAAAACGTACCGCATCGTGTGTGTGTGGTGCGGTGCGGGTGGCAGCACCGGCGCTTACCTTTAGTTTTAGTTTTATCGCTGATTCAGGATAAGGTCGTCCTTTTTGTTTTGTTATGAAGAAGGTATGTGGGTGCTCTGAATCCTTCCGACTGAACCAACTTCCTGGCAATGCGGCAAAACGCTGATGAAGATGTGGAGGAAGTGGTATATCTTCTACTATAACTTGGCTCCTTCTCTCTCTCCTTCTTCTCCTTATTCTTCTCTGGTCTTATCTAATTAATTTTGATTCACGTCAATACCTCGTCGTCGTCGCCGTCGTCGACTGCACCACTGTACCGAGTAGCGGTAACCAAAAAAATATGTGTAAGCCCAACTTTGTCACAAGGACAACAAAGTTGTAAACTCCATTAAACTTTTAAGTAGAGAACAGAATGGAAACGTACGAGTATATGTGTGTACGCACAATACGAGCGGGCAGGGGGGCACAAACGGGAGCACAAACTACTTTTTGAAACTCACTAACCGCACATAACCTCACTCTTCATTCACTTAACCTCACTCACTTCCTGGGAATTCACTTACTTTTGCCAGCTTTAGTGTGACAAATGGATGATGATTCCCTAATAAATTATGCTCGCGGGACAACGAGACAACACAAACACTTCATCAAATTTATTATTTAAAGGATTTTTTTTTTTCTCTTCTCTTTTTTGAAAGGACATACGCGTTCAAAACCTTAAGTGCTGGAGAGTCCTTCTTCTGCTCCTTTTTCGTCTCGTTTTGGACACCGACACCAATGTCGCACCTTTTCTTTATTTTTTATTTATTTTTTTTTTCTTATTTTTATCTGTGACACTGGTGGCAGAGGGGAGACGAGGACGTGTAAAATAAAGGAAGAAAAACACACTCACATGTATTTCTCTCACTGGCGCAAGGATTGATTTTCCTTATATTTTATTGTGTGTCGTTGTTTTCCTTTTAAGAACTTTTCACTGCGGCGGTAGGAAATCGCAAGCACACACTCCACAGGATCACACAAAAAAACAAGTAAAAATAAAGGACATAGAAAAACGGGACACAAATGACTTTTGTATTATTTTTCTTACTCTGCTGTGTTAGTATGCTTTGTACGAGTATATGTGCATGTGTTTGTTAGACACAAAGATTTATTGGTTAACTTGAAGGATTTCCTACAGAAACCGGTTGAAATCTCACGTGCAACAGTGAATGAAATTTGTACATATATCCTTGTTGAGAACTTTTTTAAATTTTAATTTTGTAACTATTTCCACTAGGATGATGACGGGTGTCAGGGAAGACACTTAACAAATCCGAATATCCTTGTCACGGAATGCCAAGAACCACAAAAAAATATCTCCTTGACTTGCGAGAGAGAGAAGGTTTTCCAAAGGACTGATGGTGGCAGATGAAAAATTGTCAAGTTCCTCATATCCTGGAAGGATGTGGGAAATATTGGAAAAGAAAATGGCGACAAAGAAAAGTCCCATTGCTGTGAGGGTGAAAGCTTTTTTGTGGGAAATTTTCAAATTACTGGAAAAGTTGAAGGGTGGTTGTGCAAGTGATGCCACATACAGATGTGTTTGATGGGATGGACTTGACAGCACTGTACAAAAATCGGTCAGAAGAGCTGTGGTAAACAGAGCGGTGAACAGGATGGATATGAACATTAGCTAAGCAGAAGCTGGTGGTAAGAAAAGAGTCCTCCAACATGGTCCATGGTAGATGTTCCAAGAAATTGAATGAATCAAGTTTAGCCGAGTACTTGGTACAATTGTCTACATACATCACTCGATAGGGTTTTGTTAACAAAATTGTGTCACGGTGTGGTATACTGTGACGCTATCCCTTATTATTCCATTTGCGACAAACGTCTCTATAGAGCGCCATGACCCACGATATAAGTGTGGTTCGAGCTTAAAGGGTAACCCAGGCAATTGATGAAAACAAGGAGAATAAGCCCTCTAATTTCTGAAAGATGCGAGCCTGGTAATGGAAGGAGTATATATTCGGTAGTGATTCACTGCACATTACTCAAGTAGCTAAAGTTGACTAAATTATCGAGCTAACATTTACAGAGAATGAGATGTACGTAGTACCATTCACTAACAACTTAACAAAGTCATGCATGTAGTCATCTTACGAAGGACACTGCTGCTAACAAATCCATGGTAAACTAATCCATGGAACAAGACAACGAGACCGTTGATGGTTAATATTCTGACAGTGCTTATACCTTTACAATATCGGATGATTCAAAGCCATAATGCGAGTTCCTTATAAACCCTCAGAACTGACTTATATAGCCCATAAGAAAATAAGGAGTGAATCCGTGAACAACGAGCAGAACACGATACACAAACCAATTGGAAATAGTTAAGAGAACTGCCAAAGAATTATTAGTGGCAAGAACAAGTCATTCGTAAGATACATGGGCTTACTCAACTTAATGAGAACCTTCACACTATCTCGCCATTGTCCACCGAGAGCTGTGGGTTTTCGACATGTACACACAGTTCAGTCTGCACTGTTTCTCATATGCGTGAAAAGAATGGCCAAACAAGAATCCCAGCCCAGACAGAAAGTGTAAACTAGGATATGCTAGAAGGACTGCCTCAAAACTCTTTCCGAACCTATTCCTTAACCAAACGCAGTTACTACACCGATAAAAAAGGCTGTGAGTCTATCCTTTCGGCGTATGCACAAGTATAATATTTTCGTTAGTGCAGTGAAGGTTTTAGAGGTCTGGATGTGATTGTCTTCGATTTGGCCACAGAAGAACCGCAAAAACCTTTGTAAACGCCATAGTCCTCCTTGAACGAGTGTTTTGAATGCATGACTGTGAATCTGAAGAAGTTACCGATCGTTTTGAAAACAGAGAGGAAGTTCTGAGTAACAGCAGAGAAAACTACCAAACTTTAAACAAAATACTGATCTAAGCAGTCCTAGCAACCTACAGGGATTGGAAAACCAAGCCAAACCAAATCAACTTTTAAAGTATTAGATTCTTCTATGCGGTGTCAATGAAAAATAGCAGCTCTTCAGCTAAAAACATGTTCGTATTAGACCCATAGATACGAGGGATCCGTACCATTAAATACCAGAAAGTTGGGTGAAATAAAGTAAAAAGTGTCAGCACTGGTCCACTCAGTTCAATACTAACCGAAAGCTTTTACAGAAAAGTCAACCCTCTGCACAGGGATTTGCATTTAGTTGTCTCATACCTATGAATTGTTCCTTTTTTTTGCCTTTCTTCTATTTGTTTGCAAATTTGCTAAGATTTAGGATAGACATCCTTTTTTTTGCATGTAACTCTATGGAATACCAAATTCAACAGGTGGATGAACGAAACACTGTTAAAAATGTGAAACCTACTCTACCTTGAACCATCTCTTCTGCATGCATAGCCAAATCCTTTTATGCCCCCACCATCTCCGTTCCCCGGTGTTCGTTTGAAATGAAGTGAAAGTTATTTCCAATATCCGCGTGTCTGTCTGCCCGATACGGTTAATCCTCTTCTGCTACATACATACATATATACATACTTATATATTTTTTTTTGTTTATCCTTTTTGGACTTGTTTTCTCGCTCGTTGAAGAGCTTATTTGATAATCTGGCCCTAGGTGTTGTGGTGGGTGTGTTGGTGTTTATGTGAAGTACCTTAATAGCAGACATATTAGTCTTGCGAAGGGAGGATAACTCGTGCATACATACATACGCAGACATGTGTTTGTGATTAAGCGGAAAAATGACTGAGAAGAAGTATTAAATGTGGTATCCAATCAAAGAAGAATGATGTTAAGCGGTAGGATATGCTAGCAGAAGTGGCGAGAAAAAATAAAACAAAAAAGTTATAAAAGAAAAACCAGAGACGGTACGTCTGAAGCAGATGCACTTAGTGTGGTAAATAATGAGCACATACTCGCACACAGTAGAATAGACGAAATGAGCTTGTTTTTTGTGGTGCCGTTGGATCCAGGAACCCACAGAACTCCTGTTTTTTTTTATTAAGTAAATACGTACACACATCCATACATAGGGACGGTTCCTGTTTACCCAAACGAAACTTGATTGAGATTTTGCACGAAGCATTTTCCAATTAAATTTTAAATTTAAATTTAATGGAACTTTTCCGACTTTGAGCAAATAATTCGGCGAGTCTTTGAAGAATTTATAAATAAATAAACAAAAAGGTCTACGATTCTTCACTTGCCGTCCCTCAGGAGGATATAATGAGTGCAATCTCTTAAGTCATCCTAGCTCTAAAGTCTGGGAAACTAATTTGAATGCGAATCTGAAGATGGTCTTGATTCAAGAAAGATAGTACTCTGTGTCTTTCTACACATCGAATTAGCGTTTGATGAAATTTATTACAAAACGAATATAAGAGCTTCTAGAAAAAGAAAATCCAGAGTAAAGTAAACGGTTAAATTAGATACTAGGATATAGAGAGGGCAAAGTATTCCAAAAAGAATTGCAACTGAACATCTTATTTGTAGATACCGTAGTCTCAGCGTAAACCTCAGCTTAACACCTGACGAAGAAGGGGGCCCTGGTATTTCAGTCACTCAGACTTCAAAATTACGGCGGTGTTTTTCAAGTATTAGCAATAGCAGAGGCGGTACGAGAGCTATCAACGAAACTATACGCAAAAAAGATGATCGCTAGGAAGCCCATCTTCCATTCATCCGCAGTGGTCAAATCCAAACTGGTGGAAGGATGACGTGAAGACTTCATTGCACTTACAGAAAACGAACGGGCGGATGATTTCACAAGATAGCGGTCCAGACAGGAACTCAGAATGGTCGTTACCACTATACTACTGACTCTAGCTCTTGTTATATAAACCAATCCATAGCTACATTCACTAAAAGCTTAAAGAGCTTATCGTATCTTCAGAAAATTCTGGATAAAGATAGCAATGCCAAAACCAAGTAAATTTTAGCATTTAACAGACCCAACTTAGTACTCCTCATGGAAATTATTACCGGCCGCTTCCTATGCGAATGTTAAAACCTGTGCGGAACTATAAAAATGGCACTCTGTGAATACGACCACGAAGAACTGGGCATCCTTTCAGGAAACTCACCATTAGCCACCTTGAAATTCATAACAATATCGAACAAATTCAGGGAGGCTGCTTACCTAGCTTAAAACTACAAACAGAGATTGACAATGAATCCTCTGGTGATCTGAATGCTGGCTACATGTACCTACCAACGTACTTAGATATCATAGTCTCTAAAGCGATAAAAGTTCCCAACATAGTTGAGGACCCTGAACATGTTAAAGTTCCTTTGATGATAGAAGCCAGGCATGCACACCTTTCCCACCTTCCTTTGAATTCTCCACCTCACCCCACTGAAAGATATTTTATAATCATTTGCTAAGCAAGTTCAACCTTGCTTGAACGAATCTAGACTACTTCCACTAGAATTCTATACCACATTTTAGGCACAGGCGCGTGTCCTACAGCACATTTATTGCTACGTTCCAATGAGCCTTCTGGCTGGCTCAACTGTTGGACTATAAACCAAATGTTTCTGCTAAAATAAGGCAACGACCAAACTCGACATTTCGACGAAATTGATCCAGGTATGTCGCGTTATACTAGAAAGCAAGTAGTGCGCGATAAATTGGATCTTTCACTTCGGAATTTCACAAATAGACTGATTCGGTGACGATGTTCAAGAATTCTTGACCTTAGTTTCGAGGCGACAAGAAAAAGATGAAGCAATCGCATTGTATCAGAAAGAGACACTATTTAGGGGTCGGAAGCGTTATAAGTAATACAGAAACCCCTCGTCTCATAGATGAACTCAATTGAGTGCGCCTAACCGTGAGTAGAAAGGTAAAGATCAGCTGATTGATTTGTCAATAGATGCAATTAATTGTTAATTAAATTTATACATAAAAAGAAAAAATGTAAATGGATTCTAAAAAGATAAGGGCAGCAGAAAAAAATGTTTTTTTTTATATGTAAATAATGATCTTATAAATAAATATAAATATAAATATAAAAATGTATAGTTAAATAGAAAAATATAATAAAATAAATTAAATTCAATGACCTTGTATTAATCCATCATTGGCTGTAGTTCTTCAATTTCATATCCTGGCACATGTAACGAACAAACACTCCCGAACGCGAACCGATTACCGAGGAACAAATCACTGGAATAACTCCCCCAAGGGGCATTGATTGAGTTAACCTAATATACTTTAAAGACTACTAAGAAAAATTAGAAATGATTCCCTTAAAACCAAACTGTCAAACGATGCTAGTACCTGATGCTCATCCTGGAATGCAATGACGATAGTAAATAGGCTAATAGCACACATTCCACCAAATAAAATCAAAGAAGGTATACAACCTTATAAAGATAAAGACTATCAAGGTACAGACGAGAGACATACTAATATTCCACTGGTAACAGCGAAAGAAATTGTCAAGAAATAAAAACAAGCATGAATACAAAACAGGCTCCAGAATTTGCTAACTAGACGTATCCTAAAACAAGTCCTAAAAAACGCTTAACGCAACTACCACAGATTATAAATGCTGCATTCAGGAAAAGGTATGTACCTAGACCTACCACGTGGAAAGACACGGAGGTACTTATGATTCGAAAACACGGCACCACTGATGTCAATTCACAACCCAACATCAATATGGTCTACGTTATCCAAGATATTTGAAAAGAACTAAACGTCTCCATAGAATAATTGATGAAAAATCGATCCTATCCCAACCCATCAATTTGGTTTTAGAAATAAACACTCCACGATTGATCAGGTGCATACAATAAGAGACAGTATCAAAAAAGCATTTGAAGAGATACGATATTCTCGATATACCGCAAGCCTTCGATAAGTGTAGCACAAGGGATTGATCCATAAATGGGAAAAGTATCTGCCAAAACAATATTCAGAAATATTAGAGACTTATAATATATTACAGAGATAATTTAGGATTAAACAAGGAAATGTATATGTATGTATATTACATTAAAAGAAAAAGATGGTGTACCACAAGGTACTGTGTTAGACCCTGTATTCTATATTTTATTTACCAAAGAATTCCAGAAGATACTACAGTGCTTGCAGTGGGAAAAAGTGTAACCTAAATAACCTAAAGTTGGCTCATATCAATTTTACGAAAAAGAATGTCCAGGACTGCCACATATCTGGGCATGACTGCAGAGGTAAAACTGCACTGCAAATCGCATGTAAAGAAAAAAAGAAAAGAACTGAACATGCGCTTACGTAAAATGTACATATTGGAACATTGGGAGATGCTCTTGTTCTTGCTTGTCCAACTACTGCTTTACAAGGAGATTCTTAAACCAGTATAGCCCTACGACCTCCAACTGTGGACGCGCCCATGCAAAACAAAATACAAACATTTGAGAATAAATAGGTTCTGCGGAACATATTAAATGGACCATGGTATGTAAGAAAGGCGGCTCTAAAAAGTAAGAAAAAGTAGCTAATAGGCATAAACGTAAGCTTCACAACCACAATAATATAGAAATGACACAATACTTACAACCTGACTAGGATATTACTAAGACGAAAACCATGACTAGAATGAGATAAAAAAATAAATTCTGAAAAGAAAACAAATATTTTAGATTGGACAAACAAAATCCTGGCATAATAATAAAAACAAAAAAACAAAACATACAAACGAAGGATTAAAGCCCAGGTCGAACCGGAACTGCAGCACCACCTACGTACATAAGTACATATTTCCGGATCAGAAGTAACCGACGAAGGGACCCTCTGGTTTGTTTACATTGGAATTGAAACAACTACACAAATGATTGAATCTTAACTGTGTTTGGAATAAAACAGAAACAAAGCAAAACAAACACAGAAGTCAGATCAGATAAATGAAACACGTTCTTCTAATTGAAAATTGGAACATACTTGACAATAAAACCACCTAAAGCTCCATACCTTCTTCGAATTCGAAATGGAACAACATCGAAATGAAACGACTAAACGCTTCTGATCGCCATTTCCTTCTTTCTCGCTTTTGGACAAAGTTTTTCCCTAGAAATCTTTGATAAAAAAAAAAGACCTTCCATATTCCAGATCAATGAGACAGAGACACACTTATCACTTCACACGAAAACACACTTACAACAACGCTTAGCGAACGCCCGCACTCGAGTTTAAACCGCGCACTACAAACTCATAACTATTCACTTCAAAGGTTCCACTGCAACTGCGCCAAGGGATTTATCCGACTGCACTCAAGGCTGGTGAAAAGTTTTCCACCACAGAAGCTTTTGCGAGCAGGGTGACTGATCTAGTTTTCTTTGTTTCTCCAGTAAGGGTATGCGCAATGCGGTCAAGGTTATACCTTTTCGCACACGACGCACGAAATCCACATTCTCTTTTGGAATTGAGTGATTTATTGGAAATGGATAATCCGAGTCGTCGTTAATTTATAAAATCAATTTTAAAACTATAAACCTGATCAGATTTGAAAAAGATTTTACTGCCAAAATATGCGAAAACGGTTGAGCTCCGCAGAATGCAAGTATTATTGTAAGAATCTCCTAGTTTGCGGACGATATCCCACATTTTGCTAATCCGGATAAGGATTGGATAGAACATGTATTTGGAAATTCGTGTAGTTGGGGGAAATTCAACGATCTGGATAAAAGCGAGGGCATCCATGTTAGACGAAATAGAGTATTTTGCTTATCAAGAAATTTTGAATTTATCTTGAGGTTCATGGTTTCGATTAAGTTATTTTTTTTTTTCTGCATAAATTTTATTAAATGAAAATGTGATGAGTGTTGTGTTTCTTTGAATTTGCTGTATTTCATTTGAACCTGGGTATCAACATCGGGCAGAAAAATTGTACAAAGTGGTGAGTGTTCATATTTATGTATAACTAATAAGCGAAGGGTGGGCTCTTAGTGAGATAAAAGTCTTCTAAAAGTCCCCAAATAGTCAGTAACTTTCCCAGAGTCTAAATCATCCAATTTGCGTTCTTTTGTTCCTAATCTTTTATTCAGTTTTGCCCATTTCACCCTAAAAGCTAAGGAAGAGGAGATAATTGGCAACATTGCATTCTCATTGTATATAGAGTTTTTCTCCATTCTTGTTCGAGATGTAGTCCACTTCCTTCCAAATGCTAAATGGCGATCAAATGGCTTTCCCAAAGTCTAAATCATCGGATATGTGTTCTTTTGCCTTTAATCTCTTATTCAGTTTTGGCCATTTTTATTGGATCTAGAGTTTTTCTCCATTCTTCAACGAGATATAGCCATCTTCCTTCCAAATGCTAAATAGAGGGCAATTGACTTTCCCATATATGGTTGGTTGGATGTTTACATGTAGCGAGCGACATAACCTGGTTTTGTCATTTACCCAGAAGGCAGAAGTCAAGTGCCACAATCTTCATCTTTAAACTCTAAAAATCTCTGTTTCCAATCCTTATGAATCCAGGCCAATTGTACCATTAAATATGCAAACATATATTTCTTTGTTTTGAAAAATACAATTACATTCCACCCACAACCTGACATTTCATTTCCATTCCTTCAGTTGTACCCAAAATAAATAAATGCCCAATGGGTCAAATCCTTTCCAAAAAGTTCCCACGCGCCTTGATGTTAGCCAAAAATGTCGCGGAAATCTTCTCCACAATAAAACAAACGAGAAAAGTTCTGCGAAAATGTATTCCCTCCCCCACCAATGATCCCTTAGCATTTAGCTTGTACATAGGTACGAGTATATCTGTCATCTGCGTTTTGAAATTGAATACCAACTGATGTAGTACACATGTACGTGTGTGCTGCTTTGATATTTTTGGCTGTAATCAGGTTCTAATCCCCCATGCGAGAAGCATCTTAAGCATGTTTGTTTCTGTGAAATTCTCCACACCACCCCCAGAGTAATCGTCAACGTCCTTGAATATACCCAACATAGTCAGAGGGGAAAAAATTCCCAGAAATATAGGTACTAACATATTTGTCAAAAAAAAAAAGAAAATTCGACGAAGACCTTCCTTAAAGCGAATGCAACTGTAACAAAGAAATCACAACGCAAGGATATGCAATTTCAACCCTCATTACTTTAATGGATATTCATTCCTTTTGAAACTGGGTTAGTAAAGGAAGCTCCTTTCACTCCTTATTTTGCTTGTTTTATTCTCATTATCCGTTTGATGCCAAAAGCACGCACACAAAATTATAACAATAGGCGGAGGAGGAGAACAGCTCCTTCATACCGCATACATACATACATCCACCCAACAATTGGATTTTACATAACGACAAAAAGGACGAACAACAAAAAACCAAAAAAAAAAAACGAAAAACAAACATTTCAGCAGTTTTTCTCGCCCTCTGTGTGCATTTGTAATATTCATTAAGTTAAGAGGTCAAATTGAATTGATTTTTATTAAAAAAAAAAAAAAAAACACAAACCGAAAGACGGTAAAAAACCATGCCTCCTGGTCACAAATAATTTCTAATGAAAAGGAGGAAAAAAACGACAGAAAAGGACGAGGATTTAAATAAATATCTCTTCGGTTGCAGAGTTTTTCTTTATTTCGATTTTTTTTTTTCATTCTTTCTTGCTTTGCCCCAGGAATTCATGTCCTGCAGCGGTATTTGAATTTGAATTTGATTTTTTTTTTTGTTCCTTCCTCCTTTTTTTCCAATCTTTCTTCTCTCGGTCATTGTGACTAATTTTCAATTGTAGCACAAATCAAATGGCTCGGAAGGGTAGGGATTTGGGGGGGTGGTCTTGGGGAAAAGTTTTTCTTTTCTTGTGAAATTACAACGGAAGTTTTTTCCGCCTTGTGTTGGTTCAGGGGGGGAAATAAATTGAGGAATAGATCATTGAAATGCGGTTTTTGTCATGTCATGTCATGCAGAAAAGGTTACTTTGAAAGGTGGTATTGAAAAACTTGAGAATCGAGAGAGAATTTACTTGGTAATTGAAGAAGAGTGGGTGGGTGTTGGTGTTGAGGAATTTCCAAGAAGTTGGTGTATACTGTTTCATGCAAATCGTTTGTGTAACGTGAATGGACTACCTATTGGAGTCGTTTACCTCTTAGGTCGCATGATCGGTCTAAGTAAAGTCACTTGAACCTGAAGTGGGACACATTTGAATTTTAGATAAACAATTGCCACACCTGACTTTCTAGATAGATATGGACACACTTTGGCAATAGGATACTTCATTGTGAGTTCAAGGACTAATCAGAGGAATCTGAGAGTTTTATTTTTTCGTTTCTAATATCTTAAGTCACCAAGTTATTGAGGTCATGAGGGGCATGGATTTGATTGTGGCCCCTGCAGATGTCAAGTGGGACACCGACTCCGATGCATATTTAACACGAATTCAGTATTGTCTGGCGATCCCTTTGGTAGTGTAAGGCCTGGAGTAAGTTTCCAGTTGGGTATTTACCAGTTCTTTGATATACAAACATATGAATTTCAAATAGTGGGCTCAAGTATCAAGTGCGTTACCTCTCGCGAACGCCAGACAAACATCCGAGAATACAACGGAAATGAGAAAGCTTCTCAAATAACACATCACCCTTCGGATACGGCATTAAGCAGCAGGGTCCTACGAATGCTTGTGAGAAGCTAGGCCCTGGGTAGGCTCTGCCATATATTCATCTGAACCAGAAATGACCCACTCTTTGAGACTTCCAAACCAGGGAAATGTGGTCAGAGCGGAAGTACTAGTAATACCAGAAGCGGCACGAGAACATCTATATTAACTCATCCACAGTTGTCAAACCAAAAGTGGTTACACGTTGCCGTGAAGAACTCACAGCACTCACGGCAAACGATGATGTTGCACCTTTGGGTCTCAGGTCACAGCGGCATTCAAGGGAATGAACTGGTGGACGAATTAGCAAGAAAAGTGTCCAAACAGGACCTGACAATGGTCGACACCTGTGTTTTACCGCCCCTAGCTTGCTTAACACAATATAGAAAAAAAACTTCGTCCGACTGGCTACCGAGAGATGGAACGCACTCCCATCTTTTCGTGTCTCCAGAAAACTCTAGACAAAGTATGATGTTGTAGACTGTACATTTCACTTCCTCTGCGAAACCCCAGAACGGCCCTCCGTAAATATCAATTCGAATACCTGGGCGACCTGTCAGGAAAGTCACTATCAACCGTCATTATAACAACTTAAGGGTGGTTGACGCAGGCCATGTAGCTACCCCAAAGCTACTAAGAAACCTTTTATTTAGTTCTAGGTTAATGACAGCGATAACCACGATTCGCAATATGTAGTTCCTCCATGGGATCCGAGTATTGGTTGCACATGTGGCCACCCTATTCATCCTTTGCCTCGAAGTCAGTAGGGGTTGTTCTAATTGCATGGGTTATATGTACATGCTAGATGGCTGCACTTAAGTATGTTCACACAGATACAGGTCTGAAATGGAATAAAATTCAGTAGGGTGCATTGTGCCAGTACTGTAGCAGAGTCATTTTAGATAGAAAAGTTTAGCTGTGTATCGCTTCATACTATGCTTCAGAACACATATGAAGCCAAGAACAGATAGGACTATTGCTCAAAATTGAGTTTATTTAAGTCCGTCTGGACGGCGATCTACAGCAGTCTGCGATAGGAAGTGTCCTTCTATGTCCTTTATAAAATTAGAGTGGAAAACCTAAAAATGTCATTTCAATATCTCCCAAAACTGCAGCACTTATTTAAAATCAAGTACAGAGTGTAATTTTAAGTAAATATTTATGTACATATCTATTTATTTATTTTTTTTTGTTTTTGAGTTGACAAACACATCCATGGAACTGCAAAACAATATCGGTTCACTGACTTTTGTTTGCACAAGTTCGGTCGGTTTGCCAATGGTAATGAAGTATGATTTATGCAGCCTTCTAGCAATTAAATTCAATTTAAATTTTTCACTGCTCTCCCATAAAAAAAAATCCAAAAAAGAGGGAATATAATTCACCCCTCGATTATAAATCAATACTCCAACACAACGACCACAGAAAAAAAAATTACAAAAGGATTTTAAATCACCGAAACAGAGCAAAATAAAAATCAGAAAAACATATAAACCAAAAGCCGAGAAGGTTTTTTTAACGGTTGGTTGTCCCAAACATTAATACCGCCAGTGGGAAGTCACTATCCTGTGCACCCAATCCGAGTTTGCAGTTTAATAATCCGATTAAGGCCACATTCTATTTGTCTCACCGCCGGTCTTCAGATTATGATTCCATTTTATTTTTTCGTGCATTAATGGAAAATAAAAACGAAAATTAATTTCTCCAGAAACAAAAAAAAAAAAAACAAGTAGTCCCGAATAAGGACTATGGAATGTGGCTGTGCGATGGCATGGGGGAAAAAAAAAACAAGGACAACGCCGACGATTGGCTTATTCGCATTCCCACTTATTATCCCTTTTAAATCGATTTAAATGCTCTCTGTAGTCTCTGGAATGTGGTTTCAGTGTTAACGAAAGATATGGAAGACACAAAGCCACTACACCAGTGGAGCGAGGGTGTTTGCCCCACATTTGACAACTCTCACCCGGTGTCACACTTGTGGGGCGATGTAGGAAATTAAGTTCACCATATCGGGTGGATTCTTGGCTAAGAAATATAAATTTCTCTTCTCCCATATCTAGCATGAGCATGAGTGTGGTCGCTAGGGGGCTATGTACGTATTTGCATATAAATCAAAAGTCATTCCTATCGATGTACTCGTACATATGGAATCCTTTCGATGTGCGTTTGTACTGAGATTTTCCAAAGCGATACTCCTCTCGGATTCCGTTAGAGAAAATATTTTCGGTCATCCGTATGGGAATGGGTTAACGCCAAACGAAGCCGTTGCTATGCATCATAGTCCGGAAATAGCTTTGGTCGGTGTTAAGAATCGACAACAGTGCACAGGCACAGCACCACTGAGAAAAGGGGACCTCGATAGAAGCGCAGCGCATATCTTTGGTCTTATAGGGATTTTTCTTTTGGAAAGTCTATGTGAATCGGACGGGATAACAGGGCCGGTGAAACTGGGTTAACCGAGAAGCAATTAAATGTGAAGTCAGGTATACCTTGGGCCATTGTGTGAGGGAATTTGATGAAAAGTGCACTTATGACCTGGATGCGGACAGTCGTCCATTCAAGTATTTACTTTGAACAAAGAAGAGGTTCTCCGCAAAAAGGATTTTTTGAATGCAAAGAGTCGATTTCTTTAAGCTTTATTGGTTGTACTAAGCGGTATTTCCTTTCATGTCCAAGTTGATTAGGGCAGGCGGTCTTTATATCTGATTTATAAAAGATTCACAGAAATGACTCAAAGTTTGCTTTTACCCTTTCATTGGAGTTCATTTCAAAGAATTCTGCGAATTGAGGTCACCTAACACAGGGGCGGCAAGTTAGTCAGCCAATTAAGCAAACCTATACGGGAACCAAGGACTTACTACCTTTATTAGTTTATCTCCCCAAAAATGAATGGAGAATCCGCCAGTTAGAAGCCCAATGGGCACTGGAACCCCTGACAACGATAACCTCGTCCGATTTTTATTCTAGTTGATTACATGTATCTGATATAAATTTCATAAACCTGCAACCTTCTTACCTTCTTTTGATAGCCTCATTAACTCATATTGGCTGTTGTATGTGCTCTGATGACAAGTATAACGATTAGTTTCTGTAACTTTTTTGGTCGCATGAGAGGGATGCAAGTCTACCAATCAGTTTTGTTTTTTTAAGAATTTTCGAAAACCTCTAAGTCAAATCAGCTGGGACACGCCCATTTTCGAGGACATGGGTGTATCTGTAAATAAATCGCACCATCCATGTTTATATCGAATAATTATAGCGACATCATTCATGAAGAAGAAGTTGTAGCAAGTGGTTCAAATGGTTAGTGTTATGGACTACGGAGGCAGGGAACATCTAAAAGATTGACTAGTCCAGATTGACGCCCAAGTCCAAAAAATCAATTTCTGACCATATCAAACCTCGGTAGCGCTCTACATTGACAATAACGTTCCTTTCCTCCTTATCTTGGTAAAAGAAAAGTGGGAATAATGCCGCCACTCCAAAAATCCGTACATCAGCTGCTTTTGCTTCTTCTTCTTGGGTGACGCTACAATTCAAGGTGAACCTGGGCCTCAACAAGCAAGCCTCTCCACTTAGCCCGGTTCTTAGCTAACTGCCTCCAGCTGCACACTCCAAGTCGGTTGAGGTCTCTTTCTACTTGTGTGATTTGTGTGTGCCACCTAAGGTCTTCCTCTACTGCGTTCTCCTTCCGGGTTTGATTCGAAGACTCTACGGGCCGGAGCATTAGCGTCCATGGGCTCTACATGTCCTAGATGTCGCTGTATAGCTAAATAGCTTGTAACGCAAACGGGACCAAAAACAGAGGATCTCTTCATCCGCTTTAGACAGAGTCAATGCTTCAGCGCCATAAAGCAGGCTCGAAGACTCTACGGGCCGGAGCATTAGCGTCCATGGGCTCTACATGTCCTAGATGTCCCTGTATAGCTGTATAGCTTGTAACGCAAACGGGACCAAAAACAGAGGATCTCTTCATCCGCTTTAGACAGAGTCAATGCTTCAGCGCCATAAAGCAGGACTGGGATGTTCAGGGTCCTATATAGAGTCTCCTTAGTTCTAGATGATATTGGTCTGCTACTCAATTGCCTTCTAAGTCCAAAGAAACAGCGATTGGCAAGAGTTATTCTTTGTCTTATATCTGCTGAGGTGTTGTTTTCCGGATTATAGCAGAGCCGAGGGAGATGAGATCCCTTATCGATTGTGACGTTCTGTCCAATTCGTCGATATTGTGTGTCCTTTCTCGTTGACAGCGTATACTTTGCTTTGCCCTCGTTCACCCCTAAATCCATGTTGGCAGCTTCCGTTTCAATACTAGTGAACTCTCCAGTGACAACCCGCTGAGTTCTTCCAATAATATCAATGTCATCGGCGTACGCTAGAAGTTGCACGGACTTTTGAAAGATTGTGCCGCCTCTGGTGTTGGCTTGTGAGTTTCGCACAATTATTTCAAGTACGATGTTGAAAAAATCTTTTCCTTTTTTTGACATCAAAGGTCTCGGTGAGATCGTTACCGACCTTGGTGGAGCAGGGAGAATTCCCCATCGTCAGTCTGCATAATCTGACGAGTTAAGCATGGATACCAAAACTAGACATGGTTCTGTATAGCTCGTCTCTATAATGCTGTCATATGCTGCCTTAAAGTTGATAAAAAGATGGGGGTATCGACTTGTACTTCTTGGGTTTTCTCCAAGATCTGCCTAAGTGATTTGAAGAACAATCACTTGTCACCAGTGCCATGAGAACAACACCTGGACACCACAGGACTGGCGTTCATGCTTCGGCAGCAATTAGTGCCCAAAGAATAAGTCAGTTCGAGAGTTGGAGACTTAGTGCAACAGATCATTCCATGATTCTGGCGAAATATCTAGAAAGGGTTATACCCCTGACTATCTCACTCTGTACCTAAACTTAAAGAAACCCTTTACAAGATCTTTCCAAGTAGACAGGAATGGAAAAGTTTTCAGTCTACCAGGATACGTGTCATCTCCATCTTCACAGATATGTAGGTAAAGGATGCATGTAGGCGTAAGCTTAGGCATATTTTCTGAACTGCTTTGTATATTCAGATCAGTCCGCCTTCCCAGCCATAGCAGTGTTTTTCTAGAGGAAGTCCTAGAAGTGACAATAGCTGCCCAGGAGACGGCGTTGAAGGCAATACCACGCTCCCATTTAAAAAACTAAGACTCAGTGAAAAGACATGTGTACGTATGTACCTCGGGGATGTGGAGATGAGGAAGTCAATGAGGATGGTTTGGTGGTTCATAGGAAACACATTTGTAAGACTAGGGTTGCATATTTACAAGGGATATCTCCCCCCTACTGGTATCGCAATGGGTGTGGCGATGTGAAAATTGTTCAACTCGCCAACCCTTAACGTAGCCTAGTTTCTGTCAATTTTAGAATGCAGAAAAGCTGTCAGTGTCAAAATAATACGTGATTCAGAGAGAAACCAATAGATGGCCTACCCTTGATAATGTCTTACGACAGGATCACCCCACTCTTAGTGGCTATTGATGATCATAGCCAGCATCTGCTCTAATCTTACATAAGTATATGGATTAAACGAAAGCGTCTATGCATCAATCTTGATACTACATAAGAGAGGTATGCGGTTGCTAAAACATAGATAGGCGTGATCCAATTCTCTTTCACAATTTTTGACTTCAGAAATTGTTTGTTTTGTGATTCTAGTTTTCAAAATTTTAGTCAAAATCAAATGTACGAACCATTTTATACCACGGAGCTTTAAGCATGAATCAATCCAGGACTATTAAGACAAACTCTGTACCTCTGTACCTCCAACCGTGTACAGAAAAAGGATGTAAAACACTCGAAAAAATAAAAAAATTACTTTAAGCACATCTCTCTCGAATTTTATCTCAACCGTTTCGTTTTTATTTCCTGTCAGAGAGATGGGAAACAAAAATAGAAAAAAGAAAAAAAAATAACAAAATGCCTTAATCGAAACAGTATTAGATGTACGCTGGTGATGATGATGAATCGATAAATCTCACAGTCTAGTGGATTTTGCTGTTTTTGAGTGGCCTAAGGGCTTTCAATGGAGTTTCTGTCTATTTCTCTTGACGCTGTGTTATCGTTCTGCGGGTTGAATATGCAAATATTTGCGGTTTAGTTACCTTTTCTAGTTGAAGTATTTATCGGATGGTGGTGTAAAGATATTTCATTGGATTTCAGCTGAGTTATGATAAGCGGTATTTATATTTGTTTGGTGTTACTAGTGTTACTTAGAAAGCAGCCGCGAGCATCAAAAGTACTCTGATGTATGTATGTAGGTATAAAGGAAGGAAGGATGTGCTGAAAAATATTGATCCCCATTAGTGACAAAAAGGAAATAACCAGACAAGAGGAAATCCTTCATCAGAATGACTTCCTATCTTCTTGGGTGTGCGAGTGTGTGGTAGACATCATAATTTTTGAAAATTTTAATTCAGTAATAAAAAATGAGCGCCCATACATTGTCAGATCTAGTTTCAAGTGAGACTGTACTGCCTTTTATTCATGAGTCTCTCACTGGCATAGTCCCTTCAATTTAAATTCAAATCAGCAATCCCTTTTTGCCATCATCATCCAAGCATGGTCAAGGTCAACTGAATGTTCGACTGAATTCGTATGATCCACAAACAAACGTATTCCCTTACCAAATCAAAACTTGTTGACCTAGAAAAATTAATGCCAACAAGTGAAAAGAAAATAAGAACTAAAGCCCATCTCTCCATAAATACACTCACCTCAAAACGTCCGACCACTTCTACGCGTAACCTTACCTGACATTCATTATTGCAGGAAAAATTGATGTACAGGCCTAACCGTCCCAACAACCAACACCACCACCACCACCATCACCACCACCATCACCACCTGCACTCAACCAGTACCACAGCCTAACCACCACAACCGCGAACCTATCATCAACATCCAGCATCGTCAACATTACCCGAAAACACATTTCCAAATTCAAAAACGGGTCCTCCTCGCACTCGCCCAACAGTCTCCCCTGTCAAATGATGTCATCAGCATACACGCTGCGCTGCACGCAAAATTACCAACAGTTCGTCCGCCTGTACCCCCCCGAACAAACGCAAAAACCTCAAAGGGCACCAACTTCAAGTGCTGCCTGCCTGCAAAAATACCACAAACAAACAAATGCTACGCACACACATATAAATCTGTGTGAGTGGTGCTCCAAATCCACACTCTGCCAGAGAGGATCAAGCATGTTGACCTGATTTTCTGTTCAGTTCGGTTCAGATTTAATTTTTTTTCCAGGATAATCCTTAACAAAGGAGGTTTAACGTTTTTTTTTTTTTTTATTCTGTTCAACCAACAGGACGAAAAATCACGTGCAAGCGTAATATGACATCGAGAAGAGGAGAGAGTAAGAGACCACCCAAGCAACACCACCCCACTATACGCAAATGAATTTATCCATCCTTGTCAAAGTAATAGAAAGGCGGGTGCTATGCTGCAGGATGGTGGCGGTATGTAAAGAGGCTGAAATGTCATTGTGAAGTGACGCCTTTACTCCGACACCATTATCAATTGAACTCCTTTTATCCCGTTTGCCGCAGAGAGACGAGAAAATACAAAAAAAAAAAAATAATAATAACAAAAATATCCTTAAACAATGATGAACATGATGTTCATGAAGGGCGAAAGGCGGATTGCAAGGATTCTACTTGAAATAACATTGTTTGTGCCACAAAGTGCAAAACAAAGGGATTATGTCCTCTCGGTGAAGAATGACAGGCAAATAGATAGCAAGCGACCGTAGTAGAAAAGAGAAGGAGACAGATTGTGAAGCATTATCCTTTTTAAAACGACACAATAAACCCCACAATTCACAATTTTTATCCGCATTTTATCCCCATGAAATAACATGAAATTCTATCAATATTTTCCCCATTTTCCTTGGATTTTTTTTCCTATGCATTTTGTGATATCCTTTCGCCTTCGCTTTCTCTTTCTCTTTCGTTTCATATTCTCAATTTATTTTTAAAATCAGATTGACAATGTTTTTATTTTATTTTTTTTTGTTTGCATTTTGCTGTGGGTTTTGGTTTCCTTGCTTTCCCTCTTTTGGTAGCTCGTCCTTGTTTAGCTATAACAATCTTTCAGAGGGTGTTAGGCTAGGCATTACGCACAGGATATACATAGATTGATGCAATCACTTTTGAAATATTTTGTAGGGGGGGATCTCTTTGGTGGATATGGGAATCGAAAAGGATTAGACTACTTGAAAAGAATGCTGCTGATGACAGGATATGTGCCACACATGTACGTACGCATAAACATTCAATAGGTAGACAATGTATGAAACGGGTGGTGGGTATTTGCTTCGTTTTATGGAAAAGTATTATAGGAACATTCCGTAGAGCTTTTGGGACAGGACATGGTTGGAATAAAGGGAGTGCTTCTTGGAGGCATTAAAGTTGTTTTGTAGATGTTTTGGATGATTTGGATGCCAGCTAAATTCAAAGCCTTCTCACTTTTCGATTTCGAAGTAAAATTAGTCAAAACTGAAATGGTCTAGAGGAGCTTTGTAGAGTAAATCTCGGAAAATGAAAGGTCAGTTGCTAGCATTTCCCAATATATTGGAACTTCTATGGACGAATGTTAGCTGTGGAGGGGAGTGGGGATGCTATAAAGTATTGAAAAAGTACAAACGTACTCTAATTATACTCCAATTTAAGTTCGGGATGGGAACTAGGCTCCCTATTTGCACTGCGGATTCTAAGAATAAGAAGCAAGATCAACCGTCGAGACGATATCCTGAACCACCCTTCATCAAATCAGTTTCTTTTGTTATACAAATCTGTTATTGGCCTGAAGAGGGATTCTATCAGAGAAAGCAATGAACCTCAAGCCTGAATCTCAATCAATGGAAGGAGCAATCCACAGGACATACCAGCATACTATTGATGCATAATTATCTTCCACAAGTCACAGCCCACCTGCCCACTGAACACAGTTTCAATAGGCTATAAAATTTCGTTACCCAACAGAACCGAATGGACTCAACGGAAGATCCTGTACCACGAATCGCTGTCAATTTTTACGGACGGGTCTAAAATTGAGGATATTGTCATCTACATCGACAGTTAAGCAGCCATCAAATCTCTCGAATCCAGCATTACGAGATCTAAGGCAGTGAAAGGCTGGCGCGTATCTCTTAACGAGATAGCTCGTCAGTGTAACCTCACTCTTTGCTGGGTACCAGGTCACTCTGACATACCGGGAAATTGTGAAATGGTGACACATTGGCTAGATAAGGCTGCTCTGGTTTAGAGGTGCCAACGTCCTATACTAAATACCTTATCAACGCCGACGCAGTAAAGCTGGCCAACTATCGATGGCATCAGCTTGACCAATACAACGCTGCCCGATTGCTCTGGCGAAGTTTAAACGAAAATATGACCACAAGACTCCTAAAACACACGAAAGGTTCTTACAAAATCAAATCCAGTCTGGAAACGGTCTTGAGCGATAGAGGGTTAAATCAACGACTCGGGTACCGAATCTCTGCCATCTATGTACGACGCCCTGAGAGATTCTGATATATCTATCTGGTCATGAATTCCAAATGTTATAAATAAAAAATAAATAAATGTAATTCTGGCTTTTATTTCGCTGGCCAGTTCCATTTGTCCACTAACAAGCACGCTCCAGTTGGCATTACATCGAAATCCGCACATTTTTTTAAAAAACTCAACTTTTTGACAGGAAAGTAAAAAAAATTCTCATAACATAAAATTTAGACATTCACTTGCTCTACAATTCGCCCATACATTATATAGACCTGTTTTCACCTCTAAAGGTCCTGTTCATGAAAATAACGCGATCTCTCTCTATACAAGCTGATATCCTTATTTTCACGTTTTTTTTGCAATCTCAGGACAAAATATTTGCTGAATACAAAATTTTCAGCTATGAGATAGCTAAACGAAACTATTTGAACTAATTTCATGCAATATTTCCCAAGTTTTTCCAAAATTCGAAAAATTGCACTGACATCGCCAAAAAGTGCAGTCAAATGAATAAGAATTTCACAAGACTTTTCGTGTTGTTCGTGTCACACTTAAAAAATCATGAATTTCGTAGATTTTTGTCTATTTTTCACTCTGTTTTGGGTTTTGAGTTAAGTTTTTGTATTAATTATGATCTTTGGAGTATTGGCTACGAGGATATTGCAAGAAATCGAAAGTATGTGAGGGTAGGAGCCTTTAAAGACAGGAAGGTCCTTAATGATTTGTTCATGTTTTCTCAGAAATGGTATGAGATAGAAGAAAACGGTCTGGAGAAAAATAATAGATAACTAAGAAATACATTCAGATATGACCATGCAAATCCTTAGATGTCCTTAATCTGAAGGATATAGACAAAAATTGCATTTTCATACCTTGAAAGTTGAGCTACAACATTGAAATTGAGAATGTGTACTTATAAGGATGTTATATAATAGTTGTATAAATTTGTCTAAAGACCGCCCACTGCCACGCCTACTATTTAAAAAAAATCATTTTTTTCGACTTTTTAACAGGAAAATGAAAAAAAATCCTCATAATATAAAATTTAGATATTGACTTTCTCTATAATTCGTCCATACATAGTACAGGGCTATACCTACGTTTTAAGGACCTTTTACCGAAAAAAACAGATTTTGTCCATTCAAATTCATGTGCGTTTAATTTCGCACATCTTTCTTTGTATCTCTTCTCATCTTGTGTCTTTGGTTAGATTTTCTGTAATCATTGTGCTTGTGAAAATATAGACAAGGTGGTAATTACAAGAAATTTGGGAGAAATCAAGGATATGTAAGGATTAGACCCTTTGGATACAGATGACTCCTTAAAAACGGTTTTTACATGTTTTCTCAGCAACGGTGTAAGAGAGGAGAGAACTGCGTTAAGCAAAATAATAGGTAAACAAAAGATACATTAAAGATACATATACAAAAGTACATTAAACTATGATAATGCGAGTTCTTGAATGTCTTTACTTTCAAGGATAAACATATAATTCTCATTTTTGTACCGTAAATGTTGAGCTATAACACTGAAACTTAGTACATATGCTCATTGAGATACTGTGCAAAAGTAGTGAAAATTTTTTTTAAATCCGCCCACTGCCACGCCCACTATTTAAAAAATATCAAATCTCTCAACTTTTTCGCAGGAAAGTAAAAAAAAATCCTCATAACATGAATTATAGATATTCACTTCCTCTTCAATTCGCCCATACATTGTATAGACTTTCGCCCACTTCTAAAGGACATTTTTTTTTTTTCAAAATAGTGCTATTTCCCCATTGACGAGCTGATATCCTTTTTATCACGTTTTTACCAATTGCATGACAAATTATGTGCAGAATACAAAACTCTCGCCTAGGGGACAGTAAAACGAATCTATTTCGCGTACCTATTATTTCTAAGTTTTTTCCAAAATTCGGAAAATTGCACTGACACCACAAATATCCTGCTCCACTATAACTAGGGACTCAACATTAGCCAAATTCTGATGAACTTACTCGTATTCCTAAGAATTTACCAATCGACTAAACCATCAGTATTGTGTGATTATTATTCACAAGGCTATCCATGTTGACAAGAGGAGTTGTATACAACTTCAATCATCAGGAAATCAAGTGTCACCTTTCCCCACCCTTTTAACAACAACAATCATTAAACAATTTATGAACTTATTGTCAACCAGCCAACACAGCCAACTTCAATTTGACCATTGTCCATGTGAGTGTACGGTATGTGTTTCAACACCTTCGACCTCATTTAAGTTTGGGGTTGCTTTCAAATCCCCAGTTGAACATTTATCCATCCACAGACATCCTTTTTGGTATCCTAACCATTTACATATGTTGAAAATATGATAATTTTCCGTTTTACACCCCCTCGCCCCCTTCCCATCACATAAGCATTATGCAAATGTAAGACAAATCGAAAGGATATTATTCACTCAGACGGTCATTCAGAATCGGACACTCCCCCCCCTTCACGTTAAATGTCCCTTTCATAAAGAGAGAGAGCAAAGTCACAACTTCATTGGGAGGACTTCATATACAGGCACACACACACACACACATATACGTAATCCTTTTCAAAGAGAACGATAATTTGAAAGTTTTTTCATCAGCCTTTCGTATAAAACTGGACATAGTTAGTGTACTTATGTAACTTTTGCAAGGATCAGTGGTAAAAAAGAAAAGATTTTAGTAATTGCTTTCAAACTACCTTCTAGGAAATACACACACGGTAAATAACTCATTTACAGGAGCTCTCCTGAAAGTGCTACCAGCAGCTGCACGAGCTATTATAAAATAAGTTCCAAGTCCTTATTATTTCATTACTTTGAGAGGAGCTATTTTGTGCGTTTTTGTTGCCTCCAGTTTTTTTTTTTATTTTTTATACTCACAGGATACTCAAACAGCATTCAATTTAAGTGCGACGACAACACGACCTGTCCATACACACATATTCCTCTATCCACCACAAGAAGGGGGAAAATAAGAAGAAAACTTTTCGCTTTATGAAGTCCTTTGTGAGTCCACATGCACTTGTAGTCCTGTAATGCCCCTTATGCAGTAGGAAAGAGAAGGATATTATATTTTAGACAAACATCTTTGCCAGTGCGAATGAATTTAATTGCATTCTGCTTTAGCCTAAGTACTGTCACACTAAAGGGAAAGATACTATTACTTGCTTGTCTGGCGGTTGGAGGCGGCCATGGCTATGCATATTATCCTTTTCTCTGATTTTAAATGTGGAAATTAAAATATTTTTCCACTAGTGAAGAAATTCTCGGCGACAAATTTAGTTGTAATTAAATTTTCCTCTTTGTGTGTGCCCTATGGGGCAACGATGGAGAGCGTAACGTTCACGGATTGAAAACAAGAAGAAGGAAAATGTCCAGGATATGAGACTGTTGCGGTGTAATTATGTGGAAATCCAGGATGTTTGAGTTGTAAAGATTTTTTTTTGTTTTGTTTTTGGTTTTGGTTCTGTTAATGCCTTGCTGTGGAATTGTAGTTTGGTTGGAAAAAGGGCTTTCTCTTTCGCTAATGAAAGGATGCCCTTTAGGTTATTTAGTGGGGCTGGTTTGTTTGAAGTTTTGATTAAAGTAGGTTCGTAGGCAAGTTCACGACATGCTGACTTCTATAAAGTGGTTACCCAGTGGTGCAATACATACGACTGTGTTGCATTTTGTAGACCAGTGAGATTCACTTTTAGGTGAACAGATTAAACGTAGCCAAAATTTGGACTTAAACCACATATAATCCAAGTGACTCTCATGAAATTTATACCAGCTGTATTGCCAGCATCAGTAAAGAAGCATGCGTTGCATGTGGCATCGATTTGTTGAAACCACATATCGCTAGCACCAGTGAAGAATAAGTATGACCCTATAACCCGTTCAGCATGGAACCCGCACTAAGTAGTACATTTTTGTGAGGTTTATGGTATTTCGTGAATAGCTTCGGGACCCCTTTAGCCCGAAATGAACTTAACCGCTGCGAATATGGGAAAATCACCCACGTAAAGTTGTCGTATCCTAATAGAATGTTGGATTTCGAATGTAGTTAATCTTGAAGAGCTAAACTCGAGATAGTTCAACCCAACTAGGGTGTTAATGTTGTCTTTCTAAAGTGTCTACGAGTACACTAGTCTCCGTTTGAGCCATCAAAGGCTACGGTTTTCTACGTCCCGCCATAAAGACTCAAAACATATATTATTATCTTCATTAGTCACTAGTCATTCGAAAGATCATTGTTTTTCGCTGATCATTAAATTCTTCATTCAAAGTTAGAATACAAATTCGGGAAGTACTTTCTAGAATTGCTTTAAAATATGGAAGCTTTCGGTTGATAGTTCGTCTACAGAATACACATGCTGTTTCCTCAATCGTCTTCGTGCCTTCTGAGTTGGTCTAAAAAAAAATAAATACTTCGTGCTACAGGTCGATTAGACCCAAGGCCTAGCTTCTCTCAACCATTCGTGTTGTGCGTGTTATATTCTTTATATCAATGGAAGGGGCCTACTGTTTAATGCCGTGTCCGAAGGGCAATTTGTTATTTGAGAAGCTTTCTCAGGACATTTGTACTCTCGGATGTTTGTCAGACGGTCGCGAGAGGTGGGGCCGTGAAAAACTTTTAGGTGTTCCCCGACTGGGATTCGATCTCGAACCCCTTGCTCCATAGTCCAACGCACTAACCACTGAGCCACGACGCCCACGTTCTGAGTTGGTCTATCTCCTCCTATCCCTTACAGCATGCATATGTATGTATGTATAGGTACCATTATAAATAATCTTAATCTAACAAATAAAGTCATACTTTTCATGACTGGTTTTGGAACTATTCAGAAGGAGGTTCATTTAACACTGCTTCTAGAGTGGATAGTGGAGACCCAGTCCTTTCTTTGAATTTTCCTATAGAGCCCAAGTAACTCATGTTTTGCCAAAACACACGTTCACGCTTTAGATGTGCTCTCGAAAAGGAACAACTTCAGATGATCTTATTCCTGGTTCACCACTCAAAGTTTCATGCAAAGCCCCTTAAATAGCAGATGTTTTTTTTGTCACGTGAGCGTTTGATTCTTTAAACCATAGGCTTGCCTTGTTCGTTTTATATTTACATACATACTTACTTCGAAATCTTTTTTGGCTGTCTTCTAGAGATACAACCATAGTATCTCATAGTGAGGCTCTAGTTAGCAAGTTCGTTGATTAGATGAAAGAAGCAAACTTCTATCTTAGCCGTGGTAGGGCATAGTGTTCAAAATTAATATTCACCCACTCTAGGATTCTAGAGTTACAGTTTTTCCGTTCCTTTGGTATTTGGACAGTTGTCCACATGTGCATACTTTTTTCGATTCTGTCTCTGATATATAGTAGTTGTACATAAAAACAGAGGGGCTACAATCTACAATGTGGTTAGCCACACTTTTGTGGTAGAATAAGTGGTGTTAAGACTGCTGACATGGGGTCGTAGTAGACTTCTGTATATGAACAACAAAGAAATATTGTGACTAGGATCTTTACTGATCAGTGAGTGATCTTCTATATCCTTTTGGGGATATGTGATTGATGATTGGGCGCCGTGGCTCAATGGTTAGTGCGTTGGACTATGGAGCAAGGGGTTCGAATCCCAGTCGGGGACACCTAAAAAGTTTTTCACGGCCCCACCTCTCGCGAACGTCTGACAAACATCCGAGAGCACAGTTGTCCTGAGAAAGCTTCTCAAATAACAAACTGCCCATCGGATACGGCATTAAACAGTAGGCCCCTTTCATTCGTGTAAAGAATATAACACTCACAACACGAATGGTTATGAGAAGCTAGGCCCTGGGTCTCATCGACCTGTAGCGCCCAAGTATTTATTTTTTTAATTTTTTGGTGATTGATCCCTGTGTAAGGTTGTTCCACTTTGGCTGTCTGGTTTTCCAGACATACTTTCCACATATTACTTCGATATTAAGTTGGTATTTTCGGACGGAAGGTTTAACACACATTTCCTGTCGATGGTGACAAGTATCGATTGGGCTATCCTTGAACTTGGTTCTAATGTAAATTGTGTTGACATTGATCTGATCCTTAAAGATCCATATTTTTTCTTGCTTCTATACATACTAAGTGCAAGTATTGGATTCGTGCAGATCTTCGATTCCGAGCTTTTGCTGAATTTGTACATTTCCATTAGAGATGTTAAAAAGAATGAAATTGCTAATGCCATCTACCTATCTGTCTCTGTACGACACCTAAACAGGTGAACGTATTTAGATCAAATTTGATATCTAGGGTCTTTGGTATGATTCCTAACGGCGGAACTGAAATTTTTGTTTTACTATCTTAAGACCAATTTTACAAAAATTCGATGGTGCCTGGTTTTCATAAATAGACTATTTGTATTAAGTCCTATAAGTTGGGACAATCTTGACCAAAACTGATACAAGACTTGTACATGTAGTTTGTACGACCCAGTGGTGCCCTTAATTTTACAAACGTTGACTAGGTGATACACATACTGGAAGTGCGGGCTTTGGGTCGTTGATTCCTGGATTAAGATTAGACTGATAAAGAAACAATAAGGTATCTCTACGAAAGCTATCCATTTGGAGTTGTCCTCGTCTAGAATCTCTTGAGGGATTAAAGAAAAAAAACACAAAAAAACAATTTTTAAAGTTTATTGTAATAGACTTTTATTTTTAATTTGATTCGTATAATACTTTAGAAGCAATATAGACTGAGAAATAGAAAAAGTAGTACTTTTTTAGTTGCTGTGAATATATTCTCTTTTTTGCGGCTAACTTCTCCTTTGTAACACGTTGTATGACTGTATCCTCTAATCCTTTGTTAACTGATTTTCGTTCTTTTTTTCATTTCTTTTTAGGAGCACTAATATTTACTTTCTAACGAGGCATGATTTGACGCATGATATGTGTATGATAGCTCATCATGCCAATTTATTTTTCGTATTTTATTTCGGAGAATATTACAATATTACAAAATAGAAATTTCAGAAACAAATATAACTGATTAGTTGGTATAACTACTGTCCTGCAAACAAATTATGAAACATATCTAACTCTAACTTGTGTTTGACCATTCGAGCCATGTTCGAAAACTATTATTTTGCGCTTATTCTCTGTCGGTGATGAGTCACCTTTTGTGCTTTCAGTTGTCGATTCAGTTGGTTGTTCTACGAGATTCGCATTCGCATTCGCATCGTTGTCTTCGGCTTCTTTGCCTGTCCTATTCGACAGTCGGAAGTGGGTTTTTGTGTTTTTCTCGTCCTTCTCATCTTTGCGGATTATTGGCTTGTATTTGGGCTCATTCACTGGGGGCTCTGGGGGTGGCTTATCGGGAATAAGTGGTAAGTCTGGTAAATCGCATCGTTTTTTCAAATAATTATAAACTGACTCGACACGTTCCACCAGACGATTGACGTATCTTGTTGCTGTCCTATCTACGACAGAGGGTGATTTTATGCAATCGTTCCCGCCAAATTCACAAACCTGCGAAAGAAATTTAATATTTTTTAAGTAATATGCTATAAATAGATAAACAATTTAAAAAAAAGGAGGTTTGAATCGGAGGAATGCCACCAGCCGTGATAGACAACGATGACAACGATGAAGTTATTATTAAATTTAACACGAAATGCGTCATTTCATTACATTGTTGTAGAATTGAGTGTACTATTGCATGTATTTAATTGATTTGTTCGACAAGGACTCTTTAGGGCTAAAAACATGACATACCATTATTTAGAACACTGCTTGCGTGCAAAAAAATTAGTACTTTATTAGATATAAGGTCATGAAACGTAAGCTGATTGATGATATGTGTGGAATGCATATTACGTCACATTAGCGTACCCTGTCCAGTGCCTATGCCCTAAGGGTGAAATTTTAAGCAAATTAACAACTGAAGTCATTTGACACATGTTGTAGGCTATTTGCCTTTCCTTTGTGGATTATAGTTCTGCTTGTGATTCTTACTTTTACATTCTCTCGGAACCTCGAAATTAGCAAACATAGCCCTTCATACAAAGCTAAGCTCATTTCAAAACATAGAGCACATACGACAATACCAAACCCAGCGTAGTGGCTTGGCAAAAGACTTACAATGGCAAAGCTAGAGGGCAACAGATACGACGAGTTATCCTACGTAATCGGTCATGGATTAAAAGATGAAATACGACACACTATTTGGAAAGATTCATACTATGGGAGTAGTACCATAGTCCAGATGTGTCCAGCAAGAACCAATTCAACAATTGGATCAACACTACGTTCCAGATCAAGCCTAGGGTAGATCTGTAGATCTCTGTCCGGGGACCAAAAATAGATGAGTGTTGAACTTCTCAAACATCTCCAGGAGACAACTGGCAGTTTAAAGCCGGCTTTGAAGTGAAAGATCACGATTCCAGGGTTTTGTTTCCCGCTTGACTCTCAGCGACATCCCTGGGAGATATTGCATTATATTTGAGCCATGACAAGGGTTGCCTAATCCCCATGATTTCATGCTCAAGAGAGAACACCCCATCCCACCCCTTTATCAGTCTTGGAGCCGTTCGTGTAGAAGCGGATTAAACTGTCCTCAGAAGAAGTAGAATCGCTTGTCCGGAAGTCTTATCGGCAAGATGTAGTCGGTATCTATAGGGTGGAATTGAGAAGATCAATTATTCAGAATTAGCAAAGAGCAGAAATGGGCTAATGCTCTGGCGTAGGTCGACATGGATCAGTCTACCTAAAGTTTTCAGTGGAAATAGCGATAGGCTAGTAAGTCGGAGATACTTAGGTTCCTTGTGCAAGCTTTAACCTACTTTGGGTATGAAAACAACTTCAAACTCCATTCATAGTTTGGGAATATAAACATAGACCAGTGGCTTTAAGCCATGATCTCACTATATGTTCCGAATGCTAGGTCTCAGCAGAAATTATATCATTCGGCCCTCGGGACCTTGAAACTGAGCCTTGGCCAAAGGATCTTTTCAGTAGTAACTATTTTCACTGAGTTGTTGCACGGCAAGTGCGTGTGAAGTAGAAGATCGATGGACTCCTTACTACAGGTGGTCCAGTCACTGTCTGTTTGCTCGTATTAGGTAAGTGAGAATAGAGCGATTTTCCGTAGCCTTGAGGTTTCAGGGGACTCTTCAGTGATTCCTCTGAAAACTCTCCAGTAACTTTGTTTCTCTTTCCGCACTAAAGTTTTGTATATCTTTAGAGACGGGATGGCTCCAAAATTCCAATGAGGACGCAAAGAAGTCTACTTTTTTCCCTACAAACACCGAGATTTGTATTCCACCAAAGTGGTCTCATCTTGCATCAAGAATTTCAAAGAGCAACAGCTTATAACTCAAGCTTATACCTTCAGACCTCCTTAGTGTTCGTAGGTTCGGTAGGAGGATACCAGCGTTGTAAAACGTTCCCTAAAGCGATCGCAGTTGGCCTTTTTGTGATTGGAGGGTGGTCATCTAAACTAAATTTGAGGTAACGTTGGTCTGAGAAGACAGTAACTTTCTAGTCGAGTAGATTATGAAACAGATTTTTGGAAACGTTAAGTCCAAGAGTTCCTGTCGGTAATGGGAATGGAAGTTGGATACATAGCCTAAATTGCTAATTATAATGAATACAATACAGTAATATAACAAACAAAGCAACATAAGCTGACCTGAAACATGGCTTTAGGAAAAGTGGAACTATTCAAACCCAAAACAAAAAACAAAAAAGGATGGACCTCCTTTCAGCATGTCCAACAAATAATTCTGTTAAATTACGAATATTCCAAGATCACATACAAATCCGATTGACATTGCCAAAATCCTTTTAATTAAGTTAATTACAAATTTTTGTCAATGCCAAATTTCATATCCTTTTCTAAAAATCATTATCCACACCATTCAAACGAAACCATCCATCTACTCACCCTATAATGATGCAATATTCCCGCGTCTGGTGGCACATTTAGAGAGCCCTTCCCCGGAGAAAATTCCCATACAAAATGGTTGCCAGCCTCGACTACTGTTTCTGGCCGGCAAATGTACTTTGAGCGTTGTTTCTGTGGGTGGAGTTTTGACCGTCTAGGGAGTAAAATGTAAAAAAAAGGAAAAAATAAAAATAAATTACGTACATATACAAAAATTGAATAAAAACACATAAAATTAGTCATTAAATAATGTAATTACTAAAATTACACTGTGTACTGTCATTATCCTTACATGTAGCAAGGGTAATTCGAATTACGAGTAGCTACATTAGAAAGGGGTTGATATAAAATGCATACGGCCGCTACATGCCAAGTCCCATGCGATTAGACTATGTTAATTATTGTATTAAGATCGCTAGATTGGATATTTTTTTATGAATACCACTGTTCTAGATACGAATCGATATAACCGTAAATTGGACATTGTTATGAGCGGGTGTGGGGAGGTCGTACAATCGAACGTTTTGTGGAAACATACTACACCTCTTAAGGCTGGTTGGTCTTTTAAATTTTTACGGGGTTTTTGGTTTTTGGTTTTCCATGATATACATATGTAAAATAAAAATATAACTTATACTGACTATCTTTCCGAATAATAAACTTCTTCGTGTCACACTTTCTTACTTACTTGAACTTCACTATGACATTTAAAAAGCTAAATAATTCTTAATACTGCGCATTTGATCAGCTGTTCATTGCAAGTCTCAAAACTAATCGATGGCAGTACTTTAAAAATTAAGCGGTAAATATAACAGATTTCAGTGGGATTAACCTTATGTCAAAACCAAACGAACGACCACTCCATTTCTGTCAAACTCTCGAGTTACCAATAATGAACTTAAGAAACCTTTACAATTCTGTCAAATTGTTGACTTTCAGTTTAGTTGAGTTCCGTAATGTAAAAAAAATGCATCGATGCGTCGTTTGCTTATCTGGTGCGCATCTATAACGTTGAGGATGCTTTTAAGAAATTGAACTTTAGGACTTTGTCAACATTTTCTCGTTTGACTTTTCGAACTTATGACTCTTCATTTTCACCTGTCAAATTTCAGTACTGAAACGACTATTAATTCAATTGCTTTCTTGATACTTTAAGACTGACAGAAGTATACATTTTTAAGATTAATAGGTTTAAAAGGCAGGTTTCAGAGATTTTGGTAGATTTGGTATTAAAATCAAGTCTATGTCCTAAGTTGTGGTTTAAGTTATAAATGTTTCTGGCGTGGGTCATACACTTCCAATTGTATGCTATTTATATGTTTCAAACTATTAAAAACTGAAATTTAAATCTTACTAAAGTGGGTGTGGCATTCTACATTTTTACTAAATTGGTAAACCAACTATTTTCTTTCAGAGTAATGCAAAGGTGGGCTTCCATTTGAGAGTAAAAATGCTCCAGGCAGCTGGGAAGTGTAGTACATATTGACTGACTTTTTACTCTCGACATTCGAACAATTTGAGAGTCACTGACAAGTGGAGACAGCTGTTGATCATCATACCGAAGTACCAGTCAAGAGTCTACATACCAAAACAATCGACTTCCAAGAACACAATTCAATTTGTAGAGACATGTGAGTTTTCAAATATGTTATTTACCAGGCTTCTCCACATTAGTTCAGTTCAAAGAGCGCTCAGTTCAAATCTGTTTGCTGAACTAGTTCGTTCTTTAAGTTCATTTAGATAAGTTTAGTTCACTGAAAATTCGGTCTTATGCGATATATGCAGAGTATATCTGAACTTGTTTACACACATTATAGAACAAACTAGAAAAACTAAACTAAATGAACTAAATTAAAATTACATTAGAAACTATGTAGTTGGAAACACTTAGCTCACTTTTTAGAGCTCTTTTTTTAAACGAGTTCATTTGTGAATATATGTACATAGGTGTGCACTGACATACTAGATACCAAAAATCTAAGTATAGGGTATCTAACGGATATATTCGATTTCATTTGTTGTCAAACTACAAAAATTCTCTGAATTAGTAAGGATCTTCAATTTGCAGTTCCCTTGTAAAAGTAGACCACCCTATGAACTGGCGATGATGATGGTGGCCAAGTGAGATTGACTCTCAAGAGTTTAGCAGCAGAAGTATTCTGAAATGGACAAGCACCTTAAAGTTTGAATGCGACGGCCATGAAGACTGGTCCTTGAGAGTATGTCAAAATCTAGGGGGTGTCTTTGAGTGTTATGTCCTAGCTATCAAACAGCCCTAGCCTAAGCCTTCGGTACTTCTTCCGTTGGTTAGATGGCTTGGATTAAACTCGTGACCTACGGCATCTTTTGTTAAAAAAAATGCCAATTTACAGTGCTTTCTACAAAGACCGCTTAAAGATAGTGTATCTACAACTGCCTCAAAGTGCTGATTTTGACTTTCCACTACTGATGACATTTTATTCCAAATAAATCTATTTTAAGACTGCATTCCCAACCCGTTATACATACCCAAGGATATGGTTTACAAATGAACCAAAGATGTCTTGTTCGCAGATATAAGTAAAGTTGTAGAGTAAATAGAGATACAATTAACGAACCCAATCCCATTTTTAAGCCCTTATCAAAAAATTTGACCCACAACAGAAGAAACTGAGTCCGTTAGGAACGCCTACTCCTGCGGTCCCTTTAGATTTACCACCCATTCACAGAGGGTTTCCTTTTCCACCACACCCATAGAACGACTGAAACAATACAAAATTAAACAACAATGCTACATAACTCACCTCCTTGTCTTTCGCTGTGTCACCAGGGCCCCTCGCAATCGCTGATTCGCACTCTTCGTCTGATACAACCATGGATCGTCTTGGAATTGTAAATAGAAAAACGCATTTTGGAAGGAGTATGCACCCGCATTGCGGTTCTTATACCGCTTATCTAACCAACTAAACACAAAGAGAAAAGTTTCAAAACATTCGTTTCCGCCGCCGCTACAACCACCGTCAACCACAGGACCAAACCCAGAACTTACCTAATTAATTCATTTAATGTATCCCCGTGCCGTGGAATTATAAATTCATCCAAATCCACCAGCGCCAGGTACCTATATCTATACATATTCCTATACAAACAATCATTTAGTGCCGCAAACAACCCCTCGGTGCGTATCTCTTTCTGTGAACGCATCCGCAGATCCCAAGGGAGAATGGTTACGGTAGGCTTAATGTAGGTGCTTTCGTATTTTCGTGTGATATTCGCGCCACCATGAGCCTTGGCATCTGAAAAACATAGATAAGTCGATGGAGTGAGCTTGTAATTGGGAACGCCTAATACGAGTATGTATAATTAGGATGTATGTTAAATAAGAGATGCGCCTCACCAGCTGGCGTTGAGCTTTCTTTTGCTAGAAATTCCGGTTTATCCCCGTCCGCTGCGGTTAGATTCCCCGGAATACTCCCATCGACATAATGATTCAGCACACATGTTGCATGGTTGCCGAGGGTGTGATTATAGAATGTGAAATGTGACACCCCCAGCAGAGAGTTGAATTCCAGATACTCCATCAGATACAGAGCCTGATCATAGTTGAAATGGAATGGCTTAACGCATATGGCTATCTTATCGGCAATTTGGTCAACCGGAGACACAGACGCTGATGAAGTCCGATTCACAAAGTCCGGATCTTGATCGGTATTCCGGACTCGTAATATATTTCCTGGTGGTGCTCGCAACCGACTGACAATACTCACCGATTGGGGAACATCAAGCTCGGCGCTTCGCAACGGACACAGTACAAAGCATGCACTGTACTTCAGATTCCAGTTCTCTCGTATTACCTGAACGTTAGGTATACGAGTATGCCAAAGAAAGGATAAACATTTCAGGACGAGGTTGATTGAATTCTGTCGTATTGTATGTACTTACCTTTACCCTTGCCATCACCGTTGCTGAATTGTATCTCGTGTGATTGTTTGCATCACGGTATGTGTACCAGAAGCGACACCACACCCGTTCGGGACCGCGGGTTTTGGTCGCTCCAACAACGCGCACGAGTTTCGCCCCGTCCCGTCGGTCGTAGTACGCCGAGAAGACAAAGAATTTGAAACGTGTCCCGTTGACAACTTGCCAGGAGCCATCTGTTGGCCGCATTCCAACCGGATAGTGGGGGAGGGTTTGCTCAATTTTCTCTGGCAGCATTTTACCCCATGGTATTGCTTGGACGTTGTTCGCATTGCCACCGGTACCGGTGACACTATTGCCGCCACCGCCCGTTGCCTGTCGGCCGTTGGCACCTTCGTTGTTATTGGTGTTGTCGTCGTTTAATGCATTTGAAATGCCCATTGATAAACGATCTGCAATTAAATGGTGGCAATGAGAAAATGTTTCACATGCACGACATGGTGTGTTGTTGCACAAGCCAGCTAGCTTGCTGCATTCAGGGATGTTAAAGGGGCTTAAGGGTTCGTCGAGTGCCAACCTTTATTCGAGAAGGAGTTTTCACTGTGACACTTTAGATATTCACCTGCACCTAGATTACGTGTCTGATGAAGTGGTGGGATGAATGGCTCCAATTGGGAGATTTTCAATCCCTAAGATGGGCTGTTTTCGAATGATGCCTTTTAGTTGGTATAGAGGTGAAAATCAGGCATAGTTACAGGTCGAAATTATTCAAAAGATGCAATGGCAAATTTGAGTTTGGTAGTTAGGAGCTTAGGTATGTGCATGATGATGAGAATACGTCGGCAGGGGATTTACAGATAATAATTTTGTGATATTAGAAAGTTGTAACTTCTGACAGTATTTTGGGAAATCATGCCAAATCTTATAACCACCACAAGTTCGGTTTGTGTCTCGGGCTCTTGAGAAAAACTATCAGTTAGGCCCTCTTGAACCAATGTCTAAAGTAATACTTGTAATGAGAAAGGTTTTAATTTTAGGCTTTCTGGAACAGTGCAAATCTGTAGGATATATGATGATAATTTTGTCATACAAAAACCTTTGTTTTAGAGGTTAATATTCTAGTACGAGAGGAGATGACACTGACAAAGTTAGATTTAATGCATAATACTGGTTCGCAGGAGCCCCTTTAAGGTGCAAACGTATAAATTTGTGAAGTCTGGGGGCACAATCTTAAATTATTGAATCCGACTAGAACGGATTGTAACACGCCGTATTTCCTTCAAATGCATTTCTAATAAAGGGGGCGTGGCATACTACATTTTTATTATTAGTTTTAATTTTATTTTCTTTGGATTTCTAGTGAGAAGAAGGCGTCATCTCTCTGGTTGAAGGCCCAAGAAATGGTGATCTAAAGATGGACGGACATAGGGTATTTCTTGTATTCTTTCTTTCATTTCTTCTACTTACCATGTATTTTTAACTTATTGTCACTGCGAAATTGAAAGATTCCTAATTTATTATCACTCATTAGTAGGCTGCCATCCAGCAGATCGTAGTCCTCCTAAAAATAAGAAAAAAAGAACACAGTTAAAGAAATAGGGTAACCAATGGGTTTTGGAAAGATGAGGCATTAGGGACTGTAGTAAATCCATTGCGACCACTGGAAAA
Organism: Xylota segnis; assembly: GCA_963583995.1. Taxonomy (NCBI): domain Eukaryota; kingdom Metazoa; phylum Arthropoda; class Insecta; order Diptera; family Syrphidae; genus Xylota; species Xylota segnis. The sequence goes on along the minus strand of OY757237.1, from coordinate 69,388,162 downwards.
CGTTCAAACGTTCAAAATTGGCGGATATGGCCCGGTACTCTTTAAAATAATGACACATATCTCTTCGAAGTGTCATCAGATATAGTATGATCGGCAAATTCTGTACAAAATTTTAATTTTTTTCTTTATTTACAATTTCAATACTAGAACCTTCTGTTTTAAAACACTCGAAATATTGATTGATATTCACCTGATTCAGAGCATTACAATCTGTGCATTCAGACAGGTCAGCATTATAAGCGCCAGTGCAAATCATCGAAAGATCACTCAGGATCGAAGAACATTCTACATCTACCAGTAGGGGTGCGAGCTAGAAAATTCGGTCCAATGAAATTTGGTAGGATTTTGAATACCTCATAAGATAGCAAGTTACTATTGGTTTTCATAAATGTCTGTATGTCTTTAAAAGAGGGCATTCGTTTGGTAAATTAACCAATTTTTCGAATGAGTAAAGTTATGTACATATGCAAGTAGGGTGTGTATAGATTGGAGTACAAAATTCGACTGACTTCGTGTTGCAATCGATAGAAAGGAAGGAAAGCAATGAAGCTGAGTGGGTTAGAAAGGACATGGAAAAAGTCACGTGTGGAAACTAAGAAAAAAGAATCTAACATCAAACTGTTTCGACGTACATGTATACACCCGATTACTTGTTAAATGTTTCTGAACGATTTTGAGACTGGAATCCATTGTAATTGTTTTCGACTCCCTGTCTTAGTTTCTTTCTTAGTTTTATAAACTATTCTGACGACAACACTCTCAGCTTCTCTTATTCATTGTCTACTCGTCGGCCCTGAAGCTAGAGTCCCGACGTACGTTAACTTCATAGTAGAAGTAGAAACTTCATAAACCCAAAGAATGCAATGACTAGGTAATTTACCAGGTCCTTGCTAGTATTAGGTTCTAAATTCGGTGAACGGTTGGTGATCTATTTTTGTCATTTTTGGATTGTGGAGGTTCGATTTTAGATGTTTTACCAGGCAGTAATTAAAGATTCTTCTTATCAAGTCATCTTCTCTAACCCTAAGAAGCTCACTGACTAGACTGTCTGTAAGTATTGTTACATTTAAAAAGGTCTTCACTTGTTGCCTTAAAATGTGTATCGGTCTCCCATATCACTATTTCGTACCTTTGTTTGATTTTACAGCACTTTGCAGTCGTGATATGTTTTTAATTTTACTTACATATGTACGTATACCATTGAGGACCTCAAATAAAGACCTCATATCCGACACGCTCCACGCTCTGAAGATCTCAGCATCTGAACATTATTCGCATCAGACTGAGAAGAATTTTGAATAAAGATCTCGCATTATTCGCTTACGAGGTCCAATTGACTTATCCCTTCTCTGTTTGGCCTTTAGAGCAGCCCTTGACAATTTTGCTTAATAAATCTTTTTTTTTTGCATTTCTATCTCAACGGCTTCAGAAATAACCAAAATTGCGGTTTTTTTGACTTAGAAATCCACACGTTGTGACAGGTTCGAGTGGCTGCATTATTAGCCAAATTTTCTTCCAAGGTGATACAACATTATAGTCAATGGAGAGCACAGCCAAGGAACGATACCTGATTTTTTATGGCCAGAAATTAAGGATTTTGACTTGGGCGAGCTATGGTTATAGAAAGAGCTATGTGTCACACATTCGGTCTACTGGACGTGTAATCAGACGTATTGGTAATGTCACTTGGCCCCTATGCACCTGGGATTCGGACTATGTTTTGTGGGTTGCTATGCTATTCGAACAATCCAGAGACGATTCAAGCACTTTAAATGATTGGTTAAGCTTTAAGTGAAGTAAAGTGAAGTTTCAGAAAATGTATGCAAAAATTAGGCTGACAGGATGGCCCTTCAAATGAGTGAAATAATATTCCATAATAAATCAGAAAATATACTAATAATTCAATAGACAATCATTGAATAATATTGTTTTTTATGAAGTTGTTGATCTCTTTAGGGACTCAGTCCTTAGTCCTTGCAATGTCGCAATATATGATTTTTGTTACCCAGTATAAACAAACAAAAATTAAGTCAAATCGATATGATCGGTAGGATGATACCTAGGATGTTTGATAAGTGTGAACTCAAATTTACATGGATTGGATTCGAAGTAAAATTTTATCAATGTGAATCGTTCTTTATGTTTACTGATCAAATAATTAGAAAAGGTTTCTGTCATTGCACCTGTGTTGGATACCATTTAATTCAACTTTTAGCTACTGAGTGGAAAAACTTACTGAATCGGTAGATAAACATGGAAGTTACCTCCATAAAATGCAATTAAATTAATTTTCAGTACGAAAACCTTGCCACCCAAGATGAATACAAAAAATAATTTATCATTTCTCCAACATGGATGCCCTTTCTCTTAGCCAGATAGTTAAAATTTCCACAACTACACGAAATGTCAAATGTATGCTTTATCCCTTCCTTATCCGAATTGGCAAAAAGTAAATTACCTCCCAGAATTTGTGTGATCTTTGCAAAATTACTTGCATTCCAGCGAGTTAAACCGTTTGCGCATATTTTGGCAGTAAAATCTTTTTCAAATTTGATCAGGTTCATAGTTTTAAAATTGATTTTATAAATTAACGACGACTCGGATAATCCATTTCCAATAAATCACTCATTTCCAAAAGAGAATGTGGATTTCGTGCGTCGTGTGCGAAAAGGTATAACCTTGAACGGATTCGGTATACCCTTACTGGAGAAAGAAAGAAAACTAGATCAGTCACCCCGCTCGCAAAAGCTTCTGTGGTAGAAAACTTTTCACCAACCTTGACCATAGTCAATGCATTTCAAGGTGAGCATGGACTTGCAGTCGGATAAGTCACTTGCGCAGTTGTTCCTGAACCTTTGTGGTGAGTGGTAGTGCAGTGTTAAAATTACGTAACTGTTGTCACCTTCGCAGTCTCCGAAAAATGAGTGAGTTGAAGTTCCTGTTTATCTCATCAGGAATGAGTGATATTTGAAAGTTGTGTTTTTTTTTTCGACCAAAGGCAAAATATTCTCCGAGAAATAAGTTTTGTGTTTGTTTTGATTCGACTTGAATGTGTTCCAGTACCATTATATGATGAAAAAGCTTTTAATATTTTGTTTTTGTTCCTTTTCCAATTTGAAGTCATGTTTCATTTTATTTCTGATCAATTTTCTCTGACTATGTCTGTCCCATAATTAAACCATTTGGTTGTTCCAATTCTAATGTAAACAATAGCATTGGGGTTAATGCTGGGGTTAATTACTGGTTTCAACTCTCAACGCATTTCAATGCAAGTGGTCCCTGATTCTATTCAGTGATCAGACATTTTGTTTATTTCCAAAATAAAAGTCAGTAGATGCACTTTTCCCTCATAATCCCGGAAGAAATTCAGTAACTTGTTCTAAAACAGTGATCCTCATTGCTACATAAAAAAAAAAAAATTAAGAAAAGCTAAGGATTTGGAGAAGGTATTTGCCTTTGGTCATCGGTTCGGGTTCGCGTTCGGGAGTGTTTGTTCATTATGTGGCCCGAGGATGTGAATGGATTCAAGCCCAACAATCAACGATGGATTGATGCAAGGCGAGTGAATTTACAAATTTTTTATTTGTTCTTTTTTATTTCATCAGCTAAGTATTCCAACATTTACTATTATTTAGATATTTTTATGTATAAATAGGTATTAAACATTTCTCATTACAATCCCTGACCACATTATGATAATTTCAGTGAATTCTCAGTAAGCCGCCTGAATGTCTGATTGTTCCAATCGTCTCTGAATCGTAAAATGGGATTCATTTCTCGCTTCTATCAGCTGTGATTTTGGTTGATGACTCTTATTTAGATCTGGGTTAATGAGTAGCTTTAGATTCCTATCTGTTGCCTTTTTGTCAAATGCTGTTTGAAAACTTCCAGTCATTCTGTCCAAAAGATTTGAAATAAGAGTATGATATTATTATAACCTTCTTCACTTATTGTTACCTATTTCTGGATTTATCCCAAGTTATCCTCCGATCTACAAACTCTCATATTTGTTTTTATAACTCCAGGATCAAGAAATTTCATTAGCCGTTCAAGAACTTTGAGTTTTTTTTAGTTTGCAACTATTCTTTGATGATTTTCGAAGGGTGTGCTAGATTGCCCGGCTGACACCCATTCCTTTTCTGGGAAACTCTTCATAAATTCCGTGAAGCCTCTAAAGTGATCTTCAGAGTGATCATCACTTTTTTTAGCGATCGTTTCTGTGTGACAACTAGAAAAGTTTAATCCTCAACTTTGACTATCAAAAGCGTGACTATCAACTATCAGCTCAGATGATTCTCATTCTGTTGTTTGGGTGTCTTGTAAAACTCCGACTTTGTTCTTTTCTGAGCAAGGCCTATATTCCTGAAAAAAGCCAACCTACTATGTGGGTCCTCTTCCAACTCAGATCCTAATGGAGGTGTTCTGCAGCCTCCTTCTTTTTTGCTGCGGCACATACACCTTGGTTTTGTTTGAATGTTTGCTAATTTGGTAGAAGACTTCCAAACCCATTGGTTCTGCAGGCAGTACTTCAAGCGGAACTTAGTACACTTTGCAGGGATTATATAGGGGAATTTCATGCGACGACCCACTGGCTTTTCAGCTCTTTTATCGGCCATTTCGATTCTTTTTTAAATTTGTTTTCAAATTTTTCCTTTCAGCTAGACCGGCACTTTTCTTCGACGTCGGCCATGGTCTTCAGTGTCTTGAATGACTGAGTATGCCCAACGTAAAAGAAAGGAACTTCTTCCGATTTTTATCATAAGCTATAGTTGCCTTCGGTACTTTGAAACCATCTCGCTCCTGTCTCTTAGGAGTACAACCTACGTTTAACACCCATGTCTATCCTAGTTCAGTTTGGTTATAGCCATGCTTCAATTCGTTCAACAGTTTAGTAACGACTAAGATTTTGTGTTTGATGACATAGGGTTTCTCAATCTACTTCTATAGAAGTCGCCCAATGTAGATCATTCACTACTTTGACGGTGGGTTTTCTTTTGATGTTTCTTCAGCTTGCAACGTTTAATGGAATCTTGACTCCCAATACGATAATGTTGCAACACTGCCTTTTATCGGTGGCATTGGTCGTTGGGTGTGGCTTCCAAAAGCCAAACACTTTTTGCTCCCCGATTGTTGCGTTTAAAAAGACGTGTTTTGCGGTCAAGATTTTTGTCGTTACGCTGCTCTAAGCGTAAGTGAGTGAAAAAAGTTCGAACAACCAATAGACATAGGTGGCATTCCCCAAGGTTCTGTTCTAGGTCGGCTTGTTTATACATTTTTTCTTATTTCAATGTAAGGAATCGCCATTTACTCTACGTTACAGTGACCAGTTCCTTTCTTTGGTGTTTACTTAGTCAACATTGGTTGACGTACTACAACCTTCAATACTTCTCGGCTGCTTTCAGTTATGGTTTTCTCTGTAAAAAAGCTTGGAACTTTTTCGTTTCCAAATCTTTACCAGTTTTGGTGATCTAACTTCACAGATATTTTCACTATTTTCCTCAAAATTAAACCCAAGAGTACATAAGTACTTGAATACGATAAGTTTTTTTGATGTACCACTTCCTGTACGCTGGGTTTTGTTTTTGCTTTCTTCAATATCCTTAAACTTCATGCACTGCCTTCACAAAATCGATTACATCCATTGCTATCAATAAATTAAAAATTAATACAGACAGACATTGCTAGTGGTAAAGGCTTGACAAAAATCCTAATGTTGACCTTTTTGAAAATTCCACCTCTCGACTTTGTGGCGTTTGGAAAATTGACAACCTAACGTAACTAATTACTAAACCAAAGCAGAATAAGCAATAATGTCTCTCATCGAAAAGGGTTGAAAGTGTTCCCCCAAAAGTGGTTTATAATCGAACACTTAAAAGGCTTTTGAGATTCATGTCAATAGAATGAAGGAAATCAATTAACCTTCTGTAACAAGGAGCATGGTAGATGCTCTCCCTTAAGGCTACAATGGCGTGGGAATAGAAAGACAATGGGCTATAAGAAAGCTTGTTGAATGGCGTAACGACTGGTGGATGCAAAGGAAGAGGTTAGTTGGAAAAAAAAATCTGATTTTGACTTTTAGTCGAGGTTTGAAGGGTTTCATGGAACTAATTTGTCACTTAAGGGATAACACAATCAGGCGAAAGTTGAAATTGTGTTCGTGATTTGCACTGGGGTAGTTGTGGTCAAGATGTTGTGGGTTTGTAGTGGCCATTTGGACAGATGTTTTCCCTACTCTAGGTCTGTGGTAGACCTGTGTACATACAGAAGTAATCTGGAAAACCAAATGAAGTGTGTAACGTTGTCTATTGTCTACACTGTTTTTTTTTTCAAAATTTCTTCGAAACAAATTCATCTCTACTTTTACTTTTCTCATTCATCTTCTTCCACGAAGCCCCAATGGGGAAAAAACCTCTAGTGCTCCTGCAAAAATCTCCTCCTGAGTGAAAATATTTTCTTTAAATTCTTCCTTAAGTCTGTACAAACTATAAGCTCCTTACGTTCACAAAAAAAAAAACTGGAAGAAGAAAGAAACCCCTTTCGCCGTAAAAGTCATCCGGAACTAACTTTCTTATTAAAAGCCGATAAATACTTCTTAATACTCTCGTTTCTTGTGCTTGTGCTCCGCCTGCCTTTCGTTGCCCTCCATCGTTGTCCTTAAATAATTTTCAATAAAAATCATTTAAATAAAGGAAACCAATTTATGCCCTCCAACTACAGCCACTCCCGACATACCCCTGCATAAGCAAAACGAAAGGATAACGTCCGCAGAATTTTCCACCACGAAAACCAAAGGACATCCCATCGTCCTCGTTTGTGCCCTTTCCCCTATAAAATATTTAATTCAATTCTACTTACCTTTACATTATCATAATCTGGCAGTGAATCACCCAAACGGCTGCCAAGATTTCCATGCCTCAGTACAACCATTCCACCGTGGCTCTTCTCGTCGATCATGAAGAGCTGCTTCCATTCCATTGCAATGCGCCCCAGGAAGCGGGAAAGAAAAGCGCAATAAACAAACAAAATAAAAATGAGTTAAATTGTTTTTAGTTTATAAAATTCAAAATAAAACAAAATTGTAATTTTAATTGGTGTCATCCGCGCAACACCGGTGGAGAACATTTAATTATTCTCAAGATGTAGTCCGGCTTATGTGGAATTTTGTACTTACACAGAGCTTTGACAAGAAAGAAGAAAAGAAAAGAGTTTAGTTAGCATTTGCAGAGTAATTACGGATAGTACTACACACACACGCGGAGGAGTAGTGCTCTGGATTCTGGAACACACTGTTGAGCTGAATGATTCTAATGGAATATGTAGCCACAAGTTTCGGGGGAAGGTGACTGTTGACTCGGTAGATTGATCGGGGGAATTATTGTTTAATGAGGCGTCGAAAACTACTTTAATCAATTAAGCTACTCGGTGTAAGTGAATGCTTCTAAGGAGCCGGGGTAATCGGAGCCTTGTGGTGGTGGGAATGGAACTACACGTGGGCGTGTACATTTGAAAGGATGCTTGAGGTTCTATGCTATGTCTATTGTTACTAGTTTCTAGGGACTTTACCCAACCCACACAGTAATTCAATTAAATATGTACTGTTGTCTTGTACCAGATGATAGACCTACGCAATCTTGTTATAACTTTTCGCTTTGTTTGTCCAAAGAGAAGCGTGAAACTAATCCATTGTCATTCCAAGGAAAAGGAAATCGTTTAGTTATTTTCTGGAGGGTACCAACTTTTTTTAAAACCATTTTCAGTAGGACCTTGAAGGATTTTGTTGAATTTTTAACGGGTTCCACTCCAATACATATATCTACGAAATGCATTCCTACTTCATTGCCATTCAATGACTACGTAGATAGTTCAGACACCATGGACTATTGAACGTCAGTACACCAAGTACTCCCTCGGCTGTATTCATTTGACAATTTTCACTTGGACATATTTCTATTCATTAGAAGATCGACTTCATGATGTATTTTGTCCATAATTTGTCTTTTGACTAGTAACTGGTCTGAGGGTTCTCTTAAGACTAAACCCTACTATTGAGTATATCCTTAGTAGAGAGAACATTTAGATTTTGTCTAGGATTTTGGCAAGGATTGCAGATTGATTAATTCGCATTTAAAGTTCTGACTACCTTCAGATCATCTCGGATTCCTTAAGGCAAAACCCGGGGGTCTACTCTGAATAATGTCCATCCTTTCAGAAGAGAGTTGGTATAATGGTAATGGCGCTACAATATTCCACCATGGGTTCTACCCATGGTAGATATAGCGGTTTCAAGGCATAAACAACCTTAAGTGGAACCGTTTTCCGCTTAAAGAATCGCCTTTAGATATTATTCATTCCGTGTGACCTGAAAAGACAACATGGACTCAAAAATAACACCAAGGTTACCAGGATCAAATGTATTTCCATTTTTTTGAAAGCACTCATTAATTTGAAAAATATATATACGTAAGTTGTTGAAAGACAATTTGAAATGGTCTGCAAAGATCAGGAAATTTGAAAACTGTGAGCAGTCCGAAATATCATTGTCGAATAAATTAAAAAGTAGGGGCCTCAAATGGTTACTTTGAGGCAGCCCTGATTGAACCTCTATGAAAAAATCTTTCGATTTTAAAAATCTGTTTTCGATTTAACAATCAGGATTGCAACCAATCAAACGGGATTTGAACTCCATTGTTCTAAACTTATACTTTAGAGGAACCTGAAGGGTCTTGTCGAAATTCTTTAGAAAATGTTGTGCATTCCGCAATCTGCGATTTGCGTACTTTTCTCTAAGTAACTTAGAAACATAAAAGTGAGTGAATGGAAAGTAATGAATTCGAAATGTTGTTTTGGCCTTAGAATTTAAAATATTGGGCCTGTTGGTATGGCTTAAAATTATAAGACTGGCATGTGTTTGAGGGCCTTGCTATAGTGATCTGGTACCCAGCAAATGAGATACGCGGCAGCCTATCACAACCTTAGACCTCGTGATGCGAGAGATTTGATGGTTCATTGACTGTCGATGTAGAGGAGAATATCCGATGCTGATACTTCAATAACTGGCAGTATTAGAACCGCCCGTAAAAATTTACAGCGATTCCATTCTTAAACTTAGCTCTTAGGTTTGTATCGCTGGAGGATTTTGATCTTTCAGCAGATTGGGTGTTAGCACCATAATGGGTCCCATCACTGGGCATTGTCTAAAAGAAAACCACGCAAACTAGACTTGATGTGAAAGATAAAAAGGAATCCATTCTTCACTTGCCCTGCTCTTTTTCAATGGTCTTGGTGATCTTCATTCGAGACTCAAATTGGCTTGACTAGCATATGATCCACTTGGTTTCACAACCGAGCTATTATTAGCTTAAGTTTGGTGGCGATAGTAGGCAGTCACTTTAAACCTAACCTAAAGCCTATGTACAAATGTTGTTTGAAACAATTCGGTTGACCATGCATATAGACAGACAGACAAAGAGAATTACCAAATCCATTTTTGTAGTAAGTAAGTAGCATAAGACCTGTGAACTTCTATCCTGTTAGAGAGAAATAGCATTTTTTGAAGCTCAACAATGATGGTTTATGGAGGCTTTCCTGGCAGGTCACTGAGTTCTCCGAAGGGCGCTTTCCTAGATCTGCATGAGCACAGAAAGCATTCAGATAGAAATTGAGATGTCCTTTCTGCTCAGTTCATCTTTATTTAGACTTAGAAGGTCGTGCCTGGTAATAATCCCCGTGTAAAGCGCTAAATGCGTTTAGAGTTTGCTCAAGAGTTATATAAATTCGCGACAAGATCAGAGTGCGCTCCATCTTTATCAAGTTCTAGGGGAAATGGAACAAAGCTAACGACCTTCGCACCCCTTTCTTGGTAATTCGTCTGTCAGTAAGTTTCCTTAGAAACTGTTGTGTCCTAGAACTCACCAAAGTGTATGGTCATAAATTGCTGTGAGTGTTATGAGCCCTTTTGTACAATTTTTTACAAGTTAGATGGCTTCTGTAGCTCCTAGCCTGTCGATGTATATACATGCCTACGTTTCTGGGAATAGACTAACCTAGTTTAGAAGTCTCGGGGAATTTGCAATGACGTTACTTAACTCTCTTTTTGAGAAGGAGACATTGTTTTAATGTTTAGAATGAAATCAGGGTATCGTTTAACATAGTATGTCTTGGTACCCAAGTGTGTCCATGTCGCAATGGTACGAACCATGTCTTCTACTTTCCAAAAGGTGGACTCATTCAAAAGGAGGCAGTAAAATTTTAGGGGCTTCAGATGTGGTAGGTCTAATGGGTCTAGTACTTCGCTTTATCTGAGATTTGAAATAGTGTCCCATTGAGTCTCACGGGTTTGGCTAGTGAAGAGAACTATATCTGTTTTCAGAGGGTTATCGTTTAATCCACATTGCGCAACATGTGCAGGATATTGAAGGCGGATTTTAGTAGTTCGGTAGTGATGCGTAGGAGCTTGCCTATCGCCATTATAACAACATCGTCAGCATATGCAATAACTGGTTCCCCTTTGTGCCCTATTTTTATTCAAAATTTCGTTCGTCATTAGTATTCTTATTAGAGGATATCTGCTTACATACTACTTCAAGAGCCCATTGCATAAACTTGGCTGTCTCCCAAGGAGCAGAAACGTTACTAAGTGGGGGTAAGTAATGGGGGTTAATACGAGAATTATTTTCGACTTTAGATGATCCAACTTAGAAGAGGATAGGGTTTCAAAAGTCATGTGACTTGTGTTAGATCAAAAAGATCTTATTCATCTACTCTGTGAATCTCAAGCCAATTGTGGTGATGAAGAATCTCTTTTATTAGTCTTAGCGTTTAGTCTTAGTTAGCGTTTCAGATCCAGCTTGGACGAGATATCCTTCGTTATAGAGCACGTCATGCAATTCGACCAACTGCCATTGGCAGCCTTTATCGCTTTTTGCTTGATTAAGAGTTTACACATAGCAAGTGGCATCCTGACCTTCTCTAATAGAATCCAGAAAAATGAGCCATGACTGGCGCGCTGGGGAGGTGGAATGTCCCTTTGGCCCGGTATCCAAAGAAGGACAATTTAAGTTGTTCCACCGTGGCAATTAAGGGCAGATTTGGAATAGAAGGTGCCATAGTCCAGGGACTTAATCGCGGCTTGACTAGCGCCATGATAAATCCTAATGAGATAGTTTCCATTGCTAACTGGTTTGCATTAACACAGAAATAAGCTGATCTATGTTGAAGTAGATTCTCTTAGCAGTGTCATTGCCCTCCACTCCGCAACGCAAAATGAGCGTTGGAAAGCCTACTCTATCCTCTTAAACGCCACCTGTACTACTGCCTGACACTTAGCGAAACTGTCATCTGAAACCGTCTTTTGAAATCCTTCTGCTTGTCAGCTGTCATTTCATTCGCAAAGACTAGTTTTGTGTGCTTACAGTACAGATTGATGGGTTATTCTTCTATTGCCAAGCCGTTGTCCGATGAACCCGTCAAAAGAATAGACGGACATTTTTATTTTCTTGCCACTCAAAATGCATACACACATACATTCTCGAGGATGTTTCTTTCGCGTTTTTTCAAATGAATGCTTAGCATCACTAAACCTCCTCAAGCCACCGCATACTCGCTTACATGACACCTCAACCGACGCTACTTTCTAAAGAACATGCAACTTTTCTGCATCAGACAAATCCTTGAAAGATAAAACAGAAAAAGGAAAAACTTCCCAACTCTCCTCGTATTCAGTAGACATAACGACGTCGAAAGTGTACTGCAATTCGCACCAATTACACAGAAGAACGATGTCATAGAAAAACATCAAACGTACTTCACTGCGATACTGAAAGGACTAACGTAGCTATAGTCCTTGAAACACGTCTGCAAACGACGTTCGCAGTAGAAAAAAAGTAAAAAACAAAAAAAGGTTGAATGACATTGAATCTGTTGAACTCGCATCTACTGACAAAGGGACAAAAAAGCGCACACAAACACAGAAACAAAAAAGTGTACTGTTAGACAGGACGAACTTTCGTCATAGCAAGCTAGCTACTCACCTCTGTCAGAATAATTAACCCAAAGACCGCGAAGAATGCGATAACAATTAAAAAACTCATCCCAGCGCGTTCCCTAGCGCCCCAGGAATTCTTTTTGTTCCGTTTGACACGCGAATGTGAATGGGGGTGCACATTGCCCCCCAAGTGAGAGCCACCACCGCCTGCACCGATAAGACTGGTTGTCGATGAACTGGAATACATGGACGTCGACGATGAACCGGATCCGGATTTGTACTTTGCCAAGCTGTCGTTGGAGCCCCCCAATGATGAGTTCTGGTGCTTTGGGGGGCTCCGACTGAGGTACATAATCGTAACGAATGCCAAAGATCCCACCCGGACAGCACTTGGGGCAGATTACACAAATTATATACCGCTACTGTCCCTTCCCCCTTTCTAAGGGATTAATTAAAACACACAATTCACTTGACACTAGCAAATGTCAATAATATCATGATGACATTTCTTGCATAATCCACACACACACATACGCTTTTTCAATGTACCCACTCAAGGATCACAAGGATGCTGTTGCTGCTACTGTCAAGAGTTGCACTTGAAAATTGCCCACAGGCGGAAAAATTCACAAAAAAAAAAAGGAGAACAGAGCCGACTATCGAGGAAAACCGAACACAATTCGTTGCGAGTTTTCGATGATGTTGAGGATGTTGATGATGATGATGTGATCCCGATGTTATTACATGAGAATCCTTGAACTCATAATGGGAGTTTTTCCCTTTTTTTTTATATTTTGTTTCGCCGAATACACTCTCAAAATAATTGGTTGACAATCGTACACTGCGGCACGGCACTGCACTGCACTGAACTGAACTACACTGTGTCTCCACGGCACGGCGACACGTCTCAATGACGGAAATGCAAACGGAAAACAACAACGGCACAATCAGGAAAAATCAATAACACAATTTTGATGTGGCGACAGTAGTCGTCCTGGTGGTGGTGGTGCTGCTGCTGCTGGTGGTGGGGTTGGGAGTGTAACGAAGCGCGGTAAACAGGACGAGAGGCGCTCGAATTGATGGTGTAGGGTGGGTGGCATGCACTTTCGCTCCCCACACAAGTGTACACTGTTTCACGTTAGTGATGCGGAAAAAAAAAATCTTGGTTTGTCGATAATTTTGCACACACACGCACACACACAGACACTATCCTTTTACGGAGGAAACTTTCACTTTGGCGTCCTTCACTAATCGAATTGAATTGTTATGCCTCAGACTTGTAGTCGCCAAAAATGTCAGAATTTGCCTGCTTCTTTTCTTGTTTTGTTTCAACGGTTTTCTGGTCCTTGCAGTAGAAGAGAATTTTTTTTTCGCTAGTCCAAGTTGCGTTTGTTGGCTTTTTGGCAGAGTAAATAAAAATATGTGGACAGGATGAAGGATGGATTAAGAAGTTGGTGGCATTTCTGTTGGACATGCGCACTCTGCGCAGGGTGAAGGATATTTTCAATGTTGCCAGGTGGAAGGGAAATTTTATTGTCACAACGGGAGAATAGTCTGGAAACAGTGTATGTAAAAATATTTGAATTTTATTTTGTATTGAGTTGTTTCTGAATACCGTTTGTCTATGAACCCAGGGATTGCAATTTGCTGGTCTCTCTATCTAATCAGAGCAGTTGATATGTTTTTTTATTATTTGTTTACAAAATATATTCACCTAATCGGCGAGTTTACAAAATAAAATCAATTGAAGACTCTCAAAAAAATTAGATGATACTTTGTTTTGTTTTTTAAATGTGCAAAGTGTAAAGTTTTGTTGCTCGTTTCGGCAAACAGATAAGTCGTGCAAAAAATGGGAAAAGAAATCCTTCCGAAGGGCGAAATGAAGACACTACCAATAGTGTACAAGGACTTGGTGGCTATCATCTGTTTGTGGTGAGAGACACTTAGGCCAGAGAAGATCCACTGTGCGACCACATGAGCGCGTCTCTTCCATTTGGATTTATGGGCGAATTTCCAAATTTTATTGGTTTTCGAATAGGCAATATCTTCAGACTCCTTAAAAAAAAGTCCAGAACCTTCTTTCTTCATCTTCGTCCATATACATAGTTTCGACAGAAGTCGTTGGTCGAAATTCCAAGCGTCACGGCTTGCCTACCTACCTAATGACCCGTCAGTAGTCCGAATAGAGAAGATATGCGTAGTTTGCAGACTTGTTATCCTGCATCTACTCTGCGTTTTATATTTGCCTGATGCAAAGTTATTGTTTCCTTTGGCAGTCTAGAGCTCCTTTCTTGCGACTTGTGCCACTTCTGGCTAGTTCGTCTGCCTTACATTTTCCTTGGACGTTTGAGTGATCAGGAACCCAGCACAGAGTGAGATTAGATCTTGCTATTGATGATTCGAGTGCTTTGATAGATAGTCTTGGTGTAAAGGACTATGTCTGCCTTCTGTACTGATCTCATCGACAGTCAGTCAATGACTTCACAAGCCATAACCTCTGTTTGGTAGTTTTAAAGACTTCCTTGTTCCAAGAGTTACTGAAAACAGCAACTAGCTCTTACGCCCTCGACTGTGTTAGAGCCATTAGTGGAATACGTGCTTGGTATTGAAAGTTGTGGCAGGGATAGTGTGGCAAGGATAGTGGAGTGCCATTTTCCGTTGGGCCGCCATAATGATGACTCCCTCAGTCGCAATACCAATTTGATTGCGATCTCTTGGTCATAAAAACCCAAAGGAAGGATATGCAGCATAGTTTCCATAGTTTCAAAAATCTCCGAAAAGTTGCAAAGTACAAAATGAAAGGTGAATGGTGAATTAGGGCCTTTATGTCCGGTAGTTTCTCAGTTCTTATTTATGATTTCCATTTTCTTTATACGTTATTTCTACATTTTCGGAATACAGTCCAAAATTTGAAAAAAAACATATTTTCAACCTTGAGACTGAACTCCGGCTCTGCAACGTGGTTGGTACTTGTCAACGGATATTGCACTTCAAAGGTGTCCACCGTTGTCACTCCTTTTTTTTTTTTTTTTTTACAGTTTATTTATCCACTTATACATTATTATTATTTGCGTAAATAAACCTAAAAATTACTACCTTATTTATAACTTATAGTAAATGACCTCAAGGGTTCTCAATACTTATACTATTATAATTTTTTTTTTTTGAAGTACTTAATTTTAACAATTACTTTTTTTTTTTTTTTTTTTATTTGTCTTATTATTTTTGTTATTATTATAAGGAAAATGTGGCTAAACCTTTTATAATTACATTATCTTTTTTTTTTTTTATCAAAATCTAACCTAAACAAGAAAAACTAAAACTAACTTAACCTACCTTAACCTATGGATGGGATTGGGCCCTGACGTATGATCTTTAGCTCGCCAATAACAAGTTAAGCAAAGTCAGTTCACCCAACTATTTCATTGGAGGACTTAAGATCACATGTCAGGGCTCACTCCTACTTAACCTAAACGTTAGTTTCAACCCAGTCGAGCCACCAGTATCTTTGTCGATTCAATCTTTCGACGCTCAATAAGTCCCTTTCAGGCACACTTTCGCAGTATCTCAGATCAGCATTTCCATCACCCAAGGATATTGGTTCATAGAGAATACGTTTATCTGTCGCCCTTCTAGCAAGATGGTAAATAATGGGTACGTTCGTCGAGTCTGATAAGTAGTCATGTGCATCCAGATATAGGAATGCCTCAGGTGGAATATAACCACTCGCCAAAGTGTTTCTGAAATACTCAGGGTTGGGATAAAACAAGCCCGAAACGAGTTCGTTCTCCGCAACGCTAGCTGACCGCGCGAAATGATTCCTCACAAGATCCAGAATGACATTGTCAATTCTGGATACACCGGAAGCATCCAATAGTCTCTTATTAGGGACGTAATGCCGAAAGTCGGAATGTGCGCTTCTATACATCCGCATACAAGCTCGAAGACATTTTCTTTCAAATAGCCGAAGCTTTTCCATATAAGATGGGCTTATGTTCCACCATACTGGACTCGCATACATAAGTCAGAATTGGACGAATGAAGGCTTGGTAACATATGATCTTCACATCGGATCTTAGATAGTTGGAGTAAAAAAGACTTTTGAGTGACATAAATGCCGCCCTTGCTTTTTGTAACTGCATATTTATGTGCTCATTGTAGTACAAGAATTTGTCCAAATAAACACCTAAATACTTCACAACAGTCTTTGACTCTATGTGGAGACCATTGGAACTCGTTATCCGAAGATTTTTCCAATTTCGTCTCAAATCTGAATTGCCGCGTCTTACTGGGATGCGGAACAGTATGGTTTCACATTTCATGTGGTTGATCTTTAGCTTCCATTCTGAACAAAATGTCTGTAGCTTATCAAAATTGTCTTGAAGCTCTCTTTGTGTATCCTGTATTTTTGAGCCACTTGCGTACAGAACAACGTCGTCAGCAAACGCAATCGAATTACCCAATCCGTGTAGCATTTTAGAAACATAGATGTTAAAGAGGAGCGGTGCAGTAACTGTGCCCTGTGGGAGGCCATTGATAACATTAAAAACTTTAGTCGTCGTGTATTGTCTATCTGTTACAACAAATTTCTTCTCGTACACCATAGATGTAATCATCTTTACTAAGTGATTTGGGAATTCATATAGAAGAAGTTTATATAATAACCCGTCAATCCAGACCGTGTCGAAGGCTTTTTCGATATCCACTAGACAGGCAGCTGTACATCGTTTCGCGTTTAGATTCCAATTGATATCTGAAATCAGTTTTGTAACAGCGTGCACCGCCGAATGGTTTCTTTTGAACCCGAATTGGTTTCGCGGTATAATCTCCTTTCTTTCACAATCAAACAAAATTGACTTACTAATTATTACTTCGAAAACTTTCCCGATGTTAGGCAGGAGACTAATTGGCCTATAGTTAGAGGGATCAGAGGGATCCTTATTTTTTTTTATTATTGGAAAAACCTTCGATGTTTTCCAACATCTCGGGAAGTAGCAGTTGTTTAGTAGGTTGTTGAATATGACGCAGTATTGCCGTATGATTTCCTGCGGTATATGCTTAAGGATGATGTTGGGAATGTTGTCTAAACCGCTTGACTTTTTGTTATTCAGTTTCCTAAATATTTGTATCAGGTCGTCTAATGTTGTAAAGTAATTGTCTGTCTGTTCAGTAGCTAGTTGGTCAGGTTTTAATCCTTCAGAAAATCTACGAATTGTTGGGTTGTCACTATTGCGAAACCTCAACAATTCGTCATTCACTTCACCAGTTTTGCAGCTAGAGAGTTCTCTAGCGTGAATAGCCTCAAAATGAGAGCCGATCAGGTTTAGCTTATCCATCCCACTATCTATAACAAAGTGGTTATCAATGATGGGGCAGTGTTGGCTATTAATCTCAGCTTGGGAGAGAAGCGACTGAGAAGACAGTGGGACTAAGGTGACTTCAGTGTATTGTAAGAAAATGTATAGCATTAATCTGACCGAATGTTAGACCTCGACTTTTTCTTTGTGAATATTCACGTTTTGACCCATTTTGACCTGCTCGTCACGAACAGACGTTTTCTACCGATCTTGATGATCTTGGTCGCACGGATTTTGGTTTTTCCAGTGTTATGTCGATCTCTTCGAACTTGTTGACTGAGCGGTATGCTTGACGGCCATTTAAGTGGCGAAAACCATGAGTATTACAGAATGTTCTACGCACTACAGTTGCCGAATCACCGTTTTTGTAAAACTTTCGCATGCACTACGCCCGGTCCGGGTCTAGTAACGCTCTATTAGAGCCAAGCGACTAATTGTCATACCCCTCGCCATTTAGGCATTCAATCAGTTTGACGCAGTGACGAAGCTTTGTACTATGCTTTAGTCTAGTGTGGTTAAATCGTTGAAATCTGTGAAAAAGTACTGTCCTATTGTCTTCATTCTCATGTCTGTCTACCACACAATGCCCCGTGAAGACGCCAACTATCTTTCTAAGGGTTGTCCTATTGACAGAGATTAGTCTAATTGTTTTCCTAAAATCCAACTCTGGCCAAATTTGTTTGCAAAGAGACATACATTGTATGTATACTGATATTGTTCTACCTACTGCTGGCCATTCTAATCTCTGCGGTATATGGTTGGAACTGCATCGGTGCTGACGTTGCCCTCCTATTGTCAGGGAGGTTCAGCTTTACCAGCTACTATGTAGAAAACAATAACGCTGCACTCTATCGAGTTAATCGATAAAGGCTTCACGGACTGCTGTGATTTCTATTTGAAATGCACTGCAGTAGATTTGACAGTCCTGTGGTGATGCACAAATTATGTCATTCACTACCATGAAGTATAATACTGGTGATAGTACCCCGCCTTGAGGGATACCCCTGTACACAGACATTCTGCTAAGCCCGGCTGATTGAGTCTGCTTCTGAGCATTTGCTCGATCCAATAGCAACGATAGTTGACAACTTTCAAGTCAAGTGAAGCACTATAGCAGATTCGGTTTTAACATTGTTGAAGGCTACTTCTATATCCAGGAAGGACACCATAGTGAATTCTCAATGATTCCTGCCAACGAATGTAGGGCAGTCTCTACCGATTTTCCCTTGCAATGCGCGTGCTGGGACAGAAGATTTCTATCGATATTTGGACGATTCCCAGAGTTTACAAAAAGGAGAATTAATCCATTGAACCTTTTTTGCACCTCCTTCCACGTTCTTGAATATCTTTATCTTGTTCCCTATGTGACTTTTGTTGATGGGGCTGCTCCAAGGTAGTCGGTAAACGCGTACATTATGAAAAAATGACGAAACACGTTTGACATGGAAGAAGCCCACGCACTACGTTCACAGACAGTGGGGGTGTACCCAGCTTTCAAGAAGCTACCCCTTCTTTAAACAAACCCCAAGGCAATTTTCAAGACAATCGGTTACAAATTAATTACTTTTCGACAATTGCCAGAGTTTTCAATCACTCCTCCACATCGTCTCCCTGTTTCCATTCACAAATACAATTCTCGATTCCTGGAATTACATTAAATTCTATTTACTTATACAAACTACATCCTCTTCGATGATTGATATACCAACAACAGCAACAACAAAAGCAACAACGATGACATCAGTAACAACAATAAACCTACTAATTCACTTTGTTTAACGTTGTTGTACATACATATGTATGTTTATATGTACATATATCCCTACCGAGAACCAGCAAGGCGAT
This sequence comes from Xylota segnis, assembly GCA_963583995.1. Lineage (NCBI taxonomy): Eukaryota > Metazoa > Arthropoda > Insecta > Diptera > Syrphidae > Xylota > Xylota segnis. The sequence continues at coordinate 69,368,977 of OY757237.1, read as the reverse complement.
ATGAAGGACAACAACTCTTTTGTGTATTTTGTAATCTGTGAGAATCTCTGGCTCCCGTATTGTAACAGGACGACGATGATGATTCTGCCGTCCATCCATCAAGAGCGGGCCACCTTTATACACAATATCCACGAAGATGTTTTGAGCTCTTGGCAAACAAACAAAGGCATACAGAGAGATAGCCTATGTATCCTTTATTGTAAACCAGGAGGCCCACCACTATAGCAAAAACCAAACTAACCGAAAACCCAAGGAGAACCTTAATACCGTAATATACCTTGTTTACACTTTTGACTTTCACAACTTGCGGAACAGAAAAGCAACTAACCGCACCAACATACATACATATATAGACATGCCTACACCGAAATGTGTATATGCAGAGGACGGACTCTTTCGGTGGGTGAAGAAGATGTTTCTCTGGATATTTGTGTTGTTTGGCTGGTTACTTAATAAAGTTAAAAGCATCGCTTAACAACAGTGATGGGGCTTCGTGTGATTCTGATGGCATGTGTACCTGTAGGGCATTTGTCTACAAAATTGCCTTTAGTTGCTTTAGGCTATGGATTGTTGTACTTGTATCTGTATGGCATTGGCCTTAAAATTAAAGTGGCTTTACGGTAGCCCAAATAATAATGATAATGTCTCGGGATAAATGTCATTTTTTATTAGTGACTGAGTGACATTTCACATATGAAAGTCTATATTTAATTTATTTTGTTTGTTTGTAGATACTTATTGCCAGTGGCGGTTTGTTGGCTTTCCAATGTTTGCTTCTCGGTTACGGTTTCAGATGCACTTTAAAGGTTGAGGTTCGCTTAACAGATGCCAGAACTTCCAACGTTGGTGTGTTATTACTCTGGGTGACGACCGGTTTGGTTGCTATGCGCTGTCATATCCTTTGCACCTCTGTACTACTCTGAAACAGTTCTGATTTCAGATGAGGTCCTTTGGTATCCAAAAAGAAAGAAAAGTTGAAACGGGTCTATAATCTTCCAAATATACTGGCAGCCCTGGCTAGTAGCAAACCTGCATGTTTTGTGCCAGGAACACCATACATCCACTTAGATGCTTACCACCTTGTGCATAAGAATGTCAATCGAAACAATTTCTACTATGACGAAAGCAGATGCGTAAGCCTGTATGACCTTTCTCCGCCGGGGCGACAAATCCAAAATACTCTGAATACCACAGTCCTCTTCTCTTAGTGTATAGGTACAGGTCCCCCAATGTGTTGAAGTACATAGGTATTTGAGTAGTTCGCGTCGACTTTAAATTGCAGTCTGCTGTCAAACATTACTTGTTTGTAGTCTTGAATTTCAACCACTGCTTCATACGTGGCTAAATGTCATAAATGGGTTTTGCCGTACTAACAACATTAGATGCAGAACTCCATCGTGCATGATGTTGCTGCATAAGAGTTCCATAAGAGGTGCTAGTACTGATCCTTGTGGTACATCCTGCATTAGAAATAATTTACATTTTGCTAGCACTGATCCTTGTAACTTACGTTTTGAAGGTTAGACATCTTACTATAAGGCCAATTTGCTGAGGTAAAGGCGTTTTCCTATTCAGAGGTGTCCATCTATTGTCCATCTAGTTGAATGGTTCATAATAGCTGTGGAAGTTGATGCAATTCTTGAATACCCATATATAACCTTTCTCCTGTCTATTGGCATCTTGGACCATATGATCCATATTGTGACATGCCTTGTTCTATCATGTAGTAGATCCAGATGCCTCGGCATTTACACGTACTGTTGGTGTTCATCTTAGCCGTGATTAGATAGAGGGTACCATGCTTGGACAATGGTAAAGAAAGCGGGTTACATAGTAGGTATATTCCTCCCGCATTACCATGTCCCGCAGTTTCCGACTCTACTTTATATGATCATACAGGAGAGTAGAAGGATTCTTTGTGCACTTTATCTTCTCTACAATTTAACGACCTACAAGCAGCCAGAAATAGTTGGCTTGCAAAGCAATATCTCGAGTACCTCACGGACCTGATCTAAACTCCTGCTTCAATAACTTAAATTTTTCTTCAGGGCTTTACTATACATGACACGTAAACCCTTACAAGTTATAACGAGGCTCTTCGTTCAAAAATAGCAAGAGTTAGTTGTGTAAGTTTTCTCAGAAGGTTGGGTTAGCTTGCTGTTGGCCTATTTATGTGGTTTGTTTTTCCATTAATCTTATGTTCACCAGCTCACGCAAACATTTTCAAAAAGTGTCGACTATTTTTAATTGTGCACTTGTTTGAAACTATGTGTCCTGGTGCCGAAACCTATATGAATGTACTACCCATACCTACGATGCCTGCGAAGTCGGATTATTCACTCAAGCTGTGCCACATCATTCGCGCAGATAGCTGCTTCGAATCAAATTGATTTCAAAAACTATTGAAGTCTGTCTGGAAGGAACACAGTAGGGACGGGGTTTTTTGGTGGTATTGACATGAGGTACGCCTAGACTAGTGCTAGCCTTAATTCTTCTTTAAGTTGAATGTCCCGTTCAAGAAAGAGTGAATACTAGTCCGCTAGCCATAGCCTCTTACTTATAGAGTCATCCTCTCCTTGTATGGCAAAATTTCGTAGTTAAAACTCCGAAGAATGAAAAATTTCTGGATATCAGGCACTTACTTTCTTTCCTTTCATCTACATAGCACCATCCTTATCCATCATTCCGACTCCAAAATTACTTCAATGACTGCACTGAAGAATTCCCACTAATATGAATTCCCAATTAGTGACATCAAAATGAATGAGTATTTCAGATTTTCAAGTTGAAGTATGATATTGAATTCATAAGATTGAAGCCCAAAGTGATTGCATTCTTTTTTCAACTCTGGCATTGCTATTTATGTTCAGCGGTCGAAAACCGCTAAGAAGTAAAGTCAGCTCTATTACGAGACTTTCGGGCCCTCCTTTACTTTTAGCGCTTATACCAAAAATACAACATGGCAGTGTCACGCCCTCCCAACCTTTATTAATACTTTAAGTGGGGTGAGAATTTTGTGAGCAAAACAATTGCCAGACTGCCTGACTGTAAATTTGCAGGTATCTGCCAATCGTTGGAACATACTTTTGTGTGTCTGTCTGACATTTCATTTGTACTCCGCCAGACATGCCATCTGCAAATAAAATCTCAAGAATTAGTATAATATCTAAACCGTGTGAACTGACAATTTGTAGGTAACGTTGTCAGGTCATTTGTAGGAATTGCTACCACATTTGCAGACTCGGTAATCGTCTGCACATAGCTTCAAGTTATATTCAGACGATTGTTAGGTCTACAAACGTCCTGTCAATTGTTGCATATATAGTAGCGCGGTTGTTAGACCCTCTTCACTCAAGACTGACGGTCAGGAGTTTTTTTTTTTGAGATTTTCGTCTTCAAATTGATAATTCTATCTGAACAGTCCGCAGACTCTTTTTGACGTCTTAGTTGTTGGCGCTTATGAAAATGGTTTGCTTTTCAACAACAAATTCTTTGTACAACACAGCTAATGCTTTTGACAGCACTTTAATTGCTTTGTTTTCCTTTTTTTATTGTTTACTTCGTGAATTTGTCATTTTTAAAATTTTTTTGGTTCACCATTTTTAAGAGTACCAGCGATTAACATTGCCAAACGTCAAAAAAATGCAATTCGTCAGTCCTATTTGAACAGCGTTCTAGGCATTATCGGAATTTCTGACAATTTATAATCAAATGGCTCGTCTGACAATATTTTTTCTTACAATACTGTCAGTTCACACGTTTGTCAGACATTTAGGACAAATTTTTCATGGGCCTGACCTTATTTGTAGATCTGGCAATCGTCTCAACATACATATGTAGCTTAAGAATCCTCTTAACCAATTATCCACAAATACGTATTAGGATCTGGAACAACTCATTTAATTTAAGTCTGTACATCTATCACCCTGTAAATAATTGCATTTCTCTCTCTCCTTACAGATCATCCATCTCTTACTCACCGAAGTGTCCGATCAAACCCGCCATTAAAATAAAAAAAAGAGCCCGGCCGCTCTAATTTCATGCTCAGCTCGTCGCAAGTCGTTTCTCGCATACGAAGCTTTCTCGAAGCTTTCTCGCCCCACTGCATCGTAAGCTTACGCATCACTTGCGCTCGGTCGGTCTCGTCGCAGGCGCAGTTGTCATCGGGATTTTGCGGAGAGTGCGCGGAAAATTTAAGCTCGGTCGTTCGTTTTTATTTTTTCTTGTCGGAACTTGCTCGCACCGTAGTCAAACGTGTTAGGTTATGCAAATTTAAGGTCCAATCCCTGTGTGCCTGAAAATTTCTACAAAGTGTAACCCAATTTTTATAATTTTTTTCTTTTTAGTAAGCCTCACAAAGTTCACAAAGTGTCCTTTTTAGTCTATTTTCCGTCTCTGTAAGTAAGCTAATGCTTTTTTGAAAATATCCCCTAGTCTTTAAAAAAAAAAAATAAGCCCCTGTTTCAGTTTTCTAAGCCAAGTGTCAGTGTATTTCAATTTTTAAAGTTTTTGTGTGAAAATCCAAAGTGTGTCTCTTCTGTAAATATCAAGGAAGAGCTGCTTAAAGTGTGTTGAAGGTGTTTTGTGAAAATTCTTCCCTTTGCCTGTCCAGTGAAAGCAAGCCCCTAATCTCTTGAAATAAATTCCCCTAAGGGAAAAAGTGAATAAAAATGGAAGCAAGTGTATTGGTGCTCCATTCCTCAGTATATCTTCTAAGCCCCTGTCTTCACAAAGCTTCTAGAATGACCGGTCTTTAGCTCGGTACGGGAGTGTTCGCGATCGCGATCCGGGGGTGTTCGGTAGTCGGGAGTGTTTTCAAAGTGTACTTTGCTTCAAGAAAGAAACCGCAAGAAAGAAGAAACAAGAATGGTAAGTGATTTTCGTCTTTCCTGATATTTCGACTTAAAATACTTATTTGGCAATATATTTCACCTTCTTTCTGATTCTCTTATGAACTGATTCATGTAACCTGCTTCCCCTTGTGTGTGTAAGGCCCTTTATCACGTCTTCCTACATAAGATGTGAAAGGTATTGTTTGGGTCTCGATTCCCTTAGGTATTTGGTTGGTTGGTTGATTGAAGGTGGATCTAAATGATCGTGTTTTAAACCAGAAAGAAGTCGATTATACAATCTCTTTCTGTTGCTCTATGGTTGTGTACCTATAGTGACGAAAACGTGTTTAGCCGAGGCATCGAAAAGGTGTTCGTCGAGTGTTCTACTGTTGACGAACTGGGACACGTGTCTCGGTGATGATGAATGGTTTCCGCTTATTCTATATCTCTGCAGATCTTATAAACGTTTCCACACTACCCAGCTTAATTGTTTGGCCATCTACTGCACAATTTCTGTAGTTGGTATTGCCAGAGGAACCTTCTCGGGCATGTGCATGTTAAACACTAAGTCCTGGCCAGTACGCTCCTAGAACCCTTGTCTTCTTAAGTGAAAGTGTTTCAAACAAAATCTTGGTATTATGTTCTTGAATCGCGGTTATGCTCCTCCAGGAAAATTCCTTTTTTATTGGATTTCTTCAAGTTCCTTTGTCGTGGAGCTGATCAGATTGACCCCGACACCGCCACTATTGATTTAATTGACTAGACGAAGCCTTTCAGCCCTTTCTTCTTTCACAAGAACTTCAGTGAAAACAAAGCTCGATAATTTTACGATATACCTCTCAAGTGCCTTATCCGATTAGTGATACAGGACAGAGATTCCGATGTTAGGTTGAGAGGGTTTTGTTTTATTGATTTGCAGCCGTTTGGGTATGCAAACCAACCTTACTTCCGTCTAGGTGCTTGGTATGGTTCCAAGTGCTGAACACAAAGAAAAATTATTTTAAACAGACCTTCAAGTAGAACAAGGACGGGGACACAATTCAATCCAAGTACTGGGAATCGTGTTTCTTTTCTGCAGAATTACAAACCGAAATCTTCCCTTTTTCTCATGTTACTACTTCAACTCGTTCTTCATCATATTTTCTCGGTAGGCACCCTCTTGGTGTCCAGGAATTGAACTGAAGCGTATGCGAATTCTACGGGAAGAACAAGATCCATGTTGGGTGAGCTCCTGACTCGTACTCTAGCCGAGAAATTCGTTAGGTATAGAGTGGTGAAGGCCTATTGAAAATCTGGGAAGATTATAAAACTAAGCAAACCAAGGGTAGAAAGAGCAACAGGCTCTCTCTCTGCTCATTGGCCCTTGAGTAAGCGCGCTGTGATATTAGAAATTTGGATCAATGAAGATGCTGCAAAGACCTTTATGTCTCAGAGGGTACTCAGTGCGTGTCAAGCTAGAAGCCATTGTCCGAAGTAGACTAAGACACCTTGGACGATGCTTATTCAATAACTTGGAGGAGGTTGAATCTGTAAACCAGTATTTAGGATATCAAATGATGGGTATCAGTGTTTAGGTTCCTTGAAGGGACCCAAAGGATCGCGATGGGACCAGTATGCTCTTTAGTGCTTTATGATGACCTCCTGGATGTGAGGTTGAAGCACTTAATGTCTTGTAGTACCTACCTTTACTGCACAACGGCACAGCTCGATATTTTAGTAGACATTCCCAATGAAGACTTTGCTTTACCTACTCTGCTGTATGATTTCACCATCTGACAATATATACGTCCACTGGACTGGATTCCCTCTGTATCTCTGTCCTATATAACTAAAGATCAGCAGGATAAAAATAGAAGGCATAATTTTAGATAATGGAGACGTTTGCTGGGGAAGCAATTCACAAAACAAACTCTTCCATACTTGGTTGGACTGATCGTCACTCTGTTCTTGTCGGCAATGGTTCACTTAAAATCCAGGATAAACCAGGATAAAAGAATATCTAGCTCTGTTCCCAAGAGAATTACCTCCATGGTGGATTGAAAACGGTGACTAGATATCCTACACTCCATCGAAACGAATACTCTAATACGAACGAATACTTAAACTAGTCTGTCTTCACAGGTCTATCTAAGTGGTTGGAACTAATCCCATACAGCGTCTGGAATAGGTCCAACTACTCCAAGGCACTATACCGTCCATACTTCTTCGTCTCTTCGTCAGGCAGCAGTTTTTGACAAGACCTACTCAATTGCCTTCTTAAGTCAAAGAAACAGTAATTGTCGCAAGTTGTAGTCAGAGTTTATAGCCGTGTCGAGGTAGGGTGTAGGGTAGGGTAGGTTCTGTCCGATTTGTCTGTCCTCGTTGACATCTATATGGTGTCGTTTCGCCCTCATTCACAGCTAAACCCATTCTAACTAATATTTGCAAACGCACCAGTGGCAGCTCGATGTTTCCTGCCGATGATATCAATGTCATCAGCGTATCCAAGCAATTGCACCGACTTTTGGAAAATTGTAACTCTGGTATTGGCACATTTTTTTCGTTTGATATTGAAAAGTCACATGTTAGTGGATCACCTTGTCTGACATCAAAGGTCGGTGAGGTCATTACCGACCTTGAAACACCAGCGAACGTTCTCCATTGTCATCTTGTGGATCGGGCAAACGATGCTATGGTCCATCGCTATTCATTAGGCACACTTTCCTCCAACCAAATCTTGGAAATGAGCTAGTGTACGTCAGGAGTCCGTCCGGCTCAACAGCTTTATTGGAGTTTAGTTTGGATATCGTTCACTTCGAATTGTTAGGGCGAACGGAAGTGTAGGTTTTCACAATCTAGGTTGAATGGTTCATTCTGCCTGACGGTGGGATTTGGGTCACCTTTAACACCCATTGTGACTGAGCTACGAGGCTTCCTTGTTCATCTCTATAAGTCTCTGTTGCCTATTTTTGCCTTGCCATGTTCTTTGCATCGTCTGGTAAATCTTCCGAACATTCTTCCTCCAGAAACATTGCTCTATTTCCTCGATCGCGCGCTTTCCGTGGTCTTTGTTTTTTGTCCGAAGAAGCCGACGTTGCTTGGTGGTACTCTTCATCGAGCCAGGATTTCCGTGAGGGCGGTCGGTCAGATCAGTGGCGGCATTTCTGACGGCTTCTTGTCATCGATCCCATAGCACTTGTTTCTGGCTGCATAGGACTTCTCGAGAGGTGGAGGGATTGTGGCAGTTTGCTGCGGTTGCAACTCCCACTGTTGTGGCGTTTGCGATAAGTAGTGTTACATCGATCGAAATATGATCAACGTTGGTTGACAGTTTGATACTATGAGACAGCCTCTCTGTTTGAAAGCTTGTGCCTGGGTTCTCCTGGGCCTCTTATGCCCAAATACCTACCCGTCACATAGACCTCCTTTTAAACACCCATTCACCTTTAAAATGTTAAGGAATCATCAAACGAAATCAGCTTAAAGTGAGCACATGACACCTCCCAAGCGAAGCCAGTGTAATACTCCAAATTACTTACCGTGCCGTCCCTCCGCAATGCCACATGACGAAGATACCGACAAGCGGAAGTTCGAATTGCAAATCGATCGGCCATTTCTCAAAAAAATTTCCATTCAGTCATTCCGCTGGCATGGCACCCTCAATAAAAATCCTCAAACAAGTACGTAAATGCGTTACTCCTACGCGAGGCTATGTGCGAGGATATTCCTATGTCGAGAGCCAGCGCAGAGATGGTGATGCAACTGTAAGTGAAACGATTTCGTGTGTGTGTTTCCTGGGAGGCGGATGGGGGGTAATCCTTAAGAAAAATTCTCACGTTGCATCAATTTAGCGAAGTTTCCATTCTCCTTGCCATTGCCCCCGTGTCTTCGGCAGTCACATACACCGCAAATAAATGTGTTGTATCCCTCGTTGTCGTCCTTGGCGTGTATTGTGTGTAAACGGCCACGAACAATAGCAGTGATATTCCGTTTTCAATTCCTCGATAAAAATAGACGAGAAAAATAAAAAACAAAGCCAAACAGACAATATCGCGCACCATTTTCCCAAAAGGGAACGAAATGGAGATTTTCACTTGTCACCGAGAGTGGGCTGGCCTGGGGTGGTGGGACTGGTTGGTGCGTTGGAATCGTGTACATTCAGGACGAGTATCGGGCGAAGGAATGTTTACTAATTTTCGATTGTTGTTGACTTTGATAGTTATTATGTTCATCATCATCATCAACAGCACCAGCACCAGCACCAGCAGCAGTAGCAGCACCAGCAGGAGCAGTACCAGTAGCAACATCGTCATGTTTAGCTAGAGGAGGAGGCGGAATGGCTTCCGAATAGTGGTGAAAATAAAGCGAGTAAGCGTGCAAGCGAGCGAGTGCAACGATTCAAATAATGAAACCACGATTTGAGCTGCATTTGAATGAGGGGCTGATGGCGTCCTCATCGACGTCGTTGTCGGCAGCTGCATTGAGGGGGGATATGGTTTAACTACACGCTCTAGTGCATCATCATCCTCCAGGAAGGCGGCTTCGTGGGTTGGTTGTGATTTCATCCACTAATGTAGTTCGGTTTATTTACAAAATTGCAGAGGAGCAGCAGCGCACGCGAATCGAGGTGCATTTTTGGCAGCACTACTGTTTTATTTGCCTAAGGAATTAGATTAATTAAAAACTTGCTATAAATTGTGTGCCTTGTGTGCGTGCATTACATTGTTATTCATTCGCATGTACTAGGCTTTGTCTTTTGCTTTAAGCCAGGTGACACCAGCCATTAGTGTTTAGTAGCTCTTAAATAGATAGGCAGCAGATCTCAGTGTTGAAAGTAATCTTTGAATCTAAGTCAGTCATGGTTAGGTCAATGGGCTCCCTGCGACTAGGAGCGTCCAACCAGTAGGCCAACAGAATTGGGTCCATTGTGTTCACTTACTTAACCCAAAGAAGGACAGCTGTAATGGGAACCATTCCAAAAGTGATATGAATCACAGGAGGTCCCTCAGGTCAATGCTACTCACGTCCTCCAAGCCAGTAAAGAACTGCTGAGAGTTCTCATTCCCGTCCATTGTGATGACAGCTTTTCCGCAAAGAAACAAATCTCTTCTTGTTAAGGGTCTAGTTGAGTCCATCGTCGACCGGCTCGACCAATGGTTTCATATTGGGATTGCAATGAAACGATGAGCCTACGATACATCCAGCGTAGCCGCCTTTCTTCCAAGGCAGGTCATCAGTCTTTTCGTTTGTACGATATCCCAATGCCCTGAGGGATCACCTTATTGGCACCTTTCGGGTGCTCACAAGCTTCTATCTAAAGACTGCAGATCCCAGTGTCTTAACGACTGCCTGACTGTCTATGTAGGCAGATATTGTTTTGCTAACTTTTACACCCCTGATTTTTCCAGCCCCTATGGATACATAGATGGCGAGTATGATGCTTTCAATAGGCTCTATCTGACGGAAATTCTCCTTTCAAATTCAACCATCGGGCTTATGTGATCACTTACCGTCGATCCCTTGGTGGCCTACCATCTAAAGAGTATCGACGCATGGCCGTAAGGACTCTATGACCATGATCGTACTTCCCCCAGTCTTAAAGCAGTTTTGGCCGTCAGACAGCTGCAGTACAGATCCAGAGCATAGTTCTCATTTCCGGCGTTGGTGTTCTAATTGAGTCCATGATACCGATGGAACCTGCCCTCTCAAGTATCTTTGTCCAGACAAGTGATGAATGGGACTTACAGTTGCCGGTATAATAACCAGTTAATTTGAAGCCCCTGAAATCACTGAATTTCTTGCTTTTCTGATTCATCGATGTTATCCTTCCAGTTCAATCTGGAATCCAGAGGTATGTCCTACTATTGCACCAACTTTGAGAGTCTGAGCTGATCTTCACTAATATTAGGAGGACTAAAGATAGGGACCAATCTTTTCATGGTGAAAACCATTACCTCCGTTTTTGACGGGTTGACTCCCAGTCCTTTGCTGCCAGCCCAGTCATCCACCATTTGTAATGCGAGATTGAGCCTTTCACTAAGGACTGAAGGGAACTTCGTTAAGGCCTGGTTGAAGCCATTTTTCTTCAGTCTTACCAGGATTTTGTCAACCACGAGAAGCAATATTCATACTATACGATAAGTAAGGGGACCAAAGGGGTCTAACATGCCTGTTTGAATGTAGAATAGGTTTTTGATTAAACTTCGGCAAGAGTTTTCATTTCATATTGTACTGTGTTCCTTCCTAATCTGCAGGAAGCTCCTTTAATTTATTTCTATCTACTGTTAGGGGTCCTAGTACCCAGAATATACTTGAATTGTATTCCTAATCAGTGGGGCACAGGAAACACTCCATGGTATGACTTCTTTTACGAGTATTGCTGGATATTATTTGACGAGCGTGTTCAAAATTCCAATTAACTTGCAATATTGTTTCCTGAGTGACCTCCTTGTGAGTCTGTCCATAGGGTGCAATCAGTGAAACTCTTTGTGTGGCATTGTGGTATAATGGTCACATGCAGGTCATATTCAACTTCCACATGCAATGCAGATGGTTTTTCCTTTGGCGAATTGACTACACTCTGTACCTTAACCTGATTCCCTTTGTATGGATATCAGTCTTGAATATGTGATAATTTATACAAGATCTGGGGATGCGTACATATAGGGATGCCTCCGAAAACCCAGTATGTCTGCCTGCTTTATAATTAGTTCACACTTGAACCTACTCCTACCTGCCCCCTACTAACGCCTTTAAGAGGAATGTGCCCTTATTAGAGTTCTCCTCGCACATGGGATTTCTTTAAGAACTATTTTGAGGATCATACACTTTCACTACACTTTGACGGAAGAAATCTGCCCCTGCATAGGTCTGTGATCCTGATTCCCATTCTTCTAAGATGGGCCACTATTAAGTAGTAGTGGGTAGTGGCCTGTGAGGCTACCAACCATTCAACCGTGAAAAGTGCTCTCAGATCCTTTTTTCTAGGTGAACTTCATCTCGCGTTGGCGAGTTCAAACTCAAAGTAGTTTTGGACATGAGCAGACTGATTGACGTTAGGAGTGAGTGATCTGTTGGTAGGTCGTTTGATTCCGAGCCTATTCTAGCAAACTCATCGGCCATTTCATTCCCTTGGAAGCCCATGTGTTCCAGAATCCAGCAGAACTTTATACTGTGTCTCGAGGTGAGAACTTTGAACTTCTCTTTATGAGCGTTATGTTCAGAATGGTCTGTAGCCCTCAGTGATACCATAAATTTCCTCTTGGAACACACTTGGGTGGTTGCAGAGTTATATGGGCCGAGAAATTGATGATTCCTCTGAAAATTTTCCTGAGGCAGTACCTTCATTCATTTTTCCTGAGGTAAGGTCTTCCAATTTGGAGTCGAGGTTGTGGTTGAAGTCTGTGTAAGAGGTGATGTAGTTCGAAGGCGTTTTGAATTGAAGGTGCTTTGTCCGCTATGGTAGGCTTTCCACATCCAGGTTTGTCGGAGGCCAAGGGCGCTTTTTGCTGCTACTGTTTTGGTAAAGAGGTCCAGTGGATAACGCATGAACATGATTTCAAGGCGACCCCTATACTGGCAGATCCTGGATCCTTGTGAACTGACAATTACTTCAGTTTTTTATGCATAAAGACTAAGGGCACAGGGTTTCGAAACTGCTTCTATTTTATGTAGCGCTGACCTTCATATAGGAATGTTGGGCAGGTGAGACGTCTTTGACTGATCCGGGCTTTCTCGTCTTTGGGATAAAAATAACGTTCCCTTCTTTCCATAATTGGGATTCATAGATGCAGCTTAGGCAGCCTATGGAATATGCCTTCGGATATATGCATGATAATGGTAATAATGCAATTGAGTCCCTGCGATGTGTAGGAGGAGAAGGAACCAATGGATCATGCTACTTTCTTTGCGGCAATAATCTTGCTTCGGGGTATGAGTTGGTGAAGAAGCAACTTGCAAGTGAGTACAGATGAGTTCTTTAAAAATGTCAGAACAGAAGCCTGGCCAGGTCCCATTCTGGGTCTAGCAGCAGATCTAGCAGCGTCCTTGGTGATTTCAAGGTCACTGTTGATGTTTTTCTCGACCACTCTCTTGGTGGTTGTCGTTCTGTCTTTGAACCTCTTTTCGTTTTCTCTGTAGCGTTCCCAGTCAATGGAATTTTTTGTTTTTCGCTACATTAGTCAGCCTACTGTGTATTCGTTTGGCCAATGGCGAAAGGCAAAGCTCAACCTCACCCCCACCGCTACGTAGACAGTCAAAGCTCAACCTCACCCCCACCGCTGCGTAGACAAAGGAAAAAGAATCGCATTCCTGTACAAAGTCAAAAATAATTAAAGCAACCTTTTGTAATTCAACGCTCCACGCATCCCTGCCAGCATCAGCCGTCGCTTCCAAGGACAATATCTCAATTCAGTGCGTAACTCCATGCCAGCATCTGTCCCCTGCCTAATGGGTCACTAAATACACAACTCTCATCCGTTGAGTACCTTTCCCTGCTAAATTAACCAAAAGATATATGATTCATTTAATAAGACACCACAAAGCTTTCGTTCCGACCGTCTGCGCCTATGGAATGTCTGGCCGTCCTCCGTTCACAGTCTTAGTCCAAAAAAGGACGAACCAAAAAAAAAAGGAAACCTCCTCCAACCCAAGACGCAATACCGCATTCATAGTAGTATATCCTTAAGAAATCTTATCGATATATTAATGTTATCCCATATATCTCCATCATATAGGTAATATATCCAATTTCCATCCCGTGCCCGCCTTGCACACATCCTTTCTTGGAGTCGTCCTATATGAAAATACATGACTCGATGTATCACCTTTGATTCGTTTTCCTTTCGCCTTTTATTTTTATGTCCTCTTTTGTCCATAAAACAGATTTACGATCATCATTACAACACTCTGGGAACATATCGTAGTCACACATACACACACTTTGGCTGTCTGTCTGTCTGTCCCTCTGTCTGTGTTCGGGAACAAAGAGGTCCCTTTCATCGTCCCCACATTCGGGACACGTTTCCCAAAGACGACGCAGAAGGACGTTGACACATATCTATGTTAGGATGTAATTCGGTCAACGAACAGCGAGGAGAGAAACAGGTCGGCTGGAATGAAATGCCATTCTTAGATCGTAATAATTATATGGCTCTAAAGTTGTGGATGGAGTCCTTTAAAATTGTGATAAATTACGCGCGAGAATGATACCCATTCGGAGGATGTTCACCGAAGAAAGATGTTTCGCACATTTGCTGAGATTCTCTTCTTTTCTTTATTTTATTTTTTTCTTCCACCGGAATATAAGCTATTAAAGGAATCGTTTTGAGAAGTGGAGTGGAGACACGCGAATCCTTGTTGTGCAGAAGTTTTCCTATCAACTTTTTCTACTTCTTGGCTAAGACTCGTAAAATTCTTTTGGACAGAGTCGAAATGGAGGCTCACATGACCTGGGACATAATCTGGAGCCATGTAGAGTTTCTCTTTATAGCTTCTGTTAGAAATGTAACATAGCTCTAGGTTAACCATTCATACCCGTATCAAAGTTGACTTTGGTCAGAGCTAAGTTACGTTTCTCACTTAACAAGGAATACTAGCGTACATCTTGTATAATAACAGAGGATATGGAAAGAATACCACTCGGAGAAGATCTCGAATTAGTGATCTCAATGAATGAATGGAATTCCAAAGTCTGTCCTTAAGTAAGCCAACCAGAGGTATCTGTAAACATTTGAACAAGTTGCCTGGCAGAGGGAAAGTACTTAAAACACCAGAGGCTCAAAAATTGCTTCAACTGCCCTTTGGCCTAAACCCTTTTCTACGACATGGACGAAAGGCTTGAAAAAATACAAAATTACAGGGAAATTCAAACAGCGATCAGTTTTGGGTCCAATTCTGTAAAACATTTTATGCATCGATACATCGATGTTATCGCAGTGTTGTTAGTAACTAAAACCCAGACGCAGTGACACAACAACAGCATCCCAAACGTGAGCTTTTAGGCCTTCTGGTTGGCACATTTACATTTGTCCTTCTGCTTCTTTTTTTCACCGCACTAGTATGACTAAGTCATCTGCTAGGCCTTGAGAAATCCGTACTTTTTCAGGTCTTCAAGAAGAGTGTTTGTGTACTGCTTGAGCTTAGAAAGGAAAGGTGCTTGATGCCCCTAGTTTCAGTCTTATAAACGCCCCCGTCTCTCGACGTCGGAAAGGGAGTTCGATCATGCCTTTGGTAGTTTTGCAGGAGTGTGGTCCTTTTCAGATGTTTTCATGGTGTTCATATGTGGTTTTAATAATCTTTAAGGCTACTCTTTCAGTTGTAACCGTAGGCGTATATAAGTTTTGCGTCCCCTTCTTTGGTAGTTCATCCGTGGTATATGGCAGTGATTAAGTACTCAAATCAGGTTGACCTGGGAGGAGGTTCCCTTGAATGCCTTCACCACATACGTGTTAGTTATCGGGTTTGCTAGTGTCTTTAGGGCTGCTTGACTATTCGAGCAGATATTTGTGCAGTTACCTCAGGTTCTGGGTAGTAGGAAGCATAGTACTCCACCTTGAGGACAACCTTTAGTAGAAAAAAATTATTGTGCTGCTTGGTATGGAGCATATCCATCTGGTTGTCTGTAAGTCAATCTTTTTGGCATCAGCAGTTTTGAAAGATTGAAAACCGAATTATCAAAGGCTCCAGAGATGTCCAGAAAGGCACAGAGGTTTTCAATCATGCTAACAAGATGCAAGTCCATCAATAACGATGTTTGTATGGCATCTGATGGAATCGTGGGGAAAGATTCTCTGTGAAATGCTCCTTGTTTGCCAACTCATAATAGCTGTCTTACATATATTCACTTTTTCTAACCTTCTTTTTATGTTTTCGAGGTCATTGGTCCACCATGGCACATCACAATTAATTGCTTTAGTTTTGTCTTTGCAGCTACTTTCATATGCGGCGCTGATTTGGTCGAGAATGAGTCGAATTCACACCTTAAAGTCGCTATCTGGAAGTATGTCTTAGTTGAGGCAGGTTGTTTGCCTTTGGTGAAAGGAAGAATAACCTTTTGTTATGGAATATGGAATTTTGTCTTGAGTCCTTCCATGAATTTGTGATCTATGGAGAGGCTCAACAGTGTTAGGCTTCCCTTCGCCTTGCGGTTAATGTCTCGCTGCAAGGAGATCCAACTTTTGGGCCCCAATTGTCTTAAGAATCTTCTCCTTTCCGAATGATGGGCTGAGGGGTCTAGTCTCTCATGAGAGTTTGGTAAAGAGGTGTACCAACCTTGTCGACCGCCTTGTCAGTGAGGCACGGTATGATACTAGAGACAATAGCCTTTACCTATTCTGACATAGATTTATCCTCACTTTCCAAGATGAGCCATTCTGTTTGAAAAGTTGTCCTCCAGAATTTTGATTCAATGTCGTCTTCCGTAAGGGGTGAACTTAACGAAGATGGTATCCTGTAATGTAGTCCTTTGACCGCTGTTTCAAAGTTTCTGGCAAATTTAATAGCCCTACTCTCGAGCGTTGGAGCTTTTTCTATGTATGTACATATATCTATTCTTATCGTGATGAGGACTAGCCTTTATCTTAATGGTTATGCCATGTAGAGCTATTTGTTGTGACTTACCTACTCAGCAAGCCATTTCTGTATTTACTCCTGAACTGACTTAGACAGGCTAAACAATCATTGTTAGCCTTGTCTGAGGATAGTACCTGCCTTGCGATGGACACTTCGTTGAAATCGTATCCAGTGCCATAGTTTTAAAGGCCACAGCGATGCCTATCACCTCCCGTCTAATTTCCAGGCTCTAAAGAAATGGAACCAAATGTCATTATGATTTAAATCACATTCAACGGATAGGCTCAAGTTATACCCGTCAGATCTTCTCTAGAATGCACGGTAGGATTTTACGTAACCAAGATTCACGAAGTCACTGGAGTGGATACAACGTCTAGCTCCAAGCTACCGCAACTGCCTCTCCTCAGGTGTCCGTCAGTAGAAAGTGGATTCAGCCAAACCATTGATCGTTTTATCGTTTTTCTAGGTGCCTTTCAAAAGTTCTTAGTATTCTAGGAAGTGCGCGATTCACACTGATTTGAGTAATATGTCTGCCTAAGTACATTTATGTACGTGTAGTTCACTTCCTCAAGGTGTTATCCCCAGAAACAAGAATTCAGGACGAAATTCTTGTAGAAAAAGTTAATTGATCTATGAGTTGAACAGAATAGGACCAAGAGCTCATCCCCGCGGTACCCCACTGGTTAAGCACCTATTGCGCTTTTCTCATTTTAATTGTTATCTGCTTTGGCTGGTCACTGCGCCATGTACATACATTTCTTACATTTCCTACATATTTCGTCTGGCTTTCTACAAATTTACTCCATTGCTGCAATGAAGAAATCTCATGGCGTAATTAATTTTCGATAACAGCCATCGACCTTGCCATTACTTCATCATCTTTCGACGACAGGAACTGGGCACAGTTCAGCTCTAATCTAGGTACTCCCAGTTACATCGCTTTGCATGGGTTTGAGCATATACTCTTGCGAACCACGTGGAATATTTTCACTCGACTCAGCTCACGCAGAAGAATGCCAGGAGAAAGCTTCCAATTCCCCTGGCATTTCTCTTAAATCCCTCAACTTCTGCAAACCATTTCTATGGTGAGACTGCGCGTTCACACATCCTCTCTGCATACACTCAGGTTGAGTGTAAAACTAACCTTATCCTTCTAGGATACACTATTCCCATAAATATGTTACTCCGGCAACAAACACACACATTACTCGTACCTCTGCCATTAGAGAACCCACATGGCTACATGATACGAATACAACCCCCACACACAAGTCAGGAGGAAAGCAATTATCAAATTTGATCCTTCCTCCCCAATCTCGACGAAAATATTTTTGGACAAATTCCAGAAACTTGTGAGAAGGATATAAATATTACACACATCTGTGGCAGGATATATCGTGCAGAGATATGTGTATTTCTTAAGTGATACGGGCGATAGGTCAAAGGATATGTGTAGGATTCACTGGACGATGTCTAAGTGTCCAAGAATGGAAGGATTTACTAAATGGCCTAAAGTACACACACAGACTGAAAGCCAGGTGTAGAATTCTGAAGATTTGTAGCCAGAATTAGGAATACGGTTGTAAGGCGGTCGCCAAGTGGAATTTATGATCCTTGACTACCTGTTGTGATCCTTCGCTATCGTTAATTTTCTCCAATCGCTGAAGTTATTAACTGCCACACTCCGATGTGCATGTGTGTCCGGTCCGTGGAAGTAATCATGTCCACCCAACCCACGAGGTGCTGGTCCACGAATCTTTGTCGTAATAACAATGAATGTCCTGCAGTAGATACATATTTTCTTTAGGTTTTTTCAACTACTCGTCCCTCTAACCTCGAAAATTGGCAACGGAATATTCGAGAGCCCCCCGGACTGCTTTCCCTTTTTGCCTCTGTATCGTGTAAAGCTTATTGAACTCCATAATACACTCCCTGAAGGACAGAGGTTATGTTGGCAAATAGAGTTCCGTGCCACAGACACACACGCTCTCTCCCATCCCGGATAGCAAAAATGCAAGCCAGGCCAAAATGTGTGCAGCAGAGTGCGGTGGCGGCGACGGCTGCGACGGCAGCGGGTGTCCTTAATTTACAGTGTAATAAATTTTTGCTCAGTCGAAAAAGATTTTTCGCGTGTCGGCCGGCCGGCGCGAAGTGAAGTTTTGGTCTTTTGGTCCTTGCTTGTACAGAGGGTTTGTACGGGCAGTATCTTCTCTGCTTTTCGTCCAACCGATGTCTGGCGGTTTAAATCGATGTATATGAGTCACGATACATTGCATTGCTGGCTGGTTGGTTGGTAGAATGTAGACAGTAATACGAGTACTCATATACTCTGCTGGAAATGGACCATTTATAAGCGGATTTATGTTTTTGATTGATTTTTTTATGGTGTTGGTTCTGGAGAGAAACTTCTTGAATTTCTCCAATCGGCACTATGCAAATTTTGGCACTCTCTTGGGGTCGGCGTTTTAATTTGTCACCCAGGTATGGTGGCGATGGTTTGATTTATTCGAATTGAATGTGTCTAGAGGTTTCAGACCTTTTAAGATTTACAGGATACCTCGTGAAATTAAATGCAAATGACCCGACACTAGTGAGGTCCTTCTAGGCAGTTTGAAAGCACTAAAAATGTCCATGCAGTATTTGGAATACAGGTGGATACTATATGAGAGTCAAACTTTACTTTACTTACTTACAAATTTATATAAATACATATATTCAAATTGCGCCCGTTGCTGTAAAAGAACGTAATCGTTTAGGTTGCTCGGTATCCAGTTAAGTCACTTTGAAGTCGCTAGCGTTTATAGCATTCAATTGTAGTCTTTTAAGGCAATGAAGCCATCTGAACTCATTGAAGTCTTTGAATTTACTCATGGTGCCGGAGTGAACCTGGTTTCGGAGGAGTAGATAGTTTATGGTGCCGTCTTCCTTAAGGATGTCAGATACATACATATGAACATTTGACCTTCTTTAGTTTGTTTGGGCCTTATTGAGAGTTGTTGAACGACTTGTTAAGGTCTAGAGTACCCTACGGTTCACTAAGAAACCATTTGGATTTACCGAATAGTAGTCTCATAATCGTTCGGATTTATTGGAAATCGTCTTCTAGAAGTAGTCAATAGTTCATAAGCCACCGAATTCCAAAGAAGAGTGTATAGAACACCACCGGATTAACAACTTTTTGAACTGATCCCGACCACCGCCAAAATTATCTCGGATGACTTCTGCAAGCATTATGTGCTTAGGTTCCCGCTGATTTGTTTCTGGATTACCTATTTGCGTTGGAAGATGGGAATCCTTTGTGAGATGTCTACCCATTCGACCCACATTCCATCTTCTCGCGGCGCTTCCGTCATTTCATACCTACAGCCGTAGGTGTTCGGCTCATTTGGGTCGACACCCTGATGCCCTGCGTTTCGTCATCATTTCTGTGTCGTCAACTACTACCCAAACCTCTTGCCTGCTCATCATTTGTCTGGTGGATGTTATCTGGGATTATGTTCCCATCCAGCTTATTCCCTAGCATCTTCATGGTAACCGTGCACAATGAAACATAATGTGTTCCACATCTTTCGCTCCTTCCGTGCACGTTGGGTAATAGGGGGTGTTCGTAGTGTCCAAACCTAGACAGGTAGATTCTGAAGCAGCCATGTTATAACCCATGATGTAAGCATCTGGGTTAGGTAGAAATGCAGCTCCCCATGCATCCTATTAAATCCCAGCGTCTATATTGGGAATCTTTCTCTCCGTCCACCTGCCTCCAATAGAGTGATATCATTTCTCCTGCCACACTTCCACAATCCCTTGGCGGTAGCTCAGCTTCTATAGTACCATGCTATTCACAATACATATATATATTCTCTCAATCCCTTGAATCCATAAACTGCCTCTATCTCTTCCTGAACGATTCCGTCTTCATAGCCCAGGCCCATATTTCAAGAGCAATATTTTCCTATTCTTTGGTTCACCGATACTTGGGGTGATTCTTTCCATGGCACCTTTCAGCAGCTGCCTTTGCTGCCTTTTCAGTTATATGCCAGGTATACTTCAACTCTGGTTAATCTTATCGTCTCCACTACTCGCCTGACGCTGATCAGTACTACTTCTGTTTTTTTCCAAGCTGTAGACCCATACTGGGTAGTAGGTCCTGGCTAGCTTCATGGAAATCATGTTCAAGTTTGGTCACACAACGATTGATATGTCCTCGCCAAAGTCAGTCATTTTGGAAGATCTCGGAATTCTAAGTCTACGATCGAAGTGCGAACCCTTGATGAAATACTGCCTCGTACTATAGTCAGTGACGTAAAGCTGTAGCCTATTCCTAAAATAGTCCGCCGTTATCTACAGGAGGTACTTTGGTATTCCCTTGTCGCTCCTCCAGTTTGGGGAATTGAAGGTAAAGGTGACATCCAGGATGATAATTGTTGAGTAATGTTTGCTCCCGCTTTTCCATGGCTTTTTTCACGGTACCCTCCACTCGATGGCATCAATCATAGAGAGACCATTGCAAGATCATTAGTGGGATTCTACAAGTCCACCAGCCTCATCGATTGCACTCTCCAATCTGTCAATTTTGAAGCACTTCAGTATTTTCTCTACCGTGTCCAACTTGCATAGAAACCTATGCAATGAGGTTTATTACCTTTTCGTGGAAGGACCAGTATTTGGTTCTCCCACTGGTCAGAGAATATGCCACTTTATTGCTGTTTTTAAGGCAATGTTGGGGATTCCGTCGATAAAGGCGTTATGCTTGCGTTCCCTATTGATGTGGGAAACAAGTATGTAAGCTGAGCAATGCTTCGCTGTAAGTCGTCCAAGACCCATCAAGTTTCTTAAGGTAGCTGGCTGCAATTGGACCCACGTTTTCAGTAATGAGTCGGCAAATAGATTCTGAGAAAGAAGAGCATTTGTTTCCTAAAAGGATAAAAGGAATCCGCTTAAACCAATAAGAAACAAATACAGCGTAATATTGACATTGATGACAGTGACAGTGGGCAGGAAAGCCCACTCAAAAATACAACCAACTACTGTCTCTATGAATCGAGTTCATCGGATGTGCTTGTGCTTGTAAGTTTCAATTTAGTTTCAAGTGACATCGCAATAGTTTTAAGCCAAACAACCCCACTTCAAGTGCGTAACGAGACTTCACTCTGCCGTACAAATATTTACAGAAATTATTCTCGAAAGTGTTCTCCTCCGACTTCCATCGAACACAAACTTATAAGTTGACACTTTGCATCACAAAAAGAAAAACACTGCCTGCCTCTCCTCCTTTTCGAGAAGGAAACACCAATTTCACTTAAAAACTGTCGGTTCATCCTCAAATTTCAAATAGAGAGATCAAAGAATAAAAAAAAAAAAAAACACAAAAAAAACTTTCCCTGTTTCTTGTTCCTTGAAATTGAATGCAATTGAATACCTAAACTGTTATTATACGAGTACTGCTGCTGGTGCTTCTTTTGAAAACTCTCGCTCGCCCATGCAATCCTGTCCATTTCCTGGAGCGCACCTTCACTTCCTTCCTTCCTTTTTTGACCAAAAAACTTTTCCTCCCTCCTTTTCTTTTGCATTCCTTTTTGGGTTTTGTTTTTTTATTGTTATTCGTCGATCGGACGATGGTTGTTGTTTTCTTATCCAAAAGTAAGAACTATTCTACCTATGTGTCTGTAGATTTTGATTGAGAAAACAATTCGGAAATGTTTCGATGAATTGTTCAACTATCCGTGTATCTACAACCGCCTTTTTCAATTTTGAGTTTGAAATTTGTTTGCCAAAACAAGGATAACATCACCTTGTTCCACCTGGCATAACCAAATCGCACAACTACATTCACATACAAAGTGGAAACAACATTCAAATCACGTGAGACCACCAAAGAACCAAAAGAAGACAGCAACTAACAACGCAACGCGGTAGAAAGGTGGTTTCGTAGCGTGAGATAAACACAAGAGCCAGTCGCCTGGAAATGTGCTACTAATGTGGTGCTACGGATCCTACCAAAAAGGATAAACTCCTGCCAACCGCAATGTGTGTATGCCCTTTGGATACTTTACCCGCCCGCATATCCTTCCGGTGCGACGCGGTACCAGAGAATTCCCTAAACGCGGTAAAAATGAGTTAATTTTTTAAGTAATTACATATCCAAGGATATCTCAAAAAGTGCACGAAAATGAGGAGGGAAAAATCCTCTCACCCGCGAAGGGGGAAGGGGGACTGGGCTATATTCCTAGAGGTGCCTCACATCAGGTGCCGTGGGCATATTTGACAATAAACAGTTTCGTCCTTATTTATTTCATTTTTTTTCTTTTCCTCTGTGGTTTGTTCGTTTTTTTGTTTTTTTTTTGTTTTGCACTCTTACTACACACGTCTGGTGGTACTGGTGTTCCCAACCCAACGGCCCCGGTGGAGTTATCGTTGTTTTAGACTTTGCACCTTGTGTGCATATGTGCGAAAGTCCTGCAGTGGGGCGGAAATTTCGCGAGATTTTATTAGCACGTATCCATGTGTGGGGATACTCGGCAGAGTTCACCAGAGTTGAGTTGAGAGTTTTGGATAGCCTGAAGGTTCTATTGTAGCACACGGTTGGTTGGAGCGAAAGTTATGAGTCGGGTTTTGTTTTGTAACGGATTTTGTGAAAATTTTCCATCTAAAGGAATCCAAAATTAGGGTACCTTTTGTTAATTTAAAAAAAAAAAACCAAAAAAAAAAAAGAAATGAAAAATGAAAGGAAGGCAACCCACTTTGTGGGGGTATTTCAGTGGGAATACATCGTTGGACAGCGGAAGTTGTAATTGATGAATATTTGGAGGGTCAGTTTGAAAGAGGAGTCTTTTCTTTTAACCCCGAGCGGTGGACACATTGTGAGGTCCAGCTATGGTCAAGAATGGTATAGACTCTGGAAAATTATCAGAGGAACATCAGGTCTATAAAACCTCCCCAAACTTTCCATGCAAGTGTGTTCCCAGTGGAAGTAAATGATTGCGGAAGTGGTCTTCGATGTTTCTTCTTTCTGTTTTTGGTTTTTGCTCACGGGTGTCACGTTGGCTCTCGCTCGCCTTTGCAACTAACACATTACTTACCATTCTGGCCCTTTTCGGCCAAGATCACTTGGGTATGTAAAGGAGAGTGGAGATGAAGATATAAGGGATGATGGGCTTTCAAATAATTTCAAGAAGGACGAGGATCTTATAGAAATCGTTAGTTTCTATCCCTTCAGTTCATGAATATAGCTTAGGACTGTTTGAACTGGGAGCCACTTGACTTCAGAAGGAATTGTTTAACCCTTCTGAGTGTCCCCAAGGCGTAGTCGACTTTGCTAGTACCAACTTCCTTGAAGTGATGTTTGAGGGATAAATAACCAGATGGGAAGTGCTTCGGGATCTTAGCGCGTTACACTTTGCCATTGTTGGTATTTCTTGCCTTTTTCTTGCAGTTTATGGTTTCTGACAAACTCATCGGCAGCTTCATTGCCAGGGATATCTACAAAAGTGCATGCCCTGGGACCCATGTTAATGTGATTTCATAGTATACAACTAGTTGTTGAGAGGTTTGAAGACACTTCCCAACCAGCTTCGACTCTTAGAGCTGCTTACCTCGAAAGTATCTTCAAAAATCCTTTCTACAACAGAGCTCGATAGCAAAAACCTCTGCTTGGACGATAGAAGTAGGGTGTCCTAATGACGCAGACACAAAATTCCTTCCCATGACAACTTTGAAGAGGCGATAGGGATATCAGAATTCTTCGAAGACTCTTCATATGTTTAACTATGTCCACAGGAGTCAAACAGGTACGGATTGCTCCTATGTATGTTACTTCCACACTCCAGTCTTAACCCTTTTTAATCCTACTTTTTCTTCCGAAAACCCTAGAGCAGGCCCAAAGGGATTTAGTTCCTCACCACCATACACACCCTCTTCGTTGTATGATATTTCAGCATTTGGTGTCCAGTGACATGACAACAAAGATTTTTTGTTTTTTGGGCCACTAATTTAGCTGCAGTACAGGTTCAGTGGAATAAGAGCATGATCTCCATGGCCGTTGTCGGGGTTGTTCGTACTGATCACATGATACCGATGTAAGGTGTCCTAGAAAGTTGTGAACCGTGATTAAGAATGTGTCTTACAGTCGCGTGTTCAGCCAGTATACCACAATTTGTTTAAAACCCCTGGATTGTTGAACGTCTTTTTATGAGAGTTTATGCCACACTTGCGTACTTGATCCGTTTATCAAAGCTATCCTTCCAGTTTAATTTGGAATCCAGAACTATGCCCATATGTCCTCTCGATCTCAAAAGTCCCAATTCTACTCCCTTACTCTTGGAACCGCTAAAGGTGGGGGATTAATCCTTTCCCTGTGAAGAAAACTATTTCCATTTTCAACGGGTTGACTCCCAGTCCTTGGATGTCAGCAAGCAACAGAGATGGAAGCCTAGAACTTTCGAGACCTGTCTCTTGGGCCCAGTTATAGTTTACTATGTCGGCTGCTTCCAAAATATCCTTGGCCCGTATGGGATCACCAGATGCTACTGCACGTATGTATGTATGTATGTACATTGTCCGCGTAGATTCCTACAAAGTCAAGGTTGCATTCCTGTGAAAACTCTGTCAATAGCCTTTTGTAGATTAGAAGACATGACTACACTATGCTGCGATGTTGACAGGTTGGATGTGGTCTTATGTTCAAGAAGATGTAAGAGAAGTGTATTCGGCCTAAATGCATGTGGCCCAGGATTAAGTTTCTTCTCCATATAAGCTTATCTCCAAGCAACAACGAAATAGGCCGTATTCCATCGTAAGTATAGCAGCTATAGGAGATTTGGGAAATGGGCTTGAGCTGTGCCTTTCGTAAGATTCGAGTTTTTATAATGTCAGAGCAGTGTCTCCGAAGCATGCATGTGCTACATACATATGTACATCCCCTTAAAGACACGACCCTACACTATCCATGACCCTAATGTCTCTAAATTCATTGAAACTGAATAAACGAACGCAACTCGGTCAAAAGTAGGTCAAACTTCAAACTTTCTCTTCAAACAAAAATTTTGTTCATTTCATTTAAGCACATTCCCGGCAATCTTTACAAAAATACCGAAATCCTCCACACCACCACAAAAATCTGCCCCACTGGGAGTAGTCCTCATTTAAAATCAATCGAAATAAACTTTTCTTGATAGAACTTCCGGAAACCTTTTACAAAACATTCCTCCAAACCCACAGAGATACATACTCCAGTAACCAGAAACTTAACAAAAACTAACCTCAAAACTAAAACGACACACAGAGACAGGGGCCTATACACTTACGAGTGCCAGTGGTGTTTGCGTTTGGGAGAGCAATCGAAGACAAATAATTTACAGACTGTCTCCTGGCACTGCTCCTTCCATATGTTGTGTTGGTCGTAATGAAAATCTGGTTTTCCCAAAGAAAAACTGCAACACAACCACTAAAGGCAAACATGTGTCTCATTTAATCAAGGACGTCACAAACCGAGTCCAGTGATAACTTTTGAGGATAGCCAGAGTAAATACTTGTTAAATATCGGTAGCACTGGGCGGGCGTGCGGGCGGTGTTTGCGCCAATGGGACACTAAATCAAAGCCTGCTGCTGCTGTACCAGTAGCAATAGCAATAGCAGGAGCTACAGTCTGAAAAGTCAATCGTTAACCTCACACAAGTGCGTAAGGACGAACGGCTGGGGGGGGGGGAGGCACTATTTGTTTGTGGCCCATGAATGTGCACACAAAGTTTACCATAAAATGAATCCTTAGTGCAATTCCCATTCAATCGGCCATTTATGGAGAGACTTTAAGACTTTTCCAAAGGCTTACACAGACGAAAGGATATCCTCTTTTCATCGAGATTCAGCTGGAGGTGAAACTTTGCTCAAAACTTTCCCCATAGCTAATAGCCTTAATTTTTCAATTGATTTCAAAATAGTTGCAATTTCTTCTTCTCCCCATCTCCACCTCCAGCTGCACCTCCACCTCACTTCCGGTTTGGTTCTAAGGAGATGAGAATTTATGATCGTAACCTATTTGTCCTGGCCGAGACTATGTACACGACTACGACTATGGTGTAAATTTCTGGCGCACACATAGGCAAACAAGAACTCTTTTGAATGGAATTCAAAAAGGATTTTCCTGCTGCTGAGGGAAGGAGTCGCAGGATCTAACGAAAAGTTCATTGTTACGATGATATATCATCGTTTATCATCGCGCAGAGAGCACAAGAGGCGTGCGCTTTTGTTTGTAAACTTTTTTCCCATTGTGTCCCCACCACCAGAGGGGGGGGTTTCCTTTTATTTTCCATTTTCGTGTTTTTCTTTCTCTTTCTCTTCTTTTTTATTAATTTCCGCAATTTGCATACAGAGAATCATTAGAATTTGAATGGTAATGTGAATCAATTAGAATTCTTAACGAGGTTGACGAGGCACAGGACTCGCAGAGGGAGGGTTAGAACTTGGGCTGGGCGATGCGGAAGAATATTTTGGAAGTCACTTTTTATGAAGGCACACACACACAGATAATGACTTTGTTTTTTAAGGGATGTGTGACATCCATTATGAAAGTTCAATGAGTTTCTCGTAATTGCATGATTTAGGGGTTTCGAGGGAAGGAAAACTTTGTGATAGCAGTTGCGGACGTGGGTATTGTCTACTCTGGATATCCGACAGCCTTGGAATATAAGACAAATGTGTCTTGGTTTTGAAACACATGGTAAATAGAATTTGGTACTGAATGGGCTTCTTTGGCTACTACCTTTGATCCCGGGCATGCTACTTCCCACTGGCCAGACCAAGTGCGTTGGCATCCTTAAAACGAAGGCTCGGTCTTCCTTGTCGTCTTGAACCTTGTGCCTGTAATGTATGTACATCCACATCTTGGTTGTATCTTGTCCTCCATTCGTCCACCTCGATCAAAATCTACTCTGCTTTCCTGTTTATCGTACAGCACTCGCTCCATATAGTAGAAGTGGCATCCATATTATCCTCCGAGTTAGGAATTTTGAACCCATTTGTTTCGTCAAACCGAGGTAGGAGCGGTTTACTTCAACCTAGTAAACCTTGGTTGTATCTTGTCCTCCATTCGTCCACCTCGATCAAAATCTACTCTGCTTTCCTGTTTATCGTACAGCACTCGCTCCATATAGTAGAAGTTACTGTTGCCAACAGTCGCAATTTGTCCTAGGCGGTGGACAGATGGTTCTTTGTTTGCTGGCAACAAGGACTTCGTATTGTCCGTCGTATTTACTTCAAAACCGACTCGCTGCGCCTATTGTTTAAATCCGTAGAAGCTAGGTGACCGATGGTAGTACGTTTTCTGCCCTTCCCCTCTTTCACAAGATTGTGAACACGAAGACTGCCTTGTTCTAGCACAAGATTGAAGAAATCAAACGACACCGTTTTTTTATTGATATCCGGTGCATGTTTGGAATAGTTCGGGAAAATTGTTCCCGAATTGCACATTGCACAGCAGAGTTTCCATAGCAGCTGTGTGAATTTAGCTGGAACTCAGAATTTGGCCATAGCGTTGTAGAGCTCAAGACGATGAATGCTGTCATATAGGTTTCAGACAGTACTTTGGATAGGATTACATGGAAAGGTGTAGGATCGCCTTTCTTAAAGATAAGGCATATAGAGCTGATAGTCAAGTTATCGAGCATACCTTTAAAACATTCCTACTATATTTGAAAAACTCCTCTGGTAGCCCATCAGAGCCAGTGTCTTTGTTATTTTTCAGTTTTTTGAAGGCCGAACCAACCTTTTCAAAACTGGGAGGGGATATTGAGTGAATGCGGGTTCGGTTCTTGCCCTATCACTTCCTCTATCTGACGCCCTATAAGCAGTTACTGAAAGCACTTCTTAAATACATCTATCCCTCTCTGGGGTGACTAAGTCTCTCCGCACTGTTTCAAAGAGCCTGCGTTTCAGGCTTGAAACTAGCTTGTTACGTAGGATGTTTTATCCCCTCCTTTCTTCTGGTGCTACAGGTGTGTATTTATTGATACCTTTTTCCGATGTACCCAACGTCATCACCATACCAAGTGCTCTTCCTAGTTAGTGGATGGTAACCTATGATGGTTTTGGCTACTTCTTAGATCATGTCTCTAAATTGGTTTCAACAGATTTTTGGTGTTTGTGGATGGTGGATGCGCGGTTTGTAGACTCTGGTTACTCCAGTCATGTATGTGGCTTCTAACATTGAATTTGTTTTTCTGGGCGGTTCGCAACTTCTTGTCGTTCGACAGTCGAGCGCTGAATTTGGATGCAATAGGAATGTGGCCAGAGTCGACCTTTGTGCATTTGATAGTTTGTACATTCGGTTTGAACATGTGAAGACTGACAGCTTGGTATGTGGACTGCGTATAGGTAGACTGCATGAGCACTTACGTTCACAAAAAACCAGTAACATGGATCTCAAATTCCCAGAACCAGGAGGGGCTCACAAACTACGATGTCGCAAGTTAATAGACTTGCTTGGCAAGAGTTGGTTTTCCACGGTGCTAATCGGCCTTGCAATTCCATGGTTCCCAGTTGCCCTAAGTTCAACTTATTCGAGGTCGAGAAATGCTACCAGGGTGCAGTCTTTGGCATCCAGAAATGTTTCAACAGTTCATACTGGAAGGCTGGTCACAGGTCATGGTCGATACTATCAGTTTCACTATACCAGAGTTTTCAGAGGAAATGCTGATAGACTTCGGGTTACAAAGCTCGTAACTTACAAAGCTCCGTCCAAGATTTAGGAATGTTGAATAATCGTTTTTATACAGTCTTGTCCTGTCGTATGATGATTAGATGATTTTTTTTAGACGACTATTGATTTAAGAGGTCTACCACCAGTCTTAATCCCTCGGAAACCTTGTTTACTTTTTCCCAAGAGAGTCTCGAAAATGTACAATGGTTTCTTTTTTAGATTATTTTTGTCAGTTTGTGATCCTCTCAGGGGTTTATTCTAGTCTTATTTTTTCACCAATTTACCTCAAAATAAATATGTATTCAAAGGATACGGTTTCACAAGTTTTGGAATCGCCATTCCCACTTTTCAAAAATCCAAAGATAAATTACAAAGCGCTACTTATAGGCCTTGGAACTCTCTCTCACTACTTTTATATGCCTGAACTTAAGGATCATTCTTAGAGTTTATAGTTTAAGGTCGATTACAATTTTGACAGTAAGCTCAGTCTTACATCGAACTCCAGACTAACCAATCCTTAGAGTAAAGTGTTCTACTACTCGCTAAAGTTCGGTTAAGGAGGCGAAAAGCAGACTTACTAATCAAGAATCACCAAATCGTCTAATTTGGTCATTCCTGGATTCAAACGGATTAATGCATAACTACGCTTGAGCACTCCATACAAGCAATGAACAGTAGACATGCGTATTGTTGAAGATGTTACCAGAACACCATTTCTACAATACACTCACCAAGTCCACAATAGAGCTATAGATACACATGTAGATCATTTTAACGATCACTCTGAGAGTAAAGTCTCTCACAATAGTTGGTCTGTCGCTGTCAGACCTTCCACTTCCGATGAAACTATTTTACTCCGTTGCTCCTTTGCTCCTTTGCTCCGTTGCTCAAATATTTTGCTCTGTGGTCACATACCTCTCGTTAAATGTATTCCAAGACTAGATAGTTTCCAAGCGTTTCAATAATTGAAAACCTCCAAGTACCTTCCTTTGACGTGCTGTCAGGAGCTAATGTCAAAAGTGAACTTTCTCATTCGACACCCTTTACCTTTACTTCCACATCCTTCTTCATCGAGCATTCTTTCCATTACCTTTGCAAACTGCAAAGACTTTCAATCTGCAATCTGTTTCAACAATATTTTTTCAACAACACCTTAAGTATATGCAATAACCACTTCAAACATAGCGGTTGCTGTCTATACTTGGTACTCATTTCTTCAGTGTAGTTCCGAAAGATGTCGCCGATTGCGATTTTTTATGGCACAATTCAGCCCCCTTATCATTCGATTGAATTTCGGATTTGATAACGAAAAATTGCGTTTGATATGGAACTTAATCGATACCACCTGCTTATCTGTGCAAGTGTTTCATTTCGTGTTTGATTGTGAAAGTAAACAGAGCAGCAATGGCCGGATATAGTTTTCGTTCAGAAAGTGACTCAGTGAAACTGTTAAGAGTGCAATTGGATGTGGGTTCGTAGTCAAAAGAGTTCTTCTTACCGCAAAGTTAGTCTCTACTGCCAAATCGCTTTCAGTGAATTCACAGAACATTCGATTGAACGAGGAGAGCTCGCTGCTTCGCCACAAGCTTAACCGCCTGACCAATGAGCAGAGAACAACGTCGAATGTAAATGTTGAAAGCAGATTGAAGGCATTCGCCTTGGAGGAGGAGCGGGATAAGATGTATGAGAATCTGGAGAGACTGAAGGCGCAGTACAACAAGCTTCACACTGCTTACTTGGAGAAAGTGAAACGTTGCAAGTCGCTGGAGGAAGTGTTCAGCAAGCAAAAGGTCTTACCGGGCTTGGTAAAGAAATCTTCTTTGGAGCGATATAGCAAAGGTATGAGGTATTGATCGCAAACACGATAAGATACGATCTTAGTTTAGACGCATTTAGATTAAAGTCGATGGAGTAGTATCGACAGTATTGGGGAAAGAGATTAGTGGGCATGCAGAGCTAATATGTAGGACTATCGATACAAATTAGAAGATACTGTTCTTTCTTCTGTCCAATTTTATAGCCCACACGTTGAAGTTTAGTCTTAGGACTGTCCCTATACCGTGACAGCTGATTTGGTCAACAAGATCGTTCACTTAGTTGCTTAGTTGAAATAACTGCTACCAAAGAACGCCAACGCACTTAGGCCAGTCACATAGATCATAGGATGAATCTACCTATTCGCTAAACCATTTTGAACTTCTGATGATACGTAGGAAACTCTATATATGTCAGGTCACTTACCTGTTATAATATAACGCTCTTAAGTGAATCTTGCTTCTACGGGACATAGGCTTTTCATCCACGCAAGTTCTGCGAAGTCATTCGTAAAAAGTCCTTTGGACAAAATTTGTTTCATCGCCACACATGTTCGTCCACTTGTCTAGCTAAGGTTTGTACTCTCGATAGTAACTTTCTTAAGTTTCAGTTTGTGTGTAACGATGGGTTTCTCTAAGGTACCTCTATCCTTTCTCTTTAATATCACTATGTTCCGGCACCCAACAAAGGTGAACTGTTCAACCATTGTCATGAGAGACTATCACCAGTCTAGACCTACTAAAGAATAAGAAGATGCTCTTTGAGTGTTTGCCTTAAGTGATGTATAGTCTTGCACAGCTTCGTGGATTCAGGGTGTCCGTGGCATGGTATCTTATTCGATACGCTCTGTTTTTTTTTGTTCGTTTTTTTTGTTTGACCTATCCTCTGGTTCAGCGCCTGGGTTTTTGAGGCTCTTATAGCTTCATATACTTGTCGTTTGGTATTTTCTATTCTATTTCCTTTTACTTTTGGGGAAGTGCTGTCGAACACATATCCATGAAACTTCCTAGCTTCGTATTCATGTGGAGAACTTGTACACTTCCCCTCTTCATTCATGTTTGGCGGACGTCTCCTAAAGGCATCATGATGTACCTAACCATTTAAACTAAATTTTCGTTTAGGTCATATGCCACAGCTCTTTCCATCTGTTTCCCCTAATTCCGATGACCCGCTCTTAGATCATTCTTTTCAACTTTAGATACACATGTGATGAATTGATCTGTTATTTGGCAGAGTTTGGAGACTCGGTTGAATTAAGAAATTCCTGAATTGTTCCAAGGTTTTCCGAAAGTTCAGTTCAGTTCCCCCGGGAATACTGCAAAATAACGGAAACTATCTATTCTCTACAGCAGTTACGAGCAATGTATTCGAATAAAAATAATATTGGACTAAAAATGATTCATTTCGGTACCTCACTTTTTAAAATAAGTTTCGCAGATAAATGCAAGACAAGGCACCGTAACTCAGTGACTGAATACACTAACCCGGAACTTTAAGGTTCAAATTCAACATCAAAGTTTTCTTCACGATACTACTTCTCGCGAGCGTCTGACAGACATCCAGGAGTATAGCATTCAAATAAAAGCTTCTATTTGTAATCAAGCCCTTTCGATTCATGTGAAGAGTATAACACGAATAGCTGTGAGAAAGTAGGCCCTGGGTCCTGTACGGACTTATCGCACTAAATATAAGTATTTGGCTACTTGTTCGCCATCAAGTTCATATCGTACACGATTTTCCTAGGGTTTGATTAGAGCCTTCTCAATTAAGACTCTGTCTTGCTGACAAACGTTTTTAGAGGCTTTAAAGGTGATCATTGGTCACATTAGAAAGACTACTTTAGAATATTGTCCTTATTTACCTAAGAATTCAAATATTAAGCTCGATAGGTCGGTATAAGGACCAAAACTCAGTCATCAAAATCTCGCTCATTCGTCCGAAGTATCTATACTAACCACTGAACTGTTTTCCCAATGGGAATGCCTACTTCATATAAGTGTATTTCCTCGAACAGTTCGATAGACCAAGCAGGTCAAACTACTCTCCCCCAACGACACTGTTTTATGTCATAAAAGCCAAATCAGAGCCTTACTCCACTCATAGGATCATTAAATCGCCCATAGCCAGCCACCCACCTAAAGCAGTTTCAAGCATGTTCACACTAAACTAAATGTCGCATGTAACACTTCCAAACTACTCCAGCCGCTACTCCACAAAGCCATCAGCACACCTTTGCTAGCACGAAATTCGCTAAAGATAAAAGGCAGCGATGTCGTTAACCCGTCGCCCTACTCAGGTTTAGCATTAAATCATAAAATCGTCAACCCACCACATAATCCATCAAAGCACAATAACCTTTCCGAAACCTGAAACCTGATCAATCAAAGCTACTCTCTCTCTCTCCCTCTCTCTGTCACAGTGGAAGCTGCCCACAGCACGAAACAAAACGAAGACAAACACATCAGTGCGACTAAAATCGCCACCCTGCAACGATCACTTGACGAAGCCTTTGACATAATCGATGAACTTGAATTCGAATTGGAGAGCGTAAGTCCGATAGCCGATCATACTTCCGGCATGATCGAATGATCATCATCACCTTATTGTAGGTCGACTATCTTGAAATGGAAAACGAGAGGCTGAAAAACGAGCTAGGCCAGCTGAAGAAGGATGGTCGGCGCCAGGAAAAAAATGATGATCACCGGCACGATCGACCATCAACCTGTTCGTCGGTATGCGATGAATGCGACTGTGACGGTCTACCCGATCTGGAAAGCATCGAGCGGTCAGTCCTTACTGAGAGTGTAAGTAGTACCAATCGAGGATCACCTCAAAACAACAACTCGTTGTTGCTGTTGATCTTCATCAACATTCATCCCATCCATCGCTACTTTCTTTCGTTTAGTTAATCGATACTGTGCAAACGGAGAGCCATTTGCTGCGGAGGCAATTGCTGCGGTCTCGTCTGCAGTACACCAAGCCTCATCGTACCAGTGGTTGCCCGAAAGGTGTGCTACCCGAGCAAGAGGAGGAGGAGGAGAAGGACTGAAACCGACAACGCCTTGCAAAACTAGGTCTACTACAGCTTTGAGGTTATGTAATGTTTGTTTAGTCGCTTGTCGGTGCCACTGTTTTAAGTTTTTTTTTTTTTGTGCGAGTTTTGAATTTCGTTTGATGTAATAAATTACAAAATATACATTCGTATATATTGCAACTCAAAGTAGGGAGTGCGCTGTGTGTTTCTGTGTAACTGGGCCAAGACGACAACATCGTTTGCATTAAAAGGATCACCAAAGTAAAAGTAGAGCTGAGCACACCAAAGAAAACTGTCATAAATGTCGGTCACCCACTGCTGTGACCGAAAACAAACGAAAAACTGCTTGAACTGTGGAAAGAGAGTGCGCAGCTCAAAGAAATCTGCAGACGGTATGCAAAAACTAGTTCAAAACTGAACTCAGATTCGATCGGCACTGTTGCTGGTGCTGGTGTATCGTCTGGTCATTCTGGTGTTATAGGCCAGCACATAGTGCTCCACATTGAATTTTCGCTGACGGATTGGCATGGAAGGGGGGTGTCCTATTGAAATTCGCTTACGTGAATTCAAACCACTAAAAGCACTTTGATATCAGCAAGAGACGAAAAAAAAACCTCATTTGTATAAAATGTCTCATTGGGTAGACAACAACGACAACGACGACGACGACAGCGACAACGACTCCGATTGCAGAGTAAAGTTTTGCTCGCACACTTTTCGTAAAAGTGCATAAATTAATGAAACATGTATCGAATGCTCGATCCAGATACACAGGTACTAGCGCGTGCCACGATCGCAGTGGATAACGCTTTTACTTTTGAACGAGATACACACATCCTTATGACTTGTCTTTGATTCAGATTGGAAGACAAGCTTCTAGATTCGTCGCAAGAAACATGTCTTCGATGACACTCTTCCCGGTGTACGTGTGTTTCTTGCGCTCAAACGGAAATGTAAACAATGCAAACATTTTGCATTCAATGAGGACTAACATTACAAGCAGGTAATCAATTACAAAACGGGACTTGTTTAAGTCAGACTAGCTGTCGAAATCGTATGTAGACACATTGGCTGGAGTCTGATACTTGTACATGCGTTGAGGAACACTTGTTAGGCTTACATGGATCTATCGTGGTAGATTGTGGTGATTTGGATTTAAAGGAGTTCTTCCTGAGACTGCTTTCAGTCTTGAACTTGTACAGTTTTGCATTTGCATTTTGTACAGTTTGTATAACATTCCTTTCCACTTGTTCTAGGGAGCTCCTCTCTACAGATGCCCGTCACTGCAATGGAGGGAAAAAAATCCACGGGAATTTCCTCCACCTGGGAATAAATTTCCGTGGAGTTGTTTCCCTATACCATCCCAACAAAAAAATCAAAGTATTCTTTTGCTTTATTGAATGATAATGCAAGTCTAAGTAGACAAAATTGAAGACTTAAAAACTCCAATTTTCGCTTGGTACAGGCAGGCTATGGGCGCCATAGTGGCCCGGGCAGATATTCACTATTGAATGTTGCTATGACAGTGAAACAACACACCAGTCGAAGTATCGAAATATTGCAGCCGTAAGTCCGTCAGTTCAAAATGAACCAATTCAATCGATTCCAATCCGTTCACAGGAATTGAGAATCTCTCAGTCCACATTGTGGCGAATTTTTCGTAAAGAGCTTGCCCTACGCTCTTACAAAATCAAATTTAGTCAAGAACTGGACCATCTTTCGAGAGCCTAATCGCCGAGACTTGTCCGATTAGACTCTTGCGTCCCACATGTCCTTCAAGAGGATTCCATTGGATTCACAGAAAGTGACGGTGTGGTGTGGATTTCATGCCGGAGGTGTTATTGAATCGTCAATGGAAATTATTGCTCGCCATGTTACGATCAATGGATTTCACTATCGTGCCATGTTGGTAGACTATATTTTGTAAGAATTGAAAGGATGATATGTAGTTCAAACAAGATGATGCCACATGCCACACAACTGAGGCATTTTCCATTATCGTGCAATCTCAAGGAAGATTCTAGTTGAATGGCCACCTCCCTCATTTGGTTGGATTTCTTTTTATGAGATTACGTTAAGTCGTTGGCTTATGTCAAGACAATTATTTGGTCAACAACTTATTACTTAGGTGATGCTATAGTCTGGGGGTTACTGCGGCCATTAACCGACAATCTTCGCGAGCCAGCTACCCCTAGCTTTGCACAACAAGTTAGTTGAGGTATCTTTCCACTTAAATGGAAAGATCTTAGATGAAGTTTAGTCCCTCTGGGGTTGATTTGACGACTCTCCGGGTCGAAGCATAACCCAGCCATATTATTCATTGTATTTAGACTCTTCTCCACTCTCCGTCTATGCAGATAGGACCAAACATCATCCGAGGAATTTTTTTCTTATAGCAACCGAAGGGCAGGACTGGGATGATCAGAATTTTCCAAAGGTTAGTCGTTCGCCTAAAGAAACAGCAAATGGCAAAAGTTATTCTTCATTTGGTCTCAGGTCTGGTGCCATTATCTCAAGGTTCTAACTGCCTACTCTGACATTTTGTCCTATTCGTCGATGTTGTGTGTCCTTTCTTGTTGACAGCATGTACTAAGTTATGCCCTCATTCACAATGAAATCCTTTTTTGCTGCTTCTGTTCCAATACTTGTAAACCAGTGATAGTTTCCTGTGTTCTGCCCATGATGCCAGAGTCGTACTTTTCTAAAATTATGCCTTCTTAAGTATGATATTGAAAAAGTCCCATGACTGGGCATCACCTTATCTGAATCTTTTTTAACATGTTGAGGCTCCCATCAATAAGCTTAATTTGGTCCGACCATGTCATACAGGCATGTATGTTAGATTTTAGTCTAGATATCGCTATCATGTGGACGTAAGGACGTAAAGGATCACTATCAATACCTTTTTCTTTGGTTGTACAGGTCTGATCCTAGATATTCATCGAGCATTGAGCTTGCCCCTATTTTAGAGTTCAGTCGTTACTACTTTTCACTCGTACTTGGTATGCATTCATGACAACAAACCCGGCGGATTCCATCCTCATACCGTGTTTCGACAGTCTAGTCGACAGTAAGAAAGCTAACTTCGATATTTCAATGCAAAATGCATGCTATCTCCCGTGGTATAGCCTCATACACGTTGACAAAAAATAAATAATTCATACATGGAATTTCCTACATCTTACGACGAAACGCAGCATAAAGTACACCTTTCACGGCGAGGTATACCACACCTCCTCTCAATTGACACTTGCACACGCAGCCGTTCGGCCGGCGAACATTATTCACTCCCAACCGCCACCCAATTAATTGAAAATCGAAAAATACAAGATACAAATAACTGCACCATTCCATAGAATCCATTTACAATTAACTTTCAATAATTCAATTACCCGATAAGCATTGGAAATTAGGTCATCAAACGCATTTCTATTGCGTCTGTGTATCTGTGTTTGGTTTTCCTCTGCACTCCTTCTCATTGACAAAACTGTCATGTCAACTGGTTTTGTAAAGCAACTCGTTAAGCCTTGAATTGTTATGTGAAATGTCTGCGCAAAAGAATGGCCAACAGAAGGTAACGCACAAGAAGCGAGCAACAAATTCATAAAATGCCTGACAGTTGGCGAACACATTCCACCTATATTTCGATTCCCCGAACACAAATCCTTTGTGGAACACAGCCATGTCAACCAAATGTCAACTGCCGCAAGGTACCTTTCTGTCTGTCTCATTAGTTGTGTGTTCATACCTCACTGGATGTGTTCCATCGGGAGTGACAGTTGGAAAGGATGCACATATACAGAGGTATGGCGCGTGCCTAGCCTGCCTTATTATAGAATGCAGACGCAAAGAATGTCAAAAGTTGTCCCTTCTAGCACCAAAATCAGTCGGACTTTTCCATCAGCAATTTGTCTCACTTTGACACTTATAAATCGCTTAGCAGTCGATAACAATCACCTTACCGTCCGGTTCGCCATGGTGGTGACGGCAACGAGAGTTTACCTAGAAATCTAGAAAAAGTGGTGTGTGTCCGTTTGCGCAAGCCCCGATCTTATGATTAATGCAAAATTGTGCGTAACGGAGCACAACCCACATTTGATATTATGAACTGGCGTGGCTGGCTGGTCACCACCGTCATTGCACTCTGACGGGCTAATAAACTTGTTTCTGGGTTTTTTGATTGCGATTTCAGTGTAAAGTGTGAGCTGCTCCTAATTAAGTATGGCCCAACGCATTATTTATTAGCCAAGAGCCGAGATGTGTGTAGTAGGTTTCTTGGAATATTTTTTTGTTGCTGTGGTTTTGGTCTGGCTATTGATTTTTTTTTTAAATATAAAAACACGAAATGAAGAATTAGAAAACAACTTTTAAAATGTAGTAAATATTGCGCTTGTCATTATTACAAAACGAGTTCCTGAAAATTTAAAGGGGTGGAGCTGGACAGACAGGTCTTGAAGTATTTTTGTAACAATTTGGAACGTGAGGGTGAGCCCAATTATTAAAAACTGGATGTTGTCATCGGCTTAAGATCGAATTCCATTCGCCTATAGAATGAACTCGATGAGGTTGATCAGATGCCAGCGTCTTCAAGTTAATAGCAGCATCCTTAGTATGTATCCTTTTAGGTCTTCCCTTACTATGTTGGATTCGAAGTCTTCTAGTCATCTCTGACTCGATGTAGGCACCAACTGCTGGTCTCTTAAAATTTTGCTCTGTTGAATTCGCCCATCGTATTGTTGACAGAAACTATGTGAACATTCACGGTTGCACTTTGGCAGACAGCCACTGTCATTAATGTCAGCATTAACAGCATAACACCGCATGCTGTGTCACCAGAAGACATGTTTATGTTAAAAAAAACTTTTCTTGTACTGAGTGAGCAGATACTGCCAACTCCGTCGCGTAAGAGTAAACCAGAACTAATTCTTAGCGTGAAAGCTTTAAGCGAAAACTCAAATTGACAGCAACTGTCAAATTTATGTCTGAAAAAGGAATATGTTGCATTTCAACCTTTTACTCGATTGTGCCTCTACTAATCGTGTTCTTATAGAGTTCTCCTCGCCATTATTTTGAGGTACACTCGTACTACACCTTGGCGCGAAAGAAGTGTGTTCTAGGGCACATTCTCTAATCCAGTTTCCTTTAAGAATGTGAGGATGAGAGATTGAAATGCTACCCAGTTCATTGAGTTTCTGCAAGCATTCCCATGCAAGTTTAGACTTAACGACATAGGAGTTAAGTGTCATGATAGTGACTTCGCTATCTGATATTATAGTTACATATGTCACAGTTAGCATGGTTTATGTCAAGATTCAAGTATGAAAGATCCTACTACTTTCCCTATAGATTCAGAGAATCTGGTTCTAGGGGTAAATACTCCTGCTTCAGTTCCTTCGCCAGTTCTTTACCCATCTATGTGTGTAAAGTTTTTGGATTGTGGATTCATTGCTCCAATTCTTTTCATAGGTGGGTTGGCAAGTTGAACCTTCTAATGATATCGTCTCTAGGAAAGACTATTGACCATTCTTAAAACCACTCTACTTGGACATTTCTCAAATACAGGTAGAGATAGGTAGGTGGATGGGGGCAGTCAAATGTGTAATAACAACTCGGATCAGCAATGAATTCGTTGTGAGCCCTGGACGTGGAGTAGCCTGAAAAGAAAAACGAAAGCTAGTCTGTTGCTTTGAAATCGCTAAAGGGACTACCTGAATCACCCCAAGGTTGTTATAAATTTCAGGATGTGTTGTGGTGGCTTTCCTGACAAATCGCATAGATCTTTGAAGTGGTAGTCATCGAGGGTCGAGTTCCTAGTTCTGCATAGGGATTCGCATAGGAAGTGAGATGTTTTCTCTTCTGCGTCCGTGTCGCCACAGCTTTGGCAGAGGTCATCATTTTCTCAACTACAAAGTGCAGAGGAGTCAGTTCCAGTAGTACTTTCATGGCTACAGTTCTACAGAGGTATGCCAGACCTTGCATATTTTTGAGTGTCTCCCTCGTGGTCTTTCAAGCTTTCTTTCCCTCGTGAAGGGTATTATTGTAGTCTTTTTCCGATTTAGACTTAGTTTTTGTTAGTTGACTTTGTCCCCTTCGTATAAAATTTTCAAAATTTACCTCTGGCAATATCGACTATGTCATCAGCGAACGTTTGGCAGTCGATATCATGGTTTATCATGTGGGTATACTGTCCAGTGCCACTTTCGACGTCGAATGGTTATGATTTTACGTTCAGAACCTGTTTTCTGATGAAACTGTGTACTCATTACAGTCCTCCTCTTCACAGGAACTTTTAGTAAATCCCAAAACCTGATTGCTTTGGGTCACTTTATTGTCACAACATACCAAAAGTTCCAACTATATCTCGTTAGATTCCATCTTCGGTAGAGACAATATTCCCTAGGAATGTAAGGAGCCTATTGTTTAATGTCATGTTCGAAGAGCAATTCTTTATTTTTTGAACTTTTTAATGATTGCGTTCGGATGTTTGTCAAATACTTGCGGGGTGTGGGGACTTAATAAACTCTCTGTTGTTTCGTTCGGTCCTCGAACCTCCAGCTCAATAGTCCAACACATTTATCACTCAGTCGCATATTGAAAACGCCCACAAAAAGGCGATCTTGATTTCAAGGAAAAATATAAACTTTTGAAAAGTGGGTGTAAGAGTAAACACATTTTTGTAAAACTCTTCACACTTATACTACTTTGTCTTCTCACACAACCAGGATATGTAATGTAAATCAAGTGCTTGTCTTCGACTGTGTGTAGAACATGATATGAAACTGAAGTTAACCCTTTGTTGATACTGGTAAATGTCTTTCTAAACTCGATGATATTCATTGCTTTGTTTGATGGTGATTTGAAGGGTGTTCTCTTCGCACTTCGATTGATACTTAGCTTCCTAGGAACTTAAAAATCATTTACTATCGGGGAAGTACCTTGTGTCTCAGACTCTCTTGCTTGCAAATAGTGGTAGTACTATTAATTCATACCTCTTCCTGTATTCTAACTCAATTTTCTCTACATATCTTGATCAAGCTTGTGAGAACAGTATTAGATTTAGTTTATAATTTTCCAAGAAATCCACGTCGTTCACATTAATCCCACTTTGCTAGATCCTCGCAAATAATATCATCTTTCTCCGAAGTCTAATGAATCTTCATCCTCCTCCACTTGTAGGCTCCTACCAATTGCTACCCAACGACTGCATGATCTTTGTCTAAAACCAGGAAATAAAGCCAGCACTCATTTCTCCCGAAATTGATCATTCATTCACCGATAGCCTCTTAGCGCCCTGACCTCTATACTCTACCACTCCAAACGAACGATCGATTGTATCACAAGAATACATTCTATGCAAATGTGAGCCAAATGGTTAACCTCACCACTCAAAAGTCCAATCTCCATTCAACGTCCATTCGAATGATGCAAAAGATACACTTGTCCAGCGCGTACTTATCTGCTCTCCTATCTCTTCCAAGCGTGCCCCCAACAAACTGACACGCACTACTCGCAATGCAGTACCCCACCGATCGCATATCTCACCACAAGGTGATTCCTCTCGGTTGGCGCTGACTCAAAACTGTATCAAGTTGAAGTTTGCAATAATTGCTGTGTCTATCGCGGAGTGCAAAGGGTGCCCTATTGCACCAGGAGGAATATGTCTGGTTTTCCTTTGAATACTTTCCTCTGTGTTGGACCTCCGGCGAAAAGGCGTGTCCATATCTTGTTTTTCGTTTTGTCATGAATAACCAACGATCATTGAGAGCAATTGGAAAGGTGAAGAGACGAAAGGCGGGCTTACACGCAGTTTACACACAAAAAGTGTGTCTGTGTGTATGCAACTCCTTTAGGACCTCTGTCAGTCGAATCTATCTATGGGGACGAGACGTGCAGTAGAGGCAGGGGCCGCTTTAAGGCATTAAAACGTCAACACGAGAAGATATACTATGTATTTACCCCCACATGTCGTTAGTTCGCTTGGAACTAGAGCACAAACGTAGTACTTTGGCGAAGCCAACGGCTAGGTCGCGTGATAATCGTATAAAAGTCGATCGGCTAATTGACCAGAATCGTAGTCCACCTCAGGAGTTTTGTGAATCAACAACCACTGCTCGCTCAGATCAGCTCAGTTCAGCCCTCAAGAAATATTAGAAATCAATATGTTCAACGTACGAGTAAGACAGTTGAACTTTTAAACTCTCTTAACACTCTATCTCCCTATGTTTTCCCACAGTTCTTTGGATTGCTTGTGATTGTTGGCGTCGCCAGTGCTATTGAATTGCCACTTTTGTCACATGGACCGGGACCACTTATACATTCGGCTCCAGCACTGATCGCCAAGCCAATTCTTAAGTATGCCGCTCCAGTAATTAAGACCGTCGAAGTTGAGGCTCCAGCGCACTATGACTTCTCATACTCTGTACGTGACGAACACACCGGTGACATC
The DNA here is from genome assembly GCA_963583995.1 of Xylota segnis. Lineage (NCBI taxonomy): Eukaryota > Metazoa > Arthropoda > Insecta > Diptera > Syrphidae > Xylota > Xylota segnis. The sequence continues at coordinate 69,326,612 of OY757237.1, read as the reverse complement.
AAGAGTCAGACTGAATCCCGCAAGGGTGACATCGTCCAGGGTCAATACAGTCTGATCGATGCCGATGGTTACTTGAGGACTGTTGACTATACCTCCGATGCGCATAATGGATTCAACGCTGTCGTTCGTCGTGACCCATTGGGCCACAAGGTTGTGAAGGCTATCGCTCCAGTTGCTAAGGTTTTGGCTCCAATTGCTCCGATTGCGCATTACGCTGCTCCTAGATTGTTGGCCGCTCCACTTTTGCCCAAACTGGCAGTAGCTGCACCCAGCTTGGCTCATGTATCTGTTCAGGCTCCGGCTTATGCTTACACGCATTAGAACCTCAAAGAAGCTTGACTTATTACCAATGCTATCATGATACGCTTGTCAGAAAAAAATAGATTAACGCATTCAAACGCAACCACTTCTCACACACTTCTCACATAAAACAATCAAGAATCATCACATATACACATACGTAATGGAAGGACCTCGTGTCTCGTGTTTTCTATGTCAAGAGAGAGAATGTCACATTTGTTTTCTTCTTCATCATATACCTATTCAATACCTATAAATAATTATTTTGTAAATAAAAATATGTAATTAATGAAATGCAAGGAATAGAAAAAAAATCTGAGTTTATCTTCTATCTGTCACCTATCTACCCCAAGCTGTCAATAACGAAATGAATTTACAAAGGAAATTGGCAGCACTTTTCATCTTAACTACGACTGTCTTAAAATCATTTGTTGAAGCTGAGGTTCTAGTCTTTAATCTTTAAGGTTGTTTCATGAGAGGCGTATAGTTTAAATGTTTACACATTTTTCCTTTGTTGGGTTGGCAGCATTTAAACTTTGACATTCACTAGTATCCTTTATTATTGTGAGTATTTGTTCTGGAAGGAACCGCCCCTTATGAATCACAAACCTTTCAAGATGTATGTATGTAGATATTTTGCGGACTTTTTTTTATCGATTATTGGGCTGTCAAGTGATACCAATTCATCCTCTACGATACATTGTTTGGTTCGGGCCTTTGGTTTTATTTTTTGCAAGTAGAGTGGCAGAATATTTTTAGTATACCGAGAGTCGGTGATTGCTGATGAATCTCGATGATGTCAGATCGGTGGAACCTATGTGTTTTTTAAAGGATAATTGGAGTAAAGGGCTTTGAAATATCCTCCAGAAGCACCACGACCTCATAGAGATTTCTTGTTCTATCAGCTTAAATATGTTGTCTTGATTTTCCCAAATCAAGTTTATTAGTGAAGCTTAGGATTGTTTGAGCTGAGGTGATATCAATGGTTTATGGAAGTGGCTTAGCCTAATGTAACCTAATGTAAGCCTAATGTTCTCTAGCCATATTCGGCATGTATCCGATAGGCTAATACCAATTTTCTATTCTATTTCTATTTGAGAGAACAGTTCATCATGATTTTTGTTATGAAATGTAAATTAAATGATAAGACAGTCATCGAATGCATATCTCAAAAACAAACCATAATTGTACACTCCTTTGGGTTCTTAAACACAGCGGGTTTTAATGGAATGATCTAGTGGACAATTCAACAGGAAGCTAACGACAATGTTCGTTACCACGGTTTTACCACCCCTCTCTTGTTAAATCCATTATGACCCTTTCACCCTTCATTGGACACTAGCCAGCGAAAGATGGACCTCACTTGCCGTATCTCTAAAAAATGTTGGGCAAAGCAAAGACAATGCGAAAACTAACTGACTTACTAGCCCTCTTCACTGCGATTATTACTGGCCCCACTGTCCTGGTGGCCTACCAAAGAAGAATATGACTAAACACAAATGGTTTCTGAGGGTGTGGCAAACAGATGCAAACTCTACGAATACGTCTTCTAAGACCTGGGCTATCTAATAGAAATGCCATCATTAAGCCACTTGAAATCTATAGCAATCTCGCGTTGTTTCAGGATAGCCCTACTCATTTACCAACACCGACAAGTGTACTTTGGGGTATTTAGTTCCCGACTCAAAGTCACTTCCGGACTAACACCACGTTTGTTTTGAATCAGTTTTACTAAATAAAGACTCAGCCATGGCCTGAGAATTATTCTTTATTATCATGGTAGTGCCTACCAGTTTAGAGATGAAAGGTTCCACATCGAACCCTTTTACCTACTTAAATCATATTAGCCATTCTAACTTTTGTAGTATATGTATTAAAGTACAAACCTCATTGCATTAATTTTGACTAATTTTACTTTTCCATTACTCTTACAGAGAACCTCAAGCCATTGTAGACCCGTCTTCAAGTCTTATCCCAGGTAAGAATTTGGAATAGAATACTTTTTGAAATACAACTTTATTTATATTCTTTTATACAATAAACAATAAATTACAAGTTTGACACGTCTGCTGTCTATTGCGGGATCTTATTCTATATTTTGTTAACAATGTCTAATATAAATTTCAATATGTACACCTTCCGATAGGTAAAACTATATTTAAATGATTGTCAGATCTACAAACATTGTCAGCTCTGCAAATGAAAAAATTGTTCCAAATATCTGACAACCGTCAGTTATGTACTGCAGCCATCAGAATGGCAAACAGTAGGTAGAACAATATCAAAACGAGTTTTTCTTCCAAGCAAATTTGGTTGGAGCTGAATTTCAGGAAAATTAGTTGACTAATCTTTGACAGTTGGTGCCCTCACGGGGAACTGTATGGTAGACAGACCTGCCAGCATTCTCGTTGCTCACTTCCACGATTTCTTTAGAAATTGTAAAGTCGAGGAAGGGGACGTAACCATGCCACATCTCCTGTCCACTTGTCCTGCCCTTTCGAGTCCTTTTTTGCAGATCCCAACGATCTAGCTAGACTTAAGCAGAATAAAGAGCTTCGTCAACGGGTCAAACTGGTTTAATGCTTAATCATCTTCGGGATGGGTTTATACCAAAACCGGTTATCCTGGCTTTTAATACCGCGTGGAGAGTCTTTACGAGTATGTAGGTCTCTGGCGCTGGTAGTTCGGTTTTTCACATAGTGGTATCACAATGAACCTTAATCTGATCGTGTGTTCCTGCTGAGCGAGGACAACCACCTAACTCAACCCATTGTCAAACGATTGCCAAACCGCCATCTGACAATCAATTTGCAGGTATTTGCCAATCGTTTGTATCGGGTCATTGCCAAACTCTTAGAACGTTTGCGTGGCCCTTCGTCTTTATCTTCGTTGCTTTCCCATATTTATGCGACCAGGTTTAAACTTTTGTTCCATTTCGATATAAACTTCATACTTTTTCAAACTGTTCAATGCGACACGAAAAAATGCTGTGAAACGCTATGAGTGTGAAAATGTCTGTCAATTTATCTACCAACGTTGCAAATCAATTTGTCAAATTCAGCTCATTCCAAGCTTATTTGCAGCACATTTGTAGATCTGACAATTGTCTGTTCTATCCGCTCTTAATGTTTTATTTAATTTTACCTTTTTCAAAACTTCTCTTATATCCTTTGCTGTAAACTCTGCGTTCAGATCGGAATCATTTTATTTATAGCCACACAAATTTACATTTAGTCTTCTATTGAGTATAAGTCAATTCTCCCAAAAGCTTATTAGTTTCTGCTTCTTTCTAGAGGTAGGACCTAATAGTCACATCAAAGGATCGCCTTGAGAACCCTTTTTGAATGAGATTTATTTTCTGAAACAATCCCCAAATGATTATGCGGTTGTATGTATGCATATATGTACATAAATAAACGTCAGTACTGTCGTTTTTTTCGAAAGTTTAATAAATACCCTTAAAACAAGACTATCACATATCCATGGGCGTACATACAGCCTTCCAAAGCCTAATCAATGGGATAAACTTGTGGAGGTTGATACATTGAAGGTGGATGGGTATACCATGTCCTGCCGTGGTTTAGGAGTTCATTAAATGGGCTGTAACCCCTCCATGATGACGCTCCTATTCCTTGCCATCCCACAGTCATACCTGACTGAGATGAGCAGCTCTGTGGGGAATTGCTGTTGCTTACAAGTGTCACCATAGTTCCCTGCATATTAGGTCCTGACATATAGGTTGTTTGATGAGTGATAGGTGCAGGGTGTCGCAAAGGTGCGCTCTGACGTGGTCTCAGTCCACCGTGGTGGTAGATGGGCGGATCTGGCAGTGTCGTATCATCGGCTGGCGGAAATGGTATCGGTGGATTATGAATCGGCGGATTATGAATCGGCGGACTATGAATTGGTGGATTATGAATAGGCGGACTATGAATCGGGGGATTGTGAATCGGCGGATTGTGCATCGTTGGAATGTCTACTGGAATCAGTCCGCTGCCTGGATAGTAATAGTTGTACTGGTGATAGTACTTGATTAAGAATTCATCTCTGTGGCTTCTTATAGGGGTTACGCAAGGAGTTGGTGGTGCCGATGTCGTTGTAACTGGAGCCGGTGTTGTTGTCGTCGTTACTGGCGTTGTTGTGGTAATCTCAGTCGTTGGTTCAACAGTGGTGGTTGTGGTGGTGGTTTGTCTAGAAGTAGTTGTGGTTGTTGGAACTTCTGTTATTACCTGGTGATGTGGTTCATAAAAGCTATCGTATCCATATGGCATCACATAATTTGCACTGACATTCTGGTTTCCAAAGAAAACCAAGACTACCACCAAAAGAACTTCAAACTACAAAAAAAAAATCACAATGTTAAGGTTTTGCCTGGGAAGCACTTAGAATTCACTTACTCGTAGCGGAAGCATTTCGCATCCATTGACCTATACACCTTGCTGAGCTTACAATGGCATTAAACTTTTGAAATGTCAATTCAGCGATTTTATACCAGAAGCGAAATTGGGCGTAAACTTTCGAATACTCTGGGTCTGGATAAGTACTTTCAACACAGAATGCCAAAACAATTCATTAGATTTGGCTTAACAATCATATGGTTGACATGCGACTTGCGACGTGTCTTCTTCCGGATTGTCATTCGGTCACGTACATTGGTTCTGATATGCCTTATTGTACATTTGTTAATAATTTAGTAATGAGAAGTGATAAGAACGAATACGCAGTCCAGATCTTAATGGGTGCACGCAGTTGACATTATTAGTAAGTGAATTTCTTTCCATTCTCCAGATGTTAACGTGTCCCACTTATTAATCAAACCAATATCTTGTCAAAGTCGCGAAGGACTTTATAGGAGTTTCCTATCTGTCTATCCACCGTTCAGATACATATCATTTCAGCCACATACCGGTGCCATCTGCATTTCTACTTTAACTGCCATTCAACTACAAGAAACTGAGAGAATGACACACGGATTGGCATAAATAGGTGTCGTACAATACCAGAAGTCTTAAATAGTATCTGATGTATCTTTAGATAGAACACACGCATTTTCCGGGTTCGAATAGTTAACAATGAAATCTTGATGAGCTGTTGGTCACGTTTACCTCACAATGACTGGTAACATCACTGTCATGTCACGATGCATTCCGTTATTATGGCCTTCAACTTCAACAGTATTAGCAGTGAGTTGAAAGTGTGCTGCTCTAGAAAATATGTGTGTGTTATGGTATACATTATTTACTGAGGATTCGTTTTCGTGAACCACAATATCCCTGGACAGTAAGTGATTCCAATGAGCTATAGGCGTTGTGACTCAATGGTTAATGCGTTGAAGATTCGCGGTTCGAATCTCGGATAATACCAACAAGTTTACTTTCACGAGTCCACCTCTCGCGAACATTTGTCTGAATTGCCTTGAAAATGCTTCTTTAAAAAAATGGCCTTAAACAGTACCTTCCATTCTTGGGAAGAATATAAGACGCACAATGCGAATAGTTGTAAGAAGCTAAATACCTACATATGTAGGTCTTTTGTCCCATAGACGTCACATAACTGATGAGAGCTTAAAACTTTGCACTATGAGTCAATGTTCAAGCCCAATATCTCAGGGCTCTGTCTTTCGTAAACTGCGGATAAGAACCTGAGAGTATACTTATCTCCCAGGTGTGTGTACTTACTTATGTACATTTCGTGGCACTACATTCCGGGATGGACCTGGGTTTCAATCAACAATCCTGTCCAGTTATCGGGGTCTTTGGCTAACTGCCTCCAGTTGCGCTCTTCAAATCGGACGAGGTACTCACCTAAGGCGAGGTCTTCATCTACTGCTTTGTCCCTGCGAGTTGAAATCGAACACTCTTCGGACCGGAGTGTTGGCATCTACTTGCTCTACATGTCCTAACCGTTTCAGGCGACTGATGCGTACTTTTCTGACCAGGTCGATGTAAATCGGCTTAAAACAACCAAAAATATTTTCTTCTGTCTTTGTCATGCACCATAAAGCAGGACTGGGATAATGAGGGACTTATATAGAGTCTCCTTGATTTTTCTGGACAATTACCTTCTTAAACAATCAAACATCCAGTGTTTCTAAGAACAAACCCCTACAGCTGCTCTGTATAAGCTGTTTCACTTACCGACTTAGGAGATCTATGCCAAACAAAATTCAGAAAAATAGGAAAAGATCAAAAACATAATCAGGATGTCTCTTCTTCAACGATCGAAACATAAATATCTCCTTCCGTCCTCCCAATCACTAGAGCATTTTCCAGACGGAGAATATGGCGATCAAGGATTCCTTGTCATGACTGCCATATGTGCATATGATCTCATGTCACAATTACGCTAACATTGACCTTAAATTGTCGCCTGTTTCTTAAGAAGATAGCTGAACAATTTACTATTCACCATGGGTCCCGGAAGAACGCCGGCCTAGGTACCTATCTTGTTCATATTACAGATATTGCGACTCAAAACAATTGTTGTGTCATCAATGTAAATTTATCCTAAGAGGCGCACCACAATGAACGTACCTAATGTGCGTGATCCCAGTTGACACCCGAGTAACGTTCAGGTCCTAAGACTTTGATGACCAGGGACTCATCAAAGTTTTACTTTGGTTGTAATGATATGCATAAGTATAACCCATTGATTCCTAAAAAGGTGTATAACCCACCTAACACCTTTACTAAAAGCCAACAATGTGCAGATCTCAATGGCACGGGGTTCAGTCTGCACACTTTCCTATAGGCATCGGGACTTTTGGTATTCGATCGGTCTGTGTAATAGACTTGTTCCAGAACACCATTATACCAGTTTTCACGATCCAATACTTCTACTCAAACAGTGCTCGAAACAGTACTCCCCAAGTGCAAAGCATGTTCCTTTTGGGAGTTAAGTCAAGAACTTTCAAATATCCCACTTGTACTCCAGCTGAATCTTAATAGCCCATTTAGCGACCTTTTTCCTGATGAAGATTTGTAAGGGATGAACGCTCAACAATAACTTTTCTGCTAAACTGCTTATGAAGGATAAACCTCGCTAGAATAATCTAAAGTGGTGCACCTGGTGGTGGTAGCTCCTGGATTGACCAGTCTTCTTTTCTGCAGAAAGCACTAGAAAGGTTTTACAAAAAATGATGGATAGTCCTTCTCTACTAGAAATGGTTGTACTGCGTCCACCACTAATTTGATCTGTCTAAATCGACTTGAAGATAATCGATGACTAGTGACCACAGAAGGAGAGAATCGAGTCCACCTTGGGGACAGTCTTTAACTGCGGTCACAGGCACTGACACTCGTCCAGAGAAGGAAGCAATAATGCCTGGCCCTTATCCATTAGCTGATCTAATGCACGTCCCTTGAAGGACAAAGCTATACTTCTACAGACCCAGCAGTCGAATGGTCTTGGATCGTTAGCCGTTCTTTCAACATTGAAGATTATATTGTGCTAAACATGGTTGTAGCTTGAGAAACAATATTTTTAACAAAATGCAATATATATGTATGTACATATGTAAAGGTATTCACTTTATTTAGATAAAAAATAAATAAATAAATTTAAAACTAACAGTCCACCTATTTTGGACTCGGTTTCGGTGGTTCGGCATGCGACCTTGACGGCGAATCGTTAGAAGCGGTTCTACTGTTTCTTATCATGTTCCACAGCTGTCCCTGCTGTTGCATGCCTTCAGCTCCGCTCAGATACGACAGAGGTATCTTCATGGGGGCTTGTTGTGTATTTCGCATGTCATACTGCATTTCTGGTTGCTGGTTTTGGGGTATATAAGATCCGTCATATGGCTGATGAGCTTCATTTTGAGTTTGGGCATAGTGTGGTCCACTTTCAGGGAGCACTGGGTAACTGGCAGCTTCTGGCATATTTACGACATGCGCGGCAGGGCCTTCATTGACTACTTGATAACCATCTGGGACTTGTTGCGGCTGTCGCAGAGAATTCAAGTAGTTTTGGGCATTACCCACCGCCTGGTAGCCAGGGAGTGAAATTGACACCGCTTCGTTGGAATTTTCGTTGACAACATGATAATCTTGTTGTCCTCCTTGCATGTAGTGTTGTCCACCTGGTAGTTCGGATGGAGAGTCATTCTGCTGAGTTGCTTGCGCCATTCCCATGGGCTGATATCCCCGCTGAGCTTGCATGTAATCGTGTTTACTGAGGGCACTTCCAACCATTATCGGTTCAGAGTTCTGACTTACTGCACGAGCCTGCATGTAGTTGAGTTTACCATCTGCGCCAGATACAGATACCACTTCGGACTGATATCCACTCTGACCTGACACATATCCCTGTCCATCGCTCTCTGGAATCTGATACCTCTTCAAAGCTTGATACCCACTTCTGATTCCTCCTGAACCCTTAAGCATTGACTGATCTTGGTCGACTGTGACGATTCGGTCTGGCTTCACAGATCCGATTTCATCATCAGATATTCGCCGCAGCTCGTAAATCCCTCCGGCAACCTTAAACTTTGGAGGAAACCTTGAACCTGCCTTGTGAATGAAGCTCACTGAAGCAGCATATTGCTGCAGCTGAGCGATGGTGATTATTAACAGAATGAAACGCATCTGAAAGTTAAATAGTTTGATAGCTTATACTTCGTCTTCTTCTTTTCTATTCAAAGCTTACGTACCTTGCACGAATTGATGTTGACGTAAATGTGATCGCGTCTTAAGAAAGTCAACTCTATTTATCTTGACGCGTCTGATAAGTCTTGAATTCTTGAAACGATTTTCACTGATAGCTGCAATCTCGGTTCGTGACAAAATGTTGTGCAGTTCCGAGTGTGCATAACAATGAATCATGTCAAACAGAGGTTAGTGAGTTGATGGGGCATTTTATGCTTGAATGAGGTTCAGCTAGTAGACTGTAGTTCGGTTTTTAGAAACACTTTTGTTTTTGTGTTTCTGTACAGTACTTACGACGAATCATAAGTTGCCTCATGATGAGAATTTCTCCTTTAAGTCAGATGCATCCACATGGATATGACACGAAGGTTGATTACTTACTTACTTACCTTACAGGGTTCCCAATTCTCTGTCTGCTTCTAGTTATCCTAGACCAAGCGATCTAGGATCCGCTACAGCTTGATTCTTAGATTCTTTGGTTCTCCCTGTCGTTTCGAGCTTTGGGGCTGTGATTCCTGGAGCATTACTGCGCACTCGCTGGATGTGTAGTCGACACACCTTGGTACAGTTCATAGAGTTCGCGGTTAAATCTTCTCTTCCATTCGCCCTCCTCGCATACGAGACAAAAAATATAATTAAATCTACTATTCCCTGCGGTAACTAGGTCTCCTTCACTGTTTTGAAGAGTCTGCTTTCCGGACTTGAAACCAGCTCCCAGTTGGTTTTTTTTTTCTTAAGAACATTCGGGTGTTGTTCCTATCGCGGGACTCTTTGATATCCTAGAGCCGAAAGACTGCATAGGCCTTTTTTTTTCACGCAAGATCTTCGTCTCCTTCCTTCTTCTGACTCGAAACTCTTCCATTGCTGATATTGGATTGTCTAAATCTTTTTTCTGGAAGAAATCTTGTTTGGTTGGTCAACTCAACTCTAAATGTGTTGCTTTGTGGAAGCTCTGATCCTTTTTGGTCAGCTCATCGGCCCTATTGTTCCTCTTAATATCGTAGTGCACAGCCAGGATAATCTGATAGGTTTGTGTGCGGTCATTTCTGACTTTTTTAGGTTTAATAATGTTAGATTCTAACCCCTTAAACGCAATCTGACTATCAATGTGGATGGCGATATTATTATCAGCTTTGAGCACAGTTAGAACCTCAGGCTGCAACACACTGCATGTGTCTGGAAGTATCAGGCTCATGTAGCTGAGCCCGTGTTCCCATAGGTTTTGAAACCGTCTGTCTATAGTGCATCTTTCCTTTGTCGATCATCGTTTCCGGTTATATGTTTCACTTCATCTGGTGTTTTGAAGTCCAGGGTACCAAGAATGTCATCCAATTCCTCAATGATGTCGGGAAGTGATTCCCTACGAATGGAGAAATGCCCCAAATTGTTAGACTTAAGGAGAAGTGGTGCATCGGTAATGCCGGCACTCTGTCCTTTTTACCTTGGGTGTATTCCCTTATACACCCTTATGGCCACCAAACAATTGTCAAAAAAAAATCGTCAAAGACCATTGACAAGGACAGTGTTCAGTTCAGTTCACCCTCAAGCCCAATTTCGGACGTACTGTCAAATACAGAGATTCGTTTATAAGCCGAACGACACGTATGTGGAATGATCTCCCATGCTCTGTATTTCCTCATCACTTCAACCTCGAAACATTCAAAGCCAACGTGCACCGGTACCTCCTCTGTTCCTCTCTCCCCTTTTCCCAACGCCCGCGCCCTGAATCAGTATAAGGGTATTCATATCCCCTTTGGCGCGCGCAATTTATAAAAAAAAAAAAAAAAAGTGTGAAAGGGAATATACTTGTACCACCGAACGCTTTTTCAATACTTTTCATCGTCACTTTCGCTTTGGACCTTATGGAATACCAGAAAGCTTTCTTATTTCCAAGTTTTTGCTTAGTTCTCTACAACCTGGTATCTCAGCTACTGTCGTCTACTACCCTCCACAAGCACTTTCCCGAGCGCAGAACAGTCAACTCACCAACACTTGTACCATTTCTGTATTCAAATATGTATGTAGGCGTAGCAGGACAAATCGGAATTACTTGGAGTATAGCAGAGCTTTCCAACCTGAGGGTTCTATAGTAACTATAGCCGCCTGTGACACTCTGAGGCCGTAAGACATGATACTTTCTCATCGCCAACCAGACGGTTACTATTGTCGAAATAAAATCCAAACTTGTGAAGTCCTGTCGTGAAGGGCTTTAGGTTTTTGGGAACACATCACCAGAAATGGTTGGGATTCCACATTAGAACAAGCCTTGGTGTTCATTTAACCGTGCACGCAGAGCTTTGATGCAGGGACTAAAGCTCTTTGAAAGCCGAACATCAAATGGTCGTCTCTAGACACTTGTGTGACCGCAAGTTGTATATGGCCTTGTTTCGATAGGAGGGTGATCGATGTTTGGAAAAGTATAGGACATCCCTTTGTACCCAGATACTAGATTAACAAGAGTAGAAACTCGATCTGTAAAGCAAGGGCTAACTAAAGAGCATGGGACGTCCCTCTCCCATGGGTATCACAATTGACCTAAAAGTGGCATTGTGGATGACGTTCACTTGCCTACCTCTGTACATATGTACCTCTTAGACTCCAATCATGCATGTGCATGGTACCTTGAATCTGAAACACATTTGTAGGCTATCGTCGGATACAACAAGTTTGTGTTGCATTCGGCGGAGTTCTTTACACTCTATAGTCTCCTTCATCTTTATGGTTCATCCTATGATTCCATTTGATCAAAGTATCCACCTACTACCTTTCATCCTGTTTAGAGGCTCAACTACATGTAACGTAATCGGGGGCCCACACAACGAGAGCCTGACATCCTATTGACTCCGATTATAAGTGTATGATAAGCACAACTGTCTTAACGGGTTTCTTGTGGGCAGTTTTGACCTATTTCTTGTGTACACAAATAAACCATCCAACCGGCTTCACCGACATACTTACATGTGGAGACTACATGTTGCGCCAATTTACGTTTATACATAATTTTTGTAACACAAATCGCTTCCAATGCATCAGTTTTACTCCTCGATGTCACCGTTTTCTTGATTTCAACTTACTTCGAAATATTAATCAGCATTTTCTAGTTTGAATCTCAAAGATACACCGCATTCCTGTCGCGCGTCGTATGTGTGCAAATTGCGTGCTAAAAATCGCGCTACATGTTGAGATACTTTTTTTTTTGCCAGCTCGTAAGTGATATCGAAACGCAAATGGATTTTTATTAAATTAGGTACAAATAAAAGTGTATCAATACCAGATTGTGTAACGTATGCATAACTGGAATAAAAAAGTGTTAAAAACGAAAATTATCCGCAAAATAGCAATCAGCTGGTTTGACAAATAATTGATAGATTTGAAGTACCTCCCAAGTGTCGATGGTGGGGCGTTTCAGAACTGGAAGCGCCTTAAAACAGGTCCTGTACACGTTATGATTGACACTCTGTGAGCATTCCGTGCGTTTGATTTCCTTACATGGTTTTGTATATAAACTCTGGCCGAGAGCGATGCAGCAATTAGTCAATCCTCTGTAATTGTACCGATCGAAGCAAGATGTCTTTAAAGGTAAACAAATTGGTCTGTCAGCTTGGAGTTCAAAGTTTTAACTCAATTTTCGTTTAGTTTGTGATTTTGTTTTCTGCTATTGCTGTGGCTGCCGCCATTCAAATTCGGGAGCCGTTGCTGATAAAGGCGCAGCAACTTGAGGTCGAAGATGGACCAGCGGAGTACGAGTTCTCGTACTCAGTTCACGATGGACACACCGGAGACATTAAGGCTCAAAGGGAGGTCCGCAAAGGTGACAGGGTCGAGGGCAGCTATGAACTGATCGATTCAGACGGATATCGTCGCGTGGTCCAGTACAGAGCAGATGACCATAATGGATTCGAAGCTGTTGTTAGTCGTGAACCGACTGGTATCAAGATTCCCGTTCCAGAACCTAGACAAAAGTTAATCGCCACCAAGATTCTGGCATCTCCTCTTGTGCATTATAACCAGGCACCAATCCAAAATTTGATTCGATCGGAACCGAGGTCGATTGGGCTGAGAAGATCCGAGATTGGCTACGACAACCATGTCTCCTACTCTGGGCCGGGAGTCTCATACAGTTATTAAGATGAGTGGTCCTTGTCTTATCGTGGTGGATAAAAATGCTGTACATAATCGTGTCTAATCTAAGTCTTCTTATGTGCCAATGCAGAATTCCAGTCAATAAATTTGTATTTGTATTATGAAAGTATTACTTAAACTAAAAATGAAAAAGGACTGGCGGTAGACCACAATTTTGGACCAGTGTTTGTTAAGGGTTTTCAGATCCCAGCTTACTCACCACATTCCAGAATTGTACGGACTGCAGGACAGTTGAAAACGTTCCCTGTCCAGCGTGGAAGGATATCTCTTCAGAATTATGACTAAGGTACCATCTGGACCAGCGGATCTAAGTACCCTCTGTGTTGTAAGGAAGCGAAGGTGGAGATTTGTCTCATAAAATACTTAACGCGCTAAAGCACATTCTGGACGAGTGTCCTACCTTTGGAACAATTTAAGATTTTTTGCCTCAATTTCTGGTCCAAAGGAAGACTTTCACTCATGGATCAGTCGCTTTTGTATTCTTGTTATTATTGAAGCAACCTATTGAAATGGCTTCTGGCCAGGTCTCTCTTGTAGTTATTTTTGGATCTTCTTTGTTTTATCTGTAACACAGTTGCACGGATACCTTACGTGTTCTGAAAACTTTTCTCCAAGATCCTTACTTTTCGTGTGGCCATCCAGAGGGCTTTGGTGGCTTTGACTCCATCTCTTTCTTAAGGAAACGTGAAGTTGTCTTTACAGTTGGGAGTTATGGTTGCTTCGACATCTTAGGGCAATTATGAACATAAAGTCGTCAAACTGTTTAAAGTTAACGACAAACATGTCCGTGAGCAGAATCTCAAGTTGCTTCGAATATGGAGCTGTGGGTCTTTTCTGGATTTAGAAATTCGATTCTCAGACACCACCAAGCATTTTTTCTCACTCCTTCAATGCTTCCGAACATGTGACAAACGTGCAAAAGTATAATTGTAGGACCAAATATTTGTTTTTATGGAAAGAGGCATACTGACCGATTCATTTTGAAATTTATCACAAAATGTTGAACACAATTGACTGTTTCAACTCTGCTGACATCCTCGACGGTCAATTCTTGCTTTGGTATATTGGTAGCCATATAATTGCCTACGACCTGCAAATTTTATACGTTTTGACAGTTGGCAATGTTTTTTTGTTACCATCCACAGTTTATTGACTTTTTAATTGAAAATGTTCTGAAAACGACTTTTTGGGTGGTTCCGTCTTTTTCCCCGGCTCTTGTTAATCACTATTCGGACTACTTTCTATTAGCTGACGTCTAAAAGACGTAAACAATAACTGAACTCTTTATCCATAATGATTATTGACATCCATACGAGTCAGTTTAGGAATTACCTATAGCTACGAACTATCAAAATTATAGTCAAATGCGCTCTCGTCCAGGGATGAGTCGGAGATTTCTATTTGTCTCTTTAACTTGACAAATTTTTATCCTGAATATACCAAGAGTCGTTTTACCTGAATGAGTAATGACGATGTTTCCTGAGCGAACTGAACCAACTTAACGTCCACTACCAAGTTGTCAGTATCTACTGCTGACGTGATGTTGCATTGTGAAATCAAAGTACAAGTTTTTGTTACTGCATCTTCGAATTTTTTGAATGCTTAATCCATTGGATCATTCAAGTTTCTTTCACTGTCCTTTGCAGTTTTCTGGGGTCATCCTTCACGGTTTTACTAACACCAAGAATGACACCAGTTTTCTCATTTGTGTATATAATGAACAAAACGTTACCTAAACTACTACCTTGAGGTACGTCACCTTTTATATATTTGAAGGTGGAGTATTTATCTTTTTGATTCTTTTAAATGATCGCTTCATTATTGAAATAGTGCCCAAAACTAGTAACTACAGAGCTGATACACGAACTATCCTTCTCTCACGAATCTTTCCACCACATTTTTGGTGACGTTTTGTGTATATAATGCATCCTCCGTATTCGTTTTCGAAAGATAGACATACTCGTACTACTTATATGAAAAATGTATGGATAACTTAATTGCTATTTGAAAAGAGTGTACTGCTTCGAAAGAAGCCTATTTTGAAGAATATAGAATAAATTTTGATGGACAATTGATTTCTGTTGTTTTTATTGACACGTTTATATTGACATTTTGAACATCTTTTTTTGTAAATTAAATATTTTGTTATTAAATACTCATAAATATTTTTTTCTTTTTTTCAGGTGAGTTCAAAAACGAATATTTCAATCACTTAATGCATACATAGTCGGATAAACAAGTAAGCTAACCTAAAATACTTGTGTTCCTTTTATTATATTATTATTTTAATAATTCGACTTTTATTTTATTTATTGGACCTTTTTTTCTAAAGTTATATCTCGTCTAAATCGTAATTTCTCAGTAATTTAGACAGTATTGCTCTAGAAATTTAAATAAAATGCTATCATGTCCTTGCAAGTCCCTTAAAGTACCTGTTCAACCTATTGTAGTGTATTTAACACCCAACAGAGTATTCAGCACGTGGATTAAGTCTAACACTTTACGTTGCACTCAAATGACATAAATGAGTTGGGAAATATGTTATTTGAGAGCAAAGTAAAGTTAGACTAAATCCACGTGCTGAATACTCTGCTGAGTGTTGTACACTCTACACTATTTCTAAATTCTGGGATATTAACAAAACTATTTAAACAAATATACTCCGATAGGCTAACTCTTATCTATGGCAATGTCATATGCTACGCCACGTGGATTCTATAGCGATATGTCGACAATCGCGATAATATTAAGTTTTATGCATATGTGTTCTACTACACTAGAAAGTAGTCAATAAGACGCAAAAATGTAACCCTTTACCTTAGTATGAGATCTTACCAAGTCAAGTTCAGAGAAATGTCGTTAAAATCTATTGAAGCCCATTCTGACATTCCACAGGAAAGTTACTTATGGCCAATTCTCTTTGTACTCTCCATCACTGATATCATATCAAGTGTGGGTCATAGTGACATTCTTATTTGCTGATGATTTGAAAATTGTCAGAAGTTGTAATAATAAGAATCTTTTTCAATCTGATATCAACAGCCTTATCACTTTGTGTATTAAAAATTGCCATATTGTAAACAGGCCAAAATGTCATCATTTGACATTTCTATTGCACCTTGACGTACATATATGTATTTTCTTAACTATTTCGTCCGGTCAGATCTTACGTATGGACACCATTCGACGAAATGAACATACAGAACTATAGGGCTTCCTTTGACCATACACACGTTTACTTAGATGCTGCTAAAGTTCGGGATGAACCTGCGTTTTCAACCAACAAGCCTCTCCAGTTAGCCCGGTCTTTAGCTAACGTACTTCAAGTCGGTTGAGGTTTTCTCTTACTTATGTGCGCCACCTAAGGCGAGGTTTCCTTCTACTGTGTTGTTCTTGTGGGTCAGATCTTTGGTGTCCATTTGGTCTACGTGTCCTAGGCATCTCAAGCGACTAATGAGCAGTTTTTTGACTAGGTCGATAGTTCGTTGTTGAATCTCCTTCTTCAAAGCCCGTGAAGGCAAACGGGACCAACTATTTTACGAAGCATTTTTCTCTCGAAGCAACCGAGGAAGTCTTCATTCGCTTTAGATAGTGTTCAAGCTTAAGCGCCATAAAGTAAGACTGGGATGATCACAGTCTTATGCAGAATCTCCTTAGTTGTCGTCAAGTTGTGTGCCCCTTCTTGTTGACACCATATACTAAGTTTTGCCTCGTTTGCCAGTGAATCCATTTTGACGCTAGTAGTTGCACTAGACTTTTGCAAGATTGTGCCTTCGATGTTGACTCGTACTTGACATACTTCGTTCGAGTATGATGTCAAAAAAATCACATGACAGCGCGTCAGCTTGTCTAAATCCTTTTTTGGTATCAAAGGTCTCGGTGAGATCATTACCGACGTTGATGGAGCAGCAGGAGTTCCTGCACAATCTGACCAGAATGGCTTTGTACAACTCTTCTGTATAAATGGTGTCATATGGGGCCTTAAAATCTATGAAACAATGGTGGGTATCGACTTGAACTTATTGAGTTTTCTCCAGGATGTACCTGAGTGTGAAGATTTGGTCGACTTTCCTGGTCTAAAACCACCAATTAGCTTATTGATGAAGGCTTTCAGATGTTCGCACAGGATGGCAGATAGGATTTTGAGGAGACTGATGTTTTTGTTGCAGGCGCAATTGAGGGATCTCCTTCCTTGTGGATTGGACAGGCGGTGCTAAGATTCCATTCATCAGGCATGCACTCACCAAATCTTAGTTGGTGTATGCTCTCTACCAGGTCATTTCCAGCTGCTTTGAAAAGTTCACCTGGTAGGTCGTCAGGTTCAACAGACTTGGATTAAGCTTGAATATTGCTATCCTCACTTCGTTTTATTATTTCCATGTGTAAGCAACACAAATGAGTGATATGAGTTAAGATCTGTACCTTCTTTTACTTTGGTAGGAGTTAAGGAGATATGTAGGCCAGGAGTTGGGTTTTCCCGTTGAGGGATATTGGGTGTTGATTTCTTGAATAGAAGTGTCACCAAGGAACCCATTAGCTAAATCACTGGTTTAATGTGAACTCTAAATCGAATTGAAGGAACTCTTCTTAGCAGCAAGCTGTCAAAATTTAAAAATTTTCCAGAGATGTCAATTCATTTGTAGTAGAGTGTCACACTGACAACCCTGTTCTTAAGTTAAAGGTTTTCATTAAAAAAAAATAAATAGTTTTTGTTTTCGAATAAATTGTGCTATTTGTTCTTGTTTCTCCAGTCTATCAATTCTACTACAATAATTTTACATTTTCACTTATACGAAATATTTATATAAAAAAGTACAAAAAATATTACTAATACAATAATAAGAGAAAATGATTACAATATAAGAAAAAGAGTTTCATGTCAAGCGACATAAATGAGAAAATAAAAGAAGAAGAAATGTCTTAGAAGTTGGCTAGTTGGGCTAGAGGGCGAGAGTGTCCTTTACTGTAGACCAGCTTGTTGTTTTGAGATCAATTGAGCACCCAATTGGTCAATTGGTGCAGCCTCTTGTTGAAGTCCCAATGACTGACGATTTAGGGTGACTGGTGGTTGATATGGTGATGGTTCTAGTCGGACATTGGCATTGAAACCAAGGAGTGGATCGGATGAGTATTCCACAACACGACGGTTGCCATCGGGTTCAATCAGGGAGTAACGTCCACGAACTTGATCGCCTTCACGGATTTCCTGTTGATCCTTGATATCACCAGTGCCAACATCATGAACTGAGTACCGGAATTCATACTGAGCTGGTGCTGATCGCAATTCATCGGGATGTGGTCCTACTTGTAGGATGGCCGATTGTGCTGGTTCAGCGAGCAGTTGTTGTTGCAAGATTCCAGCATTGGTATAGGCTAAGACAGCAGCAAGGATGGCTACACACTGTAAGAGACAAAAAATATGTTTGTACACTGCTACTGTATGTACTGTATGAAGAGGATGTATCCTTTTGTTTTACCTTAAAGACCATGGTTGCTAAGTTATTGATCTCTTGTTGGTTGAGGATGTTAACTAAAAGATGGTTATTGACTGAATGATGCTGTTGGGATGTGATACTTTCCCTTTTATAGTCGAAGTCACCCCCGAAGCCATGCTATACACACCACAAAGAGAGAGAGAGCTTAGGCAATATCGTTTCCACGCATATTCGCAATGCATAGATGCACACTAGAAGGAAATGTAAAATGACACCCCTTTAGGTTTATGCCCTTTCCATGCACGCATTGCTGTGTGTGTCGTCTGTATCTTTTCTTCATGACACAATCCCACAGAAGCGCACAGACCCGAACCGAACCGCGTCTGACATCACAGTCGTCGGCGCCCATTGGTGAAAGTGCATTTTGTGAAAATAGAAATTTCTAGACGCCTTGTTCTAAAAATTAACATTTATTCTATGTACAACACTTAAATTGGCTCTTAGACACATTTAGACACATTTTTACAATTTAATTTTTGATCTATCACAGAAAAATGAAAAGCAACTGCATCTGTTTCGAAAGAAAGATACTTTTGTATCGCTTATCGGTTTTGTTTGTTGGTTTACTTATTCAGGTACTTTGAAGTCCAGCCGGTTGATCGAGGATTGTTGCTAAAGTATCCGTTGGCATTTTGTTTCTCCAAAAGTGATCCTACATATGTAGATGGATAAAATGAGTACGATTTGGGCGAATCAATTGACTGAGTGTTACCATTTTCTGACACTATCCATGCGGATAGTTTTTCATCTTCGGTTTTGTTCGTTTCATCCCAAGGGAATACGGAGGAGGCTTTGACATCCGAATTCGTAGGTACTCTGGAATGGTTGTTTTGTTTAAGTTTAGTGTATACAGAAGTCGTTGCGTTTTAACCTGTGTACGAGTATGATACCAAATGAGAGTGCTTTAACTACTTGAATGTATTTTTTTTTCTTTCAAATATTTATAATGTGTTGTCTAATGAGATGTTTTTTTAAAGGATCTACAAAAGGATTTTACTTTTTACAGTGAGTACATGTATTCCAAAATGTGTCTTCCAGCTTTTCGACCACAAGGTATTCCACATATTGTACAGCTCTTCAGTTTTCTGCTAGGAATAATAAGCATAGAACTACTAGAGCGTAGAATATACAGTTTGTATGTATATTTACAAAGGATAACGAGCAAAGCAATAGTAAAGCTACAACAACGTTTAAGTGAATCCCCGTTTGTAAAGGGATATGTAAGCAAAGAAAAAATAACAAAATTCAGGTTTCGAAGCTATGGACCAATAGGTCCTTGCGTTCCTCAAACACTCAATATGGATCTTCGGTATAATGCATACCAAAAACTTAGCTGATCCTCGGTATGGACCTGATAAACTTCATTCAGCGCCATGTACAAGTTCCGAGCATAAGTCATCTTCATAATGACGTGCCATAGTTGATCGGCAATGATCTACGCGAACCTCGGTAGAAATCTTGAGCAAAAAGCCAGATTTATGTATGTAGGTTCCAAATTTGTATCGTGGGTAGGTAGGTAGGTGATCGTGGCAGCCACACTTAGACTAGTTAAAGTTCATTGTCCACATGGATCTAGAAATTTCTCTTGGAACTACTTTCGAAACCACCAAGAGCTTAATATAAAGCGCTGAAGGCTATTGACATTGGTGCTAGCCAGCCTACCTTCCTTCCTTCTTCTGCGAGTATTCTTCGAGTGGAGAGAGCTAGAGACGCACAAACCAGGCTTCTGAAGAAGTAGTGGCATACATAGCATACTAATCGACTAATCAAACAGTTGAAGCATTTCTTAACAAGCTTGGGGCAAAACTGTCTAAGAATGATGCCTCCGTAGTGCCGTCGAAGATTGGTTGAATCTACGGGGTTGAGCAATGTGAAAGATTCCAAAGATTTGACTATCCGTATAGGTATCATATAATACTTCAGCCACGACGAGGTCTCCTTGATCACCATGATCTCACCCTGCAAGGCTCCACAGTGATTGGAAAGGCCGAAGCACATATTTATGTTTAGATCGTTGACACTTCCTCCAACTCCTGACTCTATTTTGATCCATGCATGTAGAATAATACAGACCCCGTGTTTTGTAGCCACAATCGAGTCTTGAAGGGATGGGTTAATGAAAGATCTTATCGATCAGAAGTCAAGGAAGTACGTACTCGGTACTTAGATCACGAAAGGCTGCAAGTGAAACAACATGTTCGGAGCCGCTGTCGGAGTGGTTCTTAACGCTCCACTAATGCGAAGACAAGCCGACCTTTGTACCCGGCTGAGTTGAGTTAGGCAAGCGGCTTTCTCAAGGAGGTCCACTAGACGATCCCGCCTGATGTCGATACATGAAGCCAATACTATATGTAAAATATGGTCGTAGACCCCGTTTATATCGTTTTACTTTCTGACAGCAGTACAGGGCTTTAGTACCTCGAGGATATTGTTTCCACTTATGTTTCTGTTAAAATATGAGAATCAAATATTTAGCTTTATCGGAGAATGTCAGGCTAACTCCCCATCGCTTCCGAGGGCCTAACTACAGAATTTTGTATTTTCTAGTGAAGAGTCTTTTTAAGATGAACATATTGAATTAAGTAGCTGTCAACCTTTCTTCAAAAATGTCCTTTTTGACATTGACTCTGTGTTATAATAGATTTTAAATAACCGTCATGTGTCACCTTCGTTGTATACAATCCTCACGAGTCAACTGGAAATAGTGTTTCGAACATCAATATACAGTGCAAAGTCCACAAACTACATTTACAAGTGACATTCTCAATCTACTTTCCAAACTACTAAGCTCAAAATGTCTTTACATTGTATACATATTTATACGCAACTCTTTGTACTTTTTTTTTCAACTTGTATATCCACCGCAACAACAGTACCTGATTGGCCAAAATTGAAAATCTTCTTCCTCATCATTACCACATTTAGACAAATCACTGACACATATAAAATTACCGACACGTCACAACATAAATAAAAAAACAGAACGAAAATGAGATGACAATATGAGTTCAGTCTGTGCAACAATTTTAGTTAAAAAAAAAAAAAATATTCACTTCTTACCCATTTGTTGACAGGGAATCCGTTCGACTTCCATTATTTGCCACCAAGCTGTCCTTAATCTCAGTCGAGTTTGAATTGTCATTTGAACGACCATTTGGCAAGCTTGAAATACGTCCCGTTGACATTTGATGCTGTGTATTGTTATTGTATGGCACATTGTTTGAGTATTTGTTGTCACTTATATCTGAGTCCATTGACAGATGACCAAAGAGATCCTCGAGTAGTTGACTTGCTTTCGCATTGGAATTCTTTCGGACTTTTTTCGAAGATTTTATTTTTGACCTAGAAATGGAATTTGACTTTAGTATAAGGTTTCAAATGTTTGCTGTCAAACCAAACGAAACTACATTTAACACAATTGACCTGTCAAACTCTTTTAACTACTACTTCCTTCAAACTTTACAACTAATGTTGCTACTTACCCTAAAATGGTGTCAAGATCATCCCCAGCGGGCGTGTTATCCCAACCACTAACCACACTCCTATGGCTGCTGGGATTAACAACCCTGCTATTTGCCACACTTACTCTACTCTTCGCTGAAATATTTTCCGAACTCTGTAGGAAGTCATCCATGTCGCTGGCACCCCTGTCATACGTGTTTCGTATCAACAGAGATGGCACTTGTTGTTTCATGACACCCTTCGAGAATAGATTGTAAACCTTTCCCTCCTCTGGACCTTGTCGTTGCAGATAGAAACCATTCAACTTCTGCATATTGGCATTCTTTGCATTCATACTAACGGTGTCGTAGATTGAGAAACTCCTTCCTGTATTTACATTTCCATTTGCCACAGCGGGTTTGGCCGAATGAAATGACACATTAGGATGATGACTTGTCAAACCGAACAGCTGTGATATGTTTCGATTTAGGTAAATGTCATTTATCGACTCCGTCGGCACATGACTTTCGTCTCTTTTCGTTAAACCTCCCTGGAAAAGATCATTTGTTGGTGCTATAATCGTACTATAACGTATTGTTCCACTTTTTATAGATTCATCATCTCGTCTAATCGATTCCGGATTGACAGCTAGGTAACTTATTTTCGGCACCAATACCGCATGACCATTTTCAACAATGTTCCTTAGGTTGGCATTACTATTGGTCACACTGGTGTTTTTATTGTTGTTGGCGTGTTCAGTTGATATGTGACTTTTTTCTTTCATTATCGGAAGAGCATTAGTGGCGTATTTTAAGTGTTTAACTCCATTCAGGCCAGCCGGAGACACCCGCTTAATGGCATGGAAGTAAGGATATTTTATACTCTGTTGAGCTGTGGGTCGTTTCTCGGGGTCGTAGTACAGAAAGTCTTCGAGAAGTTGCAGCCCCGATTGGCTTGCTCGACTGACAATTGTATTTAAAGGGACTTTGATGCAATCAGGGAAACGAAAATGTATTGTCGATGCCAAACGATGACCTTCAGGCCAGTCATTCTGAAATTGAAATGTCAAACGGATGTATTAGGAAAAGTTGGGTTTTGAAACTTACCTTATCTGGCGTTCCTAAAACAGAACAAATTTTAAACAGCTGGTCTACTTCACTACTTCCAGGGAAAAGCGGTCGAAACGTGTACAGCTCTGACATGATACAACCGATCGCCCAGAGATCTATCGAACTGCCGTAGTGTGTCGAATGCAGAAGAACTTCAGGTGCTCTGTACCTAAAAATTTTAAACACTAAGCAAGTTGAAATAAGAAAATTTTGTGGTGCCTACCATCTCGTAGACACGTAGTCCGTGAACGGTGGCCTTGATCGTATCTCTCTTGCTAACCCGAAGTCTGCAATCTTTATCAGTTCTGGGCCAGAACAAAGAAGATTCTCCGGCTTAAGGTCACGATGAAAGAAACCATGACGATGCATAAAAGCTAAACCTGTCAGGACCTGGAAATCAAACACATGAACAAGCTTCTACTACATAGTTGTATTAAATGTCATACAGAAATGTCAGTGTCATTTGTCAAACATTTATGTAGGTAAGCTGGTTGGCACCATTATTTTGATTAATGCCTGACATATGCATATGTCATTTTCTACTACTGTCAAAGCTGTCAGAATCATCAAAAACATACTCACCTGAAATAATATACTCTTTATCGCATTCTCTGGCAGATGTGTGTCACGATCCTTAATCATTTGATACAAATTCTCCTTCATGTACTCGAATACAAAGTACAATGTGTCATTCTCCCGAATTACTTCCTTCAATTTGACAATATTAGGGTGTGACAGCTTTTTTAATGACTACAATTGCGGACAACAAATTGAAAATTAGACCACCACATGATTAATTTCACACGAAACCACCGTAGTACACCATACCCACCTTGACCTCACGTAAGTTCATCGCCTCCTCCCATGAATAATATTTTCGTTTCATACGTTTTATGGCAACCTTTTCGCCGGTATCCTTTCGCTGACCAAGGACAACAGTACCATATGTTCCGTCGCCCAATTGGCTAAGCGTTATATATCGATTCATGTTCGATTTTCGTGTGTGTAGGCCTTCCGCCTTAAAATAATGTTCTTCTTGATAATGTGTATCCTGTGTGCCTAAATGCGCTTTTGGTCAGTTTCACTAGTCATTGATTTATTTTTAAACTGAAAATGCAGAGCAGAGAGAGAGCCTACCCGTCAACATGTGTTTACGTTTACAGAGTGTAATCAATATTAATGAATGTGAGGGTGTGTACTAAATAATTAACCATGGAAGCACGTTACGGCCAATACAAAATTCTGGTCGAGATATTGTGTCAACGGTGGGAAGGTAATTAAGTTTCTTGTCTGTTATTGAATACAAAGTAAAGGAAAGGCTAATGACATTGATTGCAAATCAAATATCGGTTTTACCATCAAAATGCGTGCGTTTTTGACAAATGAATGTTTTGTTTGCTAACAATTAGATTAATGAAGTTTGACATGACCTTTGTATGTCAAATTGGATCGAAAAGTGACACAAGGTTAGCTATTGATTTTGACGTCTCTTGTTGGTTGTTTAAGCGAGAAATTTGACGCAAATTGAATCCTCTTGGCAGTTGTAAAGCGCCTCCTCTAATGCAATGAGTCTAGCCAATTGACGTTAATGATATATGGACAACAAATTACAGACTAGAGACTAGAGTAATTTTGTATTCTACTTGCCATATATTATTAATTTAAAACAAACTTTAGGGTGCTCTGCCTGTAGCAATAATAACTGCCACTTTTTCAGTCTGTCATGCCTGTATACCCATAAGAGACGGATGTACATACCTCTCAAGTACACCTTAGCCCCGTTTACATTATGCAAAACTTTATAATCGTTTTATAGTATTGGGAGCAAATTTTACTCTCTAAACGGAAAACTAAATCCGGTAATAGGTCTGTCTGTAAAAATTCGACATATGTAACTCCTGACTAATGTGGCTGAAACATGTAGAGCCGATAGATCCCAACGTTCCAGATCAACTGTACAGACAAACCAAAATCGTTACTACAGCTTTTAGAAGGATCGCACTCAGCTTTCTGTGCGAAATCGTAGATCCGATCCAATGGACTGTGTGAACGTATGTAACCTTCTGTCCCGACTGATCGAAGATCGATTAAATCTTCACTCTAAGACAAATCAGGGAGTAGTCCAACGAATTTCAAGGCAAGACTCATCATTTCTTCATCAACTTCAAAGTCGCATATGATAGCATTCATGATGAATATGTTCTGGATCCCTGCAAAACTGATTCAGCTGTGTCGCGTGCAATTCGGAAATGATTCCTCCGAACTATTCCCAACATGCACCGGGTTTCGACAAGGAGATGCGCTGTCCTGTGATTTCTTGAATATTGTTCTGGAACAGATGGTACGCAGGGCAGGACAGAATACGGAAGCCACTATCCTTAAAAAAATCTGTCCAGTTGCTGGCATCTGGGCATCCAGGCGACATAGACATTATCTTCCGCTCACTGTACTCGGTTATGACAATCGAGGAACAGACGAAACGACTTGGACTTAGACTTTGACTGGTTAAGGACTACAAGGAGGACACAGTAGAAATCCGACTTACCCTGGAAAACAGCTGCTACTTCGGTTTGGCGAAACAACCCGATTTAAAACTCTCAACTCGCAGTTCATATGGAGCGGAGAGCTGGACAGTAAGGCGAAAAGCAGGGCAGATTTTAAATGGAAAGGACGTCGATTACACTAGTTCTGCCACCTCTAGCGAATGGGCTATAATGCCCCAACAAAGAGGTCGGGGAGGAAGAAAGAGGTTGGAAAACCAAATTTCCTTTTGAAAGGATCAAGCTGTCTCCACAACTGGAAACAACGTGCCTGATATCGTAGAGGGTGTGTCACAGGCAGAGACTCGTCAAAGGTCGACAGGAAGTTATGGAAGTCTTCTAGCTGTGCGGTATTGTCAATAGCTGAACTTCATGCTGAAACCAATTTGAAAAATGCTTAAGAATGTTGAAAGTTGATAGGCAATCTTAGATGACTTGACTTGGTATTGACTTTTTCAACATTTGCCTTGAGTCGTAAATGCAGCAAAATCAGCAACTGTCCATCCGAAGTTGGTTGCTCGCACTTGACTCTTTTACATTGTCTTGTGACTTAAGACAGTAAGCCCAAGGAAAGAGTGACATATGGGCTCAGAACCTCTTATTCTACCGAAAAAGTAATTTAAATAAATTGCTTTCCGATAGAATAAACCTTTACTAGAGTGACCTACAATCTACTCACCATAAGCCTTGGATTATTTAGGACACACGTATATCCGAATGTACTTAAGGTCCCATTAAAACTCTCGACCTGCGTTGCGATTGAAAATTCCGCCCCTTCGAGGAATTTTCCTTCAGTTGTTCCCCCACTAAACACAAACAACAATCGGCCTCTAACCCCCGTCTCCCGATTGTAAGCAACCAATTAACCACTCTGCACCCTCGCCTAGTATTTAACTCCAACCATTTAGCCCCAATATTTCACGACTCCGTGAGCCAACACATGACCCAGATACTATTGCCATGCATTCACAAATTCATCTTGTGACACTGACAGACAGGTTTTTTCACTTGCAAATCAAACTTAAACGCCCAAACGGCTCTAATCACTCTGAGAAAATCTATTTCTAATCTAATCTTCTAGAATAGGTACAAAAGGAAACTTTAAAAAAAAATTCAAACCGAGTCATGCAATCGCTTGTTTTTTTTTTTTTTTTTTTCTTACTCGAACTATCGATTAGATGCAATTAATTTCGACTTCAATTCGTTTAGCTCGACGTGTGTATGTATGGTTTAGGTGAAGTCGCACTGTAACTTTAGTTTTTCATTTGCAAAGCAAAATTCGAACTTCAACGCGATGACATTTTTGAGATTGATTTGTTTTTAATTTCGTTATAATGTTTATAAATCTGTTAACTATCGAACATTAGAGAGGAGAGAAGTGAAAATCAAGAACACTCCGAGAAACCGACTCGTACGTAACGTAGTCGCACCTGGTCAACTTCTTCTCTGTGGCTGTGGCTGTGGCTGACAGACACGGGGTGGTAGTTTAGCGCTTACGCACTAAGTTTCTTTAACGACCGTAGCCTTGGTTACCTGGCCAAGACTCGACGACGGCGGTGACCCAAACAAAACAAAAAAGGCAGAGGAACACGAGCCAGCTGTCAGCTGACTGTTGGTTTGTTCTAAGAGGGAGTTCAGTTCGAGTGTTGTGGAAAATCTTTAATTTATCTCGAAATGGATAATTTGAAGGACATCATTTATCCGGAAATAGAACCCGGTGTCATTAGTAAGGAGATGATCGAGAAGTCATACTCAGAGGATGGCTACAAGGGGGAGGCGTTGAGATTGCATCAATTGGAACCGATTCGTTATGAGAATATAACCGTTCTGCGATTGGAGTTCTTAAGTGAGTTGGTTTTGTTTCTGGAACAAGTTGTTAGATTTGCAGTCTTGATTTCTGAGTTCGCTTTTGTTTGATTGTTCCTACTCTGTTGCGTTTATACGTTTTTCTTTTAAGTATTCCGTTCTTAATTTAACAAATAAAGCACTAGATGCTAAAGTGGTTCCATCACCACACCAGACGAGGCCTTAAGAATGCACCAAAACTTGCAATATTCATTACATAAATCACTTGATTTCCTAAGAAAAATTTAAGACTCCTTCAAGTTACTGAAGGTTAAGTTTGTAAGTTTTTCGTTCCCCTTTGAATTCCACTCCCAAAATGTACATTCAGGATTTGAAATCTGTCGAAAGTTATTCTCTGACAAGAGGACGGAGCATTGTACTAAGACACCACGCTCC
This sequence comes from Xylota segnis, assembly GCA_963583995.1. Classification (NCBI taxonomy): domain Eukaryota; kingdom Metazoa; phylum Arthropoda; class Insecta; order Diptera; family Syrphidae; genus Xylota; species Xylota segnis. The sequence continues at coordinate 69,298,698 of OY757237.1, read as the reverse complement.
AGGTTCCACGGTAGTGTGAAGTTAGTGACTAGTTTAGACTTAATATTCGCGGAAGTACTGCCAAGTTTACTTCCTTTGCCGATATGCATACATTGTATTGCTCTCTAGCTTTTTACCGGTCAATCCGTAGCTTCCTTGTTTGATGGCTTGGCAATCGGAATGCTTGCAGTATTAGATTATCATCTCATCTAGATTTGAAAACATTCGATTGCAGGTCTCTGTGCATATTCTGCATATTTAAAATTTCTATTCGAACCACTCAATCTTTCCTTACTTAGCGTAGTATATCATATTAGAATATAGTGATCTTCCATCCGATTCTCAAATATTTATTAAAATAAAAATAACAATAATCTCATAAACAACGGAAACAAATATCTTCCAACGTTGTTCAAACATAAATCGAGCTGTCAGTGTCAAAATGACATATGATTCAAAAAGTAAGCAACAGATAGGCCACCCTTTAGAAAATACTTTTTTCTTTTCCTATTTGCCTATAATTAAATTGCCTTCCAGTTTCATCCAACCCAAGAATAAGTTTTCCACATAGTTTACTTGTTTTCAGCCTTTGTGTGACATTTTTCTAAGAGACTTTTGAAAGATTTTTTACAAAGTTTCGATGGGTCATTGGTTTCTACGACCGAGACCCAAATTTATTGCCACTTTCTCAGAAAGATCCACTTCCCAAACTGCAATCTCAAACGCAGCTCCCTTATTATTCGGGTACTCCGATGCTTGTAATTGTTAAACATACTATTTTTGTTTAGAAGATGTCGTATATGCAATCGAATATAGCGTTTTCTACAATTTTAAAATAACAACAATCTTGAAAAAGTCTCAAAAAAGTTTCTTCTCGTGAACTACACAAGGTAGGTGTCATAGGAGTTCTGGTTGATTTCATAAAATCCCTCACTGATGAATCCCTTAAATCTAGGACATTGAGTACCACATTAACTACTTGAAAGCTGATAATTTTTGTTGATGACTGTTGTATTCTTGGAAAAAACGCGTCATAGAAACGACACGACATGGAAACGTATCCTTTCAAATTGCAAACTATGTATGTGCGATTGCAACATTCTGTTGAAACCACATGTCCTCCAGTCCCAATCAATTAATTTGCGCCAATTAAATCTTGTAGATCATGATTCTGTGTCAATCACCAGACACAGTAACCGTGTTACCCAAGATCTCCCGATCCTCAGTGACTATATGCTCGTCGGAATGAGTACTACGAGGCCTTCCGGCACCTCTTTTGTTACTTGTGCAGTCTTTTCGAGGCGAGCACATACATAAATGCCTTAGTGTTTGACCAGTTGTCATATGACTGACGAATAATTCCTTAAAAGAATACCTAGCCAGATAGAGTATTCCGTGATCTTGAGGAATATATCATTACATGGCTTGTCGACTTAAATTCTGCATCCGTTTGCTGTACAGATATCAAAGCAAATTGACAGTTCTTGCCATTTGTAAAAGATATAGCATTTTCTGAGTTTAGAATATATTTTGGGCCACCTTGTACATCATTTTCTTATTTCAAAATAAAGGAATCACTTGATTTACCTTAGCAATCGCTTTATAGACCTTTACGCTGTTTTTGTACAGATTCCATCCGCTCGTTGTAAATATAGATAAAAGTAGATCGCACTGAGTCTTCTTTTTGCTTGAAACTTCTTTGCTTTAGTTTTGCACTGCAATCTGTTCTTTCACCGCCCAAAGATGTTATCATTCATTTCAGAATGTATTTCTTAATTTTTTAGACATTCTCCGCATTGATCACCTGTGGATGATGCCAAATCTTACCAAACTAGGCCTAAACTGTAACAAAATAGAGGTGATCGAGAACATAGGAATGCTAACAAATCTAACCGAGCTCAACCTTTCCTTCAATTATATAGAAAAAATTGAAAACTTGGATTCCCTTAAGAAGCTTGAAGTCCTCAGCTTGTTCAACAACTTGATCACCTCCATTGAGGGCTTCGACGCATTGGAAAATTTGATTGTCTTCAGTTTGGGCAACAACAAGATTGAATCCTTAAAAGGGGTACTTACTGACAAATCTATTTCGACTTAGTATGACAGATATGCATGTAACAAATTATTTTTAACAGTTGGAACGAGTTAGGTTTTTGAAAAAGTTAAATGTCTTCAACATGGAGGGTAATCCAATTTGCAGTATGTTGGAGTATCCCCTGTCAAGTTATATCGCTGCCGTTTTACCCGGTATTAACTACTACAATTATGTTTTAATTACAAATGAAGACAGGGAAGTCGCGAGAGAGAAATTCGTGTAAGTCAAGTTAATCAGGAAATACTTAGTTGTTACCTTCTTATGAATGTACATAACATTACAGACGTGAACTCCGTGAGATAGAAACGGCAGAAGAAGATGAAATTGAATACCGTACGAAGCGAGAAAAAGAGCTTGCCGGAGAACAAAGGCTCTCAAGCAGTTTTGTCGAATATCTGAACGAACACCAACTGTACGAATCCCTTTGGGATGAAGATGACGACGGTGCTGCCTTAATTGAAATCGGCGGAGAACAAATCGATGAACTTTTATCGGAATATCGAAACGATTTCTTTGCAATAACCCAAGAAATCTATAAGCTTGGCCTTGAGAAATTCGAGGAGCGCAAAAAGGAAATAGAACTCTACACCAATAGCGTGGAGGTAGGACAAAGAGAAATTCAACAATCCGGTCATAATACAATCGAAGAGTACGTTGCCGTAAAAGACGAGATATTCAGTAATATCAAGACTCTCCTCACCCAAATGGATGCAAGGAACCTTAAGGGCGAAGAAGACGATTCACCGGAAGGTATAGAAATGGCAGAACAATATGAGAATCTGCAAGTGACATTCGACGAGAAGACCAGTGAATTGTGGCAGGTCCTTATGGGCGATGAGCTGCACTTGTATGAGAGTATAATGGTAAGCGGCGACGAAGAGGCGTTCCTCTGAACGATATATACCCTTGATACACTTTTAGGAAGTTACACAGCTCTTCGAACGTAATATTTCGGATATGATGTCGAAATTTGTTGAACAGACCCAAACATATTTTGCACAAATCCGCGATATTGCCGTTCATTTCTCTGAGAATCTAACAGAAATAGTGCAGCAGTATATAAGTTTGAAGCTAGCCACCAGAGTCTTTGATGATGTTCCCGAAGGACTGAAAATTTGCCTCGAGGATAAGGATGCTATAATAAATTTAGTGGCCGGCATGAAGGATCATCATATACAGAGAATCGACGAACGTGAAGATCGTTTGGTTATACGAGGCAGACAATTTATCGCCGATATGATTGCAGGACTGCAAAAGTAAGTAATACCTGTTCTATGATCAATACATTTACATGTTACATCTAACCATCAGAGATGAATTGGATCGGAATCGTGCCAAAGTTCTAGAAATCAACTCTTACATCGAGCAAATGACAGCCAGTTTGCAGACGCTTCAAGGCGATATGGGAGACGAATAACATTTGAAATAAAAAAATATGTATATTTTCCAATAAAACCTTTTTACACTATTTATTTGACTTATTTTTCAAACTGTCCAAGTAGGCTCCCACAATCTTCTGCACATCCGCTTGCATAACATAGCCCACGAACCAATCTAAATCGGCCTTTCTATTAAACGACGAGGCATTTATTCGAAATTGTCTTTTAGTCAACGCTCGAGCAGTGGGGTCAACTCCTTTAAAACGGTCTATGAATCGGCCGCATCTCACCAGGCCTTCTTCTTTGTTATTGACCACCTCGTCAACGAGACCAACCTTAAATGCCTCTTCTGTTAGAAATAGTTTCCCCTTGACGAGTGCCAATTCTGCTTTACGCCGAGGCACTGCCTCTAAAAACGTGTCAATAATCCATGTCGGTGGAGCTAGTCCCAAAACGGGTTCATTAAGTCCTATCGTGTAATTGGGAAGCATTATGCGGTATTCACAGCTTGTGGCTAGCACACATCCTCCAGCTGGTGAATGACCCTGCAAAACACATTCACATATAATTGGAAATCTAAGTTACTAGTAGCACAACTTACATTGATCAAAGCTACTACCGGGGCACCGTGTGTATTTAAAAGAAGTCCAACATCTTGCATGGCACTCCAGAGAGTACTTAAACGGTCCTTATCAGGCTTATAGAGCTCCTTGATGTCCAGTCCAGCTGAGAATATGCTTCTGAGTGACTGAAATCAGATAAAATTTGAATTTTTTTTCAACTGACATCCTGTTGCTCTACCGATGTTAGGATAAGGCCGCGGCAGTTATTTTTCTCCACTTGTTCAAGATCGGTTCGAATAGCTGTCACCAAGTCTACATTCAAGGCGTTTATTGGTGGACGGTTCATAGTCAGGGTAGCCACTCCAGTTTTGTTGTTGACATCGAGAATTGTGAGATTGTTGTGTAGAGATGTAGAAAATGTTCGTTTTCCAAGTGGATGAAGCAATTTAATAAAATTTACATATTTCCAGGCGGCTGGTGTCATTTTTTTGCTGTGGCGCTAGCACATATGCTTTTCTTATTGTTAAGAACAAGAAAAAAAAATATTTATTTTGCAATCAATACATTTTCGTTTTATAAATCTCAATTAATGACGCTGCATAGTGCAGATAAAGTTTACAACTACATACTATCAATCGAACTTACCTAATATCTTGTAAAGTCTGCTAAAGGGGCACTGTCACCCGGACTCCTCTGCAAGAGAGTAGTTCTTCGATGGAAACTGAAATACTATAGACTCTTAAATGTCAAAACAAATGTAAACTTTGAACCACACAAAGACGAGATATACACGCTAAGATTTTACTTTATTTTTAGACGAAGTACATACACATCTCTCCAATCACTGAAATTGTTGAAATTGTTGTGGTTGTGCGACCTATCCGGTTTACCATAATATCTAACGCATATTGTTTGTTTGAATTTGAAAAGATGCTTGTCGTATTGGGATATTTATTAGTAGTACAATAGCGTAACTACTAACTAGTTATTAAAGAAAGAAAGTAGTTCGCAGAATAATACAAAAAGATGCGGGACTGTCAATACTCTGTAACTGTGTATGATATCATTTTATATAAACTTTTGCCTTTAACAAAAATAGTTTTGTCCCGTGGTGTTGATAATCGTAAGATAGCTGGTACATAAGCTGGTACAAACTCATTATCAAACATCACATACTTCAAGTAGTGGAGTTTTTCCGAGCAAAACCAAGTAATTTTGTTTTACTAACAAAATTTAAAAGTTCTGAACCTTTTCCTATTAAATTGTGGTAAAAACTTGGCCTCGCCTCTGAATAACTCAACTTGGCTGAAAATGGCCACAGATCTCTATTGTATTCTGTATCATTGCATCGTGTATCGTACTTTAATGTTCAAATGCAGCAAATAATTAAGTTTGTGCATTCTAAAGTATTAAATCAGGTACATTAAACAGCACTAAGAGACCAGTCAGGATAGATATTTGTAGCAATCTTGTTCAAAAACCTATAAAGATTAAGAAATTAAGCATTTAAAGTAGCATTTCTTTAGTAAACATTTTTTCTTTTTGAAGTTTGTATATTTTCAATAATAAAAAGTAACTACTTTCATCTTATCGTGCTATAAGCAAAACCCTACGAGCCTCTCTTCTTTTTCAGTGCCTCTAAATAGACTCCAAGTCCCTTCTGTACCATTGGTTGATTGACGAAGAACAAAAATTGTTGCAAATCTTGGTCCCGTGTATCTTCAAGTTCGGCCAAATCCTTTCTCCTAAATTGTTGCTTGGTCAATGCCCTTGCCAATGGGTTGACCTTAGCAAATGATGCAATAAACTTTTCGCATTTTGCCAATGCCTCTTCTTTAGTTGCAGCCACTTCATCTATGAGACCACTTTTTAAAGCCTCATCAGTTGTGAATAGTTTACCTTGAGTCAATGCTAATTCAGCAGTTCTACGTGGAAGAACATTAACAAATGATGCCATAAACCATTTGGGAGCTACAATACCCAACTGGGTTTCATTCAGTCCGATAGTATAGTTGGGCAGCATCACACGATATTCACAACAGCTCGCTAGGAGACAACCTCCAGCTGGCGAATGACCCTAAAAATAAATTAAATCAGAATTTTTTTTATTCAAAAAATAAACGGTTGTAGAAAAAATTACGTTTATTAATGCAGCAGTAGGAAGGCCATAACCATAAAGCTGGAGCCATACATCTTGTAGCGTGCTCCAAAAGTTTTTCACTCTTTCTGGGTCAGGCTTGTACATCTCAAGAATATCTAATCCAGCGGAAAAAATTGTTTTGGAAGACTAGACAAAGATTTTTCATTGTTAAATCTGGAATATTTCCAAAGAAATTGTCATTCTTACCGAAGTTAAGATGACTCCTTTACTTTTATTATTTTCAATTTCATCGAGTGAGTTCTTAATGGATGTAAGAAGATCCAGATTAAGTCCGTTTACTGGTGGACGATTCATGGTTAATACAGCTATTCCAGTCTTTTCGTTTACATCAACAGTAGTGAGTGGACTAGAAGAAGACATCTGCCTAGCTGCAGGCACGACCCTTCTCAGTGCCCTTGCGTAGTTCCATGCAATGATTCTCATTTTGCTTCGTAGTACAAACTGTGAAGTGAATATCAAAATAGAAAAAAAAATATTATTTGCATATCAATTGCCGCACTTTACATACTATGCATGTACTATCACCTATGCAAATACTATGATTAAAATATGTTAATGTTTTCTCTATAATATTTTCATAACGTGTTATTTTTTACAAATTTATGACAAAATATGATTCTAATTAGATCATAGGAGATACCAAAATAGGCAAAAAAATGAACTTTGATCCATGATAGGATGGAGGTGAATTTCTTTTTATCTATTTTCACAGTGACGAAATAAACAACAATACACTCACTTAGTATTGCAAGAGGTGAAGGAACTCAATGAAAACAATTAAAAGAATAGTTAATTTGCAATTCAAAGTAAATTAAGTGGCAGTCGATCTTGCACTATCTCCCTCGCAAGTTTGATCAGTCTACAAGAAAACAAACACAAGTGGCCCTTTCTCATCGAACATGTTTGAGAGTATTCTTCCACTCTGCCTCAACTGATTACAAAAATGTCATAATAAGTTGGTTCAGGCGATCAGCAGTTAGCTGTTAGCATTACTGGATATAGATTTTTCTAATGGATGAATGGGATGAATTTATTTGTTTTTTCATGTTTCTTTTTGAGTCTCAATTCCGGGGAATGCGTTTCCTAATCCAAGTCTTCCGGCATCTGTGGTTGGTTACCCTTAAGCCAAAATTATTACTAAGGTATGAATGTACATACAGAATAAAAAATTCAAATTGAAACTGACTTAATATTTCAACGTGGGTAGTTAATCATAACTGAGTTGAAAGATCAAGCCAAAGTCGAATTGAATGTAGTTGAACAAACAGAAGAGGATTCCCTAAAAATAGAGTATAGTATATAGTATCATTTCTTTTCTTCTGCAAAAAATAAATAAATATCCAAACAGTGACAGATGCCATGTCAACTCCTCAGTCCAAGTCTATACTCGTCTTTTCGACTAAATTCAACAGAGTGTCGTCGAGTTCAGTCTACTTAGTTTGACTCGACCGTATGATGTATTCAGACATAATTTGACTCTTCATCTTCACCTTTTTTCTGCTTACTTTCCTTTATTGAATTATAACATTTATATTTATATATAAATAAACCTAAACTACATATGCAACTATATGTTCAGGCCTTCCTTTTTTATTTAAAGATTCCCTAAGAATTTGATGCGAAACAATAAACCTCTTTGTAAACTAAATAACTTATTGATTCCTGCCTTGTTCCCACCTTAACGATACTTGTTTTACAATTTGCCTCGTAGATGCCACTGCCGCGAACTGTCAATTCTATCGCTGACAAGCTTACACGTCACGAAAAATATACATTTCTTTTCCATACCTACTGACCGTTCTGCAATCGTGTCGTCGGCAATTCCTCTTGATTAACCACCGCGAAGTGTACATTCACATTGTCTAGCTGTAGACTTTCACTTCGATAAAGTAATATAAATAAATACGAAAAATGGGCCAAACTAAAACACAAAAAGTCGGTTCTTCGGGATTCACAAAAGAAGAAGAGCTCCTGCTACAGGATTTCAGTCGTAATGTCTCTACAAAATCATCCGCTCTATTCTACGGCAATGCTTTCATCGTCTCTGCCATTCCAATTTGTAAGTAGGAGGAAAGTGTGACACGTCAAAAGGTGCTATTACCAATTGCGTTCAATATTTTAGGGCTGTTTTGGCGTATTCACAACATGGATCTTCTGTCGAGTGCAATCTTCTTCATCCTAATGACTGGTGCTAGTACCTATCTCATGGCCATGGCTTACAAAAACATTAAATTCAGTCTGAAGCACAAGATTGCTGTGAAACGTGAAGATGCTGTCACTCGTGAAATGAACCGCCAGCTGGGCGATGACAAGAAAATCACCAAGAAGGAGAAGGATGAGCGAATCCTGTGGAAGAAGAACGAAGTAGCTGACTACGAGGCAACTACTTATGCTATTTTCTACAATAATGCTCTGTACTTGACCATCATCATCTTCATTAGTTTCTTCATCTTGAAGAACTCATCGCCAGCTGTGAATTACATCTTTTCGGTTGGTCTAGCTAGTGGAGCGCTGGCACTGTTCTCCACAAGTACTCAGACTTACACTAATTAAAGCGAGATTAGAATTTCCTTATTTTTTTTATATAATTCAGCATTTTTTGTATTTTCTTTATGGAAAAGAACGAGAATAGTTTATACACATATTTCTTCTGAGGAGAAGACGAAATAAAAATGAGTAAAATAATTATTTAAATGAGTTTGTTAAGCTTTCAATTGTGGTTACCAGTTACAAAGTGTTAAAGTTGTGACTGAAATGTGAAATTCCCTGCAGACGCCTTATTGCTGGTCCACCTTTCTTTTTTCATTTCTTGATTTCGTAATTTTAAACGGCGACAAGTGACTGAAAATTAAGTTCATCATCTAAGTACGAGTCAAGTAGACCCAAACATTTTAAAAGGGAACGAAACAACAAACTTATACTCAGTAAGTCCGTTTTGTTACTAAGTCAAGGAAGATTCCTGTATATTCAACAGATTTATGTGTGTGGATCCCAAGACTTTCTTGGTGATTACAAGTCACCGATTTTATTACGGAAATTGTTTTCTATTTCAAATGTAATTTCTACGCAATACAAACGGATTATGGTAATTTTGCTTACTTATTTCTATGAATATTCAGTTTAAATAGGGACATGAATCTGCTTTGTCTTAACGTTTACCATACGCTCTCAGATCCCAATTGGTATCAATCACAAAACAAGAAATCTTACTTAAACTCATCCAACCCTTTACATTATCAAACTACCCGCCATACCAATTGCACTGCCTTATCAACTTTCTATCATTTTATACTGAAGTTGGCATCATTTCACCTAATAAGGGTTGCTCTTTCACTCGCACTCGCAGAATCGCCTGTCATTCAACAAGCGCTGAACAAAGAGCGTCAAACCACAGACTATACAGACAGGCAACTCCCAAGCGACTGGCGCTCTTTGCCCACAAGCTAAATAACAGCTGATTTTGTCCATCGCTCCTAAGATGTATGGGTGATCCCATATAAATCAAATGGGTGCACGCATACACCTTAGGAGCGATGGACAAAATCAGCTGTTTTCATGGGCGCAGCCATTTTTTTGTTATCTTATGTCAAAAAACTGACGAAATGTGGAGGGCTTGTTATGTCCAATGAGTACCTTCCTGAAATGATCCTTGTTTCGAGGTGAATTCGTTAAAAAATAAAATTTGAAATATAACGTACGCTGTATATCATTTATAGTACTTTTTCAATGAAAAACAAAGTAAAAGAGAAATATATATACCTCAGAATAAGCATAAATAATTGTACTTGCAATTCGGAAGCAACAAGAACATTGACCGAAAATTTTAAGCAGAGTAAAAAAGCAAAAGATGCCTGATAGTAGGAACCCTGTGTATGATAGGCATAATTTATATTGTAGGTAGACTTGACTAATAGTCAATAGCAATTGTAATTAGTATTACATGTTTTTATACGCAAAAGTGAAACATTCAGATATTCGAACATTTTGATATATGTTTCCTGCTCAGTTTCCATAGTTAAATATTAATATATGATTGTTTTTCAGATAATAATCGATTCAAAATCGACTTTGTAAATTGCACGTGTTAATCAAAGTATTTACGCCTTATAGTTGAACTAATAAAATGTGTGAACAGTGGATTAATATGAAATAAAAGATTATGTTGAAATGAAAGAATCATGTTTCCACTTTTAAAAGCAAAGCATTAATTCTTTCCTTCAGGATATTGATTTACACACTTTACATTTAAGCTCCTTTATACAAACACCAATGTTTTCAAATAGCAACAACTTTAGATATGTATATTTATTTCCAATTAGTTCATTTGCCAGCATGCATAAAATAATATTCTTTTAACAACTTAAACTCACCATCGTACCTTTCAAACACATCCGTGCTGGTTCACCACCTTTGTTTACTTTTTTTTGCCGCTAAAGTAATAATTTCATAGTGTTATTACTCTTAAATAAAAAAACAACGAGGAAATCGTTTTACATTTTTGAATTCAGTACAATAAAGGAAATTAATTTGCATCAAAATATACTAAGGAAGTCGGATAGAATCGCAAATAAATCCAAAGATATTTTACAAAAAATGTAACCAAATGTGAAAATTATTGAAGTGTCAGGATGTAGAGAAATTCACCTATGAAGTTCGTAAGTGCAACTTGTTTTCGTGGTAAATAATCAAAGGAAGTGTTTTAAGAAATTTGGAATACCTTTTTATTATTATTATTATGTGTATGCACATTTACACATTTATACTTTATTATGCATTTTTATTGATATGCATTGCACACATTACTATTTATTTGACTTGTATTATATTATATTTTACCTGGTTCGTTATATGTACATAGTAAATACAATTTTATATTTACAAATATATTAATATTGGGGAAACTAAAAACTAATCAATATATCAGTTATCGCATCAAAATGCAACATAGTGCTTGTTTCAGCACTCAAAATGTTACATTAATGCCTCCTGGAAAACAAAATGCACAGAGAAAAAAATCTCATATGGAAATATGTCAAGTCCAATAAAAAATAGAATTTATGGACACAAATAACATCTCACCTCGCCTTACTTCAGATTTTTGTTCATCAGTTGCAAAACACAAATCTTCTGAAGCCAACTTCAGTTCGTTGATTTACACGTATTCACCGACAGGGGATCATGGGAGAGGATTTAGGCCACACCCATTTTAGGGGTTTCGGGTGCAGAGGAGGGAAAGTTGACTCTCTCGTATAGTTTCTCTATGCGTCAAACACTCGTCGAAATATTTTCCCCCAAGTGAATCGTAAACAGTACATGGTGCGTGATTTTATAATATTTTTTCAATTAAATAAAACTAATTTACAGTGTTAAATATGGATTGTGAAGATATGATTATGTCGGAGGAACCGAATTTGTCTGTAAGTATAAATTTTCGCTTCGTAAAGTGTTTTGGTGCAAAATATGTTTGGTAAAGCGATTTCGGTGTGATTTGAAGGAAGGAATTTTAATAATCATTTCGAGGCCAAATTCATTGTGATAAATCATGCTAAAGGCGAGAAAAGTGTAAATTCTTTAGGATAGCTTACTGCGTAGTTAGAAAAACAATTGTAAATAAGGCAGGGGTGTCATGAAGGAGTTGTTTTAATTTAGCATGGGGTGACTGAACAGGGATGTGTGTGAGAAGGTTACCTTACCTACTAACCAATAGTAATGTTATTAGCAAAGCATTTTTGGACTGAACCGAAGTTTGGTTTTTCGCATAACATTCAGTTGAAGCCAAAGATATTTTGAAAAACTTTATATTTGTCTGGGTCCAGAATTGAAATTTCAGAATTTGCGACATATTTAAACATACATGCATACATAACTTGTCGCTTTTGGCCATTGAAATAGCTTCATGGATACCGTCGTTCTTAGCTGTTATGGTTTCTTTAAAGATTTATACCGGTATTCCCTATGTACGTATTTCGTAATAAATGCCTTACCTATTTCTCTTTTTAATCCAAACTGGAATGAGCCTATGACTTCTTCGATCTTGTAATAGATCTTTTTATAGATTATTTTCAGGAACATGTTTTGTAGCTCAATCGGGCCATTGTGAAACTGTATTTTTCTTTGGCAACGTCTTAAATATAATCTTTAGACATTTAGCAGTTATCCTTTTCTCCATATACATATGTACATATAGTGCCGACAAGTATTTATGTGTCTTGTGCATCTTTTGTCGAGATTTACTGATTTACTTAGTGTAAACCCTTTTTCCAGAATTAATACCAGCCTCTTCGTTAAAGAAGCTCTTGGTCCTGCTAGAATAGGCTAACACTAATTCCAAAACTACATTATTAACTCAACTATACCTTATTGGCTTATTGTAAGATTTTTGAACTACAAACACAAAACGGGCTTAATTTTTTCTATATGTAGCATCAATATTGGGCGTAAGAGCAATTATGTTATAGAAAATAAATATTCGCCGAGTTCGTCTCCTGTAGAAGTGTTCTAATAAATGTTTTCAGTGGGAAGCCAGACAAATATTTGACTGAAAAAATGCCCACCAATTAAGAATTCATTTTATGAAATTATTCTTGTTCTTCTGTCCCAGTCTCTTTTGTTAAATGTCTTTGGTTCAGGCCAAGGTTTTCCTATTCTTGTTAGATATGGCGAAACGTTTAAGTTAGTTTTTTTTTTTGTGTATATCAGTTCACTTTTGAATGTTGCATTACTACATTAGCAAAGATCTTACCATTTCTCTATACACTATACACTATAAAAGCCATTCCTTCCTTATGCTAGGCTACATTACTTTCATCTGTTGAGATTATTGCCTCAGCTCTAAAACAGGAAATACCAGATATATAGCCCTTTTAGTCATCAAATAGCTTTATTTCTATTTAGCACGAACAGTCATTACAAATTACGTGGAATTTCTTGTTAGGGAGAACTTTTAGCTTGTACAACTTACTCAGAGTCTAAATATAAATAATCTTATGATGAAATATTATAGTTAGAATTATACAAAAGAACACCTTAGTAGAAATCGGTACCGAAATTTTGCCCTAAAACCTTTCTATTATTTTAACCTAATCTTTGAAAACTTTCCCATTTGAGGAGCGTAAGGAGGGCGGTAAACGTGGACGCAAACCAGGTCGTAAAGCTTCAACAGAGAAAATCGACATTAGAGCCAAGCTTGGTAACGAATCCTAAACTATTTTCGTGTATTTTTCTAATTTTCCTTTATCTTTAAAGAGCGAAGCAGACAAAGTGCTAGGGAATGTCGTGCACGTAAGAAGTTACGTTACCAGTATCTGGAGGAACTTGTCGCTGATCGTGAAAAGGCTGTGTTAGCCCTTCGCGCTGAATTGGATAGAGTATGTCCCACTGATGTTCTTTACTTGCAGTATTAAATGCATTGTTTTTTTTCTAGTACAAACTTTGGACTACTGAACTCAACGAGGGACGCCTCCCGGACGGATTCCAAGGACTACTTGAGGAGATGGGTGTGCTTAAGCAGGAATAAAAAGCACGCGTTTTGTTTATGTTTTGAAGTAGTTCTTAATCTCGGTTTTTATTTTTTTCTTTAAGTTTATATTTGATTAATTTATTTTATTATGCTTTTTATAAATTAATTTGCTACATTTTATTGTTCAGTTTAGCTATTAGTTTATGCGTGCATAACAAAAGCCAAAAACGAATACGGGTAATCGAAAAACTATATGAGATGTTCAACAAGTTTAAGAAAAAAAAACAGTGTTTGTCTAGTTGTTAAGTGAAAGCATACATATAAGTACAAAAAAAACTAATATAACCATATTTATGTAAAACAACACAGTAACTAATACGTATATACATATATTTTGGTGTATAAATGGAAATATTTAATGGGAAAATAAACTACATTTAAATGTGACACAGTCTTTCTAATTTTAATGAATCGACACCAAATAGTTCCGACAGGTAAATTAAAATATTTACAAATGTACATGCATATGTGAAGATTTTTCCGATAAAAGTGCTTCATTTTTAATTTGAGATATAAAATTAAATTTATATTTCAAAGCTCAACAACATTTAAATGAAGCCAACTTTCATGACTCTTCCATAAGCCGGCCAATTAAGTGTTCGCCATTAGTCCTGTGGTCATCTAATGTTTGGCTTACGGGCATAAAACATGTACTTGACATGCCTTACGAGAAAAAACCAGAGGTATCAAGTCACACGAATCGGTCAATTGACTTGTTTATTTCTGGAAATACTAAGGTCACCAAAGTTTTGACTTTAGTAAGTGAATAGTTTGGCCAGCTGGAAGCATGAACAAACAGATGTGAGTTTATTCCTAAAAAAAGTCGATTAACATGATCAGTTGATGACTTGGTCAAGCTTTATTAACAAAGCTGTTGAGCCAGGAATGGGATTCATCGCTGAAAATTATTTTTCGATGAAAATCCCGAACGTAAACTTTAATTAAAATTTCCCAACGTTAAAGTGTGAACTCTTCCAATTAAGTAGCACGTACAAATGAGTAGAATATCTAGAACAGTTATCTTCATCGCAGAGACGAGAAACGCTGTTGAACTAAGGGGGCATCCTAATTAAAAAGCGTTAAAAGGAAAGTACCAACATTTGTATGATGCGTCAAGGTGAGCTCCTTTGAGAAATTCTGTTATTACTTTTAAACTTACTTTTTTTATGTTTTATCGTTTCCTCATGTTTCCGGATTTTAGCTATGTAAATCCAAATCGTGATGTGGAAGAAGAACTCCTCAATCACAGTTAAACAAACACATCACCTAAAGCGATATTTTTTGTGCTACAACAATGTCGTTCGGATCTCCAATCATAATAAGTATCTATAAATCATGTTTTCGAGGTCTCGCACATAAAACGCACTAATTTATTACAAAAATAAATAAATATTCGATTAAATGCTATATCCAACGGGCTAAGTTAAAACACTGATACTTTTTACATTACTTCCCCCAAACAATGGCCTTCCAGGAAGATAGTTGTTCAACCATATGGTGTCCAGGCACCGAAACGCCGGCCCCTAATAGGCACAACGTTCCTAGCCAACATGAACTTCTGTTGGTTTAATAATCATGCAGAACAATTAGGCACGCGATCATTATTTCCCACCACTTGCGCTACCAAGTAATAGTTAACACTTTTGCTATCATTTTCTTTCCCACATTATCCATTTGCCCATCAGAGAAAGCAAATTAAAAGAAAACAAAAAAAATAAAAATACCGATTACCGCCACCATCTCCAATAGTGTTTGCATGCTTATAAATATTATAGCACACGCTTGAGTCTAAGTAGATTGTCTTACACCATCGACTTGAAGGCATCTGAGGAGTAAATTTGCACTCAACGACCGAAACCTCTGAAAAAGGATACTCACTGAAATGAAACTGGTGGTAAGTTAAGTGCGCCTCCTGAATAGCCTCGGTAACTCTTGTGTGTTTGTTTTTCCCACCTAGCCCATTGCCCTGCTTATCCTGTGCATAGTAAATTTGGCAACATGTCGAAGATCAAAAAAGGCCAAGGAATCACTTAATCTTGATACGAAAGATCATCAGAGCGTAGTGGAGGATGCTGATTACAAGGTTGAACCAGAAAATCCTAATCGTGATAAACGGGGGACGAAGCATTACATTCACTTTGTGAAACCTGCAAAGCATTTCAAAAAGGTCAAGGTGGTTCCGGCAAAAATTCACTACAAACACGAGCCTGAGGAAAAGGAGGAGGAGAATGTCCACCACACTTTCGAGGAATCCCATGAGCACATTGAACATAAAGAGGAACATAAGGAGGAATCAGAAGTTCATCACCTACCAGAAGAACCACATAAGGAGGAAATTCAATATACCGAAGGCCATGAGGAGCACATAAAAGTCAAACATCACCACCACCACCATCATCATAATCACCTAAAGACCATAGTCAAGAAGGAGCCTTACCCAGTGGAAAAAATTGTTCATATTCCCGTCGAGAAAGTAATTCACGTACCAAAACCTTATCCAGTGGAAAAAATCGTCGAGAAGATCGTCAATGTTCCCGTGGAGAAGATCGTACACGTTCCTAAGCCCTATCCAGTCGAGAAAATTGTGGAAAAACCAATACACATCGAGAAAAAGGTGGAGGTGAAAGTTCCTTATCCAGTAGAAAAAATTGTACATGTCCATGTACCAGTTGAAAAAATTGTCGAAAAAATAATCCATGTACCCAAGCCCTATCCTGTTGAGAAGATCGTCAACAAAATTATTCATGTACCAAAGCCATACCCAGTATTCAAAGCAGTACCCTATCCTGTAGAAGTTAAAATTCCAGTTCCTGTCGAGAAACCAGTACCCTATCCAGTGGAAAAAAAGGTTCCCTACCCCTATAAGGTTGAAGTCGAGAAACAAGTTACAGTTGAAAAAAAAATTCCCGTCTATATCCATGCTCCGTACAAATATGAACCACCTCAGCACCACCATCAACAACACCATGAAATAAAGGAAGAAGAACACCATCAGCTGCATTCTGAACATGAATCTCATGGTGGTGGGCACGAACAGTATGATCAGTCCGGCTACCCAACGAGTACGAATACAAAATTCACAGCAGCTAGGCACAGCAGTAACTTGCGAGCACAATTAATGCAGCAACAAATTGAAAACTTTGGATACAATCGACATCACCAGCAGGAGCAGGCAGAAGCTCAAAGTAGACAGAATGCAGTCTCCATTGACAGTTCGAGGAAAAACGAACAATTTCGAATTTCTGTCGAGGATAATGAGCCACAACCGCAGGAAACATCGCAAGTAGTGGCTCAGATGCAACCATTTGCAGTTCCATTTCATTATATTCAATTGCAACCGATGCAATTCCATACAGGGGTATCGGCGCCCATGGCCTATGCACCTATGCAGTCTTATTCAGTTTAGTTTAAATGTAACTCACGTGTTTTGTGTTTAGGATAAGATTAACTAATATTTATTTGATTACAAAAAACTACAATTTATTTTTATCAAAAATGTGACGCCAAAATAAATAAAACAACATTTTTTTAGCAACAAATTGATGTACACGTATAGTTCAGTATCCGCCAAAACACTGCAATAGTTATGGCTCTGATTTCAAGTCTTGTCTCATGGTTAAGATAGTTCAAAGACACGCAAGGACTCGCTTTAGCTTTCCTTATCAGGG
This sequence comes from Xylota segnis, assembly GCA_963583995.1. Classification (NCBI taxonomy): domain Eukaryota; kingdom Metazoa; phylum Arthropoda; class Insecta; order Diptera; family Syrphidae; genus Xylota; species Xylota segnis. The sequence continues at coordinate 69,281,334 of OY757237.1, read as the reverse complement.
CCCCCTTTCCATTTGCTGATACCGTACTTGGATGGTGCTCGAGTTTAAAGATAGTTTTTAGAGTCCAAAGCATCGAATACCGTTCTTGACGAACATCCAACTGCAGCTGTAACTTTCTTCATCTCCTGGAGACTTCGTGGCCTTCCAGGTGACTGACATTAGTGACAGTTCGGTAGACTAAGCATCCGGAGATCAGTGAAAGTATTGATCGTTACTCCAAAACCAACAATTGTTAATACCCATTACCAATTACAAAACATTTACACTAATCCCTAGACGGTAGATATATTATCACCATTGATATGCCCCTTAATTTGTATGTGGCTTGTTTCCCTTCCTTTTTAAACTGGAGGGTTTCGGGCCCTTTTTAAACTCTTGAATTCAACATTTACTTAGACCCAAGTTGCTTATAAATAGTTTGACAAAGTTTATCAAGTCATACTTTCTCGATCCGCAAAAATACTTAGCTCCGTCATATGTCTATCAACATCTTAGATTTGCGACGTTAGCAGTTTATAACCAGAGCTCTGCGAGACTTACTTACTTATTTAGGTGGTGCTACAGTTCGGGGTGAACCTGGACCTCAACCAAAAACCCTCACCAGTTAGCCCGGTCCTTAGCTATCTGCCTCTAAACGCACTTCAAGTTGGTTGAGGTCCTCTACTACTTGTGCGTGGCACCTCTACTGCTTTATTGCTCCGGGTTAGATTCCAAGGCTCTGCGGGCCGGATCATTGGTGTCCATTCGCTCTACATGTCCTGCGAGTAGACTAGCATCATCGCCCTAGGTGATTAACGAAAGTATCCTTCAAGATTTTATGAGTACACATTACAGTGGAGAAAGCTTTGATAAGGGTTTAACTGTTCTAGCAGATGTAAAGGTTTACCCACTTAGCTCTTTTATATTGCAAAGATATCTGCTAAAGAAAAATCAATCACTTAATGCTAAAGAAAATAACTATCCCGATTTACAGTGAAGCAAATTATCTGGGAATGATCCTATCTAAAAATGAAAAAACAGAAATTATTGGGTCATAGCATATTAACCCCCTCTCACTTCTCTGACAATATAAGAATGCTTTTGGAAAGACACTAAACTTTTCAATGGACGAAAACAACCCACTTTACCTTACTTTGCCTAAACTCTTAACCAATTCCACAATAGTTAACCATTTACAACTGTTTTTTTTTTTAATTTGATAAATAGCCAAATCTGTCACAGTTAATGACTCTCTGTTCGATGCTATTTATTCGAAAGATGATATTAAAACTTTTATCTAGGTTTGTTATCCATAGATTCCTACTTATAAGACCGAAAATATAATGTCCCGGTAAATTGATCAACAGACCTCCCTAGTATTTACATACATATTCGTACATACATTTTATGAAAAGAAAAAATAACAACTTTACAAAAACCACAAAATATATTTGTTTAAAAAAGTTCTTGGCACATGTTAAATATGTATAGTTCTACAATTCCTTTACGAATTTAATTGCTCATTGTTTATTACTTTTACTTGAGTTTCTTTTAAACAATAATAATCTGCTTTGTTTTTGTTTATAACTTGACTAGTATACATTTTGTTTATTACTTTCTTGACACATTTTTAGGTATTTTACTTTATGAAATGTTATACTTTTGAAAATCAAAAAAAAAAAAAGAAAGAAAAAAGCTAATTTTTATGTTTCACTAAGTACTAAAGTATTTTTTTGTAGTTAGTTATACATAGGTAGCATTCTAGTTTAAGAAAACAAAGAAATTAAATAAATTAAAAAAAGAATTAAATATTAATAATATTATATGTATATGCATGCATCTGAAATAAATGCGTCATTGCTTTCAAAAGTCCAAAATTGTGATTATAATGATGATGATTATGAGAGACGTTAAAAAAAGAAAAACGAAAAAAAAATTAATTATTCATCCAAGTCCTCATTGTTACAGTCCTACTTCGATGACGGATAGTAATAGAGGACCGTATTGCCAGGCAACTGCCAATGTGATGCCTGTAGTTCGATTAATTGGAGCAGGGTTCGACGAATAGCTGGGGCTGAATCGCTTGCATTTAAGAAAGCGTCACGCACCAACGACAGTAAGATCTCTAATTGTTGGGGGAGCTGTTGTTCTAGATCTCTTCCGATGCATGTAAGGACGAAGAACAGGCATTCAATCTAGAAAGATGCACATATGTAAATCAAAAATAAATATAAAAGTGATGACCATTGAGATGACTTACCTCTGACAATGATCTAACTGGGGGCGTGACGCAGTCTTCGCAGCACTTTGCCAATAAGGTGAGCAATACAAGTGGTGGTGGTGCACCATCGCACTGAGTTCGAAGCTGCAATTGACGTCGTTTCAGTTGGCAAAACATTTCCGTTAGAAAAGCCATAAAAGCCGTGAAACGTACACGAGATGGTGATTTCATTCCCTGTATAGTATACAGAAGCTGCAAGAAAAATCGGTTTACGTTGACCATGGAGCTATTCAAACCTGCATATGCGTATACCCTACCTTTTCTCGCTCCTGGTACCACTGTCTGCAGGTGTTCAAGAGAGCTTCCAAGAATGTTTCCTTCTGCTCCTTAGCGATAATAGTCAAACATAGCCTCGAAATCGGCAAGGCATACCGCCTACCCTCCACGGCACGTTTTATAAAGTGCGAAGTCAGTTCCATCAGGCATCGAGAGTTCAGCTGATTTGGATCCTCCAAGGCCGTGTCGATCAAAGACTGAATATCCGGCGGAAATTGTCCGATATCAGTCACCTCATTACCCAAGGCCAGCCCCAAGCCGGCAATTCCACGAGTGAGTGCATCAGCCGACGACAATGACTTTGATCTCTGTAGCGGATTCGAACTCAATAAGTTGGCGTATGCATCACCATTCATGTGGTTGTTATTCATGTACTGAACGTTATTATTATTCATGTGGTGGTTCGATTTCATCTGACCACCATTATTGTGCATTTTTTGCGGTTCCGCGGCAAACTTCACCCGTTGCGAACCTGCGGTGTGCTAAAGAAAGCAAAGACGTTCAACTTTATGGCGACAAATACGTACATTTGTAATACAATACACTTACATGAAATATATTTCCACTAGATGGCGAATTGACCAGTGGCAACTGTGAAGATGGAAGCGGGACACTCATCCCGCCCATACTGTTTAGCTGCATCGGATGCGACACTAGAATGGCCCTTTGTCCTGGATGCACTCCTTTCGGTGACATACTACCCACAGACAGTCCAGCATGTCGTCGCCCAGCCATCACCGCAGCAGCTGCAGCCATTTGCATCTGCTGATGTATGCTGGCATTTGATTTCTGCTGGGCCAACAAACCACCACCTCCTCCCTGAGCTGGGAAGACCATCGATGAACTGGAAGAATGTTGTAAGTTGTAGTTTAGTTCTGGAAGAGCAAAACGCCGAAGGACGCGCGCAAAAGAGAAAAAAAAATCGAAATCGAAAAATTAAATTTGTTTGCCTTGGAATATTTCATACCGAGGATTGTGCAGATCGCCCGGCGATAGTTGTGGTTGTTGTTGTTGTTGTTGTTGTTGTTGTGCTCGATTCATGGTGAATTCCTGGGCATGAACATTTAATTTGTTGTTCGTGTTATTGTTATTATTCAAGGAATTACCATCGAGTCGAATGTCTGTTTTGTGTCGTAGTATGTATATAATTTATGTAAAAGAAAAAACACAAAACAAATAAACAAAATATAAATTAATATTATTTGTTTTTCATTTGTGTGTGTATGTATGTTTATGTGTGGGAAAATTGAAAAGTGCAAGTGCAGGATTGATGAAGGAGGTTATGTGTATACATATATGTATGATGCAGATGTTGGAAACACAGTAGAACACAGATAGCGTTCAGTAGGTGGGAGAAACACATGGAAAAAAGAAACAGAACAAAACACCGAAATTAGTAGTGATTTTGAAAAGTGAAAGAAAAAAGTGGTGTCAAGGTTTTTGGGGGAAACTTGGCATACTTACTTGGGGGTCGATAGATGTCCATAGCAGGTTTGGCCCTCATCTGGGCTGGTTGTATGCCAGTTTGCACATTAAAGGCGAGACTTCTTCTTTTGTTGATGTTCTAAAAAAAAACAAAGATTAATGTTAGTTTTGTTTCGCCTTTTTTTGAACAACTTCTTTTTATGAGTTTGAGCTCTATCCTATAGGGAGTTCACTGCCTGCAGACGGTTCCAAACGTTTAAAGTAGTGTAAATTCTAGGTTAAGTAAACTAAGGTTGGAGAGTAATGATAATGGTGTTGATCTTAATTACTGTCTATCAGAGAACCTTTGAAGAACAGTGTAATCTATTTTTCGGTCAAAAAGAAACCGAGATTGATTAATGTGTGTCGCAATTGTGGAACATAATGTTAGCAAAATGCCAGTAGTGTAAGTAAATAGGCAGAATTGCCTGGAACATCATCATCAATCACGCTCCCTTTGGAAGGAGCAATGCCAGCAGAGTGTTAGCGACAACTAACAAGATCGCCACAGGTTTCTATGATTATGCCTATATTTGACCACCTGAGCGGTCTATTGGGCAGATGAAATCTCAGAATGGAAGCAATATGTCAGTAACATTTTATTTATATTTATAACGAAAGGGCTTTTTTCGCAATGAAATATGAACTACTACATCACGTGATGTACGAATTGTCCTTCTACACTAACCTGAATAAAAGAAAGGATTATATTCTAATTTTCAGTAAGAACTGTTGAAAGAGAGCAACCCTACTCTGACGCTAGAGGGAGGCCTTATATTATATTATAAAATGCTCGATGCTGTGGGATTTAAATGGATAGTTTTAATATTTCAAGCCCTAGTTAGGAGCTGCCTATAGTATGCTTAAACTATATTTGGGCGATTGACAGGTCTACGAGTGTAAATGTGCTAAAAAATTGCAGCAGTTCACATAGTTGTTAGATTTTATTCCATTATTAGATTTTGTGACAATCAAAAACTGTCTCTGACAATGATACAAAAGAGTGTTCAAGAGTGTTCACACCCGACAAATTTTACTTACAATATTAGGTCTGTTCGCGTACTCTCCCAAAACAATGAATTTTCATCCTGTTTTCATCTGTCAGAGTCCTGTAGTTATTTGAGTATTTGTATAAATTTTCTTTCTGAGGTCTAAAATGTTGGCAAATTTCGTAACTTTTTTGTGGATTTTTCTCTCTCTGAGAAAATTTTATCCCCACTCCTTGAAATTTTATAATCTTTTGGTGCAGAAAGTACGCGAACAGACCTATTGACAAACAGGAATTGGTAGTTCACTCGATTTTCAGGGAATATTGTCAGATCTCACTATCATAGTATTGGTTCCAGGCGGGTACCCCGATTTAGGACCAAACCGGCAAAATAAACTTGTAAACTGTTACGCCTTAAGTCTAATATCTAGGTTGTCCGCATAGAATGCAGTTGGAAACAACGACTGTTTTGTTAAAATCCTTTTATTTATTCTTTATCGTTTTAGAAAATTTCTAATACTTTGTTTTTTTTGTTACTTTACAGGGCCAACCAATTTGGAGACCGTCAACCTACCACCTGGTGATAAAACTGTAAAACTAAGGTAAGCCATATTTTTAACTTCTGACTTTCTGATCTTAAATATAAAATATACCTACATATTTACTATTACAAACTATTAAATACATACCTGATGATTGCTTGTCCTGACGAAGCTCCTCTCCCTTGTTATGGCACCGGGAACCATACCAGAAATTTGAAATTCTGGTGATTTATGAATACGTTGGTTGTTGTTATTCATTTGAGTTGGTTGCTGTTGTTGCTCGACTTTTTCGGCCATTTTTTTCTTCTTTTTTTTTCGTTTTCGTTAAGTTGTTTAGTGAATCGTGATACTTTGTGTGTAATACTCCAACTTTCTTAAATAATGTCTCCTTTATGGTGTTGTTGTTTCTTTGGTATTAATACGTGAGTGTTTAATGTGTTTATGATATTCCTTATCAGCTATGTTATGTATGCTTTTCTCTTATATGTTTATAACTTCCTTTTATATATAAATATTTATGTACAAAAATATATATAGTATAAATACTTGGTTACTTTATGTATTACGAGTTAATTGACGTCAATTAAAACACTACTTTTTTTTATCACAATGTGTTGTTTCCCTTTTTTCTTTCCTTGTTTTTTTGTTTCTTTTGTTTAATATATATAAAACTATGAGTAGTACAGCTTTTTTATGAATAATTTCATTTCTTACTTTTCTACATAAAATTTTATGTCAGAGGAATATTTAACGGATATCTGTAAATAAGAAAAAGAAAATGTATTAAACAATCTGTGACCATTTAAATTAAAAAGTTTTAAGGCCCTATAGCATGAGGGATAATGCGATATAAAATTAACCATTCCGTATGGAAACCTTTTTGAAAATCTAATCTATTCTATTTCTTTGAGTACAAGTAGTATCGGATGGGTATGCTTCTATTTTAAAGTTTCTTAACAAAATCTTCCATTACTCTTTTTGGTATTTTAAGTTCCTATCAATACAACTACGAAAATGTTAATTCAAATAATTTATTTGAGCTGGGCATAACATGGTGGTTTACATTCCATTGTTGTGAAAATTGTATTGATTTTAGGCTCACAATCTCAAGAGCAGCAAGAGACGATTTTCTCTTGCTTCTGCAATCCTTATTTCACGATTCAAAACATTGTTATCTTAGAGTACAACAGGAAACTCAATCAAACTCTTATCAACACCAACTTGACCAAATGACTTTAGTAAAGCTTTTGATAAAACCTAAAGTACGCATCTTGGGCCAAAAATATTCTTTTTTATAGACAACTTTAAAATCGGGAAATATTTTCATGTTATTTAGAATAACTTCAGATCATATGTATGTATATCGCCAATATTCTTCTCTTCGAGAGATAATGGATTTTTTTCATCTTGTCTCAGCATCCATTCCCTGAGATTTTTTTTCATTTAATATTCTCAGGCGACGTGGTTCAAGTGGTTAGTTGTTGGACTACGGAGCAAAGGCTTCCAGACTTTACTCCTAGATGCCACCTTAAATTTATTTCAGGGACCCACATCTCGCGAGCGTATGACAAATATTCGAGAGACCAACTGTCATGAAGAAGCTTTTTAAATAAAAATTTGCCCTTCGGAAACGGCATCAAAAATTCGTGTAAAGAATATAACAAGCTCAACGCGAACGGTTGTGAGAAGCTAGACTCCCGAAGACCTGTCGCGCCAATTTTTTTGTATTCTCAGGCTTAAGGGGTTTGCGAAGCTCTTCTACTCAATTCTCTGTTTTCAATTCATGCTTATTAAAAGCGCTAATTGCCTGCTTCCATAAAATCTTGATAATTCAACCACCCACTAGAGTTAATGACCTATTACTGACAACACTGCTACAGAAAAGAAGTAAGGCTTAGTGACTTACATCCTTAGTAACTGAGTGTTGTTTACTTCCATGTGGGGACTTGAATGCCTCAAAGCCTTCGCTCAGGTATCATTTCGATCCTTAAGGGCAGTTTGACAGTTTTTTGTGAATTGTTTATGCTCTTGATGCATTGTTTCATTAAGTTATTGTAAACCTAGCTTTATTAACTTCTTTAAACCCTACCTGACTGACCTTTAAACTTGCCAATGATTTTGCAGAAACCTTGATTAAAATAAGAAGATATTTGGTAGATCATGTCGAGCGGGTTATATTTTCGAACGAATTGAAGTAATCTTGAGTCAAATATTGTATCTAAATGCCAGTTACCCATGCAGGTTGGTTTCTGATCGTTTGTACTGGCTTAAGGTTATTGGCAAAGTCTACTTTCGTTGTGGCCCAGCTGTCAGACTAATTGTTTAATGATAGTACTTTTCTGTAGACGACGCATATCTTCCGCACAGTGACGCAATAAATGAGTAACCCGTCCTTTTGTCTAAACAGCATTCAAATCACACAACTGAAGACTTCTCCTACGTTTTTAAGTATTTTTCCACGAAGTACATGAGTGCACATGTGCTTATTTATATTCAAAAAAATATATCACATCAAGAACAACACACGCGACCCATAACAGAGGGGAAAGTAAAAATTTGGAAAATCTTCTGAGTGTATCGTTAATGTCAAAACTGTGAAATATATTTATCCGCCCCAAAAGAAAAGTAATAAAATTTAGTTCTAAATCAAATCTAAATTCTCACTCATCTCCGAATTCTTTGAATCAGTATCTTATTTATATATCCAGGAGGAAATGCCACAATTAAGAGGGAAACCATCCTTAAGTAAATGATAAATAATTAATAATAATTAAACGCAATACGCAATAGGGCGGAAATGAGTGTACCCTATACAACATCTCATCTGGAAGATTCATCTCTCTGTAGTATCTCAGCGCAGATATCCACTTGGGTCACCACTACCAAACCAAGTCAAACCAATTGCATTTTGCAAAATGCCAAAAGTAAAAAAATAAAAAAAAAAATGCAAATTCATAATCCAAATAGAGATGAATCAACTAGCAGTTCAACAGCAGCGGGTAGGAGGCAAGAGACTTCAAGTTGAACAAGTTGTGTATCTTCAGTTTCGAACAACCGTCAGATGGTGAGCAATCGACAACCGGCACTACAGCTCGGCAAATATTTTCTAATAGTCGCCCTGAATATGTGTAGGTGTGCTCTATGACATCATCATAAACAACACACAAACTGCCGACAATGCCGACACTTGCTATTTATTTTATATATAATTCTTTTATTTATTTAAACAAATCACTTACCACCTGCTCGCAATGGCGATGTGCAAAAAGGTAAACGTGTGTCGTTCAGATACATATTTATATTATTATCCACAAAATATTTTAAATAATTTATTTGTTTTCTTTTTTTTATCCATTAAATAACAATTATACAAAGAATTAACTTTGGATCGTGATCCGAAGTCTATTTGGGCGGTAAATGAGTAAATGAGTAAATGCTTCTCTCGCATGGAATAAATTATTTCATAAAGAGCATTTTGACGCCAAATTTGGAGCTGGTGTCGATGATGCATGAGGCGAATGCGTAATTTGTTTGCAAGTAAATGACTTCATAGATTGGATAAAAGTGTATAGTAGATATTAATAGATACTCGTTCTGTGGGCTGATAGAGAGACACATTTTTTTTAATTAAGTTAAATACTTTAAGCTTCCGTTCTTGCTTTTGGATTATCTTTGCGAATAGTGTGGCTGACTTGGCGACGACTTTTTACAATGAATGAACTCTCTGTACAGCACGAGCACTCGATCTTGAGTATGGAATGAAGGAAAATATACATTTTGTGTAATTGATATGTTTGTTTAGGTATAGGTACCTATAAACAATCACATGTGAAGGTGAATTTGTTTAAACAATTTGGCAGGTAGTTATTAGTATTTTCCCTTTTGTTTTATTGCAAATAACATTGAAGAGGGGCATAGTGAGGGTTAAATTACAGTGGAGACTGGATGGTTTACACTTTGGTGCTTCCAAATGTCAGCAACAGTGTGTAAGTCATTTTGTTTTATGACTTTGACAAGTAATTTGCACATTAAAATGCTTCTGGTCTTTTGGGGTCATTGAAGGCTTATGTTATGTTTTTTGCCCAAGCCAAGAGGGAATTCATGCGTTACGCGCTACATAAAACATGCTATAATCTTAAGGCGAATACATAGAACTGCCTCACAAAATAGTTTTTTGTTTTTAAGTTCTAAACCCGAATGAATGTGTACTTCCAAATGTCATCATCTCTGCCATCTGCTTCGAATGTGATTCAAATCTTTGAAGCCATCAGTTTCGTATGAATAGGATGGTAGGTAGATAGAAGTGGTTGTGTCACCAAACTGTGTTGAAACATAGTAATTGGCGCGCAAACACTATTTTAGTGCCACAATTTTAGTGACCTATCGAGTGTAGAATAGTGTTAAGTGATAAAGATAAGGGGAATGGAAGGAACTTTATTGAAATCCACCACATTGAGGTAACTGATAATCGCCTTTAACTCTGTTAGATTATCAAAATAGGGTTTACCTAATGTCGTCTGCCTGCCTCCGTTTAGAGCTAAACACTTGCATAGAAAGTATAGAGGTATTTCCTTCTTCTTCGGGATATTACAGCTGCAAAAATCTACATTAACGGAATGCCTATTGGACCCCGATGGGTATAAATCATCAGAACGCTTGCAATATCTGTCCGGTTTCACTTCAATAGTATTCATATTCTACTCTAGTAGTTTTTGGACCACAACTGCCTTGATATAACACAGTTCCGATTTCACTACCATCTACTACCAACTTTTAATAGAAAATGGGTAAAGATTCTACCTTAAAGACCCCCAGGGATACGTTCATCGTCTCCGCAAGGGAACCATCAGAGGCGGATCGCCAATTTGCTAGTTCATTTGGTCGCTCATTTCCGTCGATAATACTGTGACCCGGCACCCAAAGAAGACTTATTCGGAGCCGATGACCCAGAGAGTTATTCTTTCCATTATTCTACTAGTTTCAAGGATATAGTGACCGATATAATAGCTTTGAAAGCTTAAGTTTCTACTTCCCCCTGAAAGACGGAGCATGAGTCAGGAAGCCGGTAAAACATGGAAAAGTGGAGGAAGTCACAGAAAAATGATCATTTCGTACTCATTTGTCACTCTGGTTGTTTTATACTATGTAGGTCCTGGTTGGGAGTTATAGAGTCGGTTGGGTTGACTATCAGATCCTAGGATGCTGTTGTAACCCGTTGAGTACACCAGCATTTTGTCTCTCCTACATACATACATCCTATTTTCACTTGATTTTGCTTTTATCTTCATCACTATTTCTCCTTTATGAACTGAGTAATATACTATTTTCAAGTACATATGTACTGCATATGTACATATGTATCCAATGTAATAAAATAAGTATTAAATGCAAACTCTGCAAACTCTGCAAACTGTGCAATTAGCACAACAGTAAGTATTGTTTTAGAAGTAAGCTCTTTTTTTTTACAGCAGTACTACAGCAGTAAACACTGAGTAAGTTAGACAGACAGTTAAAGAAAAGAAAACCCCCTCACTCACTAATTTTGATTAACCGCACTATTCTGAATTAATTCATCAATCTTAATTTATATGGTCACGCAGTAACAATGTCAGTAATGGCGTTCGCTAGGCTAGGTCAAGGTGACCTCACAGAAGATAGCGAAACTCTCCCTATCCTAATAACAATGATTTAGTATCACTATTAGGTTTGGGTAGGTTTCAATAAAAAATCCGTTATTTAACCACCTGAGCCATATAATTTTCCGTAACTTCTAGTGAAACAAATTTGAGCTTCGAATGAAGCCTAGTTGGCTCCTTATGTCGGTCCAGAGACCAGTGCAGGTTCCTCTTCCTCTTCATCTCTGAATTCCCCAAAACTGATAACACCTATTATAGTTTGCTGAGAAGGTTCAAAATCTTAGAGCGATTCTGATCTAGTTTAGGTCAATTCTTATTTGCACCTATACCTATAGGGCAAGTATTGTATTCGTGCAAAATTTGGAACTCGAGATTTTAATCAAACTTGACATTACTATAATGGAGAAGTTCAAAAAAGTAGGTCCGCCAATGCCGTCTGTCTGTCTGTCTGTCTGTCTGTCTGTCTGTCTGTGCACGAGGCTACAGCCTAAACGAGTGGATGGATTTAGATCAAACTTCATATATAAGGTCTGTGCGATAATCCCTAGAGGCGAAATCGGAATTTTCATTCTAACCTCAAAATTAAGGGTAGTTTACTTAAGGCCGATTTCAGTTAAAATGGATTTTCTCGAAAACGGCTCTAACGATTTTGATTAAACTTCATATTTCAATTATTCTAGTCAATTGCAACCAGATGATGTATCGTGCTGCTTACCAAAATTGGCAGCAATGGTACTTTACTTATAGCCAATTTGGCGAAAAGTCAATTTGCGAGAAAACGGCTTCTATTACTTAGCTCAAATTTTATATTCGGACTAGTACGAGGTAATGCAACACAATGGCGTACTACGTTTTGGTCTGAGTATGATATAACGGTACTTACGACCAAGGTGACTAAAAGCCGATTTGCTTGAAAGTGCCTTCAACTATTTAATTTAGATTTTGACATATGATTAAACATCTCAAATTCTATCAGGAACTGTATCACATTTTTGGCCAAAAGTTAGTATAACGGTATTTTTCGCGAAATCGAGCAGTTGGAGCCAATTTATTCGAAAACGGCTCCAACGATTTTTATTAAATTTTATATTAGAATACGCCTTTTTAAACCCTATAAGATGGCATACCACGTTTTTGGTTAAAACTGCCTAAAATTCCACTTTCCTTACAACCAGCTTAACAAAAACACGGTTTTCATATCATTATTAGCCATGAATTTTATCTTTGCTTCTTCCTACTGAACCGATTTTCAAAATTATATACCATTGCAAAAGATGTTCCTAGAACACAGCCGTTGTCATGGAAACGTTTTTTCCTTACGATACAGGTTTTGATTGGTGCGCACGTGCTACTGGATTTGTCAGAAATTCGTTTTCATTGGTTAAAAGACAGAGAGAGATGCAAAATATTGTTACATTTTAGGGACTTACTTTGGCATATTCACCGGAGTTCAAAGGCAATGAATTTGAGTGAAATTGAAGAAAATTTAACGACGATGCTTAATTTTCAAGAGCTTTATCAAATCTTACAGATGATATCTGACGTTTTTGGTCAATCTGCTTAAAACGATGGTTTACTTATAGTCAACTTACATATGCCTACTTATGTATATATTCGTTTATTTATTTTTACCTCAAATACACACAAGAATTTGAGACATAGGTGCAAGTTTGTACGCCCAGTCGTGCACTTTATTTTTGTCGCTATCGAAATATCTAAGGAAGCTTTACCTGGTAAGATATTTGCAATAAGTCTTTGCCTGGGGAGTTCATCGACCCTATAAATTCCTATTCCTCGCCATCCAACAAAGATGAATATTAAACTGCTCTGCCATTTCGAAGAGAGACGAACGGTTATAGCGAATTATTAGGGAAGGATTCCATGGATATCTGGAGTGGATTTCACGAAGAGACTGAAGTTAAGCCCATCAGAGAAATCACACCCTCGTTCTTAGACGGAGACGCATACATTTTTTTGTATAGACTGGTCATTGCGCTTTAGCTGTATGGGACTGTGACAAGCTTATAAGTTACCCGGGCTAGTTCATCCGCTTTGATGCTGACTGTAACGCTTAAGTGCTTCACAGGTACTAATTATTGAAATGTTTCATGTCCGTTGGCGCCTTGGCTCAAGTCATTGTTACATTGGACTACAGAGCGAGGTACTATTCCCAGACAAAACATTAATTAAACAGTAGCTCCTTTCCATTCGTGTAAAGATTATAACACACACAACACGAATGGTTGGGAAAGCTAGCTGTGGAAATTTGTTTTTTATTTGTAATCAACTCCGTAACGTGTTTGCGGTGATTTCTGCTCGAGAATGGTATCCTTCACTCTGAAGGACCAATTTGTATGTCGAGATATCTTCATACACATCCATTTTAGATCCGTCGGAATAGACTAGGTACATATGTACATATATTTTCACCTCCCTCGTCCCTGATAGGAATTCTGAGAAACGACAAAAGTTTGATCAACTAAGTTCATGCTATAAAATAGTTTAAAATTCATAAAATCTTTATTGGATTTCATTGCATTTCTGAGCAGATACATATTATGTAAAACAGCTTATAAAAAACTCAAAATTATAGGACATTTGATGGGGAAACAGTTATTAAGAATTCTAACCAAAAAAGTTTACACAAATCAAGAAGAATGAGGTAGGCCGCACCTGCGAATCAAAGTTTTTAATGACACGGCCGCTTGTCGAAATTCATTGCTTCTCTATGAGTGTGGGTCATTTCTTTAAGATTTATCAAGATGTGGATATAGTCTAAAGATTTGGCGTCATAACTGATGCACTGATGTATTCATTGCAACGAAGAATTTCCCTTCTTGCCATCCATATCAGATCTTGGATGACATTGAATTGTGCTAGTACCGATGCCAAGTACAACATCCCATATCTAACGAAGTACACATTTCAATAATTTTATAACTATCAAATCTTTAAAAAAATAAAAACAAAAAGAGTACACAGACCTTCATAAGCCATGAAAACCCCTGAGTGGTATAAATTCTAATTTTAAAAATTATAACTGCAAAACCATTAAAAATGATATCATAAACAGATGCGTTGGTTGCTCTTCTTCCCAAGATACTATAATACATTATCTCATTGTGCATACACTAAGTACTTCAGCTTTTGTCTTTCTATTCACCCTTAAGCGAGAGCAGAACCACTCAAAATAGCTACATTCCTCGCAAAAATATCTCTATTCAAATACTTGTGCATCTAGAATACGAGTACCCATGTACCTTTTTTCGAGTTGAATCCGTTTAAACTCTGCGAAAGATTTGGTTTTTCATATTTTCAGAACTCCTGTGTTGCAATTTGTCGAAAGGCAGCCACAGTTGAGTAATTCGTCGTTCGTCGTAGTCGTTTTTTTTTCTTCTTTTTTTTTTGATTTTTTTAATTATAATTTCTTTTCAATTGTGATAAACTCTACATGTAGATTTCTTTTAATTAATTATCCACTATTAGCGATTGTAGCGAAGGAACAGCCAGCTGGTGTGCGTCATATATTATGTACAATGCTTCGTTTCTTTTTTTTTAAATATTGTTTTTATTTTACAGCTTTTTTTGTTGCATCCAAAAGATACTGAGATATGAGATATAGTATATTTTGTTGGTATTCGTTAGTTCACTAATTTTCTTTTTTGGCAACACACAATGATGTTTTTTTTTTTTATATAACCGAAAATAAGTGCTTAGATATTAGAGTACACTGAGTTTACAAAAACACATTAAAGAAGCGAAAAGAATAGATAAAAATAAAATATTTATTCGAGAGTTTGACGATAAATTCAAAAGGCGTGTTTCGTTTATAGCATTTTCTTCTTACTTCCGCTTTCGTATCTTACACACAATGCACTAATAATAGATAGAGAATACGAATTTGAAGACACAAGAATAACGAATAAAAAAAAAATTTAACTAAAACTGTATTGAGGATTAAAAAATACACGAGCGGCGCGAAATTATTGAAATACTAAATCTAAAAGAACGTAGATATTTATGTAGATATAAGAAAAAATAAAAACAAACAAAAAAAATATATTTTTTCTTTTCATTAAATTTATTTTTAGTTTCGATATTTTGTCGGAGAATTTTCTTCTTTTTCTTTTTCCGTTTCCGTTGTTTCTTTTATTTTTTTTATTTTGTCTTCTTTTAGAATTCGAATTAGAGAGTTTTTCCTAAATTTAATTATATGTACTATTACAGCATCGGGCGATCAGAGATAGACTAAAAAAGTTCGCATTTGCTCGATAGATTGTTGGGTTAGTAGACTGTGTAGATATTTATTTTGAGATCTATCTAAAAGATTTTGTTCAAAGAGCGAGGCTGAAGTGTTGCCACTTTTTTTGGGGGAAAAAATAAACTTGGTATTTCTGAAATGGGTAGAACTTGACGATCAATTGTAGGCTAAAGGACTGGACTGATTTGCTTCATATCTGGGGCTGAGGCTTTATATTTTCACAGAGATGTATGTATCTGTCATAAGAAATGTTCACACTTCTTCTAGTTTGGCCATATCAATTATATTTGTTTCGAAAAATAGGGACTTTACTCTAAATACGTACATATGTAAGTATGTATTCTTAGCTACCTACACTATAAGTCAGTTGATTAAGATTAAGTCTTTTGAATGATTTGTTTGTCATTTCTTGTTAGTAGCAGTTTTCTAAAGAATAGATTTGTTCTCAATACGAGTGCCAATTAGCTTCTCTTTATTTTCGTGTTTTTCGTAAATCACTCGAATAAGGCCCGTTTAAAAAACAGGAACCATTTATACTGTAAGCGTTTGTTTAAGACATGGCCTAACTCTTAAAAGGGATTCTACCATTAGGGTTTATTGTAGATCAAAAATTGCATATGCTAAGGTATTATGTATGTAACATATTTACGATATCAAACTACATATGTAATGTACATTCCAGTGTGCGAATTATTAATTGGGCCAATTAACATTCCTTCGTAGACTTCTGGTAAGGTTTTCCTAAACATTTTCTACAGTATTCAGGTTCAAAAAATACGATTGCTATGTTAGTACCTCGGCCTTTAGGACTTCGATCATTTTGTTCTTATTCATCGCATTCTACCTAATGCAATGGTATTACGTACGCCATCAAATGGCAGGTGCTTTTTATCAACAACCAGCATCTGTCTTAAAATGTAAACTTAAAACAAGGTTTAACCTTTACAATCAATCTTCCCGGATTGGCTCTGAAATCCTACAGAAGATGCTGGAGTTTAAAACTACTAAACTTAGTGAGATAAATATGACTGAACAAAATGTCTGCTCTTATGTTTTCAAGCTTACTTACTTATAGTAAAAATCTTGTGGATCTACAATTCAATGAAAAAGTATTGTCTTTTTAGATGTAAAGTGTCGACACTTATAGAGAGATATCAAGAGGTTAATATACAGATGCGCGCGCACCATTCAGTTAATAAATAAACTATCTATCCATCCATAAAAGCTTAACTATTCAACAAAACTTTAAGCGACTTGGGCGTGTTGTACTCAACCAGCACTAGGCACATACATACATACCTATGTATGTACAATTAATCCATACCTCCATTGATAAAGTTTTTGTTTTTGTCTGTTCTTTTTAGGGCTCGTTCTCTCTTTCTTGGTAAATTGGCTTTAGTATCTTAAATAAGTAAGTTGTTGATATTTTTTTTATTTTTTTTTTATGCAATTAGGAATTTTGCAGACACTGAGTCACACTGGTGTTATCAAGAAATGGAAAGATAGAGAGTGAGAGAGCAAGTTCAATTCTTTTGATTGCTTTTGATACTCTCCTCGACATTTCACTTTTATTTATAAAGAATGACAAACTAAACCAATGGTTTCATAATATTAGTTATGCGATAGGTACATACATATATTTGTTAATACTGAGAAAATTACTTTTCGTCCGCCTGTGCTCGTAATTTGTGTTTTTTTTATTTTTTGGCATGGATTGTTACTGCTCAGTTTTTAGTTTGTTGTCCGCCTCATGTTCGTTGAGATGGAAAGAATAACTTTATCTTAATACTTATAAAATACATATGTAGGTTCCTATGTATCTGGACTAGGTGTTTCTCTTTTTTTTCCTATTATTTCTATTATTAATTGTTCAGTAGAGCGTGGTGGTGGACACTCATGCATGAGATATTAGTCGAAGAAGAATGCCCCCAAGAGCGTCATTCCGCGTGGACTTAATGCGTGCAAAATATCTTAACGGATCGTTGTAGTTTGTTAGATACGGTGGCATTTGCTAAATGAGAAGATTTTTGGTGGGAAATTCTTTGGTGACAATGCTATGTTTATTTTTTTAGATTTTTAGGAGACAGACATTCGACGATGCGTAATATTGATCGAGGATGTAACGTGTGGCCTTCACAAATGATCTGAACTAATAATCAAGGCAATGACACTGGGATAGAAATATAATCTACAGGGTGAATACTTCTGTCCACACATATTTACATATGTATGTACATATGTATGTATCTTTCGCAGCTTTTATTCATAATCAACTCAGAAGTTAGAGTGCTTATGCCTATTGTAGTGCACTTCGTTTTTATAATAAACTTTGTATAGAAGTATTTTGTAGATTTACTAACATTTTTGCAATAGCTTACATTCCTTTGTTTAAAGCTATACTTAGAATCTCAAAGTTTAAAAATTAATTTCTAAACCTTGCCGCCCACTTATGTATGTACGTACATACATATGTCTGCAAATCGTTTTTTCCGTCTCGACGATGACGTTGAAATCACGTGCCAAATGTTTGACACGAAATTGCAATGCGAATCGCTTTAATTAAAATTAACAAACGAAATAGATGTGTACATTTATACATTCGTATAAAAAGTGTAAAGTTTACAACTGATACACAGACGAAGAATAGAAAAGCGTCGTACAGCGGGGCGTATACGTAATTTTTCGTTTAGATTTTGTTTATTTTTATGCCCCATCCAAAGGGTATATTACATTTGATACATATCTACTTACGTGGTTTGTAACACAGAGAAATAATCGAGATAGATCATATTAAGTATATACATACATATGTATATTCATAATCAGTATCAGTACCTGTCATCTGTCTGTTTGTATGTCACCAAGTTTTGACCATTCAATTTTAATGTGGAAAGAAGATATTTCATATTTGGCTTTTTAAGGGACAGATGGAGTAGCTACGACCACATTTGCATTGCTTAACTATTTTGCTTGAAATCGAAAATGTTATTAAGAAGACTACTCCCATTGAGTAGTCCTGTTCTTTTTTTTAAAGGAAATTCAAATTCTAGACGAACTCAGACTCCAATCCTGTCCATTGTACTTGCAGTGAGTGGTTTGGTACAGTGATTCCAGATCCAATATGTTATTTGCTTGTTTGCTGCGTTTGCTGTATCCCGCCCGTTTACAAGCAAACAAACTATTCGCTAATCCTCCCTGTCTCTGTCACTCAGTCAATCTGTCTGCTTGTGTGTCTGTGATTGGAACTACAGCCTAAACGACCGGATGGATTTACTTCAAATTTTATCTGGGGTCTGTGGGATCATACCCCGAGTCCTCAAAATTAAAGGTACTAAAGTTAAGCCCGAGTTAAATCAGAATCAATGAGACCCTGTCAATGACTCTAACGATTTCGATTAATTTTCAGATTGAACTAGTTTGAGTTGTTCGTCTGCTCATTCTAAGTACTTCCCCAGCGTTTTATTCGTAAGAAAATGCTTCATGACGGAAAATGACGTGAAAAGGTCTGGCTACTATCGCCACATTTTTTTTTCTCTGACACTGGGAAGGGAATCCTTTAATGTGATAGTTGACCGTTGACAATTACAATCATCCCTTTTATTCTCCCTAAGGTAACCATCAGATAATGAAGAACATAGTGATTTCAATTTTACCATTATATATCAAAACAGAAATTACTTAAATATTTTTGTTTTACATAGTTCTTTGCGATCGTTTTACGGAGAGCTAACAAGCTGTGACTATCAAATATAACGTTAAAGGAGACCTCTACAGCACATATTAGGGTCTCGAAGAGAATTATTGACAGCGAAAAGTAAAAAGCTATGTAATGGTATAATTTGGTCCATCCATGTTAGGTATGCCGTTGCAAATATTATTCAAAAATTCAATTAAAATAAGTATATATTGTTGAAAAATTGAAACAATCGTCTTCCCTTGCTGTACATTGCTCCCAGTCTGAATATTTTTTTATTCCACCAATGCGCTGGTGATCGATGTATGTTTCCTACACGTCGTTCCATCGAAGCGTCCTGTCTCTTTCCTTTCGTTTTCGACAGTTCCAAATGTACTTTGTTAGTCGTTAAAGGCACAACGTTTGTCTTAGTACATTATAATTTACTTTATTTTGCATTCCAGTGTTTTGTTTGTATTTTTTATGTAATAACAATTTAAACTTTAAAATTAAATTAAAATATGTAGTATGAATAAGTGGAAAATTCTAAGTGTACTGGAAAAGTGCACAAAACTTCAACATAAATACAATTTGATATTATTAAACGATAGAAAATAAAATTTGATTTACTTAAAAAAAAAAGAAAAAGATGTCTTGCCCGATGTGTTTCTGTAAACTTTACACGATTACTTAACAATTCTGAAGTATGAGCCGAACAACTATATAGCCAAATTTATTTATAACTTCTACGCGGTCGTTTCTTCATTGACTGCTTCCTCTTCGTCTTTGCTATCACTCAAGCCAAGCGCCATGGTGAGCAAACGAATCATACATTTTTGCTCCTGCACATCAGTGACTTCGGAATGAATATCTTGCTCGAGCTTCAGTTTTTCCTGAGCGATCATGAGCATACCCTCCTCGATAGTGCCCTCAGAGATTAGTCGGTATATACTAACTTCTTTAGTTTGTCCCATGCGATGGCAACGATCTTCTGCTTGCTTATCATTGTAAGGATTGAAATCGATGTCATGAATGATTGCAGTATCGGCGGCAGTTAAATTAATGCCCACACCACCAGCCTTAGTCGACAGTAGGAATACGAATATGTTCGAATCTTTGTTAAAATCATCGATTAAATCCTGCCGTTCATCAACGGCTGTGGCGCCGTCTAAACGGAAATATGAGTGGCCTCTGATTTCAAGGTATCGTTCGATTATATCCAAAATCATTGTGAATTGGCTGAAAATCAGAACTCGATGACCATCTTCTTTGAGCTGCGGCAAGAGTTTGTCTAGGTGGTTAAGTTTTCCAGAATCAACTATAAGAGAATCGGGAATCACAACGTCCGAGAGGTCCTTAAAAAAAAAAGACATAAAATCAGTAAACAGTGTCTAAGCACGGGGTAAGGTCCATCCTACATGCTTATCACACAACTGCCAGACTTGGAAGTCAGACATTACAGCCAGTTCTTCAAAGATGTATTGTTCGTTTTGCTTCTTGTAGGTCGAACATCTGGCCAGTTGTTTGGAGAATTTCCGTAGTCTCTCATCACTAAAGAAATGCCTCATTAGAAGTGGATGGTTGGCCGCTTTGCGCATCTCCATCATGATGGAGGCCCCTGCAGCTTCTGCAGTACCAAAAATTTCACCTCTGTGGTTGGTATAATATTCGACAAGCTCTTTGTAATATTCTTTCTGTATCGCGGACATTGAAACTTTGTGCTAAAATTAATTATTATTATATTATTAAGTTTGCAGTAAGTGGTCAGCTTAAAACTTACAGTGTAGTCGATTTTCTTGGGTAAGTACTTGAGCACATCCTTTTTTAATCTTCTAAGGACAAACGGTTTCATTATCCGCTTTGCGCGATCCACCTGACTCTCATTGAATTGAGATGAATCCTCTATTTCTGTTTTTGTTTTCTGAAAGTTCGAGAAATGTCGATAGGAGTCTCTTAAAAAGTTATAAATCTTACCTTAACGAACAAAGTTTTAATGTCCTCAATTTTCTTTGCAAAGAACGACGGCATAACGAAGCATAGAAGCGACATCAACTCGAGGAGATTATTCTGCAGAGGAGTTCCAGTTAATAGAATCCTCATCTCAGCATTAATTGTGATCAAGTTGGAGTACCTCGCTGTTGTCATATTCTTCAGCATGTGAGCCTCGTCAAAAACTACATAGTGAAGTTTGCAGACACGAAACATCTTACGTTCTTCTGGACTGGAAGCAACTAGGTGGTAGCTGAAAAAAAAATAATTTACAAGTCCCAAGTAAATTTCCTACTTTTTTACGTTGTGAGCAAAATATCGAATCCCTTGAATCCCTCCTTTGCGTAGCGTATTCTCATTCGTCTCCTCTCATCCTGACTTCCGTAATACTTCTCAACAACCATGCTGGGGCACCACCTGTTTATTTCCGTCTCCCAATTGTCAAGTGTAGACGAAGGGACAACGATCAAATGAGCTCCCTTTGCCAGTTTGTTTTCCTTAAGGTAAGCCAGGAACGCGATGACTTGAATTGTTTTTCCCAAACCCATCTCATCGGCTAGAATTCCGTTCATTTTCTGATTGTGCATTACTGTCAACCAGTTAAGCCCAATTATCTGGTAATCAGCTAACTTGAATCTAAGGGAGAAATGAGTTAAATTTGTTTATATTGGTTTTTTTTTTGAACAACAAACTCACGATTTGTTTAGAATCGTTGGTTGCTCTGTGATTCCAGCCCCAGCTTCTACTGCAGTTTCTAGCTTCTTAACCAGCTTCTTGCATTTTGAAAGGAGCTCTGCAACGTTCCGTTGTTTGTTTATCAATTCCTGGCAATTGTTTAGCACATCACCAGTCAACTGTTTAGTAGTCTCCATCTTTTTGCGAAGATCTGCCCAGCTTGTGAAGGGTCTCATTTGGATAATAGCTGCTGCTTTTTTCTCGGAACATGACCTAATTGTCAGGAGCTCAATGACTGCTGCATTATTCATGAAATCAAAGACTGCCTTCCTTTGTTTGGTCATCGAGTTGGACGATTCAGTGTCGCTTTCATCACTATCGTACACTTGGTCATTCTTATGTTTATGATAGCCATCGCGGGAATCATCATCGTCATCTTCATCGCCGGACGCACTTTGTCGAGGCTCAGGTGGTCTGTATGCGTATGCGTTTCCATTTGTAGATACTTTAGTTGACTTTGTTGGGGAAGTTGTTTTCGACGGCGTCCTTGGTGGCGGTTGCTTGGGTCGTGCATGCTCCTTGAGATACTTCACCGATTCTGACACATCCCAGTTAGTTCGAACCAGCGAATCTTGAATGTCCTAAATAATAATAAAAAATAGAGATGTGGATATTCTTTGCAACAGCATATCCCCAGCCTACCATGGTGTCATAATGTGGGGAAATTTTAGCAGCTGCAGCAAATCTCTCTTCTTTTTCCTTAATAGACAAACCGACTTTGGTCTTCTTTGGAGTGTTGCCCATGTCTGTTCCATCGCTGTCACTGTCTGCAAGGACCTGGATGCGTTTTTTACCAGGAACACGTTCTGTAACCGGGATAACTTTAAGCATTCTTACATAATCCCCCCGGGGGAATCTTCCTTTGTTGTATATTTACCAGTTTTAGAAGATTCACTTGTTTTTTGCAGACGAAATTGTCTTAAATCACTGACGCTTGATTTGGAAAGTGATTGAGACATCTTCCGGGGAAAAAATATAAATTTTCTAAATGGAAACGCTTTGCCACGAGGAACAATTAAGTTAGAAAAATACAAAACACTATCTAATCAATTGTGAAACAAATGCTGCAGATATTTTTACAAAAAGCATCAAAAAAATTCACAAAGGCTTTGCGGAAAAAAAAAACTTTTCCTTTCCCTCCTTCTCTTAGAGGACGCATGAATTTTCACAGCTGTGCTAAACTCGACAACTAATTGTCACAACTCGAAGATATACTTGAAGATAGCTGCGCTCGGAAAATGAACGTATTCACATAAAGTTTATTTTAAAATTCGGATATTTGTTAAATGCAATTATGTACACACTTCTTTCATATTATATTGGTTGAAGCGGTATTTACTGATATATTTTTTTATACGCTTGGGTTTCTGCAAATATCGCCCTTGTGCAACTACGCACAGCACTAGAAACCAGTTTTTTTAAATATACACACTTCTTTTTTTTTCTTTGGAAATATAACCATTTTACCCTCGATTCTATAGTTTGCACAAAGCCAAGAACAATGTCAAAAGAAAAAATTAATCATTGAAAAAGATTCCTAATTCAACAACGTGCCAACAGAAATATTTCTTTTAGATCAACAGGCATTCAGAGTTTTAAAGTTTATATTACTATGTTTGGGTTAATAACTTATTTATCTTAATTTATTGCTTTTTATTTGTTTTGTGTGGAAAAGTTTACTGAGTTATTTTATTTTATTTGCCAATTTGCACTCATTTTTATGGTTTCACTGTTTCTCCACAATGGGGATGCTTAGATATTTATTTGATTTTTTTCTGAATTGGCTATCTTCTCCATCTTTCTTGAATACTTATGAAAATTTTACTGAATACTATTTTCGAAGTTGAATCACTTCAGTTCCCATTGCTATTTAGCGAAGCATAGTTGGCTAATGGTTGTCTGTCTCAGATGTCTTGCCATTTCTACCATGAAAATGTTCATGTTCATTCAATACGTCTGAACTCTAATCCTCCATAGCTCTATGAGCTGAATTGTGATTTATTTATAAGCAAATGTAGCGACTTTTATTTATTTTTACTAATAAAACTACCAAATACCATATTTAAAAATGAAAATAGAGAAGCAGGTGCCTAACTAAAAGGCGTAATACCATTCAAAATGTCTTACAATTTACTTGTCCTCAATGTTCTTGCTTATAACGCAATCTTAATTTGTTTATTAGGTGCGTAGAAAATTTGAGATAGGCAACACTCTATACACGTGCCGGTGTTTGAATAAAATGACAAGTGTCATTCAGTAGAGGTAAACCGTGCAAGGTAATTTTTTTAAAATACTGTTAACAATTCCAAATCCCGGTGGTGTATTATTTAACGAAAATGAATCCCGATCCTGATCAATACTTTGCAGACTACGA
This sequence comes from Xylota segnis, assembly GCA_963583995.1. Taxonomy (NCBI): domain Eukaryota; kingdom Metazoa; phylum Arthropoda; class Insecta; order Diptera; family Syrphidae; genus Xylota; species Xylota segnis. Next base: position 69,257,136 of record OY757237.1, on the reverse strand, counting down.
GGACTTGGAAGTAAGTCGTCCTCACCTGAACATATAGATATTGACCATCAAATCAATTGCAGATTCACGATCTTATGCTGAAAGACAGACCTCGGAATGAAGCATACTGGAAAGCAATCTGCGATAATAAGGAATGTTTTAAGGATCGTATTGTACTTGATGTCGGAGCCGGAACTGGTATTTTGTCAGCCTTTTGTGCTAAAGCTGGAGCCAAGCTAGTATTTGCTGTAGAAGCATCCAGTTTAGCCAACATTGCTCTCGAAGTAATCGAAGAGAATCAACTTACTTCAGTGGTAAAGGTGATACGTTCTAGGATCGAAGATTTTGCTCTTCCAAGTTCATTGAAGCATGTGGATATCATAGTCTCGGAATGGATGGGTTTCTACTTACTGCACGAGGGTATGCTAGACTCGTTAATCTATGCCAGAGATAAATTTTTGAAAAAAGACGGTATGATGTTTCCACAAGAAGGCACAATAATTGTCGCACCATGTTCTGTTCCCAGCCTTTATAAATATTACCAAAATGTCAATGGGATTCATATGACAACCTTTGCGAAAAAATTGCGTGAGCAGAAATCTTCCAAACCGGAAATATGTAGCTTGAGAAAGGAAGATCTGCTGACTAGTGGTTCTGTGATGTTTTATATGAACTTGCACGAGGTTACTCTCGAAGAAATCAAGAAAATTCAATTCGAATATTGCATGCCGATAGAAAAACCAGGGCGCTTACAAGGAGTTTGCATTTGGTTTGAAGTTCGTTTTCCAAATGAGGATCTAAGTAAGTCCGTGAATTTGAAAACTGGACCAGATACACCAGAAACACATTGGAAGCAATGTGTCATAGTTTTACCCGAAGATGCTTGTTTCAATGTAGAGAAGGATGAACCTGTTAGTTTTATGATCACGATAAGCCGTAGTGAATCCAATGTGCGAAGATATAATTTGGAAGTCGAAGTGGAAGATCCAGAAACCGTGGAGCATCCGATTCCTTGCAATTGCCATATGACCAAGTGTATTGTTTTGAAAGCACATTTGGCGAGAGTACACGCAGGCGAAATGATTGTCGAAGAAGATGAGGAGATGGAAAAAGTCGAAAACAATGAAAGCGCGTAGCAAGAGTAATTGTGTTTTTAAAAATTTATATTTTATACTTTGTTTTAATAAAGTTATTGTTTGTGTTTTCTATTTCGTATATAACCTCATATCAATTCTGTTTTTTTATTATACATCTTATCCCCACAGTCTGTGGATAGCTTTTTACTCGATAGTGTTCAATAAGGACTCCAGTTAGTCTTATAGTCGTTTCGTTCTTGTAGCAAACATTCAACTTATCTATTATCTCTTCAAGTCCTTTCTGGAAAGGTTCGTTAGTAAATATGGAGGTGATGGTGAAGCTTGGAAAGTATAATCGTAAACAAAATCAAAATCAAGTTTTCCATTTGCATGGTTATTTGATTCGGACTATGTTTCAAATTACACTCTTAATTTATGTTGAAATATTGTATATATGTAGGTACATAATAAGTACATAATTTAGATGACGATTTGTGCAGTATTGCAACTGTTTTTATGTATTTGGTTCTAAGTGTACCGACCTTTTAAAATTGCTGTTATCACTTCCTGTGGAAAACAAAATCTCTAAACATATTACTGTTTTACAAACCTTTTTCAAGCGACTATCGTTGGCTAATGGAAGATATATTCTCATTCTTATAACATTTACACTCAAGTACATACTGACATCATGTGTGCAGACAATATTAATTTTTTATACTTACCACAATACGTAAGCACACATACAGTTCTAGGGTTTTGAACTCTCAACATACTTAAACTCGATTTTAAGCTCTGAATCACAATATCATTTAAAACAACAATCCTCAATTAAATTAATCACTTTATTTACACTTAAAATTAAGAGCTACCTAAATTTAAATAAACAACAAAAACTAATAATTCTCTCATTGAGTTTGAATTTTGAGTGTTCTTCACAAAAGACAAGCACTAGTAAAAATGCTACTTTCACTAGAAAATACTAAAATTATTTCAATCCACCTAGTGGACAGCTGAATGGCCCCGTACTAGAGGTTGTATCACAATACACAGGACACGTAAATTTGTCCTCTGTCACGCATATTTCTCCGTTAAATCGTTTCCCAGTTGGGCAAGACAATGACGAAGCTTTCTCTCCAATACAGAAGAAATACTTTCTACAGCCCGAATCGATATCTGGGAAGAATCCATCACTAGTGCACTGCTGTTCTAAACACTGACGTGGCATACAATTCAACTGTCGGTGGTTGTAGAGACTCGGACAGGCGTGCTCACTCGGACTGACACATTTCTGTCCATTGAAAACATTGCTGTCTCGACACGTCAGTTGAGTGATTTTTTCATAGTTCTTACAGAAAACGTAATTTCTGCAATTTGACCGAACATCCGGATGGTAGCCGTCGGATTTACCATAGCACAAAAAATCCGACCGACACTGGTTGTTGCGATTCGAGCGAACACATTTCTGACCATCAAATATATGACCATCTTCGCAGAGATAGGTTATTTTGTGACCACTAGAGCAGTAGTGATAGGAACGGCAACCACCATTGTTATCCTTGTAGTATCCGTCCGGTCGATTTAGACAAAAATCATCTCCTCCTAAGTTGCATGAATACTGCGATTTCGGGACACACTTGTCTCCATTGAAAAGTTTTCCATTTGAACATTTATACTGCGTTTTGTATCCATTATAGCAGTGAAAATAGGATTGACATCCTAACTCTGGATAGAATTCCGACGACTTTTCATTGCAGTCCTGGGAAAGGCCTTTATCAACGCACTTTCGACGTTCGGTAAATTTTTCAAATACACAATTTCGTTCATCAGGATCGAAATATTGACCCGCGGGGCACTGGTTAACCTCAACCGCTCGCTCTCCCATGCAACGTACATAGTTAGAACAACCGTGTTGTGGGCTAATGTAAAAACCATTTGGCTTCGATCTGCAAACATCCTGATTCACTTTTAATTCGGCACTAGGTTGACACGAAAACAAAATACTCGGCACACAACTCGACCCATCGAAGATTGCTTGTTGGCCACACTGTTGTTGGGAAACAAATTTCCCACTCTTGCATATGATGTACGTTGAACAGTCTATTGAAGTAGGATCTGAGTGGGATCCATCTCGCTTATCTCTGCAGACCAACTCGTTGCTAATGGCATATAGATATTGACCATCAAATCAATTGCAGATTCACGATCTTATGCTGAAAGACAGACCTCGGAATGAAGCATACTGGAAAGCAATCTGCGATAATAAGGAATGTTTTAAGGATCGTATTGTACTTGATGTCGGAGCCGGAACTGGTATTTTGTCAGCCTTTTGTGCTAAAGCTGGAGCCAAGCTAGTATTTGCTGTAGAAGCATCCAGTTTAGCCAACATTGCTCTCGAAGTAATCGAAGAGAATCAACTTACTTCAGTGGTAAAGGTGATACGTTCTAGGATCGAAGATTTTGCTCTTCCAAGTTCATTGAAGCATGTGGATATCATAGTCTCGGAATGGATGGGTTTCTACTTACTGCACGAGGGTATGCTAGACTCGTTAATCTATGCCAGAGATAAATTTTTGAAAAAAGACGGTATGATGTTTCCACAAGAAGGCACAATAATTGTCGCACCATGTTCTGTTCCCAGCCTTTATAAATATTACCAAAATGTCAATGGGATTCATATGACAACCTTTGCGAAAAAATTGCGTGAGCAGAAATCTTCCAAACCGGAAATATGTAGCTTGAGAAAGGAAGATCTGCTGACTAGTGGTTCTGTGATGTTTTATATGAACTTGCACGAGGTTACTCTCGAAGAAATCAAGAAAATTCAATTCGAATATTGCATGCCGATAGAAAAACCAGGGCGCTTACAAGGAGTTTGCATTTGGTTTGAAGTTCGTTTTCCAAATGAGGATCTAAGTAAGTCCGTGAATTTGAAAACTGGACCAGATACACCAGAAACACATTGGAAGCAATGTGTCATAGTTTTACCCGAAGATGCTTGTTTCAATGTAGAGAAGGATGAACCTGTTAGTTTTATGATCACGATAAGCCGTAGTGAATCCAATGTGCGAAGATATAATTTGGAAGTCGAAGTGGAAGATCCAGAAACCGTGGAGCATCCGATTCCTTGCAATTGCCATATGACCAAGTGTATTGTTTTGAAAGCACATTTGGCGAGAGTACACGCAGGCGAAATGATTGTCGAAGAAGATGAGGAGATGGAAAAAGTCGAAAACAATGAAAGCGCGTAGCAAGAGTAATTGTGTTTTTAAAAATTTATATTTTATACTTTGTTTTAATAAAGTTATTGTTTGTGTTTTCTATTTCGTATATAACCTCATATCAATTCTGTTTTTTTATTATACATCTTATCCCCACAGTCTGTGGATAGCTTTTTACTCGATAGTGTTCAATAAGGACTCCAGTTAGTCTTATAGTCGTTTCGTTCTTGTAGCAAACATTCAACTTATCTATTATCTCTTCAAGTCCTTTCTGGAAAGGTTCGTTAGTAAATATGGAGGTGATGGTGAAGCTTGGAAAGTATAATCGTAAACAAAATCAAAATCAAGTTTTCCATTTGCATGGTTATTTGATTCGGACTATGTTTCAAATTACACTCTTAATTTATGTTGAAATATTGTATATATGTAGGTACATAATAAGTACATAATTTAGATGACGATTTGTGCAGTATTGCAACTGTTTTTATGTATTTGGTTCTAAGTGTACCGACCTTTTAAAATTGCTGTTATCACTTCCTGTGGAAAACAAAATCTCTAAACATATTACTGTTTTACAAACCTTTTTCAAGCGACTATCGTTGGCTAATGGAAGATATATTCTCATTCTTATAACATTTACACTCAAGTACATACTGACATCATGTGTGCAGACAATATTAATTTTTTATACTTACCACAATACGTAAGCACACATACAGTTCTAGGGTTTTGAACTCTCAACATACTTAAACTCGATTTTAAGCTCTGAATCACAATATCATTTAAAACAACAATCCTCAATTAAATTAATCACTTTATTTACACTTAAAATTAAGAGCTACCTAAATTTAAATAAACAACAAAAACTAATAATTCTCTCATTGAGTTTGAATTTTGAGTGTTCTTCACAAAAGACAAGCACTAGTAAAAATGCTACTTTCACTAGAAAATACTAAAATTATTTCAATCCACCTAGTGGACAGCTGAATGGCCCCGTACTAGAGGTTGTATCACAATACACAGGACACGTAAATTTGTCCTCTGTCACGCATATTTCTCCGTTAAATCGTTTCCCAGTTGGGCAAGACAATGACGAAGCTTTCCCTCCAATACAGAAGAAATACTTTCTACAGCCCGAATCGATATCTGGGAAGAATCCATCACTAGTGCACTGCTGTTCTAAACACTGACGTGGCATACAATTCAACTGTCGGTGGTTGTAGAGACTCGGACAGGCGTGCTCACTCGGACTGACACATTTCTGTCCATTGAAAACATTGCTGTCTCGACACGTCAGTTGAGTGATTTTTTCATAGTTCTTACAGAAAACGTAATTTCTGCAATTTGACCGAACATCCGGATGGTAGCCGTCGGATTTACCATAGCACAAAAAATCCGACCGACACTGGTTGTTGCGATTCGAGCGAACACATTTCTGACCATCAAATATATGACCATCTTCGCAGAGATAGGTTATTTTGTGACCACTAGAGCAGTAGTGATAGGAACGGCAACCACCATTGTTATCCTTGTAGTATCCGTCCGGTCGATTTAGACAAAAATCATCTCCTCCTAAGTTGCATGAATACTGCGATTTCGGGACACACTTGTCTCCATTGAAAAGTTTTCCATTTGAACATTTATACTGCGTTTTGTATCCATTATAGCAGTGAAAATAGGATTGACATCCTAACTCTGGATAGAATTCCGACGACTTTTCATTGCAGTCCTGGGAAAGGCCTTTATCAACGCACTTTCGACGTTCGGTAAATTTTTCAAATACACAATTTCGTTCATCAGGATCGAAATATTGACCCGCGGGGCACTGGTTAACCTCAACCGCTCGCTCTCCCATGCAACGTACATAGTTAGAACAACCGTGTTGTGGGCTAATGTAAAAACCATTTGGCTTCGATCTGCAAACATCCTGATTCACTTTTAATTCGGCACTAGGTTGACACGAAAACAAAATACTCGGCACACAACTCGACCCATCGAAGATTGCTTGTTGGCCACACTGTTGTTGGGAAACAAATTTCCCACTCTTGCATATGATGTACGTTGAACAGTCTATTGAAGTAGGATCTGAGTGGGATCCATCTCGCTTATCTCTGCAGACCAACTCGTTGCTAATAGCATTAATAGTATTTCCCACAGGACAGTGTGTAACATATCGCTCTGGAGTGCACTTCTGACTATCGGCCTTAAATAAATATCCTTCTGAGCAGCGTTTCACATCCTTGACCTCTTCGTTTTGACAATTCACATACTCCCGGCAGTTATTGATGGCTTGTAATCCATCGGATTTACCGACACATCGTTTATCGCCGGCAAACGGATAACCTATAGCAGTATTTTGAGGCAGGTCACACATCACAAGATCTTGACTCACACATCGTTCACCATTATGTAAGTGTTTTGGAGGACAATTGTCGATATTTATAATCCGTCCTGAAAAGCAGGTATAGGAACGGCGACAGGCATGTGTAGTGTCTTGATAAACCCCATTGGTTCGTCCAGTGCATATAGGTTCATAACAAATTCCTGAAAATAAAACAAAGAAATTAGTTGGTGAGAACCGTGTTTCATATTTGCAGTGCCTACCTGTTGACCTAGTGCATATTTGGGTGTAAAAATCAAACATTGATCCTGGTCCACATTCTTTTGCATCCCGTTGCCCCCGGGTATTGCACTTGTAGTACGATGTACAGTGAGACTCGGGAGTGGAATAATAAAATTCATCAACATTGGAGCATTTTATTTTAATGTCTGCATAAATATATTGCGGAACTGGAATGAAATAATTCGTTCGGTTTTTTAATAAGACGATTACATATGTATGTAGGTACTATCTTGAGAAAAGTAAGAAGAGTGAGAAGTGTTCAAGGATCTAGTCCCAGAAAATAATGGCCATGCATTAATCAAGATTTAATTGAAACTATTAGGTGTCCTTTCTTGTTATTTACTTAATTTTTCTTCATTCACCCATTTTGGATGGTTATTTAATTAACCAATTAATTCTTACCGACAGCAGTAGTCTTAATCATCTACAGATAGATGAGCTCAAAACTGGCAGTATTATTCCATGTGCGATCTTAAGATCAGCAAAAGCTGAGCTAGTCGATAAGAGTGTTTAAAATTGTTGATGAATCGCTTAGACCATGGTGAGGATACGAATGTCCTAGGCGTAGATAATGTGTAAACTGATCTTTGATCCGTCCTAGAGACATTGTTTTACCTTTTGATATGTACTTATATACTTCTTGGGGCTAAATATTTAAATACTTTCACCAAACAGTTAAACTTTTCTTCTACATTTTTGCGTGAAAATTGCAGTGCTTACCACATGCAAGACAATTTTATTGCGAATTTTTTAGTTTTATAATTAACAAAATCAAGTAGGTAAGGCTAAGACTTGAGCAACAAACTATGGACACAATATCAAAACACCTTAACCACCAGGTTTCTCGATGTCTTTTTAGCTGTTGGTTTTTGCTAGTAGAGCTCGGGAACAGGCACATTATATATGTATGTATGTATCTTTTTACAGACCATAATAAAGTAAGATACCATTTCATAAATTTGTATGTATGTGCATATTCACATAGAAGATCTCTTGCGCAAAGTAGAAATATGACCCGTGACACCACCTTTAAACGTTCGTTTAAACAGATTTAATAGATTCAACAATGTAGATTAAGATGAAAAAGAAAACATATTCCCCTCACAACTGTATTGAACTCACGTTTCTATCAATACTTCCTGTTGAAAGTATGATCCTCTTTTATAAATGAGCTCCTCACGTTTTAATTTTCAGCAGCACTATAATTCAAGATCTTTACCATTACTAACTGACAACAAACAATCACCATGTCGCACGAGAATCTCATATACCGCTAATAACAAAATTAAACACTAATAATTGCCATAAATCTTCCATACAGTTCCTAGCCAGTGAAAGATCGTCTCTTCTTTTTTTTTTTATCAATCCGGATGTGTATATGTATTTACCTGTCTCTCTTATATAATGAACATTAATTTTTTTTTCTCTCATTCAGATTTAGAATTCAGCAATAATAATAATGCTAAAGACAACAGATAGATACTGAATGCGGAGGAGAATAAAAAAAAAAAGTGAGGGTCATCAACATGCATAATGAATGGACTCCGGGTCCCATCCGATCCGATTTTTTTTCTACCCGCTGCTCATTTCTTATTTCACAATCACAAGCGAAAATAATAAAAATCTTAATTCAAATTTATTCATGCAAAACAAAGATGGAACCGTGTTCTTCGCCTTTAACATGCACCAGATTAAAGCAGACACCTCACAGTCTGGCATCTCAAAAATCAATGAATGGATGACTTATGTATAATTTATCCATTAGAATTGAAAGAGATCCGTTTGGTCACTTGGGAGGTAGTATCTGTGTTGTATTTTAATTACGACATTCAGGTGTCGCCAATTTGCCTACCGCATAATTTTCCCAACAAAACGATGAATTATGATATGCGTAATTTGAGATTCCCTAAGATATGCTTTGATGATTCTTTTGTGTGTTCTCATAAAAGTCACCAAATTGAATTGGAAATTAGCTGGGATTACCTTTATTTCGAGTCTTAAATTGTTTTATTTTTAATATGTATACACAAATTCGAGTATAATTTATGTCATAGCGAACAGGAAAACGATTTGTTATATTCGTTATGCCCATTTAGATAAACGCCCTGGGCAACAATAAACTTACACATGTTTAAGGCGGAATTCCGGACAGATATAAAGAAGAAGAAAAAAACCAATAAAACTTTAAACGATGAAAATAGACGAGAATCGATTATGGATAAATCATGAGAGATATGAGTCTCTGCGTGCGATTTTGAAGTGGCGCTAATTAATAATGGATGAAATAATTAAACGGCGCTTATGTAATGAGGTGGGTGACACGTTTTTACGATTTATTCAACCATTTGAAGGGACAGGGAAATTATGTTAATAGTTCTATGTAAGTTGATTAATGATTTGTGGAAAGGATTGTGTGAATCTTACGATAGTTGGGATTTTTTAACTATGGGAAACTTTAGTCAAAAAACCGTCCAAAAATAAATATTAAATTTGATCTTTGTTTACATTTGTACTTTCCCATAAGATCTTCTCTGTTAAGGTGTGGTGAAGTATAGAAACTCCGAACATTACTGTGAGGCGATATCGTAATGTTTGTTAATAGTAAAGCAATGGTTAGTTGCAAGTATACAGACTCAATATCTCTACAAGAGTAAGGTGTCTTTACTTGGAGTTTTTGTATTTGCTTGTGACTGAATCTGTCTACACCAAATTACAAAAATCCAGTTTGGTTAAGAAGAATCAAGACTCTAGCTTATGACTTAGGCTTCTCATACATATAAGAACCTTCTTAATTGTTTAAGCTAACTGCTCTCACCCGGATACTGGATATTATCAAAAGTCTCCCGCTGAAGAGTGACTATATTATTTCTATAAATAAGATTTATAATTAACTTTAAATATGTATATTCAATTTAAAATTGTAACCCGAAAAAAGTTCATATAAAATATGAAAACCTACACGGGATTGGACTTAAAACTAATAATAACAAACTTGTTAATTAATACAATTATTTTTACTTATTTACGTTCATCGCCTGCAGATCGCCCGTTAAGCGTCATTTGATAAAATTTGCAATATGAAATTTTAAATTTAGAATTAATGTCATAACAACTGCTAATTTTATTTATTCTATTCTTTAGAATAGTCCAATCAATCAAATTTCTTTTTTAATTCACTAAAATTTAGTAGTATGGAAATATGTACATCTCCCGAAATATGATCGTTTTGCACCAATTCAAAAGTCCATATATGTACATATATATGTAGGAGTATTTCTTTCATTCACCTTGACATAAACTATTACAAAAACAAAAAAAAAATAACAGAATTGGAAGCCATGGCGCCAAAGTTATTAGAGTCCCACCGGCAAAACCAAATGAAAACTAAACAGGTTCACGTTCGGCAAACTATTTTAATTATCATAAATTTGATAAATTATGAAAATATTGCTGAAATTATTAAAAATGAAAATATATCTTCATACATACATACATATGTACATATATCTATGAATGTAATTTAAAATGTTTTATTTTAAAATATAAAACATGATAGAATCTTTGGTAAATGATCGGTCCAGAGATTTAACGCTTATACTCAAAGGAATCTGCTGCATCACAATATAGCGCCGTGCTTAAAAGCTACTAGCCATTAAAGTAAGATATAAGAAAGTCGTCTAGAAAATGGTTTAATTTCCTTACGCCACTTTTACTTGCAACTTTTTTTTAAAAATCGTACTAGGTGATACATTTAAAAGACTTTATAAGTTATCTGTGACTCAGGCCAAGATTTAAAAACAAACTTTATTGTCTGAAGGATGTTTTCAAAAATTAGATCAAACAAAGCCTGAAGAATAACTACAGAGTCACAATAGGTGTGTTCGCGTACTCTCCCAAAACAACGAATTTTCACCAACGAAAAGTCACCAAATCCTGTTCGAGCACGCAAAATTTTCGTAGTTTTTCGTAGAAGACAACGCTCACGAGAGAGTAAAAAATTTCCCCATGCAACGAATTTTAGTGCAGCAAATTTCTTTGCACTGATTTACGAAATCTGTTAAATCTATCAGATACCTGTAAGAAATTTTTTGTTGTTTGTGTATTTGCATACATTTGCTTTTGACGTCTAAAAAGTGGGAAAATTTCGTAGCTTTCGCGTCGCGTTCGTTTACTTTTTTGGGATTTTGCAACTCTTTGAGAGAATTTTACCCCCACTCCATGAAATTTCACAATCTACAAATTTTGGTGCAGAAAGTACGCGAACAGACCTAATATGTGTACAGGGAACCAATGAGACCATCAGGCCGAAAGTCGGCCAATGTATGAGTCAAACAAATTTCTAAAATGTTAAAACCTTTTAACCCGCATTCTGTTAAGATAAAAAAAAGGTTCCAGACAACAAGCACTTATCCCTAACTATATAGAGAAAATCTCAGACTTTAAGAATGTTTAAACAACTATTGTTTAGGTCCCTAAAATATTTCTTGCTTTGGAGCATAAAAGTTTGAGTTGAAATGAAACACACAGAAAGTATTTAAATGATTTTATTTTATTTGATTCGGGATTTGACTACGTACAATTTTGGCTATATAAACGTCGAATATATTTTTAAAAGATGACATAGACAGTCCAATTTTTGATAATAAAATAAAGACATGACCGTTTAATTCATGGTTATGTATTTCATTTCTGTTTAAAACTCTCACATTAAAAAAACAAAACACCCCTCATATTTTTGGCTAAGAGAACATGAATTTTGGAAATAATTTTCCTCATAGCCATGGTAATTTACCAAAGTATACTTAACAAAGATGTCATATGTCCATTTAGCAAATTGGACAGCTGGTTATAACTTCTGAATCTGATAACTCCAAAAAAAACACACTTCAAAACATCTAAATATGTGTCTCCTTATTAATTAATTCTACATATGTATACATATAGATGACATGATAGATTTTAGCTTTGAATGCATGTATTTCTAGAAAACACCCTGCAACTATGCTTTGGCCATTCTATCTTTCCATTTCCGCAAACCGTAGTATGTATTCAAAAAATAAAAATTCCATTCATTTATCTCTTCAATTTATGATAGAAATGTCTCTCTTAACTTTGATCTTAAGTTAAAGTTGATGATGACATAAAAGTTGTATTTATTATATTTCTTTTTCTTTTTCTTTTTCTTATTTAATATTTGTGAATGGATGAAACCGGTAACGATAACAAATTATTAAAATCATTATCAAAATGATAATGTGATTTGAATTAAGATATGTACATATAAAAATCGAATCTATAGATTATAGTAGGTAGTCATGTGGGATGAGAGTCAAAATTGACGGAAAATGTAAATAAGATGACTAAGAAGGTGCTGAATTTCAGGATTTCTCTTTGTGTCATTGGATTGAATTAAAACAAAAAAAAAACATTTTAATACAATATTAAAGTAATAAACATGTGTTAGTTTTGATTGGGAGGATTAAACGGTGAATATTAAAAACAGAAAAAAATGTAAAGGTTAAAGGTCATGCAAAACAAACATATTGATCTTTAGACTGATAAATGTATAACCTTTGGATATTATGTGACTAATGAGAGCTTGTGCAAGTGACTAATTAGGTACCAATATTAATTAATAACATCTGAACTGCGAGATGTATGTAGTTGTTTTGTGTTAAAACTCCAAAAATATTCATACATACTCTCACTTGATCTAAGTTTATAAATATATTTTAAAAAAAATTTGACAGCCTTGATTGAACTAATAGTACTTTACGTAGGAACTCTTAACCCAAAGTATCCTTCTTGCTATTAAATTAGTGGCAATTGACTTCTGAACACATGACTTGACTTAGTATTAAATACCTTAATTTGAAACATAAATTAACTTTATCCTGTCAATGAACTGGATTCAACCATCGTGTGACTTTTGAGAAATCCATTGACCCTTGAATGCCTCAAATTTCAGGAATTTTCTAAATATTTATTATCAGTCAATGTTTTTTTATTTACCCCATACTTTAACGTACTTATACAGCAACTTCACAATGATTGATTCTTTGAGAACATCCCTCATTGAATGACAACTTTATTTTGCCAGTATTTGACCAGTCATTAATAACCCACTCTAAACTCTTTAAACAACTCAATCATTAAGATGAAGTGAACTCTCCTTATAAAAATAGCCCGGTCAATACCATTTTTGTTTCATTAATGAAAAAATTATAATGATCTCAAACGATCAAGAATAATTAAAAAATTAAATGACACAAGGGCGATCATATTACTTAATAAAAAAAAAAAAAAAAAAACTCAATTCTAGTCAAACCACTACCGGACATACAAATATGTTCTCACGTGTATTTAAATATTTTAACAACATCCAATGATTACCAAAAAACTACCGCCACTAAGTATAACTATCTGAACGATCGGCAAATCGTTTTGGGATTTTAGGTAGAAACGTGAACTGTTCGAGTGCAGACTCTTAAGCGAACTCTCATTTCAATCTCAACTCATCTTGAATAATAATGCTATTGAACGTATAAGTCGGTGTATTAGTATTATACAGTAAACAAAAAAAAAAAAAAAAGATGCAAATTAATTAGCCGCTGTTGATGGGAGTCTTGCTTTTTTATTTTTTCTCACATCCGCATTGATCTTGACTTCTATATTAGCTTTGTCAAATCAATTTAGATGTCACTTTGTCACTTCAAGAAATAATAATAAAATATTATTCAATTTGTACACCTAGATCTAATATAATTCATTAATGGAATTTGCAATACTTTCATTTGCTGCGTGTAGCAGGTTAATCCTTTTATTTATAATTGTTGTTTATTTGCTCGGATAAGTGACAGTCAATACAAACAATTTATTGAAATAAACAGTCACTGGAAGCTGCATATTGATTAGTTGTTTATCTTTTGAAATTAAGAATTTGTTGTGTTTACAAAACTTCAATAATTGTGACGTAGTGAGGCAGCTTTGTTTGACTTTGGACTGATTTATTCAAATTTCACCCTTTTAAGAATTCATACAACACAATTAAAAAGTCTGTGACAATAAGACACATGTGAAACATAAATACATACTCGTCGAGAAACTGAACAACTTAATTAATTATTCAATTGATAATCTCGTATCTGACAGCGCTTCGTGTAAAGCATTTAAATTGCCCTATTTTAAAAATTTGATATATTAGCCTAGGACATTTATCATAAATAGAAACACGATGCAGACAAAGCGCAAATGATGAAATAAATGTTTAAAGTGAAAATAATTAAATTTTCCGACGTAATTCTATGGAATTCCCATGGTTTCGACGTTTGTTCATGTTAAGATACCGTGGCAAATAATGTTATGAGTGGGCACTTCTTAAAAGAAGCTCTTGTGATATTTAAGTCAAGAACGAGAAAAGAGGAAAAATCCCAATTTGGTGGAATTTCTATATTTTTAAGTAGTTGACTCTTGAATGGAATATCCCGAAAATTGATATAATGATCATTTAATTGTGTGAATGTAATGATGTGGAGGGTTTAAAGATTAGCAAATGTTAGAATTTGAGCAGAATAAGCGTGGACCTACTTATGCTTATTTTAGTAACTTGTTTATACAACAATATTTGCAATTGTACGAGTATATTTTTTTGAATTCTGCACTTGACAATTGAATTGCACACTTAACGCACTTGATAAAGTTTGATAGTATGTACATATGTATGTATGTTCATTCAAACCTTAATTTCATTGATTCGATTTATAGGATTCAATGAAATGAAATCGACTGCTTTTCGGTGAATCGTCGCTCAATCGTAACAGAGACAGTCGGGTTTGGAACTCAATTTTCCGCGTCCCGGTTTCTTTCGCTCCCTGTACCGTCACTGCTTCTTGAACTTTGCCTTTGTTGGACACCGTTCGAAATAGGAGAAAAAACTGCAGAAAAAACTCCACCGATTGCACCCGGCTGAGCGAACTCTACGGAATTTTTCTGGTACAAGCCTCACTGATAGCAGAATGAGTTCTTTAAACTTGTTCTAAGCATTTTTCACGTTTGGAAGTACCCAATGTTATGTTAATATTGCATTCAAATATGTACATACATATGTATGTGCACAAACACCAACTTTTCTAATTACATATCAATACTCCTCCGATTATCATTATGTCATCCATCACGGTGCGTTGCACCCGACTTAGTCCCGTAATGGAGCACATGAACTACTTGAACACTCCATGTCTATCTTAGTACAAATTCAGACACTGATCTATGTACATATGATTCCATAGATGACGGGGTAGTTCATTTAATGTAGAATGTAAAGAAAAGCTCCTAGCTAATCGCTAATAAGAACAATGTGTCTAACCTCACATATCCTAGTTGTTTTGCAGAAAGATTTGTTATGTTGAAGATATTGGTCTGGCTGAATGAAGAACCAACATTTATCATCTTATCCTTCTCAATATATTGTTATTCAACACATATCTTAGACCAAAAAAAAGTTGTTTATTCTAATAGCACTTCTGGAACGAAGAATATATGTCTAGCACTGAGAATATAGGCCTTAGGTCCCAAAAGGAGTTACTACGCCAAATATAAGGATACAAATAAAACTTAGTTTACTTCTTAAGATTTGAACACGAATTTAGTTTGAATTATTAATGGGATCAAACCCATTACACAAAACTACTACGAGTATAAGACAATTCCTGATATTTATTTGCCTTAACAGTGCCTGTAAAGTCTTGACACAAATTGTTACTTCATAAATCATAAACCACCAGATCCTTTGTTGGTATTTTAAATAACAAAAGGGAAGGTTTCAACAATGTCACACGAGCGCAACGGACAGTATAAACACAGTCAAAAACCTAGGCGTATGTGCAATATTTAATCAATTTTTTCTACATGTATACACATATGTACATATATCGCATATTCGCTTGCAAAGTTGACAAGTCTCCGGTCTTTAAGACATCATATTTCCGGATTCGTTCCGTAATATATTCACAACGATGCAAAAAAAGATCACAATAAACAATTCAAAAAAAAGTAATGGAAACACGCAGAAACAAAATCAGAATACACAATATAATAAATATGCAATATATGGTGCATCTATTAGTCCAAAGAAGAAAAGGGAAATCGAAAAACATTTTTTTTATTTTTGAAAACATATGCCAGCTACCTGTGTCAAGGACAACGAAAACAATGAATAGTGATTTAAACCTCCAATTCCAATGAGGTTTTCTGAGCAACATTTTATTCCTTTTATTGTTTCACTTCTTTTTTGTTTCACTTTTGATTCTTTTGTTTATCTATTTTTTGTAGCACAATTCACATTGTTTTTTTATGATAGTAAACTTTCACACTTCCATCATTCTAGTTAGAAGAACACAAAAAAATCACTTAGCATGCACTCTATGACAGTTAACTAATTTTATCTTTATTTATGTATTGATTTTTTATCAAAAACAAAAGAAAAAAAAAACCAAAGTTTACTACTAGCAAATTATAACCGTGTCGCCTAAATGTCTTCCGCGCGAGAACGATCCGTACCGGTTAAGTTTTTATAGCGAAATGCAAGCTTTACTCGAAACACAACTTAATTTTATATTAATCACGATCTTTCTCAAAATCCGAAAATAGATAACAAAACTTTTGATCCGTTGACTAGACTGCGGCTTCCAAAGCATATGGCTGGCCAAAACACAAACTGCGAGACAAAAAAAGCTTTGAAGCTTCCACACACAGGTGATCTTCAATCGGTTAAAACTAATTTTAGATTAATTTAAATATTTATTTAAGTATAAGAGGACGAGAGGAGCGTAACGAAAAAATAAAAGTGAGAAAAAAATCGCTACGTTTACCTACCGAGAAGCTAAGCTCCGGTTTGTGGTGGAGTTTACCTTGCTGTTGGCTATGCTAGTCATTTTGTCGTCACCGTCGTCAGCCACTGCTGGGTGTGAAGCATGTTTTTGGGTCATCATTTGTGAATCGAGATTGTTTGTGCACTATGGACTCGTGATTTCGAGTGGTCAAAGACATTTGAATTTTATTACTCTGTTACGTGTTATAAAATATTCAAATTTGTACTAGATATCTACAGAGGGTTAGTATTTAATTCTCAATATTGATTGCTTCTATCTCCTTAAGAGTCTATCCGGTTTAACTGTTTATTGTGTAGAGACCGTTTGTTTAGATAGGTGATGAATATGGGTCTTAAGCACCTAAACTCAATTGACAAACTAATCCTGAGGTGCTGTCACATCGAAATTTTTATCACTGGTAGACATAGAATACTTAAAATTCCTTAGCTAATTTATTCAACAATATACATTCATACATGTACATACTTATGTAAAAGCTAATCCACGTGAGTGTAACCCAAATTTTGTCACCAAATTGAGGGATGATTTCAGAAGCAATGACATCACATACCATACCGGAAAAAATTTCGTTCTAATGATGTGATCTACAGCGGATTTAGAAGTGGCTTGGTTAGGCATTCTTTGAGCAATAGATTGCACGATTACATATGTTCGAAATAAAAATGTAAATAAACTTTGTTAATGACTTGACAAGACATCGCGTAGTGCCAAAATCATTCAATGCTGTTATTGTATTTACTGCTTCAGATTAAATACGTTGCGATTTAGATTCGTCATACATTTTTTTGATCAGGATCTGTGACCCCGTTTAAAATATTATACAGTGTTTAAATAATATTGAAATCATAATCAGTTGAGTCATAAAATTAAATTAAAGTCGAATGCTCCGAATGCTTTATTTGATTATTTACTAAAATTATGCTAATCTAAAATAAAGCGAGTGTCCAAATTTTTCTTGTTTTTTAAACCAAATAACCAAAAAAAATGCAGTCTTCCTTTCCTGTGTTATCCCTCCTTATTCATTTGCATGTACATATGTAGTCTCATACCAAGGTGCATTTGTTTTTTACTATAGACTTCTTAGTTGAATTTTGATTACTATTACCCTTTTACAAGAAATGATTTCCCAGAAATCACGTGACAGTGCGTTTCATTCTCTTGAATAAAGCAGCAAACATTCTTCGTCGCTACACTGGACTAATAGATAAAACAAAAATAAATACTTGGCGCAATAGCTCGATGGGACCCTGTTTAATGCCGTATCCGAAGGCCAGATTGTTATTTGAGAATCTTTCTCAGGACAGTTGTACTCTCGAATGTTTGTCAGACGCTCGCGAGAGGTGGGACCGTGAACTGTTCCCCGACTGGGATTCGTAAAAATTTAATTGATGAAAAAAACACTAATTCATTTTCTTACTCGCTGAATTAAGTCAAAGCTGGTAAAATTATCGAAATAAACATTTCTAATCCACCGAAAAAGATTAAGAAATCTTGCATGCCATTAATTTGACCTTGAAGACTATGTTTTTTCAGTAACTTTTTGAGGTGATGGCGGTTATGGTTCAGAATCATGACTTATAAGGAATGTGGAAATAGGTTATAAACATTTTTTTTCAACAAGAGGCATACCTAAATTCGCATTATTGTAGAAAGGTGTTGGTGTTCTATAAACCAAGTTTGGTCCATATGGAGTCAACTACATTCTTTCCCATAATTTTAGGCCAGACGGCAGAATCTTCGTAGTTAATAAACCAATTCAAAAATGTTAGCTCTGCCGTTAACCCTTACTCCATCATCTCTTTCTAAAATCCATGACTCAAGCTCTCTATAGGCCTGAACTCCGAAATAAAAGGTAATCGGCACTTTCGGTAGTCAAGTTTTTTACAATTGATCAAGAGACTCAGATTTGATAAAAGAATAAGGCAGTTTGTTCCATTTATGCTGGATTTGTAGGTAAGGAGATTCTGCCTCCAAGTGTTCTACCCTTTATTAACTTTTTTAACATTGATTTGAATTTGAATTATTTTTCATTGTTTACCAAAATAATTCTACGTTTCAACATTTTCCTCATTAATAATTGATCAAATAATTATTTGATTCTGGCAGTTCTTCCCATCCAGCTGTTGACATGACCAACATGACAATTCCCCTCTGACATGTCGGCAATTTTCCATACATCCAAATATTTCGTGCGACAACATAAATAAATGCAAAGTTATAGTCGAAATCTAGTAAATTCTAAATTGTAAAATGGATTTAAAGGACCTCATTGGTGAAGGCAGCATCTCAACTTGTGCCGATGTTGACAATGCGATCCGAATAATTGCCGAAAAAGAGGTAATAATCTCGCCTTAAAAATACATTGAACTATCTGACCGATTTAATACGCTTCTAGGCTGAAATCAATACAAACTTGGAATCAGTCCTTGCCAAACAATGTGTTATTGAGTCCAAAATGTGTGGTATAGGGCGTGCCATGTCGAGTTTGTCAATAATAGCAAATGATTCTAAGAAACTCGATGATCAAATAACACATACTGCCCAGTTGGCAGAATCGGTTAGTGCTAAGGTGCGCCGGCTAGATGTTGCACGGAGTCGTGCATCCGAGTGTCAACAGAGAGTGCACGACTTGATTGATCTACAACTTTGCTCACAAGGAGTGATTGCTGCCATTCGAGAGGAAGATTTTGAGAAGTGTGCTGGTCACATTGCAAGGTTCTTGTCTATGGATCAAAATTTATTGCAAAGGACAGCAGATGATGTTCAAGGTTCTGTGACGTCTGTGAGTGATGCGGTAAAGACACTAGAGGGTGCAACAGAAAATGTTCGGGAACTGATATTCAAGAAATTTGATGAAGCGGTCAAGAAGGATGATCTGGCATCGATTGAGAGATTCTTTAAAATTTTCCCGATGGTTGGGAAACACTCTGATGGCATTGCAAAGTTCTCCAACTATATTTGCTTGAAATTGGCTGTCAAATCACAGAAGGAATTAAGAAATTCAATAGATATTGCGAAGGCAGAGAAACGTTTGCCAGTTGCCTTCGCAGACACGTTAACCACTCTAATGGAGAACTTTGCTCGAGTGGTTGAAGTAAATCAACCAATAATCGATGCATGCTATGGACCGGGGTATTTAATGCAAATGGTAGAGATTTTGCAAAGGGAATGTGACTCCGAAGTAAAAAATCTTGTGCTCGAGTTTAATAAGAATAGACAGATTTCGCGAAGGATTAGTCAAATTAACGAAAGTCAACGATCTGCGGGTGGTGGTAGTTCACAAACATTGGGCCACTACAGAAAGCCATCCGGTAGTGGTTCGGTAGACAAACTGAATCCCAAGGATATCGATGCAATAATTGTCGAAATTACAGTGATGCATTCTAGAGCGGAGTTGTATTTTAGATTCATGAAAAGGAGGATATTGGTAGGTTACCACTCAAAAGCCCTCAATGGCATTTATTCATTTTGTTACACTTAAGGCCGACATTGAAGCTAGTTCAACGGAAAAGGAGGAAATTCGCCAGAAAGTGGAGAAACTAGAGCAACTGATAAAAAAATCGGATTTAAGTCGCCAAATGCAGGAGCTTCTTGGGACATACCTTCTTTTTGAGAAGTGAGTTTGCTTGAAGGTCGATTTATATGTAAAATCATTATTTTTCGCTTGTCTTCAGATATTTTATGGAAGAGAGTGTGCTCAAAGCAATTGCACTAGATTCTTATGAAATAGGTCAACAATGTTCTTCAATGGTGGACGATGTTTTTTTCATAATTCGAAAATCTATCCGTCGTTCGCTGACAACCCAGTCCATAAATGGCACCTGCGCTGTGATCAATAATGCAGCAACGTGCTTAGATGGTGATTTCGTGAATGCTTTGAAAGGGCCATTGAAAAGTGGTTACCCCTCGGGGTATATTGATCTAGCACAGGCATATAATGCCATTCAAACATCACTGCAGCAAGGAAAGCTACAATCCAGTGATTCGGAGAAGGCGCGAATGAATTTCCTTGTGCAGTTAAATAATGCCGACATGTCTACGGAATACATTGAAACCCTGTGGAAGGCAATGCAGCAGGAAATCAACGGTGCATTCCAGGCAATGACACAAACCGAACGTCAAATAATCGACAGCTGTATATCAGAATTAAAAACTGTGCGCGATTCCCTAAAGGCAGTTGTCGACTTCGGTCTACAGCAGTTGCGATCGAGTGCAATAAAACCTCGATTGAATCCGTGGGTCGATCAATTTCTTAGCTACAATCATCATTTATCGGAGGTAAGAGACGGCTAAGATATTTGTATATGTTACATAATCTTTATAATGTTAGGAAGAACTGGCGTCATACGAAGCCGGAGAGACTTTTGTGCAATTTTTGATCGTCCAAATCGATGGTCTATTAAATTCATTCAAAAACCTTCTTAGTCCAAGGAACTACGATGCCTTAGTAAGTATTTTAGCAAGTGAAGTGACCGTACGATTAGAGAGAGCAATTAAGAAATCCACTTTTAATAGAGTAAGTCACAGCTTCACGCTGTTGTTTTTTGTTTAATGTGTATATGAACCTCCATAGCTTGGTGGCCTAGTTCTCGATCAAGAAGTGCGGGCATTGGGCACGTATCTCACCGGAGCGACATCATGGTCAGTTCGGGATAAAATGACACGGCTTTCACAGATTGCGACACTTTTAAACTTGGAAAAGATATCAGAATTAACAGATTACTGGAGTCCAGACAATAGCGGTGATATGCCATCATGGCGAATAACACCTAATGAAGTTCGAACGATTTTGACATTAAGGTAAGTAAAGCCACTGACCACATCCTAAGCGAATAGTTGAGTGTGTTTTTCTAGAACGGACTTTCGTATGGAGGACATAAAACGTATTCAAATATAAGTGGAAGGAGGATTATCGGTATTCATTGTTTTTTATTAAGAATAAATAGAGAAGAACATTTTAATGTGTATTACAGTTACATTCGTTTTTTATGATAGTCCTAAATACATTTATAAACTAAGAAGTTGTTTTACTTATTCAAAGTATATAAATCTAACCCGATTCTCGGAGCTCCCGCACGTGTTCATGTTCCACCGCGCATACATTCTTGCCACTTACTATATCTCTTTCCTTTCTTGGAAGTTTCAACAAAACAATAAATTCAGAAACTTCATTTTTAACCATTATGCTAAAGTTTATTCAACATTTGTGTAAGAAAAAAAAATAACTAGTTTACATTGAAGAAAATAGTAATTAAATTAAAAGTTTAAATAAAATACATATTCCAGCGCCATTGCGTCGTGTGCCGTTAAATAATCCTTTGCAGCCGACTTTGTAACTCTTTAAGCGCCTGCTGAAGTCGGTCTGTACCTGGTTTTGGATAACATAAATTGAGACACGCTGACACAATATCCTGAGCTTTGGCTACAATCCGTCGTCTAGAAAGGCAAAGAGATTATTATATTAAATAGATGCAAAGGTGAAATTTGATTTTCTTACTTAGATCTCGTTGGAATGGTACTCGCACTGTTAGCCAAGAGATTAACAACTTTAATGGATGACTGTACCAAATGCCACTCGTTGCCTTCGTTTGCCCAAACTCGTTCGTTCATCGAAATCATTCTAAAAAAAATAATAGATAAAGAAAAGATACATATTTAATAAGTTCGAAGACTTATTTACCTTGCGTAGTAATCCATCAGTAGTTCCACATCCAAATCCATACTGACTAAAGCTTCCGGTATGGCACCTTCACTGAGCTTCAACTGACACGCTTTGATTTCTAATTCTCTTACCAAAAATGCTAACGGAAAACAATGTCCGGACTCTCCAAATTCCTTAACTAACGATTGCACCTTTGCTATGAGTCGTGTGCATTTCTCCTGCTGGCTACCAGGGCCTTCTACCGCATTGTTCAAGATCTGGCCCCACACGGACTCAATCAAGAGTGGATCATTATGATGGGAACAGTTTAATATAGTCAGCTTGCATTCCCACAGTTCAAATGGATCGGCAAAGTTCTGATACAACTGGGTGATGTCATAAAGAGTGAAATTGAGATCGGCTACAGCTTTTCTCGCTGTCTGATTGTTATCTATTGCCAAAGCTGAAACAGCGTCTAGGACAACTTTCTGAACTCGTGCTATCTCCAACTATAAAAGAAAAACAAACATAACTTGAATTGTTATATGACGCATGCTCACCTTATCCTCCAAGTCTTTTAGAAGAATACCATTTGTGATAGAGTACCCGACACCATCATTTCTCATACACATCACTGCCCTAGCCAAATACTCAATTCTCTGAATCAGTGGAATATTATCGCTGGGAGTGGTCGCTAAATTATCTAGAATCCTCGCTGCTTGAGAATGATGACCATTCTTCTCATAATACTTCCATAGCAGATCTATGAGTTGCAGATTATCCGGATTTCTAACTACAGCTCTTCGCAGGAATTCTCCTAAAGTCGGTTCAGCTAACGCCAAGAGTTCAGAAAGCATGTCATGAGACATTAGCCATTCGTAAATACACACATGCAGCAGGGGATCTGTGATTTGAACAACCATCGCCACAATACGCATGATTTGCATGTTGGGACTTTGATCATCAGGAGGACAGATTGGACGTGCAAACTCTTGATTTGCACTTGTATTGCAAATAGTCTGATAAACATGATCCAGCATTAATCGAACTTCTTTATAACAGTTCATTCTACAAATTACACATTTTAATACTATAAACGTCCTTTAAAGTCGCAAAACAAACCTTGCAGCATAAGCAGCATAGCCTTCTCTATCATCCGCTGGTTCATCGCTATTGTAAAAGTGAATAGCAAACTCTTCAGGATCTATTTTTGCAGCACACGTAGACGCCAGTTCAATAACACCCTCATGGAAGCCAGCCAACGTGAACTAAACAAATAAAAAGTCTCATGTTATCTTGTCCAAAAAAGTTCCTTAATACCACCTACCTGTTGGCAAATATTTTGCAACGGTAAGTTTGGTGCAGCATCTTTGCATAGTTGCAAAGCGGTCCTTAACTTCTCATCTTTCTCGTCGGGAATATTACAGTTCTTTGACATCATAAGAATTTCAGTGGCCTTAAAGGAGACCGCGTCCTCATGGCGATACAGATTGGGACAGACATCGCGGAGTTTTGTCGAAATTGAACTAACACTAGCATTATCCTTTAAATAGCAGTTGATAAGGGCTACAATAAGCAGAGCACAGGAATCTGCACGAGAAAGTGTGAGATCACGAAATGTACATGAAGCCAGCACACTCTGTTGCTCTTTGGTCAGTTGATTGACCAGGATTTGGAATTGATGTTCACAAAGGATCTTCCATAAAGCGATAACTTCACATGTGTGCTCTATATAAAATATATTTTAAGTGCCTGTTAGACAATCTTCTGTAGACTACTTACTTATAAAGTAATTCAATGCCGTAAGCGACCTCTTTTCCTCTGCTTGGGCCTGTTCATTCGCGTTTCTTTGATCATTCATATTTGTATTCTGCAGCAAGTGGCTAAATCCATTCGTCATCGTGGCTTGAGTACTGTACGGACGAATTATGCAAGACAATTCATTTACAGAATTTGCTTCCAAGAACGCCTTTATTGCGTACAAGTCTTCGAGAATTAAACTACAGTCTTCTTGAGATAGAGTGCTACATAAGTTGGCGGTGACACATCTTTTTTTCCATATAGGACGAATCAAACGAGCTACATAGAGATAAAGACCGTCATGCTTAGCAGAGTAAACAATAGTTGTCATATCGTTGATTGTCGGTTGCATTGTTTGTGGCATAGATGATCCTGACCCATAGGTTGTGGTTTGATTGGTAACTGTTAAAAAATGAAATTAGTTAAAAATTTAAGTAGACAAAGTGATCCTACTTGGACTAAGAGAATATTGTGACTGCATGGGACTTTGCGGCTGCATTCCGCGCATGGACATTGGCGTTGACATGAACATCTGAGGAGAACTTCGATCCGAAGCGCACATTGGCGACTGCATCAAGTTATGTTGACCTCTTTGACCTGGGCCGCCCATCATAATTTGATGCTGAAAGCCGGGTTCACCGCCATACAACATAAAAGCCTGAGCTGCCCACATCGCTAGGTCGGTGCCTCGGTATAACTCAGAGCAGGCAAGAAGTAAGCTTGTAGCACAGGCTTCTCTTTCGGTGAGAACTTGGAAAAAGGCTTTCACCGCCTCGTGGTGTGGTCCATGGCAAGCGATTAGCAGTTGTTGTAGAATATCCGTTGGTTTGAGTAGGGCAATAATGTGTGCCCCCTGATTGGTTAGTAGGACGACTTTCTTCGGCTTCTGAGCGTTTCGCAAAATGGAATTCAGTTTTGCTTTGCAGCGGTCCTTGACTTCAGCTAAACTCCACACAATTCCATCTAGAGGCAGCACAGTTGTCGACTCTGTGAGGAATTGTCGATTGGGAAAAGGAGCAGAGCTAATTGACCAGAGAATGTCTTGATCCTGTTGCGGAGTTGAGACCAAGAGAAGAGTTCCTAAACGAAAACCCATTTAAGAATTGCAAATGCGCCAAATATAAAACTTACCCTCATTGTAGTGAGCTGAATGTACCTGCTTCGGCTTGTTGATTGTAGTGTTCGGAGTATAGCCAGGTGGAAGGCGCACATGAAGCAGATAAAGCCCCTGCGGCTTATTCTGATCATGAACAGACTG
Organism: Xylota segnis; assembly: GCA_963583995.1. Taxonomy (NCBI): domain Eukaryota; kingdom Metazoa; phylum Arthropoda; class Insecta; order Diptera; family Syrphidae; genus Xylota; species Xylota segnis. The sequence continues at coordinate 69,231,648 of OY757237.1, read as the reverse complement.
AGGAAGCTGTTGATGTTGGTGTTGTTGCTGCTGTTGTTGCTGTTGCTGTAGTTGTTGTTGTTGATAATGGTTTTGAACCAGAGAAGTGGTTGAAAAGTACAAGCGAACACCGCATTGTGTGACAGCAAGAAGGTGAAGATTTGGACAGTCTTCTGCTGTCAGGGGACAGATAGATTTGATTGTCTTGAACACAGACGGATCTACAGTCTTTATAATGTTTCCCGAAGCATGAGTAATTTCACTTTGAATAAGTTTTGCCACACGCCGCATTGAGTTCCATTGTTCACCCATATCCCAGGCTTCTATCGAACCCTTTTCGGTAAGGACGTACAGCAGCTGACGGCTGTTGTCAATAGCTATCTTTGCTATTGGATCAGTTTCCTACACAAACAAAAATAAGCAATCCATTGATGCAAATAACAAACTAAACTTACCGAAAAGACTTTAAGGAAATTCGGTACCATATATGAAACGATTCCTTGAGAGTGATTGACCTTTTTACACCTTTTGCCAAACCAACTTGATGCAGCCTGATAATAAATCTCATAAAGGCATCCGTCTCTCCCTCCTAGAAAAATTCTCCCATCATTGCTTCCCTGAATTACATTAATGGTAACGTTATCAGTGCTAAGAATAAAAATCGGCTTATTCATTAGCTGCATTTCTTCGTAAGTTGCTATGCTCTGCATATTTCTACTCGGCGACGAAATGGTTTTTGTCGAATCACCGAATGTTACTCCTGAAATAATTGCATTAGAACCGGAAGCAGAAATTCGACTCATTTCATACCCAAAACGATAATTTCGGTCGATGTGGCCAACACTAGTAAATATTTCACATCCCCAATAAAAACTCCGACCTTGGGGCACACCAATCCAACACTTACTATCAAATGATTCAGGCCATCATAGTAAGCGACATCTCTTGCTTGCTCATACGTCCAAATCTTAAAACAAAATACTCATATGAGACTTTTAACAACTCTTCGCACTTCCTACTTACATATATCTCTGAATCAATCGTTAACCATGCTCTTCCAATTTCTGGAAACAGCCCCATCATACAGTGGCATTTTATATCTGCGAGGATCCAACTTGAGTAAGTTATTGATTTTTGCTATTTACACCACTTACGTTTAAAATGTTCCAAAATCTCTGATGGAATGGGAATTTTATTCACAGTTGTTACTTGATTTAGCTGTTTGTGTCCCAGTGAAAGCTTAGATAGATTTTCATAGTCATAATCGTTTAACCCACTCGCTGAAGCCATACCATGTTGACTTACACCAGTTAACTGTTGAAAACAATTTTGCAAGATGCCATTTGTTGGTGATAAACTCCATAAGCTTACCTCCAATAATCCGGGAGATGATATGTCCTTAAGGTCGTGCCGTTCCAGCATGTTGCCGGCATAGTCGAGATAGTCTGCTTGTGCAATCATTTGTGTTTGGTTCATTGTGGATTGGTTGTCGGTTGTTTGTTTTACTTAATATCTTAAAAATATATCTTAGTACTTGTAAACACTTAAAGTAATAAAAGTAAGAGAGGAACAAGTTGATAAATGCAAGTTTTCTGCACGTAAAATATAAAAACGTTTCTTTTAAACGCCGGTTGTCATTTCTCCGATTAGCCTTCCCGCTTTTTTGACATTTACAGTCACTTAGAAAAGTCTACACACAGCCATAAAAAGTGATGAATAGATTAAATTTATCTTTTTTAGATGACACGTTGGACTGTCATTTGTTTGTTTCAGCTTTTCATGGGAAAATTGCAGCGGCTAGCGCTGCTTATGTTTTTCACTTAAAACAATTCTTTCCTTTGGCGTGCTTCACACCCCATATTAGAAGCGAATTAGACACGAAAAACTAAACAACAATCAACTGTCGACAGCTCTTGGTTTTCTTCCCAGCAGGAAAGAATGGATAGAAATTAATTTAGAGTTCGTCAACATCTTTCTCTAGGCAATGTTTTTTTTTTATTTTCATAGGTTATTGTCGCTGCAAAGTTTTTCGATTTCAAAACGATAACCCAGTGCTCCTGATTGGCCAGTGCTCCTCTTTGCTAATTTTTGATGCTTTTTAATATTTTAATTCCTTCTCACTTTTTCAAATTTTGTAAAATTATTTCGCCAATTTATTTTATATCTTAGGTCATTCCAATTTATAAATCGAACGTCGGGTAGTTTCACCATAATAATATCACAAACATTTTCTTGATTTCCCCCACTTTCTGGGACAGCTTCATCTGTAGGGTTACAAGAATTTTAGTGCTTATCCAACGCTTTAGAAACCTCAATAGTAAGAATTCTGTAGAAACACATTGACAGTCAACAGCGAATTAGAAAATTTCGTTTGTTTCGCCGCCGTTTCTTGTTTATTTATTGCGAAGAATTTGCCGATAATTATTGTTTTGTGAATAACCATTTTGAATGTAAATCTTTTTAACGAATTTACTTACTAAAATGATTCACGATATATTACTCTGCCTGCTGAATCCCTATCCACAACGATTGCCTATTGAAGAGTTTGTGGTAAGAAATGGAAACAAAATATCCTTTCCGATTTTATTACACGTTTCTATGTAGATCTCGGACGCTGTTTCGACGTTCCTACATCCTGGCGAAAGAAAAATTCTCCAGGATATAATACGCATCATAAACTTACACCGTGATATTGCAAAATTCGCAAAAATCTATGGATCTAGTCACGCTCAAACGTTTACCACATCCTTAGTCGATACAGATGGTAAGCTTGACATAGCGAAATTGTGCGAATCTAATTAGTTTGTTAGAACCCTTACAGAATGGATTGTATCTGAAGGCATTTGCAAATGGAATCGATCTCGTTTTAAAGAGTTATTTAGAAGAAATTACAGAACTCGAACGTCGTTATTTACAAAATCCTTCACAATCTTTGCTGTTCATCTACCAGAAAATAAATGTGTTCCAACCGCTGTTTTTGTTTCTGCAGAAGTTGATACGTGGAATAAGGGCTCAAAAACTCCATGGATGCACAATAATCCAATATTTGCATCAAAATATTCTTCACGGTGACCGCAAGATTAATGTTGCTATTAAAAAGTGAGTTAGTTGACCGGAAGATCTGCATAAACTAAAGAATAATTGTTTTAGGATTCAGTCGACAGTAAATGTAGTGTTTCTGAAGCAGCTAACTCATTGGATTCTTTATGCCAAAATTATCGATACGTATGGTGAATTTTTCATACAATGCTCTGAGTCTCGTAACAATAATAGCACTATTGGTAGTGAACGCTGTACATCATCGGGTAGTGGTAAGCACGCCACTAGCACACTTTCCGTAAGAAACTTCATAACATCAAATAGCATTTTGATTTATTGTTATAAACTACTCCCTAGGATGCAGCCAGCACATATGCTGAAATCTGGAGGTATGAGATTAGCTATGATTTTTTGCCTCACTATTTGTCCGCAAATTGGGCAGAGAAGGTACTCTTCATTGGACAGACTGTGCTTATATTCAAAGTAGATAAAAACAAATTAAACAAGAACGCTGAAATGTGGAATTTGGACGTGGGAAAAAAATCAACCTCTGAAGAATCTCTCTGGAATGAAAATGAGCATGTGTTTTATAAAAAGATTCAAGCACTGCAGTTGGACGATGAGCTCAATGTTTCACATTATGAGAGGGTGATTGATGAGATTAAATCCTATGTTACAACAAGGTTATCGGAGATCGCAGTGAATCAAGCAGATTTAGTGCAACAGTTGAAGCTGATTAAGGACTTCTTTTTACTGGGTAGAGGAGAGTTGTTTCTTGAATTCATCAAGAAGACGTTTGAGTTTCAGTCGGGATCAAACGATGAGAATAAAATACGTGATATTGTTAAAGCCTTTGAGGTAAAATTTAATTCAAGAGTTCATTTTCAATGAAACTCTTTACTACCTAGAAATTAATTTCTCTTTGAAATATGTCTCTTTTGATTCTAATTACTTCCTAAAATATTAGTTAAATTTAGTCGGCATCGTTCAGTTATTATTATTATTAAGTATTAGTACACGCCTATTATATACATATATGTACGTATACACAAACATATTTCCATTACTGATCAAATATGTGCATTTTGTTTCAGAGCTCAGCCCATGGCATTGGTATCAACGACGAACTAGAACAATTCAGTTTGCAGGTGGGAAAATTCAACGTCACAGCAAGTTCCTTGTGTGATTTTAATTTCTGCCAACATATGCGACTACAGTACAGAATCAATTGGCCATTGCACTTGCTGTTTTCTCCGCTAGTAATGGAACGTTATAATCTACTGTTTCGTTTCCTGTTGCTCGTCAAACGAGTTCAATACAGAATCCATTCAATATGGTTAAACGATCTTCAGAGTCGGAGGATTGGCGATTTTGTAAATCCTTTAGCGAGAAATCTACGTAATCAATTAATGTTCTTTGTGGACAATTTGCAGTACTACATTCAAGCCGACGTGCTGGAGAGTAAGTATAACAAACACACACATTTAACATAACTAATAAACTTTTATTCGTTAGGTCAATTTAGCATCCTAATGACTACAATATTAAATAAAGCAGACTTTGAGCAGATTCAGCGAGCCCACACTATTTTCCAGGCAAATATCTTGAGTCTGTGCTTTTTGATAAATGATGTAAGCAGAGAGGTTGTTTGCTGTTTAAGTACGGCTAACTCACTCACTTTTCCTTGCAGGAGGATTTTACAAAACCGCATTTCAGCAGATCCTTACGCTCTACCAATCCAATATTTATTACACTCCATGATGTTATTAAATTATGTCAAGATTTTTATACAACTATTACGTCGAAAACTATGGGGAAAGTTGAAAAGGAGAATGAAATTATGCACTTGGATTCAAGGTTTTTTTTATTTGATTTTCTAAAAAATAACTAAAACATTTTTTTTTATTTTGTCTCCTATTATAGCCTTGCTTTGCTCATGGATCAGCTGATTAACCTTCTGGTGGGACTAAAAGCAGCGCCTAGCTCAACGCCTCTTTCACAGTTATTGTTACGACTGGACTTTAATAATTGGTTTTCACATCATCGTAAAAGTGACCATTACCAAGACCTATTTGCAGATGTGGATACAGCGAAATAAGATTAGAGAGATTGCATCATAAACCTTCAAGTGTCCCTGGTTCAGTCTTTTATTGAAATTTTGAGAAACTAACATCTAATGTTTTTTATAACAATTACGTTATTTATTTCTATCTTAAATTTGTCCTTTATTTAAATTATTGCACTATGTTTTCTCATAAATATGTAACTGTTCAGTTGTATTCGTACTTACCTGTAACAATGCCCCTGTATGCCACTTTTCTATATATTTATCTATGTACGTGAAAGAAAATGTAATGTATATTCCTCCGCAAACAACATGAATTCAACTTACAAAAAAAAGTCAGCATTCAGTTTGAAGTCATGATTGGAGGATCTTTTCAGCAATCAAAATGTGGAAGTCAGAATTAATGCAATCACTTTGACTGCTCTGTATTCCGGCATAGTAATATCGGTAGGGTAGTGCGATAAATCTACTAATTTAAGTTTGCAGCTATGTACTTTGAAAACAAAATATTGCATTATTTTATAATGAGAGATACAACAGTTGCATACAGTATAATTCAAAAATTCAAATGTTGGTATGTTAATGTCAGGCAAATAGTGCAGAATTTGGATACCGATGAGTAGTGTGCAAGGCAAGAATTTTGTTATAATAGGTGAAAAGGTAAGGTAGTTTGTTGGTGACGGCAAGACAGTGAAACCACGTACTGTGCTGTTGGAAGGTCGACCGGACAGGGTGATATTGATCTTGTATCCGAAAGATAGTGCGGAAATTGATCGTGGTGTGCGGGCAAGATGGATCGCCTGCGCCGTTGAGTGCCGCTAAGGTAGTGTGACGCGGCCAAAGTGGGCAATGACTATGTCGGCAAGGCAGGCAATAGTGATATTGTTGTCGGCAAGTTGGCGCGCCGCTGGTGCATGCTATTGTGTCGGCAACCCAGTTTGGCGATGTGGGGGCCATGGGGAGACGCCGCACGACGATGGGGTAGAAACGCCGGACTTTCTGTGTATCGGCAATGCAGTGTAGCGGTAATGCAGTGTGCTGTCGGGCGCGGTATCGGCAATGTAGTTCGTCGGTGAGGTGGCGCGGCCAACATGCCTGCGTCGGCAGGGTGGTGCACTTGAAAAAGGAGTTCAACATAGTCAATAAGACGGGCCCTGTTTGAGGGGGATGTGGTTTGTTATGTCTGTGATAAATATGCAGACAATGACTGCAAACTGCTTTTGTGATGTAAAATCATGCGTTGACACTTCTATGCATTCTTGATGATATTTTTATTTTGACGTTTTAGAACACGAGGCTTTTGTAAATAATTCCATCAAATTAAACGCTTAATTTATGAAGCATAATCTGTTCAATAAGTTGCAACTTCCTTTTGTCAATCAAACAGAACAAAACAAAAAAAATCATTTCCATCACGGAAATTCTGGATGCTCTATTTGGGCAGCTGATTCATTTTCAGATGCATTTTCAAACGTGATGGCTTATAACATTGCTTTTGTTAGCATTTAGGAATTCAACCACTATTTTGGTTTGGGCAACAACCTAGTGGAGTCCATAATAAATAGCTTTGAAAAATATTGCCTAAATTCAAAAGCACAGTACTGCCGTTGTACTAGAGCGTCAACCATTCCAAAATGCAAACAAAAGCAGTGTTGCAAAGCACCATGTTTCAAAACGCAACATTAATGAATCTTACTTACTTAGGTAAACCTGGACTTAATGAATCAGCTACGCAAATAGCGCATTTGATAGAATTATATACAAAAGCCTCGTGTTCTGAAACGTCAAAATAAAAATAACATCAAGAATGCACAGAAGTGTTAACGCATCAAGATTTTACATCACAAAAACAATTTGTAGTCATTTTATGTTTTGAAATTCAGCCATTGCTTGCATATTTATCGCACCGATATGACCCCCTCCCCCTCCCCCTCAAATAGTTCCCGTCTTATCGACTCTAGAACTTTTTTTTACTTTTCGACATCATCCCACTCGATGTACCCAAGTGCACCCAGTAGCATGCGACCAGCATGGTGTTGCCGGCACACTGCATTACCGGCGCACTGCATTACCGGTACCACACCCGCCAGGCGTGACACTGCATTGCCGACGTCTCGGCCCCGCTGTCGTGCGGTCAGACTCCCCAGGCCCCCCCACACCGTAACATGCACCACCGGCGCGCCAACTTGCCGACAACAATATCACTATTGCCTGCCTTGCCGACATAGTCATTGCCCACTTTGGCAGCGTTACACTACCTTAGCGGCACTCAACGGCGCAGGCGATCCATCTTGCCCGTACACCACGACCAATTTCCGCACTATCTTTCGGATACAAGATCAATATCACCCTGTCCTGTCGACCTTCCAAAAGCACAGTACGTGGTTTCACTGTTTTGCCGTCAATAACAAACTACCTTACCTTTTCACGTATTGTAACAAAATTCTTGCCTTGCCAACAAGTGCCGCCGAACACTGCCTTGCCGGCGCATGGTGGGTGCACTGACACCACCCCACACACTTCAACGCACTACCTTGCTACACCACCAACAGCACTCTGCTTTGCCGACATTGACATGCCGAAGTACCTTCATTTTGTCGCATTACATCCAAATTATCACTGCCTAACCAAAAATGACTTACCGCACAATATAAAATAGCTGCTTATGATAGCACACATTTATCGCACTGCCATTCCGAATTACCTTATCGATATCATATAAAATATCGAAAATTCGGCGAGGCCCAATATTATTATCAGAAGGTTTACACTTTTCAATAAAGCGAAAATCGTTGAAAAATAGTGTTTCTTTTTAAAACGTAACCAGCACATAAATATGTATGTACATAGCTCACCCTTTATAACTTTTTCACTCTCACTCTTTATAAAATTCGTATTGGTTTGAAATTTCAACGAAATTTTTTACTTTCTAAAACGTTAACAAATAGACAGTTTCATTTTTAATATACATACATTTTATGCATTTTCTCATTCTCTGAATTTATAAATTATTTACAATATACATACATATATAGATAACACAATAGTAGTAATAGTAAATATGATTAGATGTTACGATGTTCATATATGTATAATAGTTCATATACATATGTACATGTTCATTCGTGTACATGTTTAAGTGTTTATATAAATTTTTATTCTTATTTAAGGGTCAAAAAGGGGTCGTAAAAACATTACATATCCGTTTTTCCTATGTCCCCCTTAGCTACGATAATTACCTAATTTTATTAGCAACTTAAAAACGATTAATTGGTGTTACCACATGTAGGAGTATGTTGCTCTAGAATGTGAACCGAACAAAAAGAAAAGGGAATGCTTTCAAAGCACAATCTACATGTTACAGATCTGAATCAGTCAATTCTCGTTTGATATTACATTCAACATACATATATAACCTCAAGTGCGAAAAAAATTAAATGAAATTAAATGAAGGACACCCATGGGAAGGTACTTAATTCTTGCTTTTCTTTTGCAGATAATAAACTGAAGGAAACTCATTTATAACTGACGCTGATGCGGCTGATGTTGTGTTGTCGTTTTTAGAATTTGTATCATGGTCATTCGTTGGGCGTTTGAAAAATGTATCGGTTTCTTCTTTTTGATTAATGATGATCGGTGATGACGATGCAGTCGACGGCGTTGGCGCTTGAGATGATGAACTCTCACTGTTCGGTGAATATTATGCCCAGATTGGGGAGAGATCCCATATTTTAATGATCCTGTCCTGACCGACAGTTAACAAACGCTTCAGGTCCTCATCAAGATCGATAGAAACTATAGAATGCTTGGCGTCGTGAAAAGATGCAAGTGATGGGCGCCTAAAAATCGTCCAATTAATAATTATATTATGATAAAAAGAAAAAAAATATTTTGTGCGACAGGTTCATGGAACCCAGGGCCTAGCTTCGTTGTAGTTGAGAAGCTTTTTCATAACAGTTATACTCTCTCTCGGATGTTTGTCAGATTCTTGCGAGAGGTAGGGCCATGAAAAAAATGTTAGGGGTAGGGATTGGACCTGGAACGACTTGCTCCGTAGTCCAACAAAAATATCACTTAAGCCACGGCGCCCAAATTATTATATTATGATAGCTTTACTTAAGTAACTTACTCAACAGTCTGCAATTGTTTAAAGCACGGGTCACAAGTTCGTACATCGAATTCGAAACCCATGATAGGAATATTAATGCGATTTGATGAACAATTGTCACATACAGCTTTGCCACAATGACGGCAATGATGCTGTCTTATACCTAAATTTAAAAAAAAAATGGCAACTTTAATGAAAACAAATACAAAAAAAAATGAGAGACTTATGTATTTACCAATTTGCCTCTGGTCCATCATTGACCGGAAATTCCAAAAGAATGGCCTGGAGCATAGCTGGCAATTATTGGACTCAACCCATTCGGGAACCTCTTTACGCATAGCGTTCATTTCCCAAAATACAACGACCGAATCTTCACCACAACTGATTAGCTGTTGTGTGTGATTGGCATAGGAAAGCGCTGCTACTTTGTTGCTAAACAGTAAATAGAAAATGTTGCAAAGAAATTATGTTGTATAAACTAGACAATGTTGTTTTACTTATGCCCTTGTAGTTCGTAGACTGTTCCACGTCTACCGCCAACATCCCAAACAATTACCGATTGATCTGTTGAACCACTAAAGAGCAATTGGGGTCCCTCAACCCATTTTAAGCAACGAATACCGCCTTAAACGAGATAATAAATGAGATATCATACTGTACTAAAACTTGAAGGTTATAGTTGGCTCATAATCAAAATGCTACTGGCTATGTACCAGCAATGCTGTCTAGTAAAAATATTCAACAATCAAAACATAATCACAGAAATGATAAACACATTGAAAATACCCACTGGGAAATTACAATATCAAGCTACTTACAAAAGAATGTATGGGTACAACAGCGATGGTCACATCACGACCACTTTTTGTGGGCATTTAACCTCCTCTATAATTAGGTACTCGTATCGTAGTAATTTAATAAAAGAACGCAATACGCGCATTTTATAAGGAAAAAGAACTGGGTAGAATACGCTCTGTTTCAGGCGGATTGTACCTTTTCTATTTGTTTTGATTAAAAAAATGGGGCGAAGCAAATAACATACATAAATAAATACTAGGCGCGACAAATATGGTTTTATACAGAATAATGGTATTTATGAAAATAAATATTAAGTTGTCGGTTATGGGGTATTGGTCTCCTCAAAATACAAAATTCAATGCAAAACGGCGTCGACAATACGTCTAACCTACAACTGATGAAATCTTTTTGAACTTACTGCACTGTTTTAGCTAACTCGACACATTTGCAAACTAACTTTTAATCTTCTAGTCGAATTAATTATATTTTTGAAAATTTACCAATGAAAATGATTGTTCAGCAGTATGCCGAGTTTTACACTTTTACCCAATCGCAGCATAGCACAGCTTTTTAACGATACACTTCAATAACAGCTTATTGTTCTAAAGAGGAAAGGAAACATGCAGCATCTAGTTACAACTCGCAAGATGAATATCAATTGGCTTGTGCATAAAAAGAAAATACATATTTGATGAGTCAACAAAATTATAATATGTACATTCTGAGAGCTGTATCGTCAACTTTGCGTTCTCTACATTTATGGGAACAATTGCAAATTAGCTCGATTCAATTTCTTGCACTGATTTTAAAAATGTTATCATATGTCCGCTTTCAATCGCCCTCTAAAGTTTTCATTGGATAAAAAATACATACGAGTATGTACATATGTATGCATGTATGTATGTATATCAATAGAAAAATAGCAAGTTGTACTTTGAGCAAATCGTATTAGCTGTTAGCCTGCTCTTCAAAGCCTACTAGTTGTGATCGCTTTAAATAGCGCTACATACCAAAATAAACACTGAGTCACAATTTTATCACATTCACTCACCTGTGTGACCCTTGAACGTTGTGACTAACTGAGAACCCTGCACGTCTAATCGCAACATTGTGATTTGTCCAGCATAGTCACCGATGAATGCATATTTGGCCATAGCATCGAACCTAAAAATAATAAAATCTAGGCGATCACTAAAACCTCCAAAAGTTGACTAAAACTTACTGCAAAGCAGTGCATGGTGTTTCAAACGTATATTCGCCCAAACGGCGTCCCGTCTCCGTGCAGTGATATGTAAAATATTTATCCTTAGCGCACGATAATATCCACGATTGTACTTTAGCGAAAACTACGCCTACAACTCGAGCTTGATGTGCTAAATAGTCACGCACCAAGGACAAACGATTACAGTCCTCCGACAGTGTATACTGCGATACAGTGCCATTCTCTTGGCCCACATACAATTGCCTGATCTCCTCAGCATAGAATAGCGAAGTACAACCAGAAGGCATATACTGACAAATCGATGGCCAATATTGGCCAGAATCCCTCTTCAGCCACACCCTGATTGTTCTGTAAAAAAAAATAAACAATACTCCTTAGTAATCGGAAGTAAAAAGTACTCGAAATCTACGATTCAGGGTTGATGATGGGTTCAACTCACTTATCATCTGATACGCTAATTACACCGTTTTCTCTGGGTATCAAAATTGCCGCATTCACGTCATCGTTGCTGCCTTCTAATTTGCTCAGCAAATCAGGCTTCTTTACTGGGCTGAAGCGATCATTTATTGTACGCAGCGCAGGTTTAATCTCTGCGGCCATATTTCTTTTTCGATTGGGTGAAAGATGCGTTTTTCAATAGCTCACAAATTGGTACGAAAATCAAGAATTTCGGAAAAAGTAAAACGAAAACTTTTACGCCCCACAAGGAAAATTGAAAATATGTTGAATGCCAACACTTTTGACAGTTTTGTTTTAGGGAAAACATACAAAAAACCATTCCAGGAAACGCTGAACTAGAGCATTTCTTTATTAATCAGTGCTCCCAAATTCCATTTCATATTATACCAGAATTCGTATGATGCCCTGAGATTCGTTTTCAAACAAAATATAAGGGTGGTATTTTGTTTTGCAATGAAATTTAAAAAACAGAAAAAGTAATATGTCATCAAAATTTTAAAACTTGGTTTTATGGATTACAGTACACGTGATTTTACTGCACGACCAAACTTTGATCTTTACTTATTTTAAAGTGTGCAAATAATAGATTTTGTTTCATTAAGATCCCACGCTTTTTTTCTTTATTTTAACTGATCGTAAGACAATGCACATAATAAAGCAGGTAGGTACACGAATAATTATGTTCAGCTACAAAGTTTTTCAAAAAAATCATTTTCTTTGTTTAAATTAGAAGTAAGTAAATAAATACATAAATACAATAATAAACAAATAATTGTTTAACTAGGTTACGTCGAAAGACATAGGTTAAGCATTACGTTTAGCTTGGAGCGCCCGCATAGGGCCAGTAAGTTAGTCATAACATAGTTAAGTTAGTTAAGCTAGTTTTAAGCACTTTTGTCTAGCATGTAAGAGTTTCTGAATTACAATAAACAAAAATGAATTTAAAAAAAAAAAAAAAAAATACACGAATGATTCATCAAATTTACAATATTTTAATGCAAACAATTCAAAACAGTTTCTTCTCTTCGATTTGACAAATAAAAATGAAAAATAATAATACAATACACATACGCAAACAAGTTCTTCAGGAGACACCGTTCACTTAAGCTCAAATATAAACAAGTTCAAACAGTTAAATGCATGAATGCCAAAAGAACCTACGACACAATACTGATCAGAATCTAATCCATGAAGTTTATCATGCTCACTCAAAAATACAAGCTTTTTGCGACATTTTCACTACCAATTAAACTTTGCAAGAAAATAGATAAGAAAACTAAGCTTCGACATAACAATTGTGAAATATTTATTTGAAAAATTTCATGCAAAAGGTGAGACCTAAAAAAAGTTTTTCTCTGTGTGGTATTCGCTCAACACTGAATAATGAATTATACTATTCAATCAAAACAGAATGTGGCAGCACTCCAACAAATGCTAATGACATTTGTCCATAGAACAAACGTACTTCGATTTTCGCGACCGGTCAATAGCGGCGGTTTTCTGCGTTTCTGGTATTTTGTTATTCAGTAATTGTTTATTTTTCTGAAAAAAGGGAGCGTATATAGATTTAGTCTCTTGGAAATAAAAAAAAAGATATTCCACAATGGTATGTATTCGATTTATGATGTTTTTGTGTAGTAAAAATGCACTTTAAAAATGCTGTGCTCTTAGGTTAAGTTGTCCAAACGTTTTGTTTTTCCACATAGTTGAATATATTTTTTTGCAATGAATACATATTTTACGTATTTTCTTTGATTAATAATAATGTTTTCTTTTTTCAGACGATCGGCAAAAACAACAAAATGATCCAGCACTTGAACTACAGGGTGCGGATTGTGCTTCAAGATTCGCGTACGTTTATCGGCACATTCAAGGCTTTTGACAAACACATGAACTTGATCCTCGGAGATTGCGAAGAATTTAGAAAAATTCGTCCAAAAAATACGAAACTTCCTGAGAGAGAAGAGAAACGTGTGCTTGGCTTTGTTTTGCTGCGCGGTGAGAACATTGTTTCGCTTACCGTGGAAGGACCACCGCCACCAGAGGAGGGTCTACCCAGGGTGCCAATTCCTGGAGCTGCACCTGGTCCTGGAATGGGACGTGCGACTGGCCGGGGTGTGCCCGTGAATATTTCATCGGTTCCTGCCGGTTTACAAGGACCAGTGCGAGGCGTGGGCGGACCGTCACAACAACATATGGCTCCGTTAGGTCGTGGAGTACCACGAAATCCGATGATGGGTGCCCCACCACCAGGAATGATGCCTGGAATGCCGCCAATGCCTGCTAATATGGGTCGAGGCGCACCACCACCAATGCGAGGACCACCGCCAGGTATGATGCGTGGAGCTCCTCCACCAGGTCGTGGAGGTTACTAAAACCGATGCAAAATTTTCTATTTTCTAAATAATTATTTAATCATTTACGTTGTATAATCTATATGTGTATCTCTGTGAAATAAGCAAAATAAAATGGATTTTAACGTAAAGATGTTGGTGTTTCGATTGTAGATGATAGCTTTCACTGTTCATTTGGCTATGAAATCGATCACTGAGAATCGGACCCGGGACCAGTGCGTTAAAACTGTTACAGATTAATATACATATGTACTTCATTGCTTGGCATAACAAATGGGAACACATCGTTCTTTTCCACGTGCTTGAATTACTCCAGCAAAAATACAGTAAAGAATGGAACTTGTTCTATGCGAAAGGGGCAGATGTGGCGCCAAGGAGCAATTTAAAAATATGTACTTGTATAACTCACATAACATATGTACATATGCGGCGTTATGTGGACCAAATTTGCTTTGCATCTAGACTACATCAACATTCCTTTCACAACAGAAAGGAAAGATCAAATAAATAATATCTATAATGCTACATAATTTATTTAAGAACATCGCTCTCTTCTGCGAAAACTGGAACATCGCAACCACACTTGCAAGCCTTGTGCCACAAAATGTTGATGCTACTGATTGAAATATCCACGCAAACAAGAGCTCTTGGTTTACGACGGACCTGGTGAACAAGATATAAATGATTTGTGGTTTACCCGAGTTGGAGAAACTAAGGGATATCGTTACTTATGTACTACATGTTTCAAATTTATTTATTTTTTTCAATCTCAGGGAAACTAAACTAAACTATTAAAAACATAAAAAAAACTTTTGAAAAGGGTGCAGTGAGCCCAAAAATTACGGATCAACAGTAATCTCTATTGGTGTACAAGCAAGAAAGACATCACCTGGCCTGGATATTCCAATCCATCGTATTATTTAAATATTATTTAAAGAACTAGCGAACCTTAAGGACATCCCTTTGATTGAACAAAAGGAAAAATAAATCTTGCTTATAAAAAAAGAATGCAAGCAACTGAAGAAAACCCAAGATCCTTGCAACAGCGGCAACACCAGAAGTATTGCAAACAACCTCAGCAGTTGCAAATGACTTCAAATTTTGTACAGCAGGGTATACGAGATAACTCAAGAGAATTTGTTATCAATGCATAAAGATTAGTGGCAATTTTATAATAGCAGGGGTAACCGCAGTTTAAAAATCGTGTGTGCAATCGCAAAGATAGTTTATTTGTATTTATACATAAACATGGACTCAAACACCTAAATACCTATAAAGGATTAGTTTTCCAAACCCTGCCCTTGCAAGACCATGCTAAATTGCTGCGTATACATTTTTATTAAACCACGTAACATATTAGGCTCTTTCATTCGCCTAAAAAACATGACACGCACAATGTGAACAGTGTTGGTACGATGCAACAGCATGTGATGGATAAAAACTTATAAAGGAGAACTTTAAAGCCGTATGTGTTACTCGTTTTACCAAGTAATTGAAAAAAATTATAAAAAGGTTTTAGTCTAAACGACAATTTAAAAAAAAACTGCAGTCGACACATTTTTATATTCAAATGGCAATACATATCATCTTTGTTGTACCATGATGATGATGATGATGATGATCTGTGTTGTACCATGACTTTTGAGTATTTCTTAGAAAATCGGAATCAAATTGATTCGATGAAGATGTGGCTTGAGTTCAAATATTAATGCATAACATATTATTAAATACAATTTTGATTCTTCATTTTTTTTAAACTGTAAGTGGCGTACAAAAAAAAGAAGAAAACGTCGAACAAAATCCAATTATACAAAGATTTCTGTTCTTTCCTTATTTGATCGAAAATATGCTAAATAAACCACAGCGACAGTCATGGTGCATATCGAAGATGTTGATCATGAAGAATAAGAAGCACTTTTAGTCGTGCATTGTACATTGTACGCTAAAGTTATGATGGCTATTGGATTTAGGATGTTCTAAGTGCGCTGGTTTTTGGAGAAGAATAGGTATGCTCAAGCTTATTGAATTGTAAGTGTGGTATATTTATTTCACATGGACATTTGTGAGAGAACACGGTGTCAAGTCAGTGTCAAACTAAGTTCAGAAATATTTATGTTTGGGCGACAGCGAGCATTTCGTAATGGAAACAGTTAAGATATTAGGTCTGTTCGCGTATTGTCTGCGCCAAAATTCGTAGATTGTAAAATTTCATGGAGTGGGGGTAAAATTCTCTGAGAGTGGTAAAATCACAAAAAACTAAACGAACGCGAAAGCTACGAAATTCACCCACTTTTTAGACGTCAGAAGCAAATGTATGTAAATACACAAACAACAAAAACTTTCTTACAGGTATCTGAAAGATTTGACAGATTTCGTAAATCAGTGCAGAGAAATCTGCAAATTTTTTACTACGAAACTACGAAACTTTTGTGTACTCGAACAGGATTTGGTGACTTTTTGTAGATTTTCGTGAAAATTCGTTGTTTTGGGAGAGTACGCGAACAGACTATTGTTTTTACGTCATACAAATAAAAAGAGCATCTAAATATCTGAAAACACATGTATTTACTTATGTTTGTACCGATAAATCTGGAGTTAAATAATTATATACTATATTGTTAAAAAAAACTATCGCATCTCGCAGTGGTGTGTGAACACATTTTTTTTTATCCTCTAAAGAGTTGCGGCTTTAAAGTAGATTTTAAATAAACCATGAATCGGTATTCTTACCCAGGTATTAATTAAATGAACAGGAGCTATTTAAGAAACTAAGTCTGAGGACACCAGTTCTCTGATGTAGATGAGTAGAGCCCCTAGATGGAGCAGTTTTCTTTACAATACGCAATAGGCTTCGACACTATTCTCTAGATAGGCACTTTTTTCTTATAGTAAATATTTAACCAATGTTGTCTCTGAAAGCACAACTTTCGAAATAACCATCGATACTTGTTTAACTACTGCTACTTTAATTTGCTGTTACCCCCGTGACAAAGAACAAAATAACCAAAACTGTTTCGGGAAAATAGAAAATCAAAAACCCCTTGGCTGATATTCATATTGCTGGGAATTTCTGCAAAGAAGTTTGAGGTTGATTCGCATTACTTGAAAAATATTTCAATAGCATTCGTCACGCACTGTGCTCAAATAATAGGTCTGTTCGCGTATACTCCTAAAACAGCGAATTTTCACGAATTCTTGAGAAATCTTGTTCGAATACGCACAAGCTTCATAGTTGTTCGAATTCGTTCGAAATTGCTACGAATTTTAGAGCAAGAAATTTCTTTGTACTTATTTATAAAATCTGTCTGCCACTCCTTGAAATTTCACAATCTACGAGTTTTGGTGCAGAAAGTATTTGACGCCTATTTTATAGGTATGTCCGTTTAGTTTATATTACACTCGCATGAACCAAGTTAATTGAAATATCAAATTTTATCAAAATCGTTGGAGCCACTTTTGAGAAACCTATTTTAGTTTAAATCAGTGTTTAGTCAATAATTTGCCTCTAAGTGTGACCCAACATCGTACTTAAAAGAATTGTGCGAAACTCACAAGTCAACACCAGAGGCACAATTTTTTAAAAGTCCGTGCAACTTCTAGCGTACGCCGATGACATTGACATTATTGGAAGAACTCAGCGAGCTGACACTGGAGCGTTCACTAGTATTGAAACGGAAGCTGCCAAAATGGGTTTAGCGGTAATAGAGGTCAAAACAAAGTATATGCTATCAACGAGAAGGGACACACAACATCGACAATCGACAGCTACAACTTTGAGGTAGTAAGGGACTTCGTCTACCTCGGCTCTGCTATAACCTCGGAAAACAACACCTCAGCAGATATAAGACGAAGAATAACTCTTGCCAATTGCTGTTTTTTTGGGCTAAGAAGGCAATTGAGTAGAGATCCTCAGTCGCTTCGAGAGAAAGATTCTTCGTCTAATTTTCGGTCCCGTTTGCGTTGACGGGCTTTGGAGGAGAAGATTCAACGACGAACTATACGAGCTGTACAGCGACATCGACTTAGTCAGCAAAATGAGCATCAGTCGTTTAAGATGGCTATTACATGTAGAGCGAATGGACACCAATGCTCCGGCCCGTAGAGTCTTCGAATCAAACCCGGAGGGACAACGCAGGAGAGGAAGACCTCGCCTTAAGTGACGCGCACAAGTAGAAGGGGACCTCAACCGACTTGGAGTGCGCAGCTGGAGGCAGTTAGGCTTGTTGGTTAAGGCCTAGGTTCACCCCGAACTGTAGCGCCACTAAGTTAGTAAAGTATATGTACATCTATACGTATGTATGTATGTAAGTATAAGTGAAATTTAGACTTGAGTAAACATGGAAAAAATCAGATCGAATTCTAAAAAGCATAGATTGTCCTTGTCCATATGGCGTTCCAATATCGTTCAATCGAAGGCATTTGATTATTTATTCCAATCCCTATTTTCGAACGTCAAGTATCCCTTATCAGAACCTACCTATGTATATACATACATATGTAGCACAGTTTATGCACGTATCTATTCAATCACGATTATCCATACGATGCGGCGTACCCTCCCCAAAATGTAGTTCAAAATTATTTTCAATCATAGCTAGATCAAAGCGAAGAGGGAAATACCCACCCGATAAAAGCACAAAATAATGAAAAAAGAAAACATAAAAAATTAAATTATTCCATTGCCTACATACATACATACATACACATGTAGGTATATAGTATACGCGGGTTTACTTTAGAAATCCTAAGCTACCAGCTACCTCACAACTCAGTAACCCTCCACATTATTCCGGCACTTTTAGACAACAAATCAAATATGTTTGGCTCGAACGTTTTCCCCTCTCGCACGTGTCACATAATAGAAGCACTATCCCCCAGTTTCTCAAGAAAACCCCAAGACAATGCCGCTCAAACAATTTTTCATTTTACCACCGCGCCACCACCGACAAAAGGTCTTTGAACTCTAGGGTAAATAGTCGCGTTGAGAAAATAGGTCAGATATGGGATGGAGTTGTATATAGTTTCTTGCCTTTTCCGTGGGACATTTATTTCCCCTTCCCCGGCAAGTGCGAGAATTCCCCTACAAATGCGTGTGCGTGTGTGGAAAAATTAACATTGCGAACGGTTAGTGACCTCCCCCGTCTAACGGTAGTGTGGGATTTGGGAAATTATCCGTTCCCCTTTTGGACATTTTTATTTTTTTTTCTTACTTTTCGTTATTTCCCAATAGAACGCATTTTATGTTGTGGGTGCACACCAGCCTGATTCTTGGTTATATAACGGATCAAGAAATCTATTCGATGTAGGAAATTCGTAGATTGCTTGTACATACATATGTATGTATACATACTTTCTTCTCTCTTCATATTCGGTTATTGCCGAATTTTCTTGCATTGTGCCGTTGACCCTTATTATGTTTTTATGTTGCCGTTGTTGTTGTGGCGTGGAGATACGCATGATTGTTGTGTCACACAGCAACTTTGTTGTTGAGGGTGCGAAAGAAGGGAGTAATACATACATAAATACGTTTTTTTAGGTTGGGTACTCAATTCAATTTCGCTTTCTTTTTACGGGATAGTTTTGGAATGTTTTCCGTAAGAAAAACATACTACATGCTATTGCTGGGGTCAAATGAGTAAGGGTGTAAATGTTTTTTTTTTTTCTAGGCAAAGTCGAACCAACAAATTTTGAACTAGGAATGAGTCATACGACCTAGTAACTATCTACACATTTTGAGGAAGAAACATATGTATTTGAAAATCAATGAAACAATCTAATAGTTATTTTTTTGTAAGCTTGTAGGTAAAGTGTAACTACCTACGTACATTCTTTAAAAATACTATTACCAGTTAGGTGTGGGAAAACTGCGATACAAGTCGAGTAAAAGATTTTCAGGATTATAAAGCAAGCGATAGGTTTTGAGTAGAGTAATATGTACATATATGTACATATGTACATATGTACAAGTTCATGCTTATGAGTAGGTACTGAGATTAACGCAAGTTCAAATGCATGACAATTTCTAGAACCAACTAAGTGAATGTAAATCACTCCCTGCAATCGACTTCATGTTGTATGGTATACATATGTACATACGAACTGTATTCAGTATTTACAAATACAATAAAAGCCAAGAAAATGACAGGGAACTGATTCTGCAAATTATATTTCCTTCTAAGAAAAATCAACAAAACCTAATTTCCTTCGCAAATGCCGTTATTTTATCTCATAGCTACATATGTATTCAATTGAAAACGCTACTAACCTCACCCTAATCTATAGCAGAAAAGTGCGTAAGATATGCGCATGTTTACATCTTAAAAGGTTCATTGAACTCTGCCTTATATAGCCAAATTGTAAAAGTATCTAAATGCATCTTATTTACTACCCAAGAGACCGTTCTATATCCCACCACACAGTAGAATAAGAAAAGAAAAATTGGTTTCCGACAGGCGAAACTTATTTTTGTGTGTTCCCAAAAAAAAGCTGTGGTTCGATTCAGCACCCTATTCTGTGTGTCTCCCAAGTAGGGTGAAACTGAAATTATATAGAGCACCAAACGGAAACGGAAAATTTCCCCAAATATGTGCGTAAAGTAACTTCCACAGTAAGTACATATGTATGTATCTTAGCGCAGAGGAGAAACATATTTAATTGGTTAGGGGAAAACCAAATCCCCTTGCCATGGTCATCATCATAACGAAAAGGAAAACGAGAAAACTTTTGCCGGCAGCCATCAATTCAGATTTTATGTTTTTGCTGAATGGATTCTTCGGGGGAAACGTGAGGGTGGGAGAACGCCCTTCCCAATGAAATTTTACGCACTTGAACTTATAGTACAGGGTGCGGGAAATTTCGAATTATCATGAGATGAACATGAGTTTAGAAAATACTATGGGTTTAAGAACGATTGTTATCGAGACTGAGACGAAGAAAACCGAGTCCTGTTCAATGTGTCTATGTAAAACCTAGTGCTGCCTTAACAAAATTATCTAATGGAGTCAATTTAATGAATCTAATGTGAACTCCGTTACAGGTCAGCACACATTTTATAGTAATAGGTACTTGTAACTGGTTTCCTTCCTTATGACAACTGTATCCCATCAGAAAGGAAGTAATGAACATACATAGGTATAGTGAACAATCCAATGTAGTGAATTCACAATATTTTTTACAGCCTGTTCTCGGAGTCCACGAGAGATGAGGTGCTTAAGTTAATATGGTTTGCTTTACCGTCCACAGAACTGAACTATTTAGAAAAGAGCAATCGAAGCAGTTCGTCCGTTTGCACGATGAGTACGACTATCAGGTTCAATCAAATTTTGCTTTAGGCCATTAAATTGGTTTATGTAGGCGGTTAATTCAAGTCTCAAACACATAACTCGCGAAGCAACCGAATAAAGTACCTACGAGAATTGCGAAATCTCTGCGTAATTTCATTTGTTCATTGCGCATGCGGACCTATGCACATATGTATGTATGTATGTATGTATGTACATATGTATGTTTGTAACTTTAAAAATACCGCGAAATCCAAAATGAAGACTATTAATGCAAGGTCAATCCACAGTGTAGGGACCTACGAACCCACGAACTGCCTACTAATAGGTTCTAGTACTTAGGTACTCATTTTCAGAATTACATTAGAAATCTAATAATATAACGACCTCACTGTAAGAATCTACGCACTGTGGGAATGTAACCATCTAAAATGATTATAATACGTACATATTTGTCAATAACGCCTACCACTTTTATGAATCTTAAGAGTAGTAAGAATAGTAAAAGTCGCAGTACCGCCAATCTGTCTCACAAAAGTAACTTTCCACAATAACAAAATTAACGTTACAGCGAAAAGCATATATTGAATTTTGAGGGCGTTAAGCAAAAAGCATCCTCTTCATAAAAGCTTCGTTGCTATCCGCCACAGCATGAAAGCGTATAAAAACACTCAACGCAACGGCATTTTTATTGAAAGCTTTTATGGTGTGTAACCGGAAATTGTTTGGAGATGTTCTTTCTAGGGATTTCCGTCGTTAGCTGTTACAAATCCAAATTTACGCTCTTATGAAATAACGAATTTGTTTGCATCGATAACAACACAGCTGATAAACGCAATTGGCTTACAAAGGGGGTGAGAAAAATGCTCAAAAAGCCATCCCAAAGCTCACTCGTTTTTTTTGGCAAAAATTCGTGTTCCTCTCTTTTGCCGAGTTGTATTCGCGTTCGTTGTATTGAGCCTGTGTTATTTGCTTTAGTGTATGAATTTGTGAGTGTATAAATTTATTGTCAAAATTATATCGTTATAGGTTTTCGGGACACACTCTCAGGAAAGAGCATATGTATATCTATACGTGCATATGTGTGCACCTTTATTTTATTTGAGCTTGGTTCTATGGAGCGTTTTCATTGTGTGAGAATAGGTGAGGAATGCGTTATGCGTATGCATAACTGTATTTTACCCTAAAGTAAAAAAGCACAGCTAAACCAACGACTAAGAAGCAGCCGCAAAAAAAAAACAAGAAAATCAACCTGTACCACCTCCAACAACAACAGCAACGAACCAACAATAACGACCAAATAAAAACGGTATGCGCTTGTTTGGTTTTATGTTGAGGCTGGTCGTGCGTCAATTCTGACGAAGTGAGACGGCGACAAGCGGCTTTGCGTTTTTAGTGGCGTGGGTCAATAAATTTTGATTGTGATTTCAGTGTTTTGAGACATTACAGTGGTTTGTTGCAGATTCATGTTGATCCATTGTGGAGGGAAAATTTTATGAGTTTCAGCACCTCCGGTGGTTTTTGTGTTAAATTTGAAATGTTTCATTTTCTTAGTATTTCTACAAGGTAATTTCTTTACTTCTATAACAACGAATTCTTGAATCATAACTTTTCAGTTTTACTTAGAAAAATGTGAAACTCTGCGTAGGGTAACACCACTAGTGGCCGAGGACTTAAACAACCCTTATGCTTAGATGCAGATGCATGCAAATACTCTGTCTTCACTGCAAAGGAGAAGTACAAACAGCCGTGCTACTGGAGTTCAAAAAATTCAAAGCAGCCAGAAATGGCTTACAGCAAGAGATGGGCAATGCTATAACCTCAAGGAAACTGATATCGTTCATCATATTAACAAGGAAAGCAAGAACTATGCCGAATCAAACACCGAAAGCCCAAGAGACCCAAAAACCTGTATCATACGAAGGAGAAGACATGATGTCGAACCCTACCCCTACAAAGAAATGCCTTGACCGGCGGTACCGTAGGGGAAACCAGGAGTATAGAGCATGGTATAACTCATAGTACAGGGTATCCATAAAGGATTTCACCCGCTCCAACGCATCAAAAGAAGTGTATTCTGTGTCCAGGTATTAAGAGGAGAAGGTTTCACATCTGACCAAACTGACCTACAATTGTTAGAACTGTGTAGAATAACCCAAACAAGTGTAGTACATATGTATGTACATATATATGTACATATATTTATGTGTACATACTTTGATAAAAAATAAATAGCTTTTCATAAAAAAAATTCGCTTTCAACAACAATATTAAGTGATTTTTCTTTTGCAGGTGCTGGTAGATTATTTAAAACTATAAACGATGAACGATTTACTAGGTACTATAAAAGCGTGCACTATACACATTTTGTTAGAGAAAGAGACTCACCTGACATCGGTTTTTCTTGGAATCAAGTTTGAATACACCAAAGATGAATATTCATCTTTTTCACTGAGTTCCACTTCAACGAATTGTACGACAAACAATAGCTATACGTCAGCATTTAAATATGAATGACGACATATGAAACTCACCTAGAATAAACAAAAGAGCATTAATTATTAACCACACATGCAATGAAAAAAAACGTAAATCGATTAATAAATGAAAAACTTAACCAGACAAGAAGTCGTGTTGGTTTCCTACAATTATTAAAAAAAAAACAAAAAGAAGAAATTCAACAACGTCGTGTAGCACTAGAAACGATTATTTAACCAATTATCACATACCTAGAACTTGTCATTTCTACTTACTTCTATAAAGCAAAAGTATTGGTTTCATTCCAATATAAATTATATGCATGGTTTGATGCATATGTATACCCAATGGTAAGCACTTCTCTAATGCTTTTATTTCTACATATGTATGTTATTGCAGTCAAAAACATTACAACATTATACAAATTAGCTGAGCCACGCCTACTTAAAGTACATAGTTAGTAGAGAAAGTAACATAAAAGTATTGTATTCGCAAAAAGTTTTATAGTGTCGATATTTTACCACGTACGAGTAAGTATGGTAAGAGACATACATCAGCAGGTGAGTGCACCTCAGTCGTATACTTTATTTGTTTCTATATATTTATTCCTTATATAATTTTCAAGAATTTCTTTACTTGATAAAAACAAAAATAAAAAAAAAAATACCTACCGACTGATTGTCAAGGGCACTCTAATTTGCGACACGTGTTGTTAAAAGTGTTTACAGCAAATAAAATGAAATGACACTAGCAAATTTGTAATTACTAATATTATTCATCAACTGCGCGCGTGTGTTACTTGTTAATCTTTTGTTTATTAAATAACTCCGTCGTTAGTTGATTAATTTATTTGTTGTCTTTATTTATAGGTTGGCTTGCAAGTTTGTTGCGAATGCTCGGATGTTCACCCGCGCCCACGGTGGTGGGCCGGTTGGGTGACATTTATATTATTAAGGTAGTGTATATTGTTGCCAACACACAACAAGGTGTAGAAATTTTAAGTGATTTATGACAAAGTGGTTGTTAAACTAGAGAAAAATGCAATTGTTTCAGTCACACATTAAAATACAATTTCCTATAAAGATTAGATAAATAAAATTCATTGAGTTTTATGGTATTCTGATACAAAGTGCAAGAAATTGTTTGTTTTTCTTAAGATAAGAAAATGCTCTGACGCAAAATACTTAGTATGTACTGCCAAATAAGGTGAGACACATATGAATGTGCTTGATAACCCATTGAATGTTGTAGTGGGCTTACCTAACTCAAGGACAAGGTGATTATGGGAGATTGAACTCTGATTATAATTTTTATCTTAACGGAAGGGAGGTGTAATATACAAAAGCATATGTTGATGCTATTCTAAATATCGGGAGAATAATAAGAGAAAAGCTTCTTTTTAATTCCGACCTTGACGATCAACAAACAAAGCCAGAATGATTTTCAATTAATTCAGATCTGACATCAGTGTGCAATGATATGGATGAACTAATGTCACGGAGAATCACATGCAGTCTATCGTTTTACGTTGAAGTTTTTCTGACATCAAGCGATCTATGAGTTGACATGATGTAGTTGTTTAAGTCTCTTTTAAACGTTTGATCATCACAATGCAGTTAATTATGTTTCAAGGCAGTCTTAAATCTCTAGTCGGATGTATTTAGTTAATGAACAAAATTCAGCAGTATCATTGCTGTTGAGTGACCTGTCACCTATAGAATATCATTTTTATTTACATTGGGAAAGTGATTGAACCTGAAGGGTGTGAGTTTGTTATGTAACTCTGTGCAAAAATAGCTACGTACCAATAGTCTTTTTTCTTACGTCGATAATGGTAGAGATACACACTTTATGCTCAGAACCTATTTTGTTTGTTGAGAAGGTTAGGTTGGGATTAGAAAAACCTGAAGAAATACTTAGTTTACTTTCGGAGAGAGTGATCCAGCGAAAAGTCATGTGTTCGATCCTTCCTTGTAGAGTATTTCTTAATTCTGAAGACATTTTAACATTATAACTGTCTATGAAATGCCCAAAATATGGTAGCTATTAAAAAAAGAGCAAATAAGATAATCATCTTGAAGATGTAGTTGCTTGAAGAAAGTCTACTTTTTGGAGATGGCAGAGCTGTTAGGCCCAATCTTTAGTTAAAAACATAAGCGCCGTCGAATTTATGTTTATTTTGGAACAAGGACCCGTAAAACTATTAAATCCATAAGAGATAACAGCGACCAGTTGGGGCACGAAATGGAAAAGATGCATCTAAGGAGAACACAGATTAAAAAACCATAAATATCGACACTACAGACGCAGCACTGAAAGTAAAAACTTTGTCAGTTCAGTATTGGTTCGTCTGAATAAATAAAATACATTTTTTTTCATACAATTTATCTTCAAAATGTACCTCAACAAACTTTTAATGTACATTTGTAGCATGTGCGTATGTATGTATGTACATCCATACGTCTACAAGTATCTCGATACGAAGTCCCCCCTCAAACCAGTAAGAAATACCATGCCCACTATATCTCTGTCTAAATTAAGCATCTGAAACTGAACACATTCCTTCCACCGACCCACCCGCAACTGAAACCCATCATTCACTGTGTACACTGCAATGCACACGACAGCATTAGTAGCGGCAGCGCATGGTGCTCGTGCAGTTCTGTCTGTCGCTACGTCGCTTCTGGTAAAGTGATCAGTGTGTTAGTGTTTGTTTGGAACACGAAATGCACAGTGGAGCCAAGGGAGTGCACCACGATGACTACGACGACGACGGCGACGACGACGACGATTGCTAGAGCTCGCGCTAAGAGACACAGTTCGTTGACCGCATTTCTGCTACACGTGCCGCTCGACATTGTCGAAAACCAGAATAGCGCCTCATGCGTTGGTCTATGGATTCGGGAGGAGACTTTGTTGAAAACTTCCGGAGAATTTTATTGCATGCACATGCAACAATAAAATTTTCATTCCCCTGTGTGGTTCGTTGATCTTTTTTTCATTTTTCTTTTTTCCCCTTTTCTTTGACATTTCGGGTAGATACGATTTTTTAAGTCGTATGGGTGAGACCAAGTTGTTTTTCAAAGACTCTGGCTTGGGCATTTATATTTTTATTTGGAGAGGAAAGAAAGCAAGCATGCAACTTTGTGGATGTTGATTTTTTTTACTGTCAAGTAGTTGTTTCAATAATGTAAGAGTGTAAGTTTTGTTTGTTTGTCCCCATAAATTGACAAGTGGCCCATTGAAAACGAGTCTGAATGTTATATCCGCAAAGGCTCTGAGTGCCAGGGGAAGTTTGTAAGTGACTTGCAATGCATTTGTCATCGTTTCGGAAAGTAAAAGAAAGGTTTTAATAAGAATTTGTTGATTATTGTGTTGTTTGTATGGGGGGAGAACATAAAAGAGAGGAAACATATCTGGATCGACTGTAATTTGGTTGACATTTTATTGGAATTCACCCACTGTCAAAGGTTAATCTCTATGTTATGTGTCACGCTTTACACATTGTTCTGCAGCACCCGTCTGACACTTCTAAGAGTTTCAAGAAATAAATATAAAAATGTAAGCCACGTACCTACATACATACATACATAGACTCTAGATACAATGGGTATATAAGAATTTTCTGAAAATGTAAAAATTGTAAGGACGAACCGAAACCCACGAAGAGGGTAGGCATTTTTTGATGAAAAAGATTTAGCATGACAGTCTTGAGCTGCTTCATATTCTTGAGACCTAATTAGTCTAATTTTTTTAAGCATCTCTGTTGTATTGAGAACAATTTTATATTTTTAAAAATCCAAATCGTGGTGCAAAGATATAAGAGTTGTTACACTACCAAGTTATGATAGATTGTCCAAAAGTGACGCATTCAAAAAGCAATGCAAATTTGCCAAATTTTGACCTTTTTTTTTAGATCCTACACATAAGGAATGTTCACACTAATATCCCCAGCACAAGTGCTATACCAATGAGGTACACCTTTAAGCTCACATCAAATCTGTTTATTTTGCGTGAAAACGAATAAAATTTATATCGCGTACAGCATCAAAAAATTGTATTGCCGTGGACGCACCGCAACGACATTTCCTCTCATGCGGTTGCTCGGATTATCTTTTGAATAGGTTGAACGATTGCTATGAAATAAAAACTAAGTACTGGTCCATGTTGTCATTTTTCTTTGGCATATTCAAACGGATTAAGTGAGTACTTTAAACCTGATGTGTGTTCAACCAAAAATAAAAACAGACAAAGCTTACAAAAATATTCTTAATGCATTTTATCGTTTAACCCTCATCCCCGCAATTAATATTTTTACAAATACATTCAGTGTATAGAGACGTAAATTTTACAATTTTAGTGTAGTATGTACAGATGTAAACTCAAGTCAGAATCTATACAAAAAAATTTGGAGTTTAATTTACTCAACGATTTCTCGCACGATTACCCTACTGACCAAAAAGCCTTTTAACGGAGCAAACGGTTTTATACAGCATCACTTTTTACAAGCTTTTGAAAATAGAGTCGTCCTAAGTAACCTTACCTAACAAAAAAAAAAACTACCCCTGTACGACATTGTACATTAGATTCCTCCTTGGCCGCTGTGCCCATGAACAATAAGATTGAAACATGTATGTATGTAGTCAACAACTATCCTCCCCATTTTAAAGACGGAAGAAGGAAGTCTAAAATATATATCTTTAAGTAAAAAAGAAAGTCCTTGATACTAGAAATAACACGGGTAAGTACGACACAAACCTTTAGATGGGAATTCATTCAGTGGTAAAACTGCTAAACAATGTGGTGTAGTTAAACCCTGCACAGCAGATAAATTCCTAAAGCAAATACAGATTAAAATGTTGATAGCTGAAGACGACCTTACAAAATCTTAGAATCTCCAATGAGTATGTCCCATGTATCTTACATACACCAAAGAACAAGATAATCTTAACATGCACATACCTACATAATGTACATATTTATGTACATGTTCTCTACGTAGATTCTATTACAAGCTATATCTACCACGCGACAATAATCAAGCCGTGGTCTATAATCTATCTTAAGTGATTATATCAAGTGCTACCCATTACGCTGTTGGTGACTATCATACGTCCCTTACAACCAACGCTTCTTGCACAACACCCAATATATGTACATATGTACCTACATACATATATACAAATTTACATATGCACGTCTATATGAATATGTATGTATGTTTGTATAATATAAATCAAATGCACAATGACCCAACAACCAGTCAAAGTTATATGAAATCCTAAAAGCTCGGAACATGCACCACACTATCCACCGAACAACCTCCGACGAGCAGACACTGCAATAAAAATGTCAATGTTAAGGGTAGCAAGAGATTGTGTGCGTGTGTGTGACAAGGGTTGGTATAACAGCAACAACAAAAGAAAAATGCAATGAAAAAATGTTCGCAACAACAGCGCGTGCATTGGGGCAGGGATAATTAAAACACTGGCCAACCAATACAAACTCACTCTCATACCAATATTCAGCCTACAGCAGCGTGTCAGAGATATATAGATTGTAATTACAACCTGTGCTGTTGATACAATGTTGCTACAATTCGCAAAAATGTATGTATGTATGAATCCATCCATATACAGATAACGATAACCAGCCAAAGTGTGCGGTTTGTAGCCTTAATTAAGAATTAAATACCGACTCCGCCGACGACACGGGGGAATGAGTACCTAGTACATGCATTGAGATAACAATTTAAGATATAAAGACACTCTTTAGACTGTCATTTATCCACTACACAACCCCTTTCCTTCCCAATCTATCTATCTGTCCATACACTATGCGTGTAATCTATGTATCTATCAGGTGTGAAAGAGTCAATTTCAAAGTTTTGTTTCTGCTGATTGGTTTTGATTCTGTTTTTTTTTTTTTTATTATTGTCGATTATAAGTACTTGTGTGCACACATGTCCCCACCAAGAGATAAAAATGTATCTACAGTCATTGAACTCATTATCATTTTTCGGTTAAATGCCTGAGAGAGTGTGTGGGTACTTTTGTTTTTGTATTTCGAGATATTTTAGCATTTTTCAGTCTTTTTCGAAGAAAGTGTAGCGAAATAAAACAAACCCGATTGCAAACATCTTCAAGCGGATTCACTTGCCATTTTACATGCAATGGGTAAAATGGGGTGAAATTTTATTTTACAAAAAATATAGTCTTAGTGTTGCCAAGATTGCGAAAAGAAGTAGTCGCAAGTAGTAGGTAATTATGGAAGATTTAGTTTGTTCCAGTCCATACAACAAATCGAACTAATGACGTCTTGATTGAACTTGTTGAAACGTAAAAACGTATCAAACTCGTCGTTGAGACTCCAGGTTCTCGAAAACCATCTCGAAACCATCAAATTTTGAATGACTGTGAAAATTTCAAACTAAACCCAAAATCAACAACCAGGTTGAACATACTAAATGAAATGTATCTAATGTGCTTAATGGTAACACTGCTCACTGAATTCTCACCACCAGGCATCATCTGAGTATTGGTGTGTATACATAAGTGTGTATAGCCAGTCATCTACTCGACTTTGTTGAAAACTCATATGGAACCTCCGCTGTTAGATGTCGAAAACTTTTACGGTGCCGCCACGTGGATCTTGAAACTCGACAATGCTGCCGTTGTTTGAAGCTTACTGCACACTCGCACAGATACATTCGCACACCAGTCTGTTCTCTAAAGCTTCTTTCTATAGAACCTTTTCAGTCTCCATTGATGATCGGCTGGCAAATTTTCGTAAACAATATACTACACATTCATACAACCGCTTTGTGGTCGTGACCGTCGTCGGCGTTAGTTGAAAAAGCCTCAAAAAAAATAAATAAAGAAATAAAGAGAACCTTCTGACTTTGTGGTTCCTCAACATTGTTCGTCTCTTCAAATATATATTGTAAAGGTTCCAAAAACACGGCTGTGTTCGATTTGCAATCGTAAACGTTTTTAGTTTTATTTTAATATTCGTTGTACTTTTTTCTAATTTGTATCTGTACCTACGAATGTGTTCGTGCACGGGCAACAGCAAAGTGTGTGTATGGTTAGATTTTTTGCGAAAGTATCTGTTGGATTTTCTTTCTACATTTTAGAAAATTCAAAGCTTTGAACAGAGTTCTCACTAACAAATCTAACAATTGGTCGCGTCGCCAGGCAAGCAGTAGACATAGGTTCGCGGTGCGCTTCTACGTGTGACGTAGTACCTATATGATTAGATCGGGTGTGAGTTTTTCGTTAAAGGATTGGAATTCATAAAGCGGAACCTAGGCACCTTACTTAGTGCGAATTTAAAGTCTGACAAAAAGAGAATATGTACCGCGAAAATTGTGCAAATTGAAAATCGTTTTATTCTTGTGTTTAGAACAAAGCTTCGAATTTTACAAACGAAGATATTTTTTTTTTTTAACTTTGCGACTTATGTACAAGAAAATAAATAATAAATATACATATAGCTTCTGCGTATTCAAAGTGTGAACCGAAGAAGAAGCGAGCAAAAAAAAAAAAAGTTGTTTTGTATTATTAGATACTCAGAAAATAGATAGAAGAAGAAAAAAAAATCTAAACCTAGGTCAATATTGTTTATAGTGATACATCAAGTTGTGTGGTTTTTTCTTTATTGCTGAATGTACATATACCAATATTTTTTAGTTTTTGACTGAGCTTGCAGCAAGCAAAGTAGAAGCAGAAACAAGAGAAAAAATAAAAAATAAAAATAATTAAATAATTGTTTAAAACAATTTAGTGTTTGTGTGTGATCATGAAAGCAGTTAAGCTCTGCTAATAAATACGGAACGACAGATGTGTTTTTCAGCTTTCCTTCAGTAAAATAAAGGATAGAATTTTTGATACAATCAATTCCACTAATTATCGTAAATAAAAGGTGAGTTGAATCACGAATTTTCAGAAGGAAATGAAACTTTTATTTTTGATTTATTTTCAATTTATTTTAAAAATAGGAAAGTGGTGCCTATCTGTAGATGAGTCATTATGGCAAACATTGTGATTTGCAAGGGGATGGCAGCTTTGATTTCAATTCTTTGTCATCGATGACTAAATTAATAGTGATAAGGGGTTTGAACTTTTCAGATGCATTTCAAGTTTATTAGAAATATTTAGAAGTGGTTTATTGGACCACATTACATCCAATTACATGAAAAAAATTAACTTTGTCCTGATCGTACTAATATTCCCTACAACGACGTTCAGTGAATTCAACAAAAATGATGATAACGAACTTAACTTTTTTGTTGGAGGGTCATTCATTACATTTTCAATCACTGAAGACAAAAAAACTAAATTTGTTTTCATTAAACTCTCTCAACTGATTATTAAATTACCAAAACTAAAGGATCTATACATACCTACATAAGTTGGATACAAAAATGCAACCGTCGTGTACCCCTTCACTGCACACTTGAACAATTGGTCACAACCGATTATACAAAACTACCTCCCAACTGTTACATATGATTACAAAAATAACCTAAAGATTAAAACGAAGACAGTATGATTATTGACTGATTATAATCCTGGAATTGATTCAAACTAAAATATACGCAGCCACCTATTTACGCAGGTACCTAACCACCGAAATATTTATGTATTTTCTGCGTCATATTCATTATTACGCCATAACAAGAAATCATGCGTTGGTACTGACTGCTCCATGTAACAATTCACAGTGTCTGTTACTTTTTAAAATGTTGAGCCATATCCATTCGAGAATACTGTTTTAAACTACAATCGGCTTGTAAAATCTACCTTCAGTACTGATGTCAAGTGCTAGAATTCATATGGAAAAAAACGTGCAAAAGTAAATCTTTTTTATGTACATTACGTATATCATCCATGAGTTCTGAGAAAAGTGCAATCTGTACTGGTCTTTAATGACTTCCCCATATAAAATGAATGCAATTATATTTTTTCCTAGAATTGACGTACATATGCATATCTTGTGGTTATTTAATTATTGTGGACACGAGCTTAAAGCAATTATCAACTGAACGTTTAGTGATGATTTGTTTTGAATAGTGACAAGTTTTTAGTTGTCTAATGAACAACAAATCATTTGAGGTAGGACTGGATACCTAAGTGTAGAACAAACAATTAATTTGACGTCAGAATGACAACAATTAAAAAAATGAATTTATTAAGAATGTTCAAGTCATAAGGTGTAAGTTGTGGCCACATGTGAACCCAATACACAGCTGATTGCATTCAATTTTATTTCTTCTACCAATTTTTAATTTGAAAAGTGGTACTTGCTTATTGTATCCACCTCTGATTTCAATGAATATCTATACTGATGTGGATCAAATGTCTTCTATCCTATTTTTTCAAAACTATTTTTGGTCCTTCGAGCGATATAAGAATCTTGAAAGTAATTTAAAAATTGCTCCGTGTACATGAATGAGTATCAACTCTGATTAGTTTAAACTTTTAAATGATAGATGATAGATACATGCAGTTATCTCTTATGAGATAATTACTTCGCAGTGTAATTAAAATTGGGTGTAAATGACTGAGGTAAGTTATAGAGGAGAATGCATTTTTAAGCATCATACTGCATACACCTACTTAGTATCATTTTTGTGCCAAGAAAATGTATTTAAAAATATATTCACCTGACAGAAAAGTGTGTGGATTAGTCCTCCTTATCCACGGTTTCTTTTCAATTCCGTGAAGCGAAAAATAAAAAATAATAAAACAGAAGAAAGAATACCCAAATTCAAAGCAAATTTCACCAGAATGCCTCTTCAATATGTGTACGTACCTACCCCATTACATTTTCAGTTTTTGATATCAGGGCCAGCACCGAGTAATAATTTTGATATGCATGTACATATGTATGAAGATTTATGTGTATGTACATATCCATATATGTACATATAAGTAAATGTATGCATACATGGAATGAATGTGCATAAAACAATCGACAGTATGTGCATTCATCATACTTCTTGCTGTATGTCTGCGTTAATTGCCTTACCTAACTGAGATTTTGCTCTGTTAAGAGTACAGACCTGGCATAACAATTTTTTGATGTCTGCCTGCGATATTTTTTTGTATTAATCGTATAGACTTTTATATTTACATACATATGTACATTATTCGTGATTATAAGGAGAACATAAACACCTGGACTCAGGCGAGAATATACATATGTTCATACATAAGTGTGTATGCATGTATTTTAAAGGGAATTCTGCACACAATACCTACCACCTCTTACTGCATCACAGTAACATCCTTTGAATCCTCTTTCCCATTGTGTGTATGCCGTGATCTTGTATCATTCTAATACCATGTAGGTACATAACAGTCAACACATATACACGGACACATACCGGCAAAAAGAATGCAAAAAACAGGCACCCAGCGAGTACGCTGGAGGTCATTCAAAGTCATTTGAATTTCATTGCCAAATGCCATTTTTTTCGGCACTTCTCAACACACGAGAGCATTTTTTGTTTTCCTTTTAACAGCGATAGCTGGTGAATACTTTAGGCGGCTTCCGTCCGTCTTTTTTTTGGTGGTAGTAAAGAGCGTATACGTCAACAACAAAAAAAAAAAAAAAACAAAACAAAAACCCAAAATGTTCGTATTTGTAATCGTTGTCCCCGATGACGTTTAACGCATACTATTAAGCTTGGATTTTTTCGGAGGTGGGCTTTTATTTCTTCTCATTTGCGGATGTATGGGTGATTATATTCTTTTTGAAATTTGCTATATTTTATTTTGACTAATGAGTGTTTGGTTAAGATTGGTCAGTTCTTTTTTTTTGTCAATCTGAGTTTTGTATTTATGCTTTGCCGGCTGGTAGTTTGTTGATGAAGGCGGTTAGGGCGAGGCGAGTTGTCTTATGAGCTGGTGTATACCAATGTTTCCCTTTTTTGAAAGCCGGTTTTCACTGTTCTTGGATTTGTTTTTTTTGTATGTTTTATAGGTATGTAGGTACTTATGTATTTATTTGGATATGTACAGGTGCATTGGTAGATAAAGATTACTGATGTGTATGGATGAACTTTCTTCTCAACCTACTTGGCGTTTAAAGGATTTGTTTGTGTTTCTATCTATACTATAGTTTCCGAGGCCCCAATATCTGAAACTTGAGTCTTTGAAAAAAATTCTTTGAACTACCTATAAGCCAACTATAAGCTCAGTACCGATTCAATAGAGAAAACCAGTCACAACCACTACACCACATAAAAATCAATCTTATTTCTATTTTTTTCCGCTGTCTTTACTTCACAAAGGTAGCAATAAACTTTTGAGCACTAATATGTAAATGTGCGCATAGGTATGAGAAAAATTACGAATATTTGGTGCCACAGTTCCGCACCGAGAGTCTACAATATATCATACATATGTATGTATATCCTTAAGTATCTGTTTTTTCACAGTTATACTCTCGGATACTTGTAAAATGCTCAAGAAAGGTGTTTTTTTTTAAAAAAAATGTATTATTACAGGATTGAACCTCGAACTCCCAAAATCCACTCTAAACTGAAACACCATTGTTGGGCTTTTGTTGAGGTTGGTCGAAAGTCAGAATGAAATTGAAAATGTTTAATAATGCTACGCATTCGGGAACGTATCCCGCCACCAATTTTTGAAGTGTGAGCGATCGTCGAGTCAACGATCGACAGAATGTTACCTGTCACTCTGAAGTCTAGTTAATAAAAAGTTGTTTCATTTAACAAGTTTAATCTCGTGTTTTATTTTACTTGAAGTTAATTCTTTTCGCCATCGCTTCACTGACTATTTCCAAATTACTCAAAAGCGTAACAATAGTTTGAGTCTTGTGGTTGTCACTTGAGATATCTTATCTTTAGAAATTCCAAATTGACCCAGGTCATCACTACTCCTCTTATCAATCCAATATTGAACGTACCCATTTTCTCCTTCCTTTGAAGAGGAATAAAGGAGTCTTAAACAGTAAGAAAGAAGTTCATGGCTTACTAGCTATTAGCTACATACTTCCTAAGGTCTAAAAGAAAGTAGGAGAACCAACGTACCCTTGAGGTGCACCACCATTAAACTACGTATGTAGGTATTTCTCTATTTGTATATTTCCCACTTGTACCTCAAGTGGCACATGGCGTTGTCAACTCTTCAATTCAACTCACGAGCTAATACACCCCTTATTAACTTCAAAAGAGATTTACGTGACAGACGACTATGACATAAGCTATTACTATCTAACGACTTCCGCAATTTCAACAAATATTGAACATTGCACATTGTTTGAAGAGCAGGTTCATATCTTTTGATTATTTTAAAACCAGGAAGTCTGCGTTTACTAGATAGTTAGTTCTCTATCTAAATTATAAATAATCTTCTCGCCTGTAAATGTTATGATAAGCACAATTCAAAGTATTTATTATTGCAACTAAATAACACCCAGTCCTCCAACAAGTGAGAGTCGTTAAGTGCTTAATTGTAATTAGATAATCGAAAGTCGCTTCTAATGAATAAAAAGTCGTTCACTATTATCGCACAAATGCAACGACACAACGTGCAACCCTTTACGTCAACGGAAGCCACCTCCATGGCTTGTGGTGCTGGTGTACCATTTGCTGGTGAACTCTATTGCCTATCGTCCGAATAGTACCATTATTTTCTTTTTTTGTGTCTTTCATTCTCTTTGCCAGTCTTTTTTTCTCATTTTTTTTTTTTGCTTCTTGCAACCGTCTGCTGATACCCAATTCCCAACCCCAAAAGAAAGTACCATACATTTACTAACAACACCTCACGACATACACTTCTGTTGACATTTTAACTACACATTGACCGTGCTTCTGTACACTGCACACAACCCTAATACACTTACAATACGAGTATATGGGAGTACAACGCACTCATAACAGCTTACCCTCGGTTGTAGCGAACAACGACGATGGCGACGACAGCGGAGGGGGCTTGAACTTGAACTACACGTGGCGGCGCTGCATTATCTTTTGACAGAGGCAGTGCACTCGTTTTCGACAGCATCGCGCTGTCGGGCACACTTGCGTTTATGCGCACTAAGTTGTCTAGGGAGGCGCCGCATGTCGTCACTGGGTTTTCGACATAACTTTTCTCCTCGTTTCTCTGTGTGGTTTCTCTTCGATAGTGTTAGTGAGCGCGCGAGAAGAATTGTATCTGCAGTAAACTTTATTAAATGTATTTTTTGATAGCACGAGCTTTTACATCAAAAATTGAATATAGTATGTATGTAACAGTACACCTATACACATTTCTCTTTTTGTTACACGCATCTAATGTCGGCCTAATACAGGAAACGAATACACAAAGAAAAAGAGACTGTGCGCCTAGAGAGGATGAGAGGCAGAAGGGGGTTGGGATTGTGAATTGGAAATCGTGTAACGACCTACACCAATGAATCTAGATATGACTAAGCCCATCTCTCATACAGAAATAAGAAAGACGCCCACCACGACGACGTTTTGTGTATAATTCACGTGTGCACGCACCGCTAACGTCAGTTAGCCGATGCGTCAAACTTGTTTCTAATAGTTTTGTTCCGTTCCTAGGTAGGTGTCACATTGAATGTTGAGTTTGGATTTTTGGTTTTTTTCGAGGGTATGTAGGTATACAGTTAAATAACAATAAGAAATAGAAACATGCGTATGTGTGTGGGTCAATGTAGTACTGAATAGTCTATAATCAATTCGGAGTACGAAAAGAAATAAAAGCGGATAAAACAAAAATCACGAAAAAGATTTGTGCGTAGCGCATGTACATTGACCCCAAGACAAGAAATTGTGTTACGCCATTAACACTCGTGTGTATGTTCGTCGATGTTTAGTAGTTAAGGAGTTTTTTTTTTTTGTCATACAAATGGGGGAGGATGGATTTTAAAAGCATCGTGCGTTACCAAATTGGTAATAAAATTTGAGGTTATTCCAAGCTTTTGTTTGGTCGAATGGGGAACTTATTTTGGGTGTGAGTGCAGTTTTACGGGGGATGAATAGTACGCTCGTACCTAAGCAAAGAATAAACTTAAATGGTTTAAAAATGATTGGGTTGACGATTAGAAATCTAGAAGCAGAGATAAATATTTTGCAGTGTTGGTACAAAATGAGCATCAACCAAACTTAAACCAAGGTATCAGTCTTACTTAGCTTTTATTAGTTAAAGCAATTTAAAGTCATTCAAAAAAAAAAAATACTGGAACCCGAACCATGCACTTGGTTCACTTTTATAGATACATAGTTCTAGAAGTAGTGAAATAATTGGAGTATTAACACATGCAAGAGCAGGAGTGCTCTGATTAGCTCAACTATGATAAAAAAAAAGCCATTATAGTGTAGTGTAGGAATAAAACACCTAAGCATTAAAATATTTTTAAAACCGAGAGGGTTCAGATTTACTTTCGAGAAGTTTGTATGGGGTAGTTACCTACAATAAACGGTTTCGATTTAAAAGGATTGTTAGCATAACTTTGGAGAAGAGACTGTGAATTTGGTGTAATGTCATTGTCAAAGAAAAAACCTTGAACTAGCTTTTCCAAGAACTCGAACCAAGCAATCTACACTCCATAGGACCAAGACCTACCTTGGTTTTCAAGATTTTTTGTGTGGAATTGGTTAAAGGAAGTTGGTAATTACCATGTGTAAATATTTATTTATAATATTTCCTCAGCTATCATCAAATCGGTTTTTTGAAAATCAATTCAACCATAAATATTTCCTCGTGCATCTGGTTTTTTTTTTACTAATCTAACCACAACTATCCCAACAAAACCTTACACATGCAACACCTCTACCCTACCGCATACCAAAACTTAGGTGCCTACAACCTTGGCAATAGAACCTATCTAACGTTATTTTTATTCTTCGCCATCTCCGATTCGGCATATTAACCACTTTGGATATTAATAAACGGTTTTCGGCACCTCATTCAACGTATTCTTTGTTCTATTATACTTTGCTTCGCTTGTTAGAGGCACTACTCTAACATCTTCAAAGATACAAGTGACGTAGTTATAGAACGAAGTAAATAACCGAAATACAGAATATCATCGATAAAGACAAAATTACCACTTCAAAGGAGGGGAATGGGTGGGTTCCCCATGCCGTTTCTTCTAACAAAATTGTCCTCTTCTTCTATCTACGATATTTTTGGGAAATTCTTTCCCCTAACTCATTCCACGCACCAAGCTAACTCTAACCTTTA
Source organism: Xylota segnis (assembly GCA_963583995.1). Classification (NCBI taxonomy): domain Eukaryota; kingdom Metazoa; phylum Arthropoda; class Insecta; order Diptera; family Syrphidae; genus Xylota; species Xylota segnis. The sequence goes on along the minus strand of OY757237.1, from coordinate 69,192,642 downwards.
TGTACAACATGTGGGTTCCCCGCACGCACAAGGGAATCTGAGTTTCCCCTCTCCTCATTCTCCGATTTATTATATACGCACTATGCGTACATTATTATTGTGTTGGGAGAATTTTTTTTTTCTTCCCATACACATTTTAGGGTTTTTTCGTAGAGTGAGGAAGGAATTTTGGGTGAACTCACCCACCAGTTCAGTGGACTCCCTCGTTCGGCACACTTATCAAAATTTTTCTTGGTCCTGCGTTTCTGTTCTGCTTTTTTCTTTTAATTTTTTTTTTGTTGGGTGTATCATAAAAAAAAGCAATTTCGGGTACACGGAAAATAAAAAGAATCTGTTTACGGGTAGTGAAATATTTTGTTGTCGGTTCGTCGTTCTTTTTTCTTATATGCCAGTGTTAACCAAATACCTCAAGACTTGATGCAATACAAAAAGTACAAATTAGAATAAGTTACTAGATAAATAAGTTAAATCGTTTTGAAAATTGTTAAATTACGAAATGCACTGAAAGAAATGTTTTCAATTAAAAATCAATAAAATAGACTTTTGCGTAAAAACACACGGACTGAAATTAAGACTGTTCCTTAGACTTTTAAGAACTTTACAAACAAGGATTTGAAAAAAAATAATTTTTTTTCAAAAATGAGTGACGGCGATAGTTGGCGTAACAAGCAAAATTGGATTAAGGATGTGCTTTCGAAATCGGGTACAGACCTGATGGAAATAAAATCATCTGGAAAAATTAAGAAAGGTTTGTAACTTTGAAAAAATATTTTCCGATAAAAGAAAGATTGTACGTGTTTTTCGACACACCAACCACCCACAGACCACCCATCGAAACTTAAGGGTGGAAAAACCAACCCCCAACCACCACTCATGCAGCTATTCGATATATTTGCGTTTGGTATGACGTACATGAGGAACTTTTACTTTCATTCTGAATCTGTTTGGGGTGGTGGTGCGCAGATTCATGTGCCTACCGGAGACAAGTAGAAAGCTAACACTGTCACTCTCAATGTGTGGATTTGAAGTTTGTCCTTTTGTTTTCAAGGGTTGTTAAAGAGAAAAAGTATTTGAAAGTAAAAGCGGTTTTCTCTTGTTTTCTTTATTTTTTTTTTTTCGTAAGGGTTGCAATGTTTGGCATAGTATGTGCGTCGTTGTTTTGAATTTGATTTGATTCTGTTTTTTTTTTATTATTTTTTTTTTTAAGGGAAGGAATTTCTTCCTTAATTTTCACTGAAGAGGGATGATTATGTATTACGCAGTTTTTGGCGTAAGTCCCCGGTGAGTGAGTTCTTTAATGACGTAATTGGACTTGGATGTAGGATGAACTATGGGTGTACATAATTAGTTTCATATGCCAGGTTTTGATATTATTGGCTATTTTGGGCCACTGATATGTATAAAAGTATATAGACTTGAATGGATTTTTTCAGATTTTTTTTATATTTATTATTTAAGGGAAAATTGTAAAGTTCAACATTTTCTACGTCTTTAATTTCAATGTAACAGGCTTTTCCACATTTGAAACAGTCAACATCATTCAAATTCTTTCCCCAAGAGAGCAAGTGTTGTATGTTAATTTTCAAATCAGGGGTGGAATGCGCTTTAAAAACCCCAAAAAACAGGGTCATTAACTTTTTGGTGATTATTTCACCAGTTTAAGTTATAGTTTCACAACTTTTACTACGTCGTAGGTGATTGAAGAAATGTGACCAATTTGATAGAATGTGGTTATTACATTTTCATCTAGGACTAAAAAAATTTTTTACATTTTTCTCGAAATTCATTAAAATTTGTAACGACATTTTGGTAATCAAAGTTCTCTACATTTTGCTAGAAATATTTTTCTCAGTGTAGACTAAGGAAACATTCGACAATAATATTTATGTAAAGTTCAACATTTTCTACGTTTTTAATTTCAATGTAACAGGCTTTTCCACATTTGAAACAGTCAACATCATTCAAATTCTTTCCCCAAGAGAGCAAGTGTTGTATGTTAATTTTCAAATCAGGGGTGGAATGCGCTTTAAAAACCCCAAAAAACAGGGTCATTAACTTTTTGGTGATTATTTCACCAGTTTAAGTTATAGTTTCACAACTTTTACTACGTCGTAGGTGATTGAAGAAATGTGACCAATTTGATAGAATGTGGTTATTACATTTTCATCTAGGACTAAAAAAATTTTTTACATTTTTCTCGAAATTCATTAAAATTTGTAACGACATTTTGGTAATCAAAGTTCTCTACATTTTGCTAGAAATATTTTTCTCAGTGTAGACTAAGGAAACATTCGACAATAATATTTTTTAAATGAGTCCAGCTAAAAAGTATTAAAAAGGCATTCAAAGTAAGCGGATTTTTCCTTAACACTAAAAGTTGGGGGCAGAAAATTCGTACTACATTACATAGTTTACCACATATTTATGTTTAACTATTTGTATGGCACATCACAATATTTTTTTTTGTATTATGCGTAAATCAGCTATTTATCAGAAAAGTAAAGACATCTTTCAAAATACATATCTACATACATAGGAATGTACATATGTACGTATTAAAAGTATTAAAAATCAGAAGAAACTACTAAAACCAGAAACGATTTAGAGGTCCTATGTCAGGAAAGTCACTTGTGGTATGAGTTCGATGCGCTCCAACAGAAGCGCTACAAGTAATTGTTACACAGTTCAATTGTCTCCAGTTTGAAAAAAAAACCATGCCCAGCTGGCTGACCTAAATAGAATTGCGCATTTTGGGTCCCAGGTCACAAGGGGAAAGACATTGGTGTTGAATTAGTCAGCTCGGGACTTAAACTCCTTTCTCTGGCCCAAAACATGTGGTAACTTACTTATCGCTAAATCGGTGGAAATAGACGTGGAAAATCTGTAGGACTGAAAATTAAACAATTTCAGAAACATCAGGACAACATCTAAAATTTCTTGCACAGCCTCACCTCTTGCCAAAGTACAACTTTTATGAGAAAGCTTCTCAAAAAACAAACTGTCCTTTGGATACGACATTAAATAGTAGGCCCCTTCCACATAATAAGCAAGACCTGTCGCGCCAAATATTTATTTATTTATCACCAGTGGTTTACCACCTCATCTAACACAATGTCCTCCAAAATAGTCAATAATTGGTTTTATCAAAGAATTTAGTTTTTTTTTGGCCACAAGCCAAGTATAGTATTTCATTTATCATTTGAACGATTCAGCCACATAGCAGAAAAATTGCAAAACGGCAGATTTAGCTCCTGGGGCATAAAACAAACTTTCTGATGAACTAATTAACTTTTAAATAGAATGAAACCAAAGTAACCAGTTTTATTATTTTTGGATTTTAAATTGTTACCCTAATTAATAAGAATAAATTAAATTAATTTCCTCCATTTTGTTCATTTGCAGAACCCCACACAATGGTGTACTACCCATCCATGCCTCTAATAATGAAAACCGAGCCAGCAAATCAATCACAATTTTGCTCACCCCTGGCGGGTACCAGTGGTAGCAGTGAATCCCAAGTCTATCATCAAAGCAATGTGGTAGTTCAACAGCCCATTACAAGTATTACAAGTCCCATCGGAGGAGGAGTAGGAGGCAGAGGCCCTTCAACATCTTCTGTAAGCGGCGAAAATATTCTTTTAAATCCACATGGTAGCCAAACCTTTCATATTCATGATGGACAAAATATCACAATCTACACTACGACACAAGGAACACTTAATAGTAGCAGTAGTAGCGATCAACCAACTACAACTACAAACGGTCGTAAATCATCACCCTCATCATCTTCGACAAAGTCATCTCCAACAAAACCTCAATTCAAATGTGACCAATGTGGTATGACCTTTGGTAGTAAAAGTGCGCACACAAGTCACACGAAGTCTCATGCAAAGATTGAAGGTGCCGGTGGTGTTTCTATGGTAGCTCCCATAAATGAAATTCCAGCGGGTATACCGAAAACACCGCAAATTAAGGTGAACGGGAATGGAAGCGACCCGTACCAATGTAATGTGTGCCAAAAGACTTTCGCCGTGCCTGCTAGACTAGTAAGTAAATTGCTGAATAATAATTGTATAACTTATTTTGATGATCATTTTGTTCATTTGTAGATCCGTCACTACCGTACGCACACGGGTGAACGACCTTTCGAGTGTGAATTCTGTCACAAACTGTTCAGCGTAAAGGAAAACCTCCAAGTCCATCGACGCATTCACACGAAGGAACGACCGTATAAGTGCGACGTTTGTGGGCGAGCTTTCGAACATAGTGGTAAGTTGCATCGTCATATGCGCATTCATACCGGCGAACGACCTCACAAGTGCTCAGTTTGCGGAAAGACTTTCATTCAGTCCGGTCAGCTAGTGATCCATATGCGCACCCATACCGGAGAGAAACCTTACAAATGTCCAGTGGAGGGTTGTGGTAAAGGATTTACCTGCTCGAAACAGCTTAAGGTTCATTCCAGAACACATACGGGTGAAAAACCCTATCATTGTGATATCTGTTTTCGCGATTTCGGCTACAATCACGTCTTAAAGCTGCACCGGGTTCAGCATTACGGGTCCAAATGCTACAAATGCACCATTTGCGATGAAACATTCAAGAGCAAGAAAGAAATGGAGGCACACATTAAAGGTCATGCGAATGAAATGCCAGATGATGAGGAGAATCCGAGTGGAAGTAACCAACAAACACCTGACTCTCCTAGTGCGATGGTGGTTAAGCAGGGACCTATGTCTCCGAGTTCTCCATCGTCACCTTCAATTATTTTAGAGACTGATCAAAGCCGCGATAGTGGCGTCGCCATCTCTACTAGTTGTAGTGCTAATAACACTGGCAGTAGTAGCACTTCGCTGGATGAGATGCCACCTGAGATTCAAGCTGAAATTCATCACAATAACCACCATAAAGGAAACCAAAAGCAGCAGCAACTGCCTCAACTACTCAACGAGCAACAGCCTCGTGAGAAGGAAATGATCTCGTTTAGCAATGTCTATCATAGATATCAAGCGCGATCGGCATCACCAATGGATGAACAGCAACCACATCCTGCTCAACTTATAGTGGTGCCACCATTTGTCGGAAGACCAACGATTAATCCAGCTTTATTGGAAGCGGCCTCGTTGGCTAGTCGTCGTGTACTACTGGAAGAGGATAATCTCAAGGCTGCAAAGGCAATCAAAATTAAGGACAACGATTCTAGTTCAAGAGATGCCAATGAACTGGAAGAGGTGGTAACCAATACAATGCGACAGAGCTATTTCGCTCCTGCACCAGTCGCTGAATTTAGGTGGGTTTTTAAATGAAACTCAAGCGAATAGGTTCTTAATCAAATTTGGTATATTTTTCCAGATCTTCGCTTCCCGATAATGACATTGTTCGTCAGGTTGAAGCCGCTATTGCTGGTGCTGGTTTATCACCACTACGTTCTGCATCAACTGAATCCCCAGAACGTTCTTCCTCGCCCGAAAGTGACTCTATGATGATGGCCGATCGCGATGTTATGACATTACCACTACGCAAACGAAAACTTTACTTAAAAGATAACCAATCCACGAATGCGGAGGTTCCAAAAGTAATGCGAATGAGTTCGGTAATTCAATTTGCAAAGGCATCGTAAGATTTTAAGTAGAGTAAAACAAGAGAGATGATGCATAAATTCGCAATAAATTAAGTTAACAGTCATGACGTCATTATGCATTCAATATAATCAAGAAATTAGTCTGTTTCTAGGTTATTTCATATACATAAGATAATATTCTTCGTTTAATATTTGGTTGATTGTTGGAAATGTACCTTAGGGGAATGTGAAGTTTGAAAATGTTGGAACATGTGACAAATTATTAAAAAGTCAATATTGAGACATTATTTTTCGAATCCAATTTGCATTGGAATTCATTGGAATAATCGTTTTTAAAAGGTTTCCGCGTCTGCAATAAATTCCTAAAAATCAGCGTAAGCTTCAGCGGCAAGAAGAACGAATGTTTTGCCTTTGGAATTAAAAAAAGCCTTTTTTACCCCAATTTTTCCTTTCTGGAAGGGATTCAGTTCATGAGTCCCTTAAGAGCAGACGTAGGAGGTTTTTGGCTTTAGGTAGAGAAGTAGCAATAAGAACTATTTTCCCACCATACAAGTCAAGTTGGTCAAGTTTTGACTTTTATATTATAAAGTTAAATAAGGGGTGCCTATGATCTCTTCAAGTACATTTCCAATAATTGTACATTCAATATTTTTTAATGCCCTTCCACGTAACACAAGACTTGAATAAAATAAATATATAAACATCTATAAAGTAAAACAAAACTAACCACCATTTTTTTAAAAATTTAAGAAATCCAACAATATTTTCTACGTTTGTAAGAATTTTTAAAAGAATATTCAAAAAAAAAACATCTAAAATAAAACCAAATGAATGCCATAAATTATATTTAGTCAATACATATTTATATAATATTTATACATTTTTTAGAAATTAAGAAAAAAAAATCAAAGCGAAAGAAAAAAAATTAATTTTATTTTTAAAAATTTAACGAAAATGATCTGGTACAATTTTTAATAAAGAAAAATTACACCAACTTTTTTTCTATCTAAAAAAGCCTTGAAATAAATAAATAAAATAATAATTAGAAGAATAAATAATGAAAAACACAAAGGAAACAAAAAATTCTAAAACAATTAAAGCATATTAAAATAATTGTTCGTGTATTCTTAGCAAAATTTTACCAATTATTATTGTTAAAAGAATAATAATAATCGTAATAATAATAATAATGATGTTGGAATGAAAGGGTTTTTTACGCGCGATTTACAATACTATATATATTATATAAATGATTTAAAGAATGAGAAGAAAAATACAAAAACAAAAAAAAACATACATATATCTAATAAGACAAGTAAATAACGAGAAACGCAATTAACAGTACTGATTTCATTTTGTTCTTCTTTATTCGGTAAATTTTAGTTTTTATTTGCTCTTTTAAAAAAGAAAACAAATCAATATATTCAAAGACTGTATCAGGGGCATGACCGGATGAACAAGAGGTGTTTTAGTTTTTCTGTAATATAAAACAATTTTATTAAATTTATTTTTTTTTCGGATCGAAAGCGTTACCTATTTGTTAAACATTTTATTTATAAAAATATCTACATATACATAAATGCATATATTTGTAATTATTATATTATTTTTTTTTTAAATATCTTTATTTAAGCATTAAGAATGCAGGTTATTGAATAACTTTGTATGTTTATTTGTTAAATTTATCATCATAAGTGTCATTATTTTCTGTTTGAAGTTTTAAGCTTGAGTTGTCTTGTCATACTTAAACAAAAAACAATATTATTTTTTATTGTTTAGTTAGTAAGTTTCTTTAACATGTTAAGTTCATTTTATGTTATAACGAATATTATTTTATATTACATTCAAATCCATACATACAAAATACATACAATGTTTATGATATACACTTTGAAATTTGTTGGTTTTATTTTATTTTATTTTGTTTTTTATTTGTATTTTTCTTTTATAAAGGACTTGATCGAAATGTCAACTGTTTGCTTCAAACATAAAGCGTCCATTACGAAAGTATGTTCAAAAGTTGAAACGAAGACCATATGATAAGGGCCTGAAATGCTTTATTAAACAAAAGATTTTCGTCAGTAATGACTGGCGGCAAATAACCGTCTGAATCGAATGGTGCCCAATAGAAGGTAGGAGTCGTTTCAAAAGTACTCGATTATGGTTTATATTTTAGTTAAAAAACTTATCTGAAATGGGCTCAAATGACATTTGGCCAATAGTGACTCCACACTCACTGTCCTGTGGAAGAATGCACCATTTTACCTACTAGTTGCACGGGCTATGTATTTTGTTTTTGAAATATGTACTTGCTGAATTTCTTCGGGGGAACTACCCACATTTTAAGAAGTATTCACAGATTTGTTTAAAATAAAGAAGTGCAGGTCTGTAGTGTAAATAACTTTTAAAGACGTCTAATTAACATATTAGCATTTTTGAGCGAGTGCCTTTATATTTTGTTATTTTTTAGTGAAATTTATAAGTTAACTATTTATTCATTATTTACTCATTCGTATCACCAATTTCAAAACACATGTTTGTATATTCCACTAAAAGAAAAGAAACAGTTGAACAACTGAATAACCTAATTTCATAGACTGCTAGAAATAAATAACAAAAAAAAAAACGAAAAATAATTATTAAAAAAAAACAAATACTATAAATAATGAAAACATTTCTCTTAATAAGTAAACAAATTAGAACTTATATGATTGCTAGTAGTATTGATCGCAGAATTAAGTTTACTCTGGCGTAATTCATTTGTTTTTTTTATACTCTTATGACCGGTGTGGCATTTTACCAACAGAAAGAAACAAAGCATTTTGTAAGTTTTCACGTAAACGATAATAATAAATCTAATATTATATATACAAATTGAACTATTGTTGTCCTTTCTAGTTTCCTTAAAAAAAAAAAAATTATTCTGTTCGGAGTTGACCAATAATGAAATGCGTAAATCTAATTTTCAACAAAACTATGCGGGATGTGGAAGATGTGGCCAATCCACTGTCACTATTCGTTCTTGCTTAATTGCAGCAAGGACTATATTTTTCTTATTATTTAGCACACTCCTATTTCCGGCTTTCAGTTGAACCATCTTGGACTCATCGGACCGAAGAATGTTTAGACTTGAGGCACTGTCCTTGGCAAATAACTTATCTCTGCAAGTCTCCAGCCAGCCTCTTGCTAAATTTTATGTCGGGCACGCGAATAATACTGCCAAGAGTGGAACGGGGGTATTTTCACAAGCACTAGGAGCTATACATACATACATAAAAGAAGCACTAAGTTAACATGAGTAGCAGGATCTAGTTATTATCGAGTATCAGTAGCGACTATTGATAAGTTTTCAGCGGTTTGAGAACAAGGAGATGTATTTAGTTACGATTGTGTAGCTATGTATGACAGTACTAAAAATCTGCAAACGACATTTATTACTCAAGAGATTTCTGTCAAAATCGTAGAAAATCTGAATACATACATATGTATATGCATATGCGTTTCATAATATTCTATGTTCTATGGAAATATAGAGCAATGCAAAAGGATCTCATAACTCTTTAGTGTATCTTATACACGAATGGAAGGGGCCTAGTTTATAATCCCGTGTCCGAAGGTCGATTTGTTATTTGCGAAGCTTTGTTCTGAAGATAAGATAAGAACCCACAAACCACTTGAGCCTGTTACCATAGGGACTTTCAGAAAAAATCTAATGTGAGAGATTTGGAAGACGATCTCGAGACTGAAAGTGTTGATGTCGTGTAAGTAATCGTGGACGAATTAAAAGCTCGAAAGATTGATATGCATTTGAAAACTTGCTACTAAACAACTCATGGTCGTAACAGGTACAGAGGAAATTTTTAGATAAATATTCACCCTACTAATGGGGATGGGGTGGGATGGGATGGATCATAAATACGAAAATACTGTTCCATAAAACAAATATGCATGCATGTACATATGCATATGGACATGCATATGGACATATGTACATATTAGAAATGTATTGCTTCAGGTCCTATTGAGAATATCCTCTTCCAACCCTGAAGGACTACATTTATATGTACAGGTAGACGACAGAAAACAGTTTGAAAATACAAAATACAAAACGAGACCCGTGGCACTGATCTTCCACAACATATTTTATGTAGACCCTTCTATTTTATTTGTTTCTTTCCGATAAAGGAAATATGAATTTCGATGTAGTAAATTACTTAATATCATATGTATGGACATTTCAAGAATTATGTACATATGTACATCGATCTGCAAAAACATCATTATCATACATTATCAAAACATCATTTGTCTAAACAAACAACTTGAAACCAAATTAACAAGTTGTGTACCAGAATGGTAAAATGTTGTAGATAAACTGTTCAGCTGTCGATCATTTCATAAGGTTTCGAAGAAGGTTTTCTTTGATTAAAGCTCAGAGGTAGTGTTTAATTAACGTAACTGTATGGATTTTTGGAGATGTTTTCTTCAATAACACTGATTTTGGTGAGATTTTACGAAATATTGTTTTAATAAAAATCATGTAATTTTTTACAATGTTTATAGAAAAACTAATATAATAGATAAAGTTCTAAGAGAATGGAAGGCAAAAATATGTTCTCTCAATGTTTCTCAAGATTTCGATAACATACGAAGTTGGTTTCTTTTAAAAAAGATATACAAGAAAACACTGTTCAATAATTTTCAACGATTGTTACTTTACTGAAAAGGGCAATACCTCGGCCGGCTTGGCAGTAGGCCATTCGGTCAACTCATTTTTCAATGTATTTTCGGTGGTTCCGGCCCCTGTTTCACTAATAGCTTGACTATATAATATTATCCTTGAGTGCTTGCATTGTGTTTGGATTGTTCGCAAACCAACGATTTTTACCTATACCCAACAAAAAGTAAAAAAGGGTCCAAAGTCGTGAAATTGCATCTCAAAACGAAACCAACAGATGTTCCATATTTTTAGTCGTATACATTGTGTTACGATTTTCCCTACAAGGATTTGAGAACTGGTTTCCAACGAAAATTCGAAAAAATAAGTAGAAATTAGACGCACACTTATTTAAGGACTTAAGGAAAACCATATTTTAAAAAGTTTTCATATAAAATCCCCGATCTATTTAAGTATAAGTAACTTTTTAAACACAATCCTCAATTGGTATCGATTTTCGTCTAAGTTTGCGGTTGCAATTGCAATCCAAATCATTTTGATACACAAAGCTCTCATGCAATGCACTATTTTAAAAGCGAAAGGGTCGCGCTTTTATTATTTGTTTACTAGAGAGTCACATGCCCAGTTTATTTAATGTGATACTGAACTCAAAGAAACGATAAGAGAAGCTTGATCTTCTCGAAGATTACTTATGATATAAAAGTCAACCTGGCATTTTTAAGGAATAGCACTATAAGCTTGGATTATATTTAAGAAAACATTTACAAGACCAGGTTGTATTTCTTAACTAGGTTTGAGATAAGAAAAGTCGCTCAAAGGTCACTGACCCACCTAACCCTTTCGTTAACACCCGAAATAAACTCATTACTTTCTTATAAAATACCCGCACGCTCGAAAATCATCATCATTTCTCACTCGTCCATTTTCCTAATTAAAACAGCAATTTAAGCACCTTCCCTCTTTAACGATATTCTAATTAATTAATAAAACTCAAAACTACTCCATCCTCAACAGAAAGTAATTAGTTTATTACCGTTGTATTAACCAAATCATCAGGTAGTAAGGTAGTAGAAGATTAAATGCCATAGATACGACTTCCAGATTTGGCTTGCCCTCAAGCAGCCATTTATCTCCTTTCCCCTTCGGAAACAGGAAACACATACATATGTACATAAATCCTCCCCATGATTAGAAACCTTTCTTTTTTTGTAAATAAGGGCAAACAACATATTTCAAGAAAACTCCATCATAAAGTTTAATAAATGGCAATGATAATAAGTCTAACAGAACGCACTCGCGGTGGTAGCAATTTCCCAAGGAACATTTTAGTGGGAGTGGCAGAGTAAATGGTTTGAAATTTCCCCTTTTTTCGGCAATTTTCCGTGTTAGTTGGGTTTTTCCAATGCTTTGGCTGCGAAGAGTTCGTTGACCTGCTACGAGTGTAACTTTCACTTGCGATTTTTCTGCTTCTCAATAAAGTTAAGCTCGTTTTCAGTTGGGGGAGGAAAGGAACGAAAGTCTAAGGCGAAAGGAAAATGAAAGTGAAGTGTATACGGTATGTGTTACGGAAGGGGTGACACTTTGCGGAGCAGGAAGTAAGGAATATACACAAGTTTCAGGGGTGGCATGTCATGTAACAGTTTTTGTTGGGTTTTTCCGAGCCCATGACTGTTTAGTTGTTTTTCTTTCTTTTCTATGCACAAACAAAGGGGGGAGGAGAGGTTGAAGTCCTTGTAAAGAGGGCTACAGTAAAGAAACAATATTTATGATGTAAGGGCGCCTACTACTGAGGAGGCTCAGGCACAAAAACAGTCCCATATGATCACTTGAATGAATTAAAAGATGATAAGCAAGTATTTTCTTTTCTTTTAGTTCCTTTGTGATTTATATGTACATAGATAGATTTTCCACAAGGGATTTTTTTTTTTAATTTATGAAATATAAACTACTAAATTTTAGCGTTCAACAATTGGAGCACATTAACTACATTAGAACCATAGTATGTACAGAAGAAAATATGGTCTTTCTATTTTTGCTAGGTATGTCGCGTCACTATTCATCTATGTGAGGTCATGGGCCAACAGAACAGAAACCTAAACCGTTACCAAATTGTTAGAAATGGAAACTTGTTTCATATTGGCCCTTCATACTTAGTATGTACATATAGACCCAAAACTTAATCAATAGCATAGGAAACAAAGAGTGGATGCACTCAGTACATCTGTACTGTTTTTCATTCTCAAAATACGATACTCAAGCCCCAAAACGTGAAGATAAAAGAGTACATCTATTATATGGTTTACTTTAGAACACACAAAACTGATTCATTCAGTTACCTGTGTATGTACATATGTACATATGTATGCTGTTAAGAACACGACTCAAGTGAAAAAGCTGCATCAACACAATGTTCAATAATGCTGTTTAACACCAAAATAACATGCAAACATACAAATACAAACAATTGACAAACAAGGCTCACCCTTTCACAGGCATTCGAGTTGTGGATCTTCAAACGAATGAAAATGCTTACGAAAGTTGAGACCGTAGAAAAAATGTTGATGATGCCTGGGAATCGAACCTCGAATCCGGTTAGTATTCAGACGTCACGACACGCATAAAGCTGTAGAAAATATTATAAATCAGCAAACTACTCATTCATCATCAAAGTATTTGGAAAAATCATGATACCAGAAAAAATTTCCACTAAGAAATACATAAATGAGAGTGCAACACCGGAAAATAAACCAAACCATTTGGTCCTTATTTTCAAGAGTCGGTCATCTATTATAGAACACATCCCGGTTGGATGAAAACACATTGCGAAAACAATTGAGCTGACAATCGATGAGGGTAAAGCAAGTACACACAAAGTGAGCAAGAGGTTGTGTGTGATAGTACAAACTAGTGCAAATAACCAACCAGCTAGGAGGCTACATATGTATGTGGTAATAGAAATACCCAAAAATAATATTAAGAACATAGTTACAAATTACAAGCCAGTAACAAGGTAAGGCCCTTTTTCGAACGACTAAGAAGCCTTTACTTCCATTGATTTGCGCCGCAAAGTCTGCCTATGCAACTCGAAGGACAGAAAGTAACAAATGCAAAACCCTAAGCGGTTGTTAAGATTGCGTGTAGACTGATAAATCAAAATAAACATACTATTTCAAAAATCTAACCAATTTAAATTTACACATCAAGCTGCCACAACCTCAACTGGCGAGTCTTTCAATAAGGCTTATAGGCATTCATCAACAATTTGCAAGTTAGTCCCCTTACAAGCAAATCTAATCGACCAAGTAATTCATAAGTAACTGAACAATAAGAAATTTAAAAGAAATCGTTATGTAGTGGCCTAGAATAGCTGCAGTGAGATTTTTAAAAATAAACTTAGTCGCAAAATAAATTTCAAATACGTAAAATAGAGACACAACTTATGTTGTACCTCGGTGTTCATCTCGCCTTGCACATTGAAGCAAAAGGCATGGATCTTGGACAGAAGTGAGGCCAATAGTAGATGGTGACAAGAGTGGGACCGACCGAATTATGCTAAAGGATAGAAGTCCCTTTCTGTCCTTATAGGGGCATAAGTCTCTTCGATACCACATAAGAAAGTTAAGATTCACGGATGTGGAGACGAGGAAGCTAATGAGGATACAACCCACTTTCTCTGTCACTGCCCTGGGCTTATCCACCTTAGATTCAAATTTCTAGGGCGACACTTTTTCTGTGACCTCGAAGAATTAGCGAATTAAATTTTTAGGTTCATCAAATCAACAGGATGGTTTGGTGATCCACAAGATACAAATCAGTACTAGGGTTTACCAATGGGCAAGGGACTTTTTCCCCTTTGGGTATCACAATGGGTCTGTATTGACCTCAGTGTGGCGACGTGATCTAGTCGCCTACCCACATACCTAACCTAACCTAAACAATTTCATAGTTTAAAGACTCGTGGTACAAAAACAGCGCGTTTGAGCGAATTATATTTCAACAAAGCTTGCTGACACAACCACTTCCACCGTCCGCTAAGTAAGAACAATGTCCTTTCAAGCTTTCAAACATCTTTCTTGATAGGTTATGAAAAATACTTCAACAATGGTATCCATAAGATACTAGGGTACACCAATGGGCAAGGGACTTTTCCCCTTTGGGTATCACAATGGGTCTGTATTGACCTGAGTGTGGCGACGTGTTCATAGGACGTGACGATTTCATAGTCATAGAACACATACAACTACACTTTATGGCAGTTTTCTTCTTCAGAATTTTAAGAATTCAAAAATCAAATTGGTTGGTATTGCCATCTATATATGGGTTGTAGTTTCTTTTACTACCTTTTGACTTTCTAGCAGTGACATCTTTATTTGACACCAGGAAACAATTTCCACATAGTTATTCCGTGAAAACTGCATTGAGATTTTGACCTGGGTAGCCTGGGCACACCGAATCGACGATTGAAAAAAAGTTGACCTGACAAATGAGAATGAGAACCAACCTGCAAAAAATTAATTAAACGGAAGCAAATTGAAAAATAATACCACAACGCCAATCGGACGCAACTAGATAAAAACAATCCCATGGCCAACACAAAGACAGAGGAGTTCGATTCCTCGACTCAGGTATGCACATGGAATAGAGTGACACCAGTAAAACTAGGAAAGTCGACTTCAGGCATATAGGACTTCGACTGTTTGGGGGATATGCATTTTGGCATAGTCTGCATAGTGCGACGGAACTGTTGTGATTCGATTCATGAATACTTATAATGAATACTTTTTTTCTTTTGCTCCTTTTAAGAATTAATTTTCGAAGGTAGTCCGCTTATTGGATTATTTAAAAAATGCATTTGCACTTAGTTTCTCATTTTCCTTGCATACATTTGTGCGGGAAGATAGGCCGCTCTCGAAACGCACCCTAATTTCCTTTGACGTGAACAGCGCAGTCAATTCTGTTTGTATTCACCGTTACATTTTCCATTCGGCCATTATTTTCGAGATTTCTTTGAGGACGGACTGATTCGACAAGCTCCTGGTTCCAACGTGTTTTCGCTTATTACATATATATTACAGTTTTATTTACTTTAAATTAATCAAAAAAGTGATTAGCAAATATTTAGTAAAAGTGCGCATTTCAATAAGAGCATAGAACTTCATTTTCATAGTTTACGTGGGAAGTTTTCATTTGGTGAGTAATTTGTTTAAAGGAGTTTCACAACTGCATATTAAGCAATTAAATTTTTTCTTCTGGAAATAAATGATTGCGTGGTAGGCCCTCCGTTATTTGATATGCCCGACATGCCTAGCAACAAGCGGATGGATTGAGAAGACGCATGTGCGACAATGCATATAAAAGCTTAAGCAGCCTTGTTTTCTTTTGCTCCAATTGGTTTTTACAACTTGTAATTACTAGTTTATAAAGCTTGTCTTATTCTTCAGCTTTGAAATGTGATGTTTCTTGTATATTGGTTAGTCGCAGTTCCTTTGTTTTGTCGAATCACTGATATAAGCTCTAATGTTCACAATTTACTTTTACGACAAGTTGTCTCGTATATAGCCATTGTAATCTACAAAACACTACGTCACCATTGAAAGTAATTTCGGAGTCTTACGAATTAAGTACCTTAATATACCATACTATTCACAAATTTCTTTTCAATATTATAGGAATCTTTTTAAGATGTGTGACACTTTAGTAACTGGTATTAAAATGTTATTAGGTCTTAGGAAGATCCTTGACTGCGCACATACCCACGTACATATCCATGCATTCTCTTGTCATTGGGTGACTTCCTTCCGCCCAAAAAGAACCACAAGGTTTGGTAACATGCGACACTTTGTAGTCAAAATGACCACTACTCTGTTCTAGGTATCTGTTTTCGTTTGATGAGCTCGATTGTCTGGTTATTTGCCAGTCATCTACAATATGTTTGCAAATTTGCCAAAAATACCGTCTATCAGAAATGTTATTGCCATGGTCGGTGTTTAGATCCTCTATTTGGAGTCTTCCTTGCAGCTTTCATTACGTAAGTAAAAAGTTTACAGCCACAATAACTCGTTGGGACAGGAATGAGTTAATTTTTTTCCTTTATACATCCTTTCTTGGTTAGTCATTGCTTATTTATATTCGGAGCTAAGGTACACGTACATAATTATGGTGGAACTACAAAATATTTTTGTCACTTTGGGACCGAAAAGGGGTTTTATTCAAGCTGAGAGACTTTTATGAAAAAACTTCCAATCCAATAACACTCAGAATCTAATAAAAATATATGTTTTCTCCAGTTAAAAGAAAATGCTAGGAGCTATTCCTATTCTTACATAAAAATTAAGGCATAGGCTGAGCCCACATGATGATTGAACAAGTTTCGGGTTTACGATTTCAAGTATCCTCCCCTCCCAAGCGATGCTAAGTATATTTTTTGTTTAGTAAGACTTCCGATCTTTTTGAAACTTAATAGCCTTTAACTTTGAAAATGATAAGTGGGTTTCATGAAATGATCATATGATCATATCACGTTCGTTTTCACTGATTCGATTGCAAAGGGTAACAAAATGTTAGCCGTATCATGTGAATATCTGATCTGATGTTAGACTAATTGCTCTTTATGGCTTAAGTAGGTTATTACGTCTGTTGCTTGGTTCGAAAATATGGATTAACCTTACAGGAGGTCATACTTCCACACCTTTGGGTCTGACAAACAAACGACAGTACTACTGTCTTAAAGAGCCTTCTCTATTGAAAAGTAGGCTAAATACAAGACGCACAGCAGAAATTGCTTAACGAAACAAGGCCCTGTGTCTCATACGAAAGTGTCGTGCCAAACACAGACTTCTTTAACTTTTATAATATTTGAATAATATTTCATTATTGCACTTGATTATATAGCAGATAAAGAGTCACGAATCAGGCTTTTTCTACTTTCTCAAAATTTATAATTAAATAAAACATTTTTCGGAAAGTAAATCGAATTTTTGAACACGCTCTCATCGGAATGCTCCGACAAAACGACTCTTATTTTCGTTCTCTTTGCAAAATTTTGCTTTGACGTTTCTTTGTCGAAGTGACAAAATTTGCTGACTGAAAAAGCCGCAAAGCTGACAGAAAAAGAAAAACATACAAAACAGTAGGTTATCTTCTCCCCCTTCCCCCACTTAAGATAATGGCAACAAATCCTAAGTAGACCGCATCTCTCACCAACTCAAGCCAAGATCTCGTGTTTCTCTTGTGGAAGTATAGTGTGCACAAATGTACGCGGTATTTGGTTTCTGCGAACCAACAGTAGGAAAAAAACCAACATTATTTTATGTATGGTTGAGTAATCCAAGCTTAATTTGCTGATACGCCGAAAATATGTTTTATTCTTCCATAGGAATGGCTGACGAGTGGGACGACATAGAGCAGGTAAGCGCACTGTAGTTGGTAATAATTAATGTGGACTATTTCCACATGGAAAATATTGGTGGTCTAGTTATTGGTCCACCATGGATAAAAGAATGAAAATTTGAAAGTTCGAATTTTCATTTAGGAGAGTACCGGTAAGGCATTTGGCGGGAATAGGAACTATGCCGACGATGATGGTATCACGAATGGACAGGAGCCATCAGGCTGGACCTCAAGCTATTCGAATGGTGACAGTGCAGACCACGGTGGCTACGGCGATAATAATTATGGTGGACAGAGCAGAGGCCGAGGACGTGGTCGTGGAGGAGGTAAAGAAATACTTTGAAATTATTTGTCACATTTGTATGCATCTATTATGAATAGGTCGCGGAAGAGGGGGCGGTCGGTACAATGGCGAAGGAAGACGCGAAAATGGAGATGGAGATGGCGACGGCGGTTACGGAGGAAGTTCATATGGTAAAGCACATTGGTTATTAATAAAAAAAAATAGCTAAACGCATTACAATAACAATTTTTTACTAGATTATGGAGGCGGTGAAGATCGTCGGGGAGGAGGACGGGGTCGAGGTCGTGGTCGCGGCGGTCGAGGAGGAGGTCGAGGTGGACGAGATGGTGATAATGATTATAATTCTGGATTTACCAATAACAAAGATGAAATTAACGAAGATGGTAAGTTGAAACAGACCTCCGAAGATCAAATATCAATTCATTAGAATCTCTGTTTGATTTAGGAGAGCCAAAGAAAGCTCGTGAGTTCTACATTCCACCAGAGCCCACAGACAACGAAGATGAAATATTTAATAGCGGCATCTCTACTGGAATTAATTTCGCTAAATATGAAAAGATACCTGTGAAGGTACAGTGAAATATATGTAAATTCCACCTGCATCTTAAAATACATTCAATTTTCTTAGGTCTCAGGTGAAAACGTGCCTCCACCCTTTGCGTCTTTCGAAGAATCTGGCCTTAGGGGCTTAGTTTTGGACAATATCCGAAAATCTGGGTACAAAGTACCCACTCCTATACAGAAAACCTCAATTCCTGTCGTTTTGGATAAGCGTGACCTCATGGCATGTGCTCAGACTGGCTCTGGAAAGACTGTAAGTAAAAAGTAACATGATTGCAACATTTGGTTATTCAATGAAATTTATTTGCAGGCCGCTTTTCTCTTGCCTATAATCCATGGTTTGCTGTCTGAGGGGACGGATCTATCAATAGGCAAACCACAAGCACTAATTGTCTCTCCAACTAGGGAACTAAGTATTCAGGTAAACAAAATCCATCCCTAGTCTCATAGCTGTGCCACCTACGACATCAGAAGAACTTGAATAGGTTCGGCTGTGGGAATAAGGATACCTATTCCAATGGAATATTACTATGTTTGAATCTCTCTTTTCTTTAGATATTCAATGAAGCAAGAAAGTTTGCCCTTGGATCGTACTTAAAGATAAGTATTGTGTATGGTGGGACATCATCTAAGCATCAGGGAGAAAATGTTTCGGTAAGTGTTAAACAAAAAACGATTTTAATGTCCTTTTAACGAGTCTCTTAAATTATGTGCATACAGAAAGGATGCCATATTCTGATTGCCACACCAGGCCGTTTGCTCGATTTCGTGGAGAAAAGCTTTATAACTTTCGAGGACACTCGTTATGTGGTGCTAGATGAAGCTGATCGAATGCTTGATATGGGTTTCATGGATTCGGTGACGAAGATCATGAATCATCCAACAATTCGTCCGATGGAGGAACGTCAGACTTTAATGTTTTCAGCGACGTTCCCAGAGGAGATTCAACGTTTGGCTGGCCAGTTTTTGAATAACTACATCTTCGTGGCGGTCGGAGTTGTTGGTGGGGCCTGCTCAGATGTAAAGCAGAAAATATATGAAGTCTCAAAGTTCCAAAAAAGGGCCAAGTTATTAGTGAGTAGCCGTGATATGGGTACAACAAAAACTAAAGTACTAACTTTGTCTTTGTTTAGGAAATCCTCAATGAAAGTCCCGATGGAACAATTGTGTTTGTTGAAACGAAGCGCGGTGCTGATTTCTTGGCTTCTTTACTCTCTGAAACTGAGTTCCCTACTACATCTATCCATGGTGATCGTTTGCAGAGCCAGCGGGAAATGGCGCTAAGGGATTTCAAGTGCGGAAAAATGAAGGTGCTTATTGCCACATCGGTGGCAGCTAGAGGACTAGGTAAAAATTCTAAAGATTACACTTACATATATAAGGAAAATGTATGTTTAAATCTTTCAGATATCAAAAACGTATCTCATGTCATCAACTATGACTTGCCAAAGAGTATCGATGAATACGTCCACCGTATTGGCCGAACTGGTCGTGTCGGCAACGACGGCAAAGCAACTAGTTTCTTCGACCCCGATCAGGATGGTAGTCTAGCAGCGGATCTTATGAAGATACTTAAGCTGGCTGATCAAGAAGTGCCCCACTTCTTAGAGAATTGCAGCGGCGGCGGTGGCGGTGGAAACTTTGGCAACAAATTCGGTGGCAGAGATTTCCGTAATGTGAAGGTACTAATAGTAATAGGGAATATATCCAGTACTTTGTATTCAACACGATTTTCTCCGTTTTCAGGGAACCGATAACTTTGTAACGACTGGTGCACCAGCTGCCTTCGAGGAAGAGGAAGACTGGGGATAATAAATCTTAAACGTTTTTCTTAATTTTTTTTTGTTTGACAACCCAGAATTAAGTATGGTCTACATTTTTTCTTTTTACATCATCCATTTTTGTGTTTTTACTATTGAACTTGAAGTTGAGTTTCCTTTTTATTGGCTTGAAGCCGTTCATTTTTTGATTTAATTTAAGCAGTACAAGCAATTGTTTGTGTGTACGTTTAACATAACAAGTATGTATTTAAGCTTTTAAATCTCATGGATAAAAGACCCTAAATGACCCAAAAATTTACTACCAATGTGAAGTAAAAAAAAAAAAAAAAAGTTAAAAATACAAAATTTGAAATGTATAAATTTTGGCTTTCCTTTTTTACGATGAACGTTCTAATTGCTAGAAGATCAAGTTGAATGTCGAAAAAAGGGATTCGTAAGAGGATGGAAGATTGGGAAGATACCCTAAATGTAGGAGAGATTACGAAGAAAGAGATTTATTTTTATTTCAATGGAAATTTTCGAAAAAGAAACGCAGGGGAAATATGCGCTTAGTTTGTGATTAGGTGACTGAATCTAGAAAAATTGTTCCAAAACAAGCCATCCAAAGTAGTGTTTACAGATTGAAAGAATTGTTACGGGTTCTTCTTAGATTGCAAGTAAAACACAATTTATGGTAAAACCGAACAACACTAGCTATTAAGACTTACGGCTAGTCTTAAGGTGGTCACCTAGTTTTGGTTTTACTCAAGAATTTACTCCTTTGAACTCCAATTGAGTGAAAGAAAAGGATGATTTAGACTTTGGTGCAATAGAGTACATCCCAAACAGGAATAAAAAAAACCGGAATCCAATGAAAGTGGTTTCTCACTAGATATCTCCTCCTTCAGGTTTTTGGGTCAAATGAATGAAACGGAAGAAAATATTCTACTCCAGGTCGTAGTTTTAACTATAACTTCGTAATAGTTTAGTTCAGTGAACTCACTGCACACCCATACGACACCAGATTCGATCAGGGATCAGCTTCCAGTTTATTAACTGCTGCAATTATGTGATTTGAAATCGAGAAAGCACACGTAACAGTTGATTTGCAATTGAATTCAAATAAACCGTTTCAAATGAACTTCAACTGAATACACAAACCATTTCGAATTGAACGAAGTGTTTCGTTTAATAATTCTAACACCCTTGTCAAAATGGGGGTGGTTCTGGCCACAACAACAAAAATAATCAATACGCACCCCATATCCGAAGAAGACCTGTCAGTCTGACTTCATCATTCGCAATGTTAACTTCGTTCAACTCTCGTCGTCGGTCTCAGTACTACTATTTCTGTGTCTTTTCCCCCTTTACCTCATCCACCCTCCTTTCGAGTCCCAAAAGTTTCTATTTTTCTTAAACCGTACCAAGACGAACTAAGTCCCTGCACGACAACCCGTCGTTGAATAAGCAAAAAACAAGTACGCTGCAGTGCGCTAAAGGACATTCAGCGGCAACGAACTTTTCCCCCCATTGTTTTGTCTTTCATGGGACTACCGCATCGTACCGAGTGAAATTAAATATTCGGTTTGTGCTTTCTTGAATTAAAAAATATAATAGAAAAAGTAAAAGTGCGGGTGGAGTAAATAACGCTATAAAGGACATCACAGATTTTTATAGAAAACACACAAGAAAAAACCTATTCAAAACTCCTTACTTAATCCCTGTGCCAGCCCTTTTACATAATAACCTCTCGTGCAAAGATAGAAAACAAAAGAGATCCTAGTAACAATTTTTTCCCAGGACGGCTCTGTGAGCAGTCATCTCTCGTGAAATGTGTTAAGTGCAGTTAAATAGAAAACATAATTGTAGAAATAAAGAAAATGAATAAAAGTTCCGAAAATTTGATTCACTGTGGTGGCAGCGCTGGTAATACAGGTACAGCTGCAGGTGAATTATCCTCAGAAAGGCAATCTTCCGAGGATGTACACGAATCAGATGCCGGCTTGGAGGACTTTACAGACGACACAAACAATTTTGAATCGAATCTCCGTAGGCGTAAGGGGAAAATAATATCGTGTGCCAAAGAGACGATTGAAAATGGTGAGTATGTTAGCAATAAGGGCTGCGGGCGGCTTGGGTGTTACAAATCAAATGGGGTGAAAAATTGTATTAACTCAAGGGGAGTGCTGGGTTTGCAAAGCAGTGTGAAGGCATTCGAAAATCATAAGAAAAAGAGAAACATAAAGAGCAAGAGAGAAAGAGAGAGGACAAGAGGGTTGGAATTGGAATGGTTATGCAATGGAATTCTCCTCTCAGCAGCGTAAAAAAACAAAAAAATGGGTGAAGGGGGTACTGAAATGTGTTTTCTCTTAAACAACACCTCCCTTTGCTCATTTTCTACACAAAATAATAATGAAAATAATAATAAGAATAACGGAGTCACTGTCGCGACAAAAACAATTACCGTGCTACCTACTTCTAACACCCTACACAGACCACAACGCTTCTGCTAGGGGCGACGTCTTAATTATTGAGAAAATAAACAAAGCATTTTGGGAATGATATGTCTGCCAGTATCGAATATATCGATTACCCTCCAAAAGGAATCCTTTTCGAATGAGTGCACACCAAACGGCGGCGGTTCGGGTGCCATCACCACCACCACCATCACAGTGGTGGTTGATAAAGGCAATTAGCAGGCGCTACACCCACCATCGCATGGTGTGAAATTGAAGAGGATTAAAACTGCTTTAGCCGTCTTCCGACTGCGCTCGGTGGGTATTATCAAATTATCACGCAGGGCCCCAGAAAAACAAACCACCCACATCAGTCAATCGATGGTATGGTGTCACACTATAGACGTGACCTGTCAATAACTTCTTGGCGCAATGAATGTTGGCACTCAGCAAGGTCTATCAAAGACGGTGATACCTCTACAAATTTATGTGCTTATTTAGAGAGAAATGTATTTTACGTTAAAATTTTTGGGTCATGAATTGATAATGCAACCATGTGCGGGCTTGGTTTTATGTTTTTTTTTTTTTTTTAAAAATGATTGATTGATTTTATGATACTTTAGAGTTTTTACAACCCTCCTTCCTTCTATGTATCGTGGTATCGTTATACGAAGGAACCCATAGCAGCACCCACCCAGGGCTAGGAGTAATATTTACTTACATATCCGTGGAATGTCAGTAAGATCATTCATTGGACACGAAGTGGTTGAGTGCTGTTTTTATGGTGTATTTAGATTACCAGAAAATAAAGCTATGAATATACATATGTATGTATGTATATCAAAGACATAAAATAACTTTTTGGGTTTATTAGCCACACGTACCTAGTCTTAATGATGAAAGGTTTGCCAAAACATATCAAATAAGGGAATAAGGAATAAATCATGTACTCACGTGTACATTTGAATCATATCAATCAAATAAAACAAATGATATAAACAGATCTAGTTGGTTTTAGAATACCATTTTTGACTGTCCCGAAAAATGGATCCTTAGCCTCGGAAAATGGGCTTAGATTGTGGACTTCACGTCAACCTGTGTAAGACGGAAGTGCTACTCTTCAGCAGAAAATATAAAATATCATCCTACTAACTGCTAAAGAACATTTGCTTTAGGAAAGCGGAAGACAACTTGGAGTCTGTTAGGTTTACAATGTTCTCTATGTTTGCAAAGCGGCAGCGGGAGAAAAGATGGGCTTGAAACTACCATATAATAAAAACAGTCTGCTAACACCATTGAGACCCAAGACATAGCTTGTCACAATTATTTGGGGAGGGCCCTACTTTTTAATGCGTTGTCCAAAGGGTAATTTAATATTTGAGGGGATTTTCCTTGACAGGTATATGCTCGCAAGTTTAAAACACGCACACAAGAGGTGCGACCGTGAAAGAAATTTTAGGTGATGTCTAAGGATTCAAACATGGAACAAGAGTTCCCCCTTAGTACAACGCACTACCCATGGCGTAATAAAGGACTTTATACATACAATGGGAAGCAGGGTATATGACGAAGTTTATAACAGAAACAGAATGATAGAATAAATACCAAAATAAGTTAAAATTTCAATTTCTATCAAAATAATATTTATAGAAGGCCAAAAAATCACTCACCGTAGTTGTATCTTCTTTGCCCGTTATTTCTTTCTTGAAGCAAAATAGCACTCGGGAACACCGAACACTCCCGAATCGCGACCGCGAACACGCCCGTACTAAGACCACTCAGACTTAAAGCTTGCATAGACAGGGGCTTAGAAAATATATACATAGCAATGGAGCACCAATACACTTGCTTCCACTTTGAAATTAACCTTTTTTTTGCATTTAAAAAAAGAAACAGGCAAATGCTTGAAGTAGGAAAGAATTTTCACACAACACTTCCAACACACATTAAGCAATTCTTCCTTGATATTTTCAGCTATGGAGAACAGGGGCATACTTTGGATTATTTACACGAAAACTTTGAAAATAGCAATACTTTAACACTTGGCTTAATTAAAGAGCCTAAACAGGGACTTATTTCTTTTATTTTTCAAAAGACTGACTGATATTTTTTTAAAAACAGAATATGGGTTACATTTCGTAGAAATTTTCAGACACACAGGGATTTGACTTTATATTTGGATTTCTTTAGGACGAGAGCGAGTTGAAACGAGTAATAAAAAAAAACTAGAGCGATCGAACGGACGACTTAAATATTTCGCGCACTCTCCATGAAAACCCGACTTCAAGTGCGTGCGCGATAAGACCGACCAAACGCCTACGATGAATAAGCTTACGAGAAAGCTTCGAGAAAGCTTCACCCGCGAGAAACAAGATGCGACTTGCTGAGTATGAGCTAGAGAGGCCAGGCTTATTTTGTTTTGATCGCGGGTTTGGGCTTTTGTCGATAAATTTGTTTAGCCCTTCGGAAGGTGCACAAGAGACGGATGATCTGTAAGAAGAAAAAGAAATGAGATTATTTACAGCACGATTGATGTTCAAAGCTACATTAAACGAGTTGTTTCACATCCTAATATATATGTACATATGTTCAAGTGGGTAAAACGATTCTTGAGCTACCCTTGTACATTCAGACTATTATGAATTCTTCTATTCTTAAAATCATTAAATATTGTGAGGATTGCAAATTTAAAATTTGTCCAAATATTTGACATACCTACTACCAAATTTTTCCGACAATTTAGTAAGACAAGCAAACGATTGCTAGGCAGCCATTTTTCGTTAAGATGCTTGTCAGTATCTACGAATCGTGTGAACAAATATTTTTTTATAATTGTCAAAAAAATGTCAAAATTTTCATGAAAAATAAAATATGTAAACAATACTGACAGTGTTTGATGTAACAATATGTCGCGTACCCTGCTAAAACATTTATGAAACTCTTTTCGAAAAAAGAGTACTCAAAGAAGAGTAAGAAATTTCTTCATGCTACGAATTTCGATGCAGAAAGTACGCGAAAAAATCTTGTAAGAAAAAACATTGTCAGACAATTGGCCATCTGTTAATAGATTGTCAGAAATTGGGACAAAATCTAAAAACTGTGTGTCTTGACAATTTAGCGTTGTCACTGTCAGTTAATTTGCAGGAATTGCCAGCTTATTATTGCACAAAGAGCAGCGCTGACCGAGGATTGCAATGCGTATGCAGTATTTCTACCACAAAAACTGTGTCTCTGCAGCCAGTTATCAAAACCAGTTATCTTCCAACCTGCAGTTTCAAAAGTAATGATGTGTAAACAGCATAACAATAAGGGTGTAAGGAAAAAATTGATTTGACTGAAACTTTTATAGCGAATGCATTGCAACTTTTTGCCAATGCCAATAAGTCATGTACTTTTGAAGCGTAATAAATGAAGCCAGTCAGTCATATTGGAAAAGAGATAATTTGATATTCTGGATTAGTGTTCTGTAAATTGATTAAAAAAAATGTATACAAAAACCGAGATATTAAACAGGATTTTTTAATAATATGAACAACAAAAAGTTCTAATGTCAAAACTGTTGTTCAAACTAGGTCTCTTCCGACTCAATATAATGATTTGGATGGTTTAAAAGTACGTATATTGAATGATTGTTTAGAATGTTAAGATTTTGATGTTATGATCTTTTATAAAATTCATAACAAAAACATTTGACCTCTGCGGTGCTCTTACGATGAATCCGCACCCCAACGAGACATTAGGCGACTCGTACAAGAATCCTTTAAAATTGCCTTTATTGCGCAACCTGAGTGTAAGGTTGCACTGTCCAGATGTCTGACTGTCTTCCAGTTCCAATTCATCAATTTAGGTCAAAAAATACGCATGATTCTGAACCGCTTACCAGTAACCGTGATAAATGGTGCGCCACCTTCTCCAGTGGACTTGTTAGGTCTGAAATGCTCCAATGTAACGTTACATCACTAACCTTACACTCTCACTCTCAGTTGCTACTGCTTATAAAATGCTTCCCAATAAATATAAAAGTAATTCGTTTTCCATTTCCGACTTTGTGTCTTAATTTATCTCAATGTAATCCTTGGCAACCATAAGCAATTCCCTTTACCCTACCAGCGATCAGTAAAATTGCCAAATTGCAAGGTTTATTATCGCAATCAGTATGATTCATGAATAATTAGGTGACAACAACGGATAAACAAATCCACATCATTTATTTATGGCACCAAATGTACACCTAACCAAATAGCCTTCAAAGAATTTTTATCGCTTTTGGCACCATCAGAAAGGGATAAATGCTAGAGGAGAAAATTCCCGACAAAATTTCACGACCAAGCTCGTTCGTTGAGTTGCCTTCTCCAATCGTCATCGTCATCGATCGATTCTTAATCTTTATACTTGCACTTGACCTGTGCTCATCGCACAAATATCCATTGAAGTCCTTGAAAGGCTATAAACAAGTGGACTTGGAAGACTCGATGGATAAGGTACTTTCACACTTCGATTGTTTGCGATTTTCTTCCTTTTTGCACTAAACCCCCAATTCAGAGTGTGAAGACGTGATAACTCACGGAGGAAAGATTAATGGTCTTGAAGTTGAACAACACCTGCTTGACGTGTAACTCAAGTAAGTGTCCTTATTTTGGGGGTTACCATATTTTTTTTTGTTCGCCCACTTTGCGGTAAACAAATCAATATTATGTAGTTACACCTCAACTACTGACGAAAGCAAAGGATACCACTGGTGGTAAAAGTGTTTACAGTGTAAGTTTTTATTTAAAAGAAATCAGGTTCGCTCTATAATTGGAGTACCTTCAAGGAGGATGCAATGGTATTCAACTCCAGTGTAGCATGAATGCTATGCAAAAGGAAGTTGCAAAGAGAATCTTTTTACACATTTTTATTGGTGGAACAACAATGTAGTTGGTAACTTGAGTTCTATTTCGTTTTGTGTTTGTAATGAGCTCTAGTTTCTCGGGAAGAGAAAGTCCTTTCGTGCAATTTGCTATCACACTAAGCAAACAGATGGAGGCAGCGTGCTGCACTCATAGAAAAGTCAACTGAAATTAAATGGATGTCACTGCAATGCAATTCGTGACGATGGTTTGTAGGAAATGCATGTCACGGACCGATAAGGATGCGCTAAGGATACATTGCCTTAGAACATGTTGTTATTCTATTTTTACTTGCTTTTTACCCTTTTAATTAGATTGGAGTAGTGGAGTGGATGAGGAATGGCGATAGAATATTGTTGCTTGTTGTTTCTCGAGAAATGGCAAAGGTTGTCGTTTGTTATCTGTATGGTAAGGCTGTGTTGTTATAGTGGAATTGTGGGTTGAAGCGAATGTAAATAGCCCTTGGGGCAATTACACAACTAGATGGAATTTTTCTTTCGTTTATTCATCAAAAGGGTTGCAACTCAAAGAAATATATGTTACAATGTATGTGGCTCTATGCATAGTTAAGAGAACGATGCATAGTTAAGAGAACGATGCAAGTAAGCTAGCCAGTTGAGATGAGAAAACAGAACGTCTGAGAATGGCCATAGGAAGGGTTTCAAAATCTGTTCCACTGTTTGTATCGATGCCATCCTTTTCAGGATTTGTATAGATTCAGTCGTGCACAGGGCGACTAAATCGATGTTGATTTCGCGACTCTCTAAATGATCCAACAATATCAACAAATTTGCACACTTAAGGACATAAAAGACTTCACAACAAATGTTGCCATAAAGAAAAGGTATCCAATCAGACAAAACTAATAAAGCTGTCAAAGAAATCTAAATTATCTGTATCCTTCAACAACAGGATAATCTTTACTTCTATTTATTACACTTCACGGTTGACCTTTGGAAGGGACCGTTTAGCATATCATTTCCCACACTATTGCATAAACAAATCCATGTTAAATAGAACAATTATCCTTGAAATCACAAGTCATTGTCTGCCTCATCCCCTGCGTCGTCTCTATCAATTACACTCCTTACATTTTATTAAATTACCTATTGATTTTCCTAACCAAACCCACAGGCAGTTGAAACACGTTACACTCTTCGATTATCAGCCAAACTAAACCAAAACTAAATTTATTTTCCCCGAAAATCGCATACAACTAACGTTCGGGTTGGCGTGGTATGCTTCCAACAAACTACGTCCATTCAAGTAATATATTGCCATGGTTGGTCTGAGGCAGCAATCCCCACTCTCATCTTGAAGCGGCTTGTTCTACTGCGTTCTTAATACAGGAAATTCATAAAAGTTGGACCGATGCCAAAAAGAATTGGAAGGCAGCCTCATCTATATAAGTTTTACATGTGTCTAACAGAACGCCTGACTCCCTTTATCTTTTGGTCCTGTCGCATCATTATCACAAAATGATGAGTTTTCTCCCGATGAACTATAACTCCACATGTACATATGTAGGTGGAGATATGCTTGGGTTCACTCCCCAATCGAAAATGAGAAATCTCAACGGATATTCAAAAAAAAAAAAAAAACATGCCTCGTGGTGATTGATTTATTTTTTTTTCTCGTATTTTGGTAGGCTCCTGCCGTTAGGTGCAAATATTTGAAAAAGGATTTCCGCAAATATCAACATTGAGAGGAAACATTTATTTAGGAAAAAGCTCAGCGTGGTATTTATTACTTTTCTTGAGCGGTTGTGTGCTGAGAATGATATTTTTTAAGGACGACTCAAATCCTCGGGGTTGATCTATTGTTGTTTTCTTTTCATGTTGAAAGACTTTTATTTGTAGCTGAAGTTTAAAAATAGCTAACCCACATGTACTTTTTGATTGAATACTGTTTTGTGTGTCCCATGGCAGCAGAGAACAGAAAATCCCAACTTCGCTGGTAAGGTTGGGGACATAATTATATGGTTGGTCAAGTTAGTTAAATAAGAGATCAATCAAATAGATATTGATAAATGGTATAATTATGAAATCTTTATCGGTTTAAAACAGAACTGAAACATACAACAGAATGATTAATTAAAACTTATGGCAAAGACCAAGGATAACTTCCAAATTCTTATGCAGTTAATCTTTATAAAAGATTTTTAATAAGGACATAACTTTATACTTAAATGAAACACAGAAAAATTAAGATATCGGGCTGAAATTTATTTCAAATATAGTACAGATGTTAAATTTGAGTACGAAGTTCGATCCTGTTCATATGATTACCACGAGCACGTTTGCAGCTATCGGTTCTTAAGAGTCAATTTTCCACCATTGTTCCCCACATATCGGTCGGAACGTTGGCAATTTCGCGTTCGAATTTTTTTAACATTTTTGGCTTGTTGGCATAAACCGACGACTTAACGTAGTCCCATAAAAGAAATCTAACCAATTCTCGGGATTCACGATTTTCGAGCTGCCCTTCAACAGATCAATTGTTTGACCAGCTGTGTGTTATGTGGCACCACCTCGTTGGAACCACATTACTTTGATGTAATGTCCATTCAATTCTGGTCGAAAATAGTCTTCCAATATGGGACGATTGCGAACTCCATTGAACATCTATGGTCATCGACGAAAAAATACGGTCCAATCACTCTTTCCCGCATAAAACCCGCTCTATAAGGTCACTTTTTCCTTGAAGCACATGTGGGTTTGCTGTGTGGATTGCTCAATAATGCATATTTTGCTTAAATTAAAGCCAAAAATGGTGAAATTGATTCTTTCAAGAAATTTAGGATTTTGTTCAAACTTTTGCAGAGCCCAATCTGCGGAGTTTCAAATGATCAAGTTAATTTGATCTTGTAAGGGTGTAGGTTAAGATCTTTACACAAAATGCGCCATAATGTAGACTGAGAGATTCCCAATTCCTGTGAATGGAGTGAAATCGACTAATTTGGGTCATCTTGAACTGAAACACTTATGGTTGGTATATTCTCAGTACCTCGACTTGTACGTTGTCTCACTGCCAAAGATGGCAGTTATACTCTCGGATGTTTGCCAGTCGTTCGAGAGAGGTGGGGCGGTGAAATAACTTTCAGGTGTTTTGGTTGGGTATGATACCTACCATCAAAGTCTATCTCTACGAGCGCCTTCCGAAGCTGTGACCTTTGTGCAAATAATTTCTAAATGTATGAGTATGCCAAAGAATAGTAACAATCTACAGGTTTAGTTCAAGTACTTATGTATATCCCTACGCAGTATCCTTCCAAACAACCATGATTCGACAAAAGCAAGCTACATGATTCCACCCTAAGCACCATATTCTCGATCGATTCCACAGGAGACCACTTCATAAATTCCAGTAATAGACCTATTAATTGATTGAACTGGATGTCAGCATAGAACGCCAACATACTTAGTCGAGCAATATGTCCATTGTGACAGACCTATAAGTTGGCTTTACATCACTTGTAAGTTCGAACGCAGACGCAGTAAGGCTGGCCAACCATCGATGGCATCAGCTTGATGCCAGATTATTCTGGCCAAGTTTAAACTAAAATAGGACCACAGGACTCCCAAAACACACGAGAGGAGTCCTCTCCATGATAGTAAACACCCTAACCGGCCACTGTGCTATATGTAGGCATGCTCAAAGACTGGGGATCTCTTACAACGGCTTTTGCAGGAGTTGTAGGGATGAGGAGGAAGAGGAGACCATCAGTCACCTCCTATGCACATGCCCAGCACTTGCCAATATTAGAAAGGTTACACTAGGTAAATACCTTTTCAACGATCTCAAAGATCTAAATACCGCCTGCACGGCTAGCAAGAGTAAGAGGGTAACCCACCCATGTTACTTAATGGCAGCACAATGGACTTTTTCTGGTCTAAGTGCATCCTTATCGAGGGCCGGTCTAACCAACCAAGTTCGGACCTGGTGTAAAGGTGATAACCGGTTTCAGGTCTGATAAATCGATCGATTTCAAACCCTGAAACAGACTAAAGAATTTAACTGAACATAGAACTCTTGTCTTGTTTTGGTCTTTAAGCTTGAGGCTTCAGATTGGGTAATAAATCCACTCACTCTAGCCTTTTTAGAATCCTTATGGTGGAGTAAACCGTTGCGTATTTTTGATGCATTTCGGATATCTAGCTGGTAAAACTACCAGTAGTTGTTTAGTCGCATTCTATTGGGACATAGGTTTGAGAAAAATACTGTGCACGCCCCTATGTCTACCAAACCATCATCTGTTTCAAAATGTTGTTGACTGGTAATTCTTGCAACAAATTCCTTCCGATTTTGGGTGTTGGTGTGATTCAGTTTCCTCTAGTCTATTTTTAACCTTAATCGACCTTAAAGAAGGCGTTCATATACATATGTATGTATCGTAAAACAAAAAAGCAAGCGAAGGAGGTGGTAGGACTCCTAGGATAGTTACATCCTCGACCCAAGAGTATCAACCAGTAGGTATGTTATGCAAACGGATGTTAGTAATTATAACTTGTATATGTAATATAACAACTATCTTTCCCTTGAAGAGAAATTACACACAATGGATATTTTTTTCGGCCCCAATGTAGGTCGAAATGTTTCTAACCATCCCAACCGTAAAGACCTTGAAAATGTCCTTTAAACCTTCACAAGGAAACGCGCATTTCTTTTGTTCAAAAAATCACAATAGATACAAAAACACATTCGCAATCCTGTTAGATGGGTTTCATTTCAAACCATATTTTCCACAGCCCTGATATCTCTAGAGTAATACACCGAAGCCATGGATGGCACATTTCATTGCTTGTGAACCCTGACGGGAGAAAGGGACCTAACCTGACATTTCACTAATTCCAATGGGGTTGTAATGATATGGCACGTTTTTTATGTTTACTCCTTTCCACAAAGTACAAGTGTTCCTCCTCATATTCGTACTCATTGTTACAATACACAACACAGAATATTATCATCAGCACTTGTGCAGAAAATAACCTCATTTATGTAAGAGTACCTCAAAAATGATGATAATTCTCTTTATTAGCCCATTAGGAGTAAGTTGCTATACATTATGCGCAATTCATTACGAAGCCTATAAATAAATGATTGATTATTTATAAGGATGACTATAGTCTTTTGCATGGTGTGTTTATTTGTTTCTTATTAATCGTACAGTACTGCTTAGTTGTGGCGTGTATGCCATTGAGAGTGATGTTTTCTTCATTAAAATGCATTCATGCCTATCAGTCATTTTCTGCACACAAAAGTTGTATTTGACAAGGGTCTACAGAGAGTATGGTTGGTAATAAGCACTATATCATATAATATGACTTGCTTGTCGAAGTTTAATTATTGATATGACATTGAATGACAAAAGCTTGACAACAAACGTTGGGCGCCAATTAAAAATGCATTCACACTTTCGAAATGAAATCGATGAGGCTATCGATTTTGAGGCATGAAAACAACGATGAAATGAATATAACCAGTTAGTTTTAAAAATCAGCACTTTCAACGACTGCAGTAAGTTCATAAATTCACTCACGCACTACTAGAAGTTTAAACCCAGTAATAGAACTGAATTCAAACGGAAAAAATTCAATCGATTGAAATGAGGTTTTTATTCACACACAAGTGGAACCATCTGAGTTTTCTTTTTCCTGTATTGCTTTTTGAAAACCTTTTTGCACCGAGGAAGCAAACCTACACCATGTGTAACCTTCTACATCCAAACTAAATATTGAATGCCTTATTGTTGTCTACTGGGATTGATACAGAGACAGAGAGAGAGAGAGAGAGAGAGAGACAATAAAAAAGTCTATAAGGAGTTTATTTATCCGGTTTCGAGCAGACGTCGACACTTGGGACTCCACAGACTACCCTAAAGCGTATCCTGCCAGTTTCAAATATTTACCAAACGACTCTTACTTAAATCGATTTTTGATTTTCGGTTATTTTTTGTGCTTTCTTTGCTCTATTTTAAAAACTTATGCATACCGGAAATGAGGGAGTGTTTCTTGCATCCTCTGTCAAATTTGTGCACGAATGTGCCCTCGATCAGGCTTTATCACACAATTTGCATGTATCTAATCATGGCAAGACAATCTAAATGGACTGGAAGTTCCTTCCGTTTTCTTTTGCTTTTAATAATTCATACTATCGAAAAAGCTTTCAAAGTCATATGAATTCAACCGAATGCATTAATTATGCCTTTAGGTGTGAATCGGTCTTAGTTCTGACACTTTTATTCATCGAACATATCATTATACATAACGTGTCGGTAGTCATTCCTAATCGCCTGGCGGGCATAAGCAACCCACACACGCAAGCAGACATATAACTTCCCACTCCTTGACAGTTCTATTCATCATAATCATCATTTATTCTCGAAAGCCATCACAAACTTATTATGTTCGAGAATTCTCTTTATATAAAGGAATTGATCCAGTTTTTGTGTGTATGGCTACACAAAAGTGATTCCTTCTGTTATAATTCCGGAGGGTAGTTCCATTCCTTTGGTTTTTGTGTTGTTATGTGCCGAAAGGAAGGTAAATTAAAATGTCTTGATGTTCTATTTCAACTAATAAATCATGGGGAATGTCTTTTGGCCACTTAACTGTCTGTTTGCCAAGAGTAACAACAAGGGCGAATCCCTTTTATGTTCTATTCAACTAAATTCTGTGCCATTTTCAGTCATCTTTACATACATACATCCTACATACATTCAGAATTAAAAGTTTACAGACACCTTTGAAAGTACATAGGTTTCGAAACGTATAGTACTTTGGGAGCATTATTTATTCGGCGTGTTCTTCTTCCAAGTCTACATGGGATTGGACGAAAAAAACATCCCAACAGGCAGCCAACGGAATTCCAAGATTTCTGCCTTCAACCCCACAGATATTTTAAAATATAGATATGGAACGATCGAATATCTCGAAGAGCTTACGAACTATAGGATTTTGTTAGACATCCTGCTGCAACAACTAATGAAACGCAACAATTTTGATGATTCATTGTGGTTCTAATACGTACACGAAATACAGCCGTAAAATTTAAAGAATCTATCATGCCTCCTCGTTGGCGCCGTGGCTCAGTGGTTAGTGCGCAGGACTATGGAGCAAGGGGTTTGAGGTTCGAATCCCAGCCAAAAACACCTGAAAGTTTTTTCACGCACGACTTGTTGCGCCAAATATTTGTATTTTTGTTTGTTTCATGTCTCCCCATATTGCCGACTTATTTCAAGAACAGCAAATAGGGATATTCGTCGTGGCAGGAATAAACTGATATTTGCTCTTCCGGTGCTCGTTCAGAAGAGACTTCTAGAATTGAACCATCAGCGACAGCACTACGATCAGCAGTCCGCCTGCGTTGAGAGACATGAAGCGTACCGGATAGAACCATTTCGTCACTTTTTTCTCTCACTTCACTAAGAAGTCGAGGAGTGAACTGCAAGACTTCTCAGAAACGAGCACTGTGACCGGACCAGTATCATCTTCTGAAGAGACGAAGTTCGTCAGGTGTATATTGGTTGGGCCCTCCAGGTCCTTGCCCTGACCGCAGTTGAAAGTGGATTTTCACTGGAATAATAAATTCTTCAGGTTTGTCCGACATACATACTTTGACCGATTTTACGTCATAGTCACAACATGGATTTTAGTCCCCTCTTACGACAAGTATACCTTGGGTATATTCTAACCCCTACCTAAGGGGGAACGTTTAATAGAAAAATAAATGACATCAGTTGTTTTGAAAGATCTTGAGAATGACTCATTTAAAACATTTCGAGAAATTGACGATATGGAGAACTCCTACGCTATACTACTACTATGATCATCAAACCTACTTAGGATTGCATGTGGATTACAATTTTCATAAACGCAACAAAAACGAGGTTGAGCTTGCGGAACCTGATATTTGGAATGGGAATGATGTATTTTATAAGGTTTACTTTATCTTACTTTGCCTACTAATGTTAGTTTTAGCACTATTATCTGAACGGAAATTTTGCTGTACTTTAAGCTGCAAACTGGATATTGGTGGGAAATGGCGATGCTCTTATAAGCCTTATAAGGGGTTTCATAAATTACCCAAAGGCGACTGAAAGAAATTACAAAAATACAATTGTGGTTCAGCTATTTTTGGTATCGAGTGAAGGGGAACTGCCACCAACAACTCCTGCGAATAACCCGCATAACTTTTCAAACATTTTGTAGTCATTATGAAACTTGCAGACTACAAATGACGACGAACTTTTTAACTTTAAGTATATGTATCCAAATATTGGAATTAAGGATTTAACAACAAAAAACTGATACGCTTCTTTGTAGGACTCTAGATTAGTAAAGTGTAAATATTTTGCTAAAAATGTTTTGCAAAGAAAGTATTACCACAAAATGGTGAAAGGCCCCTGCAGCCACTCGTTTAAAGGCTATCTCCCAGTTGTCTAGTCTTAGAACAGGACACTCCTCTATTCTGCTGAACAATTCTGAATTCCTTCCGCAGGAGACCGACTACGCAATTCTTTAACTACTATTGGAAAATAACTTTGACTCATGTGTCACCTCACGACTATACTGAGGCGATGACTCGTGGCTACAAAACATCCTTCTATATGGAAGGATCAAAACCAGAGTCAGGAGTAGGATGAGGTGTCTTCTTCAACAATCTAAATCTAAGCATCTCCTACCGTCTTCCTAATCACTGTAGCGTCTTTTCGGCGGAGATAATGGCGATGAATGAGGCCTTATCGTGACTAAAGCAGAATGTAATATCCAATCGGAATATGAACATTTATGAATAACAAATTGCTGTAACCTTTCATTTTCAATTAAAAAAGTGCCCTAAATTTCCTTAATGGCTGATTTTACCGGATAAGGTAAGCTAAAAAATGTAGACTCAACTAATCTTCGATGGACAAATGGTATTACATGTCTCATCTCCAGACAGATCTGGCCCAAGCTGCATCAAAAATGTACTAACTTTCTGAGTAAACAGAAAAGGACGCTCATAGCAATTGTAATAGGTGTCATCACAGGACACATCTGTCGAAGCTGCATGGACGAAAAAGTGGAAAAAACCATTCTTCACGTCCTTTGTATATGCAAAGCTCTGTCCGTTCAGAAATAAACTACAGTTTTCTTTCTTTTTTCAGTTTTCAATGCCAAAATGTATGTGTACAAACATTAGATATAATAAACAATCAAAAGTAGTAACGAAGTAATTCAAACTTTCACAAAATCACTGGTGCAAAACTCCTACAATTATGCACGCAAATTCTAATTGCATACTCTCCGGTGCTCATTATTTTCATTTTCACCATTGTGGTGGTTATGTGAAAAGTTAGGACGTTTCAAATTATGCTTGGGTTGACCCCTAGGCGGCTTAAGAAGTTTTAGGTGCTACTTGTGACTTGTGATTGTCTTCTGAACCTTCTGAACCTTTCCAAACTGCTATTTTCTTTATTTATGTACCTAAAATCACTCTACTGTACGTTCACTTTTCATTCCATCTGTACACGCTACACATCCGGACGTAAGTAATATGGCGTCACACTTTTGTGTTAATTCGGAGGAAGGAAATCCTCCCCTGAGACAAAAGAATGGTTCGTCGAAGAATGGAACGCAAAAAAAAAAGAAAAAATAGAAATGACAGCAGACACAATGTCGGAACACAATGTTCATTCATTAGATGCGTGTTTTTGAACGAACGCGCAGACTATTTGACGAGCATATTCCAATGAATTTCAATGAATACTCGTCTTTCCAGCATGTCTTTGCACTCGAAGTTCGCTCTGTGCGGATGTAAGATGTCATTACAATCAATTGGCAAGCAATTGTGCCTGAAGGAAAAAGTAAAAGGACTGCGAAATGTCAATAGGAAATGAAAGAAAAAAAAACCCAATAAATTAAATATTTTATTTGTTGACTAAATCTATTATTTATTGTGTTTTCCTATCCAAAAAGGTTAGTTTGAAAACAAATGAAATGAAATGACTTGGAACGGCTAATAGAGTCATAAGTTTTACATTTTATCGAATTGTAGCGGAACATCGACTTGGAGAAGGTGTGGAGGAAGGACACAGTTTCAGAACATGGGAGTCACGTTTATGTCGAAACCTTATCTTGTAAATAACCAACGATAAGTTAGCAGAAATGCCCTAAACTCCACTTTATTAGTTTTTATTCAATCTAAACTGCAAATCTGTGACATCACATCCTCCAGTTATGAACCATAAAGGAAGTTTGTCCACCACTTAGAAAAGAGTTCTCACATTTCTCTCAAAGGAACATAATATCGAAATCGTGCGAATGAAAATAATTCCTTAAATGTACACCAGACCGAAAGCAAAACACCATCTGTTTCCTTACGCATTTTAAGGATTCTCCTCGCGCCGCCATTGAAACAATAACAAAAACAACAACACAAGCTCAAAGAAAACACGACACTTATTCGTTTTCTTATTTTATTTCACCACTTTTTCATTGTTGATTAATTATCCAGGCGATAAAACGAGAGACAGAGTGAAATAGAAGCAAGTGGATATTTTTATGTCCAAGGACATTTGCGAATGGCGAAAAGGAAACCAGAAAGGAAAGAAAACGAGTCGTAAATTTGCACAAAAATTCGCTTTGTTTAAGAATTCACACATACACATCCTCATAAAGGATTTCCTTCTACTCGTCTATTGTTTTTCCTTTTATTATTTGCTAACCCACTTTATTTTTTATATTCCAGTGACATTACATTCATACATATATATATCAAGGGGTCAAGTGTTTTTTTTTTTGCTTTGTTTTTTAATATCTCACCGTTGTTGATGAGTGACTGTACAAAAGTGCACACTAGATGCAGCGTCTGCTGAATCCTGCAGAACGAAAAATTACACCAAAGCATAAATTTCGTCTTTCTTGCTGTTTTTTTTATTTTTGTTCTGTTATCACGAGTACAGCAGCCCCCATTCAACAGGAATTACATGATGCTCCATTGTTCCGGCAATTAATCTCCAATAGATTAGGAGGAGGGTGGGTCACAACCTTTTTGCCATTTTACACAATGTTCGTTGTCACCATGAATGTAATACAATGGCTGTGTTCAGTGCTGAGTGACTCGCGGTTAAATCGTTTGAAAGGACTTTCGAGAGTTCTCAACCCAAGCACTTGGATCTTTCTGTACAGAGCAAAAAGGATTATGATTCTTAAAGCCATACTCCACAAATTAATGGTTTTCTTTTCATACTCGAAAGCAATCCCTATATAGAGAGCAAGTGAAATTTTATGGATTTCCGTTATCAAGTTCAATTCAAGATGTTTCCTCCCACGGCAATGTGTTCACCTTTATCCTTTTCTAAACGGATGCTCATGTGGGAGAGCAAAAACAGGAACGACACTCAAGGATGAAGTGGAAATCACTTTTTCGTTTCTTGAAATATCTCATTTGGCAGAAATTGCGTGCGTGGGTGTGGGTGGGTAATTTTGTGATAGAAATGTGTTTGGTTTGATTACGTCTCAGATGGGAAAATGATGAATGGACGATTAACATGATATGGAAATGTCACCGACCCTAATTTAAAGTGGAAATTGTGTTATATTGTGGAAAATTAAGTGATTTCGTTTACAAATTTGTCTGTGGTGTCTTTTGAGCATTTATTTCGCTAATGAATGTGATGCACACACCCACAGTTTTGAAGAAGAACATAACCGAAGGAAAATACTCAATCTTTGAATTCACTCATCTCTTAACCAAGGCAGTAGTCGTCTCAATTTGACTTAAAAGACTGGATTGGATTCGGTATAGTTCTATAGGTTAACAATCGATTTCTTTTAACACCTTCTTGCCAAGAAGCCGCAAAACTGGCCTCTTTTTAGACTTTCTAGACCTTACTCCACTTGCTCCCATCAGCAATTAGGCTGAGAAGCTCTAATCAATGGAAGGAGCAATCCACAGGACGTGCCAGCATACTATTGATGTATCGTCATCTTCCACAGGTCACCGACCTGCCGGTCGTCTACAGTTTCAATAATGGCTACAAAATCTCGCTACCTAACAGAACCGAATGGATTCAACGTAAGATCCTGTACCACGAATCGCTGTCAATTTTTAGGGATATATCCAAAACTGAGGACGGATTTGAAGCCAGAGTTTTCTCAGAGGACTTGGGCATCCACCTCTCCTTCAACCTTCCACACTATTGTAGCGTCTTTCAAGCCGAAAACTACGCAATCCGTCAAGCAGCTGACTGGCTGACGGCTAATGCAATATCAGCTTCGGATATTGTCATATACATACATCGACAGTCAAGCAGATATCAAATTTCTCGCATCCAGCACTACGAAATCAAAGTCAGTAAAAGGCTGTAGCGTATTTCTTAACAAGATAGCTGGACAGTATACCCTCACCCTGTGCTGGGTATCAGGTCATTGTGCCATATCGGGATATTGCGAAGCTGACACATAGAAGAGGTTCCTCTGGTCTAGATAGCATAAACGCCTACGTCGTATGCTAAATACCTGATCAACGCCGACGCAGTAAGGCTGGCCAACCATCGATGGCATCAGCTTGGCCATTGCAACACTTCCAAACTGCTTTGGCCAATTTTAAACGAAAATAGCACCACAATGGACATTTTCTGGTCTAAGTTCATCCTTATCGAAGGCCGATTTAAACCAACCAACCAACCATCTCACTTTCTATGAGGTACCACACCAACCTTACAGAACAATGGATATCTTTATATGGAACAGGACCATTTAAGTTTTGGTCACCGGTTTGTCTTTCAATACTTTTGCTGTTAAAGCAGACGTTCCATAGAGATAAGTAGATACTTGCACCTACTTTATTTCTTTACTTGTAAGTGGCTAAACAAATGGAGTAAAGGTTTTTCTGAAGCCATAATGACACCAGGAGAAGGACACCTTCTACGATATCTCCGGCACTGGCACCTACTTTATTTCTTTACTTGTAAGTGGCTAAACAAATGGAGTAAAGGTTTTTCTGAAGCCATAATGACACCAGGAGAAGGACACCTTCTACGATATCTCCGGCACTGGCACTTCCACAACGACTACTTTAAAATTGAGAAAGAAATTCAATGAGTTCCTCATCTGCTGTACGACTGGAGAATGAGAATTCTCGGCAGCTAATTTTTTAACGAAAAATTGAGATTCAGGGCGACCAGCGAAGGGCACAGTGAACCTAATAGAAGCTTATACGAGTTGCGACCAACTTAAGAAGATACCCATGTACCACTTATTAAGATACCCATGTACCTCACCTAACCAATTGCAGACATCTAATCCAGGATTCTAAAATAGGGAGGTGTACTATTGGAGGTGTACAGAGATATCGACCTAATTAAAAAACTGCGAACCAGTGCTTTGAAATGGGTAAGACAGTTAAAGCGAATGGACACCAATGCTCCGGCCCGCAGAGTCTTCGAATCAAACCCGGAGGGACACCCCAGTAGAGGAAGACCTCGCCTTAGGTGGCGCGTATAAGTAGAAGGGGGGCATCAACCGAATTGGAGTGCGCAACTGGAGACCGGGCTAACTGGAGAGGCTTGTTGGTTGAGGCCCCGGTTCACCCGAACTGTAGCGCCACCTATGTAAGTAAGTAAAGATTTATTTTTTTTGGGACGCCGTGTTTCAGATAAGTAGTCAGTGAGTTGGAGTTTTGAGTAAGGGATTCGAGGTTGGATTTTCGACAGCAGAAGTGCTCTCG
This sequence comes from Xylota segnis, assembly GCA_963583995.1. Taxonomy (NCBI): domain Eukaryota; kingdom Metazoa; phylum Arthropoda; class Insecta; order Diptera; family Syrphidae; genus Xylota; species Xylota segnis. The sequence continues at coordinate 69,151,311 of OY757237.1, read as the reverse complement.
GATATTTGTCTGACAATCTTCAGAGGCGGAATCTTTATCCAGGACATTGTCCAACGCTCTTACTATTGCACCAACAATTATAATCAGATATCAGCGGCCAATATAAATGAAAAACCTTTTATAGAACAAATTAATTCAAGAAATGGTCGTCGGTGTGTCTTCTAAAACTATTCGTACTAATGGTGGCATTCCGCAGGATTGCTACTCTACCTCAGTTTCCTTCCAAAAAACAAATAACTCAAGGAAACCGTTCCTCTTCTTGATTGGAGTAACATGGAATGCTGATATTTTAAAATAAGGATCCGTTCTATTAAATAAGAGATACGTCAAGACAGCTCTTCTTGTTTGTTCTTAAGTATGTTTGGATGTCTTCCAATCTAGTCCAAGGAGTACAGACGCCAACAAATCTTATGTTTTGGTGATCATTTCATAATTTGGGTACAGCTTCCTCTTTAATTTCCTTATTCGTAACTCCTTGAAACTCTGAAATCAATTTGTCCTTCTCATCTGAACAGAACCAGTCATCTGGGAAATCGAAAAGGACCTTCTCTCTCCCCGGAGATGACAATTTTGTGGCGATAAGTTCTATTCAAATGCTATAAATATCACATTTCCATTACCGCTATTAATAAATCCTTGCCATTTTTATTATTTCCTTTTAGCTTCTCGACAATTGCGTCGCAAGGTCCCCTATGCTGGACATTTAATGACACCACGTAGATTGTGGCTAAATAAAATCCCAACACAATGTGACGTTGTAATTGAGTTTCCAGGTAATTAAGTTTGTTTGTGCCATCTTAATTTTTATTGGCTTTTACGTGATTTTACTTGGTCACAGAAGATGCTCCCGATGAGGCACTTCGATGGCTACTTGCACGTATTCGATCACAGCCACCGTCTGGCTTGGGACTGATAGCACAAGTAAAAGCACACGAGAGTACAAAACGTAATGCGTTCTATATTAGCGCTCCGACAAATATGTAAGTTGTAATGCATCATGACTCATGATTTTACAGAGATACTAGGATGGATTTAAATTTGTCATTGTAGCCTTTATAAAGCCGCCGAAGATGCTCGCCTTCCGAAGCGTCTGCGAACCGATCTAGGAGGTGCCTTAAGAGAATTTACTACACGCGAATCGCATTGTTTTTCACAAATGAAAAACGATGATGGTAGCACAACGTTATTCACCTCACAGGAGCGTCAATGGTTGGTGCTTCAAGTGCTGCAGGGACTGCGAGCGGGACAAAGTGATTTGGAGGCGTTACAAGGGAGAGCAGCAGTCGAAGAGGGACAGAGTATTGGTAGGTAAATTATGAGAAATAATGACAACTTAGTTGATGGTAGAGGTGAATTCGGAAACGTCAAACGGCATCCCTGCCAGATGGCAAATGCGTGCGGAATCAACAAATTTAATGCTCAAATGTGACAACGTTGTGCTTAAAAAGTGATACCAAGTTCTGCATTTTTGAAGGTGATCCAAAGTTAAGACTGACTCTATGCCACAATGAGGCGTTTCCGAATTGACTCTAGCCCCAAATTATGAATGCGTGTATGCCAGACTTAGAAGTAGACATGTCTTAACCCACATTTTACCCACTCTTTGTTATCCTTTTTTCAGTTGCTGCTTGGCAAGAACTAGGTCTAATCACTCAGGTATTCCCGCTGCATGAGACAAGTGCTTTAACAAATCTACAATCGAGTTGGGTGAAGCAGATTTTTGCTCCACAGCCTTTAGGTAAGTTCCAAGTCTCACAGGACTTGCCTACTTATTCACAAATTCCATCTTCAAATTTCAGATGATATTGCTGAATATTTTGGCGTCAAGGTGGCATTATATTTCGCCTGGCTTGGCCATTACACTTGTGCTTTGGGAGTGCCTGCGGTATTTGGCACCATTCTCTATGCCATTTTATGGGGTAAAGGTCAAACTGCACAGGACATGGGTCATGTGCTCTTTTCGTTATTCAACGTCGCCTGGGCTTCATTATATTTAGAAGCATGGAAGCGGTACTCAGTTGAGTTAGCCTTTCGGTGGGGAACACTATCAACGCCTCCTGAGCTATTAGAACCTCCAAGGCCGTTATATAAGGTAAGTCAACAACACCAGCAGTGATTTGTGTGGGAGATATAAAGTTTGTAATCCTCTTTCTTTAGGGCCCTCTTGTAGAAAGCAATGTCACTGGACGCTTAGAGCCAAAAGAAGCTCCTGCGTGGAAGCGTCGTGCCTTTCGGTACTTGGTCAGTTTTCCTATCATCGGGTTGTGTTTGTTTTTGGTATTTGTTGTCATGTTTCTCATGCTACGATTTCAGGTGAGTTCAACCAACAACAACAGCAAAAAAAAAAAATAAAACAAAAAGGTTTTATCCCTGTGTGCCTGTGTAATGAATGGTTTTTATGACTTTTTTTGGTTATGTTATCGTGTGGGAGGAGGTTAGAGTGTAATGTTGCCAATAGTGCCAAATTGCTTGCGTGTCATGAAATTTTAATCAACAGTGTAGTTATCGTTGTCACAGCATGTAGTGGATTGTTAACCAAACTATTTGAGGATATTTTTGCATGGAGGCTTATGGGCTCTTAATTGGCATGCTATAGTTTTATGTTTTTTTCTGCTTACTACGAATTATGTTTTATTGCAAACTAATTTTTCGCACACACATAGAGAAACACAAAAAACATATTCTCATATCTTTTTAGGATTGGCTGGACCTAAACATATTCTCAGAAAGTGGACTCGTTCATTGCATGAACACTATGCAAAAGGTTCATATACAACACAAAACATTGTTTATTGCTCTGTTTATTACATATATATGTGAAATTATTGTTTCAAGTTTTATGCTTTATTTTACAGCTTTATGGCAGAGTAGTTTGTTACTGGTTAAATGAATTAATATGCAAGTGACTATTGTTTTTCAAAATTAAGGCGATACTCGAATGAAAGTGTATCTTCTCTTTGAATTCCATAATCTTAAGAGAAAAGTAAATGTTTCTATTCAAGGCTTAAGGTTATAAGCTGAAAGGTTGGCTTTGGGGAACATTGCACTCTTTGCAAAGCAGCAAAGTACTAAATTTATAATTTCACTAGCAACTGAGGCATACTTGAAATTAAGAATAAAAAAATTAATAGAGATCCCTTATTCTCCTCTTTTGTATTTTTCTAATGGGGTAATGCCCATATGAATTTTTGGAAGACCCAAAATGTATAATTTTTTTTACCGCAATAGTGAAGCTCTCTCTACTAGATTCAGTCAAGAAGATATTGGTATAAGTGTGAGGGCATTTATCTGAATCAGGTCTAGCCAAGAATATGACAAATGAACTGTTTTGGAGTACCATCCCCGCTCAAAATCATCGAAGGTTACACTGTCATTTAACCCAAGTACATTGAGGTACTTAGTCAAAGAATAATCAATAGGTTACCTGCAATAATTACAGTGTACAGGTACAGTGGTTCTTAACGTGATCCATGACTAAAGTCACAGGAAGATCCAACGAAGTTCAAGTTCTGAAAACCTGTTTAGGAATTTCATCGAATTGGAACTCACACAACAGGAAACTTAAATTTGAATCTCGTGTCCGAATTCATCTATATATTTGGAAAGTGGCCAAAAGGGTAAGCGGCGGCTTCACATATTTCGATCCTGAAAACTAGAATAGTACTAGTATAGAAACCATTCTTTGAAATTTAAGTCAAAAGAGAGTCCCATGTTCCCTTGAATAAACAAAATAAGCATATTATGGGAGTGAACTTCAAGAGTTTTGTAAACGCCCCCTTACCCTGAGAACTCTAAGTGAATAACCACATAATCGAAGCAAAGGAAACCATGCATTATCTTGGTGACACCGTTAAGGAGTTTCAAAAACTAAGGTATGTACCTGTTCAGGATAGAGAAATACTTCACGTCATAGCAAATGAAAAGGAGGTCTAAAGGCATGTCCAAATGATTTAGAATTGCTCGACCGGATCCAGAAAGGAAACACTCATACTCAACCTCTGAATAGTGTCCCATCGAAGGCGAGTGGCTATATTATGCCTGTGATCTCTTGAAATAGATAAACTGATGAATATGAAACAGTGATGGAACAAGTGCTAGCAGCTCAGGACCAGGCGGTATCCCAACGTTATAGAGTGCACTTTCTCTCGTAAAAAGTTGAAAAATGGGACATGGATGACTTAAAGTGTTTTAATCAAGACAGATCGAGTTCTTCTCTAGACATCTGACTGCAGGAGAGGTAGTAAGGAGTAGCACAACCCTTTTTGTTGGAAAAGAAAAACTTTAGTTTTGACAGAACTGATCACAGGGAATTTTTATAGTTAGGGTCCTCTGAGACTATCTGAGAAAGACAAACTCTATTTATGGTACTACTTGAGCGAATAGAACGGAAAGCCACAAGGCTTACAACTAGTATTGTCTGATCAAGTTCCATTGGCAGTGAATTCTAGTCGGTGGAAATATAATTCTAGAATTTGACAACATTTTCGTAGAATTTTCCACGCTCATTGGCAGATTGCTTCTCGGCATCCTTACCAATTTTTTGTATTAAACACACTCTAACCTTGAAACCAAGTTTCTTGCAGAACTGGACGAACTAGGAGATGTTGACTAGAACAAACTTATGCGATTTATACAAGCATATAGCTTAGTTCCGCCGTCAAAGACTGAAAGTGGGTTCTCAGGGGTCGTATAAGTGGGCACAATTGATTCTTAGTTGGTCTAAGCGAAGCTTTGAGAATTTCTGTCAACAAGAGCACCAGCTTGGTTAACCTAACCTAACCTATAGCAATACCCAGGTATATTACATCGTTGCCAATAGATTGATTGTTCCCTGTCTTATGCCACCTGGTCCTCATGTCAAATATGTCCAGCACAGTTGGTTTCCTCTTAACTCCATTTCTCCTGCAAAGCTCTATGTTCAGTAACTGACAGCAGGTACCTAAGCTATTGGATAGCGTTTTCGCCATAAAAATTTTGTTGAGATTTAACATTTCTTATTGTCATGCCAGATACCACATGATTGGTCCCTTATTCCTTAGTCATTATCGGCCATTCCCCAGATCTTAAGCAACAAGCAAATTAAAATGAATTCAACTGCGTTGTAATAGAGCCCAATGGGATAATGTCCTTAGGCTTTTTTCAATTGCTTTACTTAGTGCTTCGTGTGCTGTTAACGTGCCCCAGATGAGGTAAACTTTTAACTCGATAGCCTAATGAATTCATTCCCTGCCTAACCTTTCTCAAAGTCATTAGTTATCTGTTTTCAAATCAAAGCCCAAGAAACCATTCAAATTCTTTATGTGTCGTGCCATAAGATCTCAATCGGATTTTAAAATTAATTAAATTACATAATCCGCCGTCACTTAGTGCTCTGTTCGAAGGGCACAAGGTAATTAACGGTATCATTACAATACAAATACGTTCGATAGAGCTGAAAATCACGTGAAATCCAAACCCAACCCACCATGCAAAGAGAAGCACCCACTACCCGCATAACTTATGCACACAGCGGGAGCATGAGACACCCCGGCGAATACGTAACAAAACTCGGAGTAGTACGAGTACTCTGCGTGCAAACAGTATTAAAATGAAATTCATTCTCTCTGGCGAAGGCACAACCCTCACCTCAGTGCTTAGACATGTTGCATGGTTCGTTTTCCTTACATTAACCCCTTTTAATTTGTATTAAAGCCTACCTGCAGCTTCACCTGCCGCCATAATTATACCATAATAATAGTGTTACAGTCCCATTAAATATAACTCTGAGTTCCACCTCCATTGCCGCGACAACGCATGGCTCCTTTCTGTTTTGTTTTTGTTTTTTTTTCATCGAAAAAAAAACCAGGTCGGTGGACTATGATGCCGGCTTCTTTGGCTACCACCATGCCTCCTGACGTGTTTTTCCTTTTTACAGCAGAGAGGGAAGAGTGAAATTAATTACTTCCCTCCGTATGAGGGTAGTGAACTGAACTCCATCAAATGGGTTGGAGTTTAAGGGGGTGTCCCTATGTGTGTGCCATTTCGGTGGATTATCGATCGTTGGTTCCATTTGTCATAGCTAGAGTGGGAGTGACACAAACTTCAAATGATACAAAAATAAGAAGGGAATTTGCAAAAAAGGAAAAAACAGAAAATGTGTCGCATGCCTTAAAGCAGCCATGGATGACCTTCAAATTCATGCGATTTGGAGGGAGAAACCTCTGCAAAGGGACTCCACAACGAGTTCGCACACAATGCATGCATTTAGTGCCTCATTCATTTATAACGACACTTTTCAGTTGTTTTTGTGAGCCAAAATAATGCTGTTGGGGCCAGTGGTGAGTTTTGCGGCCGAACCACACCACGACGTGTACGGTTGCATTTGGTGTTTTATTTCCCTTGAAGCGAATTCTTTAAAAACACTCATCGTTGGAACAGGGTGGGGTGGGTTTTCAAAAAGCCATTGAATGTCAATGGCTCTTGCGACAGTATTTAAATATCATGCCAGAGAGAGTATTTAAAGTGTTTGAAAAGGAAAGAGATAAGACACGCAAAGTGGGTTAAATAAATAGCATTCGAACTTAATGGGGTATTTATTTGTAGTGGGAGTGTGCACGGTGTGTGCTGTTAAGCAGAATAACTGTTTTAATTGGGTAATAAGTGTGGGTTTCATTAAACATTACGTACAGCTTTTTTTTAAGGATAAGGATAAGGGCTTTGAAATAGGTACAAGAGTATTTTGTGCTGTCCCCTTAAATATGCTGAGTGGATTTACCTATCATTGCCTGCACTAGGTGAAATCAAGTTTGTAAGTAAAGTTTAGGCTTGAGTAAGAGGAGCAGGTGACATTAGAAGGCGAGGTAAACCTTTGTGAAAGTTTTATTTTAGCGTAGACCGGGCTATGGCAGTTTCAGTGTCCTCTAGAAATAGGTGGAACATGTCCAATTGCTTGATACCAATTTGGTTGGGGTGATACCTATTTGAGAGAGCAAATAACATGTCTTAGGTCAGTTTGTGATTTCCAGTTTTATTGCCTTTACTTGGGTGATATGTAGACCACAGAAGGGTACAGGACACCAGACTTGGTAAATTCATACAGCCGAGTGTAGAAAGGTTTCCTACCTTGGATTCAAAGTCAGAGAACATCTATCCGATAAGATAATTATGTTCATTCGATCTTCGGATGTTTTTTTTAATACATACTCCGCCATACAGGTCGGAAGCAAAAACCTCTGTTTGGAAGCTAGAAGTAGAGTATTCTAACGACTATGTGGATATTTTCGAACCAAAAGTCCGGCATGAATTCCGACACAAAGTCTGAGATGCATATTGACGGGGAGAATATCAGCGTGCAATTAGGTTAGTATTTTTGACATTACATAGGAGACGATTCTCAAGACACTTGCATGTAGAGACTGGAGCCAGCGGATCAGTCAGACAAGTACGCAATCCACGTGTGATACCTACACAGACCAGTCTTTGCACCTGTTGTTTGAGCTTAAGGTCGGGAAATAGGTAATTTTTTATACAAAACTTGGTAAACCTTCAACTAGCATGCGAATGTTCAAACTAACCAAAATGTGAATTTTAATCGAATTTCTTTGAGTTATTTTAAAAAAACTATTTTAAAAAAAATGTTCATAGAAATAAAAGAGAGTGACGTTAGTTACTACTTACTACTACTACTACGATGATTCGCACCAATTCGGACTGGCCTCCGGGCAAACAAGAAGAATACACAAGAAAATTCATTTTCCCATACACTTTGTAAGGAGCGATTTTACGACGACATTTTCATGACAGATAACGTTTAAGTTTACGTTACGTTGTGACTATTGTTTTTTGACAATTTTTTGATGCAACTGTTTCCGCATCTCCATGTCAAATACGCACAATATTTTCAATCATTATTTCCACATGTTTTCCATCGAATCCAGGTAAATTGTGGGACAAGTACAAGGATGACATGTCCGAAGACATTTTGCATCGAGTTCGTGTCCAATCGAGGAATCCCCATCTTGAGATGAATGAAGAGATGCACAACCAGGCTTTGGTTTTGATAGAAGACATGTGTTACCTCATGTGCGGCAGTTTGTTAGCCAGGTTAGGAATACCATCGCCAGATCGTGGAATAAACGACGCTTTCGAAGGAGAATTGCAGCGTGAACGGGAATACAACACAAATGTATTAAGCCACTGGGTTCGAACGAATGTACATTTGTTGAATCCTAAGCAAAAAGAAGTGTGCGATACGGTGATGAACACAATTGATGATAGAAATGTTGGCATGTTTTTCCTAGATGCGCCTGGTGGCACTGGCAAGACATGCCTCATATCATTGATTTTGGCTACAGTTCGTGCAAGATCGACAATTGCTATAGAAGTTGCTTCTTCTGGAATAGCGGCTACGCTGCTGGAAGGTTGCCGAACAGCTCATTCGGCATTGAGATTGCCATTAAACTTTCAAACGGTTGAAGAACCAACATGTAACATAGCGAAACATTCAGAAATGGCCAAAGTTTTGGTAGCAAGCAAAATTAGTATCTGGGATGAATGCACAATGTCGCATAAACGTGCGTGCATTGATTTTACTCTCAAGCGATACCACGATCGACCGCTGCCGATGAGATCAGTGCTTCAAATCATCGACATTGTGGCGTTATGTAAAGGAACCTCAGCTGACGACAAACATGCGAGTTGCATCTACCGAAGTGTTCTCCAATCAACTGCTAACTATCGGTAATGGTGGTGTTCCTGTCGACGTATCGATTGGATTGATTTCATCAACAAACTGTTTCCAAAGATCATTGCTAACCACAAAAATTACGATTGGTTGAGTGAAAGAGCAATTTTAGCGGCAAAGAACAAGGATGTGGGTCACTTAAACTGCACAATTCAAAATCAAATCGTTGATTCCCTGGATTCCTTCCAATCGATCGAATGTGTATCAAACGAAGACTAAGCAACCAACTATCCAACTGAGTTTTTGAATTCATTGGATGTGCCTGGCTTGCCACCCGTTTCACTAATCTAACTCAAATATGAAATTGAAACAAAATCGTTAAAGCAGTTTAGCCTGCAGTTGATGAAAACTGCACAGACAGACAGACAGACAGATTTGGCAGAACTTTCACGCAAGCTTAGTTCAGTTTACTGAAATTCAGTCAATTCACGGTTGATGATTTTTAATAGGCACTGTTGTTTAACAAAGTCCCCAAATTGAAATACAAATTACTAAAAATTACTAAAAAATTAACAAATCGTGCTAGTATTACTAGTAATTAAAGCGGGTCTCTGAATTGGTGGAACAGTACAAAAGGGGAGCATGCATTGATAAGACATTCCTATTAAAGTCAGGGCGAGACAGGGTATATCATTGCAGTACAGTACTCAAAAAGTACAAAATAGAATATTACAGACCAGTAGGCATCTACACATTCCAACTAGATATATGTATCTTTGAACACACTTTACCACACCTGTCAGTAAACTCTTCTCTACGTATATTCTTCTGATATCCAAAGAAAATATTAGTTGGATGGCAGATGGATTTAAGAATACTGCATTCATTGTCATAATACTACCAAAAATGCCTGCAATAAAACCGCCGACAAAAACGTATTTACATCCATTGTCCGAACAAGAACTTGTAGATCTTTGCAGAACTATATACTTTAAGTTTTAAGATACCATCTGCTCCGAATACCACTTTCGAATGAGTCCAAATATTGTCTGGATCTTGATCAGCAAAAAGAGGGAAAAGCATTTACTTTAAGCCCTCAATAAAAGTTATTATACTCTTGATGCAATGTTTCTTGATTGAATCGGCGAAAAGGAATGCATTTCTATAGGTACAATCATTTATGGATAAATGGGAGCTCGATTCCACTGCTGGTGTTGGCGTAATCTAGAGAAAATGCCGAAAAGACTTCTATCACTTTCGAAACTATTCGCCCTACATAACTACAATCCTGTCAGACACTTTTCCACGACTTTCTAACGATTCGTTCAAGATGAATTTATATTTCAAAAACTAAATGAAAACTATTCATGGAAATCGTAAAATTTGCATTAAATTGATTCAATGGCTTAGTTGCTTACGCTTTAATAGAACACATCACTCAAATGCTTTTGACACCCGCAATCTCTTGTTTGACTTCATAAAGTTTAATTAAAAATCCTGAAAAATAAAAAAAAAACTCATACACTCTCCACTGAATGGAAATAATCTCCGCCACCACGTAAAAACCCAACCTAACACCCGAACACTCTCTCCCTGCTCTTTCATGATTCAACAGGACTGGTGGGATGAGAAATTACCCGAGGAAAGTGTCTTATGCTGCCTAAGTGTGATACCAAAAGTTTTACTAGCCGGTGCCATCACTCTAATGGACGAAGCATACTATAAGCTGGCGGTTTGGCTGAATGACAAGGGTTTGTTTACTTTTCATTCAATAGAGTAAGGAGACTCCTTAATTTCCGTTTATTTTCAGAAAACTACCGCCTACAGTCCAAGTATGAAAACCATCTTATCGCCAAAGTCGCACTCTTTCAATTCGTAAACTCGTTCCTATCGTTGTTCTATATCGCATTCTATTTACGTGATGAGGAAAAACTGAAAGAGGTTGGTTAACTGGGACAAAAAACAAAGAAAAAAAAAAGAACAATAATCTCCCCTTTTCATATGTTTGTGTGTACCTATAGCAATTGGCTGGACTGTTGATTTCTCGCCAAATAATCGGCAATCTGAGGGAATCCGCCCTGCCGTATTTTCTCGAACAATGGAAGTTGGCACGACTCAGTTTTACCATGTGGGGTGCACTAAGCCCCACACAAGATGTCAATCGAACTATTCTCGACAAACAGCAACAGCAACAGCAGTCACAGTTGCAACAGTCCTTGACTGCGAAGAAAAACTCAAATGAGTCTGTGGATAGACATGATATAACAACAGTGACAGCGACAAGTACGTCTGTGGCATCGTCCTCGGCCACAAAACGGAATATTGGCCAAGCGGAAATCGAAAGCTCGTTGTACAAGGTAGAGTATGCTCATGCTTTCGGACTAATTGGCATCTCTGGTGACTTTAACACCCCCTTCGCATTGCAGTACGACGGTACATTTTCGGATCATCTAGAGATGCTGGTTCAAATGGGCTATGTGGTGTTATTCTCGGCCGCCTTTCCCTTGGCTGGAGTGTGTGCGTTAGTTAATAATTTAATGGAAATTCGTTCGGATGCATTTAAGTTGGCACACGTCCATCAGCGGCCCTTTGGGCAACGGGTGGCCAACATCGGAACATGGCAGAATGCATTGAGTATTTTAAGTTTAGCTGCGGTCATTGTCAATTGTGCATTGATTGGTTTATCGGGACAAGTGTCAAGATTGTGGCCTGGTTTGACGACGACACAAACTATTATTTTGATTGTTACTTTGGAGGTGAGTTGACTTGCAATATGTATGTACATAGGTATGTCGGTTGTCATTCATCATTAGAACGCAAACAATGCGTAGAGATACCAGGTTATACTTATGTGTCGAGTTAAACTAACATGACCTTTCTTTTCGTAGCACATAATGCTTGGCCTTCGTTCAGCACTCACCTGGCTGCTGCCTGAACTTCCATCATGGCTAGCGGCAGAAATAGCCCGTGCAGAGCATTGTCGCCGTGAGATGCAATGTAAAGGTACATCACCCCGACCGACTCCCCCCACACCTCCATCGACTACATCCCTTTCACAGCCAGATCATGAACAAATGACTCCCATGGATGCGGCAACAACTAACGATCAATCGTTGGAGAGCCAACTGGCCGAAGATATCATGTATCAATCGCCGGATCCACATCACAGCGCTTTGCTACAATTCGAAGAGATTCCATGTGTTGGTGGACACCATGAGCAAAGTATCGATGCTGACGTAAATATTTACGAAAATAGGGATTCATCACCGGATTCACCGCCATCACAGGTACGAATGGCTTGGTTTGATTTGTGTTTTCTAAAGTTCCACCCTCTGGCAATGATTACAGTTATCAACAAAGACCAGTACAATACTTATTCGTCCATTGCATGAGTCAACACCGCCGCATAGTGGAATTTCAATGTTAAGCCTACAGCAGGAGCTGGCAGCCGCTGGAGCTGGGTAAGAATGTTTTCCACTCACGCTGGCGGCTTGGGTGCTTTTTTAAGAGCTAAGCGATTTTCTTTCTAATTTTGGTTTTATTTTTATATTTTTTAAACATTTTTCTTAACAAGTCAACACACACTTTACTCTCATAAAAGTTTTTTTAGCTTTTGAATAATTTTATAATATTGTTGATTTTTCTTATAACGTTTATTTATATAATCTTTGTAATAATACATATATGCAAGGTAATGTTTTATTTTTTACATGGGCGGAATTAAGTCTTGGCTAATGATTTTAACAGGGCCGCCAATTGTGGTTTCTAGCTTTGCTAGATTCGCTTAGCGATATCGGTAGTATTATTCCGCGCTTTGCACCAGTCTTACATTCAAGGCTCTTCTGCTTAAGACCATATAGACGAGGGAAATAAATTTAGATCAAAAGTGTGTCAAGTACATCCTCTGGCCTTATCTGAACATTGGTTATAATCGCCATTTTATTATTATTAGGAAACAGTGGCATGAAAGCCATTGCATATCCCAATTAATTCGTCATACTGGTAACAGGTAAAATCTTGCTAGTACCGCGGATCATGCTGATCAAATTTTTAAATCTGCTTGACGACCCTAGATTTAATGAGTGTGAACGCAAACTTAGGTTAGATGGTTTGTCAAGTGGTTGATCAGTGTGAACTCCCCCTAATGCTTAACGATCTAATGCAATCACCATTAATTGGACAACATGTTGCATATCCAGAGCACAGGAAAGGTAACTTGTAGTACGATCATACACTCTGTTTCAAAACACCTTAGAACAGCACAAAGAAAGTACATTATCATTTAGGTGTCTTGCCCAAATGGTCATGAAGGCAATGGAGGTGACAGACAGTGGTTTAAACCAAACACTTCCTACAATAACTAGACAACTTGAAGTCAGCAGAAATCATATTCTTAATTGCCATGGAATTACCATAGGGCATCTAATAAATATTATGCAACAAGGATGAATAGATAGCACAGTATACACACAATCTGTTCCTACAAAGTGCAAAGCCTACCCAAAGAATAGTCGAAGTGTAGGAAACCAATCCGAGCCAGAAAAAAACAGTTCTATTCCTGCAAAATGGTAGACTAATTTCTATAATATTTTTTAAGTGACTTATGCAGGTCCTACTTTTCTGCAGCATACGAGTAATTAAACTACATTTCAGTCCTATTTTCTGGGGACGCAGTGGACCGATAACAACATTTTTGAAACACATTTTTAATTTCTACATACTCTCACTACAAACACTCTTCTATTTTTTATTTTTATCTTTTATCAATCATATATGTAAATTTAATTAAATTAAATTAAATTTAAAAAATTGTTCATAAAGTAATTAAAAAAAAAAAAAAAATTAAAACAAATGTAAAACGTAATTTTAGCGCATGTAAAAGTTGTAAGCAGAAAATGAAAATTCCTGAAATCCCTTCGTTTAGAGGATATTCGGTGCGAAATTTAAGCTCAATTCAAAATCAAAGAATGCACGCATTTTCAGGGTAATTTATTATAAACGTGTGTATGGGTGTGTTATTATTAAATGTGTTCAGTTTATGTGTATGTTTAAATAGAAATCAAAAAAAAAAAAAAAAAGAAGTTCTGTAGAAATGTTTAGTACAGCGAATGTTTTATATTAATTTTTCTTATTCAAATTTAACTAATCATATATATATTTATGTATATGTATATACTTTATTTCAATATGAAAACAAAATTGGCACAAAAAATTTACTTATCGCTTGATTGAAAAAAAAAAAAACAAAATATAAGTGTTAAGCACATTTAAATTTGTTTCTAGATATGGTATTCAATAAAACGAATTGATTTCTTCTTTCTTTCTCCCCAAAATCCAAACTGTTGTAAAAAAAAAAAAATAATAATAATAATAGTCCAACATCCGGAAGTGCTGGCACATTGGCTGTGTCCTCGAAACCCATACAAATACCAGAAATTCCACCATTTAGGAAAAAATCAAGTGACTCAGCAGACTGCGCGAGTACGAGCAGTAGCCCAAGATCGACACCATCGCGATTTCTACAATCGACACCACCGAAAATTCAAGAGATTCCACCATTTAAGGCTAGAAAGACATCGGCCGAGAGCACATCACATTTGCCGATAAGTGTAAGGCCCAAAGAGAGCAAAAACAATTTGTTTGTACACTTAGTGATTGAGTTTAGACTTTTTTCTTTTGTTGGTAGTTTAGTTTAAACACTAAAATTGGAAAGATTTGTATGCCTTTTGGTTTTGGTTATTTTTTGTTTGTTTTAATTTTGAGTACTTTCAACAATTGTTTCCTCTATAACAGTGACAAGTGGCAACCCTGTATCTGACCATAGACAAATACAATCCTTCTGATCCAAACATCTCTGAAAAGGACTTTCAAACGGGAGATTGAATATCTGAAAAGAACCCATTTTCAAGCTAAACTATTCAACTCATTGAACGGGTATACGATATCTCTTACCTCTTATCTCTCCGACATTAATCTCCGGGCCTCTAAAAAAGCCTATAAAGAGCTCCTAGCTATAGAATCGATCTCCTACAAAACTTTAATGGCAACTACACTCAATGTGACTCAGAGAGATACCACCTTATGGTAATCCATTCAAAACAATCATTTGTTCGGATGCTAGTAGAAGAAACACTTGACAAATGCTCCTTCTGGGAAGCTAGACGTAATGGGCTTTATCTGAAAAAAATACCTTAACCCTTCTACCAAAAATGCATCACAGAAGAGGGTTCTTCAGTCCTTAAGAGGAGTCTAAATATGGAGAGTAAATTCAATAACAATTACTTAGACTTTTCATTGCCCTCTCAAACACTAGCAATGGATGCGATGGACTGGAAGTTCCTTAGACTACCTATAGGAGTTATATAGTTTGGTGCTACCTCTGTCAACATCAAAACTTCTGTTTAAGTTCAGCACCTGACAATCCTAAACAAGTTTATACTGCCATTCGTACAAACATTACACATTACTGATTCCACGACGAACTGCAAATACCATCTTCCTGTATAAGGTTTATGTTATCGAGCTCAGCGCTACAGAGGATACAACTCATGAAAATTATGTATACAATACATAGTA
This sequence comes from Xylota segnis, assembly GCA_963583995.1. Classification (NCBI taxonomy): domain Eukaryota; kingdom Metazoa; phylum Arthropoda; class Insecta; order Diptera; family Syrphidae; genus Xylota; species Xylota segnis. The sequence goes on along the minus strand of OY757237.1, from coordinate 69,136,073 downwards.
TGCTGTCTCAAATAGAATAAACTAGCGCAGGGCTATCTTCAAACACTTGTGAGTCCTATGTCCAAGGGGATTACTGACAACGAAGTTTCTGATGAACTTGCTAAATCATATAGCCTTCCCGCTGAGAGCTAAAACGCTGGTAACAACTCCTTTACTGTAATTCTTAAACACTTCATCAATAGCAATAGATCTTGAAAAACTTTTTTACTACACATAGCTAAGACAACCCTTCATAGTTCACTTCAATAGAAAGTACCTAAAGGTCTTGCAGCAACGACAGACAAAATAAGAATGCTTCAAGAAAAGGCCCAACACTTGTTTAAAAGTCTTTATAACACAAGAACTCACTAATTCTCTATCATATTCGACAGCAACTACAATGAATAAGAACTGAATCTTCAAAAATTTCAATAGTTTTTGATATAGACCATGACTTCTGTTATGAAATGAATCATTTAGAGGGATTCAAAGCCTTTTCAAAACGTCACGCAGGACACAGGTCTCAGACTGTAACAGAAAAGTTACAACCAACCTCTAAATACAAAATGTCCAAAACTTGTTGAAAATACTCTTAAATTAAAACCTATACAAGTTGTTACCTTCTTTAGCATTAGTAGTAGTACACAGTTTTAAATGTCACAAAACCCTTAGTTTTTTTTTAAACTTATTTAACATTTCAAAAATTTGGCCCACACATAGTTAAACCAACCATTAGACACATCTTGGTTAAATCGTTATTAATTTACATTTATGTTAATGCAATTATGAAAAAAAAAAAAAAATAAAAAAAAAATTAATTGTTAAGGATAAAGCAGCAGCAATGCATCATCACCATGTACCCGAATGGATGTCACGTTTAAAAGTCAACGAACCGATAAATATCCATAGGAGTATTGATTGCATAGCAACAAAGGTATTTTGACATGAAAATTAAATGAAACATAAATTAAATGTTGCAATAATGTTAAAACTAGAAGAAAAAAACAAAAAAAAACTATATGTCAAACTACCTGTCAATCTGTCAGTATTGCAACATTTGCATCCAAACAATTACAATACAAATCACATTCTTTACGGAGTTGATACGTTCAGATATGATAGAATAGGTTTACTTGTAAATTGGTGCATTCATGGTTAGAACGTTCTCGAAGTGTACTCTTGTAATTTCCATTTGAAAATTCTAGGTCCTTCTGTCAAAAATCCTTATTAGAATTTTTTATACAGAAAATATTGGGTTAGATAAAGATGTGTTTGGTTTGTCTGTATAAATTGCTACGAATTCTAGTCCACATCCATTCGCTAACACAAAAGAATTGTAAAAGAGAAAGGACAAAAGAGAGTAAAACTCTCACAACTTACGAATTGTCACTCCACAAATTTCTGTGGGTGAGTAAATGGTGTGCGATCTGTCAAAGGCACTAAACAATCAACTGACGACTTATTTCGATGCGTTTTGTAGCTCAAAGTGTTCATTATTTTCGGATAGATTTGTTCCTGACTCTTAAACATTTTTAATTTTACGAATTTCAGTGCACACAATAAAGGGAAAGATTTATTCACGTCCGAGGGTAGACCAATAATTTTAAAGGCCACATACAACACCAACTAAATTGAGAGACTGCTTCTACTTCCTCTGAAGAAAAACACTAGTATTGTCAAGTGAGTTAAAATCAAATCACGATTAGACGTAGAAACAAAGTTATAGTACCCATGTACATACATATGTATGTACTGCAAATTCTCTTAAATTAGCTAGCTAGTCAACCTACTTGTCCACACATTATTAAACTAAGTTGAAAGGGTTGCCAGTCAACTTTCAAAATTCAAAAACTTTTGACTTTTCATTGGGCAACAAGCGACTGAGTTGAATCCTGTGTGGACTGCATAAGTATTTGCCTGTCAAAATAAAGAGCACATCAAGGATTTCCATTGGAAATCTTCTCTATCTTTGTATTTATACATACATACATACATATATAGATAAAAGTTTAATCAGAACCCAAGGGTAGAAGCTATTCGAAAGTCTTAGTTTAGTTTTAGATCCTTTTTTCTCGTCCAAGTCCACGATCACCAAAATCCAATAACAGGTGCAGGTGAACTTTACCAATCTAGATGTAGCTATTAAAATAAACTAGAGACTTCTCCATTACACTGTGGCTCATGCCACCAATAATTGTATATATATATATTCTGTAAAAGTTTCCGCAGAATTGGAAAAGAAATAAGAAACCGTAATAGTAAAACCAAAAGGACGCTAAGTTTATTCAGTAAAAATCTTACTAAACTGACAGTTTATGACAAACTTCATGGCGGACATAAATGTCTAGCAAATATTTTGACATATTTATAAGCTGTTGAAACATTACTGCCTTGTTCTATGCGGGAACTATGAAAGCCAGTTTAAGGCTTGTCAAACGTTAAAATGTCAGTAATGGTATAAGGAGACTATGTTACTTCTCTCAATCAAGAAAAATTTTTACGTACACAGTATTTGACCATGTATTCTGACAGAATTTGCAGATACATATTCGAGAGTAGACTGAACTTCCTTTCATAAAAGGACTGAAGTCACATATCTAGAAGGTTTCTGCGGTTTCCCAGAGTTTGATTGTAAAGCAACGATGTTTCAAACTATGGTATTGGACTTATTACAACGCATACAGGGTGGGGTTTCTCCATTTCCTGAAAGATTTTTTCAAAATGTCAAAAAATGTTGGACTTGGAGCCAATCCATTCATAACTCCGCCAAAAGCTCAAAAGCATAGTTTTGCAACCTAATATAAAAGACCGTGCAAGGAGGCTTTCGATTACTACATAAAAATCTTCAAAAAAGCTAGTCCGAAATGGAATCTTCCATCTCGAATATGTTACTGAATGTTTGAGGTTCTGATTCTCTGCATACTTGTTCGGTACCCGGTAGGACTGAATGGTAATTGGTGAGAAATTTGAACAATTCTCTGACCTTTCACACACGAACCTGTCATTCCTTGACAAGCTGTCAAGTAAATACTTGAAAAAAGAACCGATGTGTACAGGACGTGAGTGAAAATGATAAAAATTTCACCGAGATGAAGTACTTAGTACAACAGCTATTGTGACCCTAATCAATCGCCTTGATCGTGTTATTTAACCCCGCTAGACTTTTCACTTTTGGGGATATAATGAGGATATTGAAGAATGTTCGCCAATCATATTCGAGTGCTCCAAAATCATATAGTTGTTATTGGAGCAATTGAGATGCAATTGTGCAAATTGTCCTCCAAAATTTTTACTATCAAGTTTTTCAAACCTATTTCTTCACCCTAAGACTCTAGTCGCCTTCAAAAAGGCTTTCATAGTTTCTTGCACTAGTACTATGGAACGAATACTTATTCAGCGAATAGAGTGACCTATCAATTCTGGACGTTTGGTGAATGTGTATCCGCATCGAAATGGCTCCATTGATGAAGGAAGAACAGCCGAAGTTAAGCCTAACTCATAAGGTTTCAGTGAGATAACAGACTTTCGATACGATTGAAAAGATTTGAATAGGACATACGCATGGGTGAACACTTCTGATAGTTTGGTTCGCTTTTTTGTTCGACAGAGAGTATCTGCTTACAGAAAAAGACTACATAAGCAGTACTCGAAAAATTGGTACGTATCGATTCAAATATCCATAACATCCTCAAAGAGCCAAAACCAATGTTTTCATCTGCTTTTGTGTTTCTGTCAGAAAAACTCAAATCCACTTAGGATTATAAGATAATAGTTCCTGCTGGACCTTGTAATGTCTGTGGCTGCATTTTCTAATCCTTTTTGACAAGAAAGCTTCAAACTCTTTTTTGCACTCTTAAAGGGAAATTTTTTACATCCGAATACAGTCGAAACTCTTTTAAAGACCCCTTAAGTCGATTTAACCCTCTTTTTTAATTAATTCTCCTCTTTTAAGTAAATTGTGTGGAGTGTGATAGAAATCCCAGAAAAGCACGAGATTTTATTTGAATTTTAATTTTTGTAAAAGTAGCCATGCACGGTGACTGCATCGACCTTCAAAATTAGAGATGAACCCTCCAGTCCACCTCTAAAGAATGTGAATTTTGTAAACCTTTTTTTTTCTACTATAAACCTTTCTATTTGTTTATACACATTTTCAACTCTTCCGCATTTTCTTACTCTCTTTTCCTTAAATACACTTTATACACTTTGCCTCAATTGCCACTTTTGCACATAAATACACGCGCACTTCTGTACATAATACCTCAATAAAAAAAAAAAAAATAAAAATAAAATAGGAACTAGCAAACAACTCAGAAACGGATATTTTAAAGCCCGCCCCTTCATGGAGCAATGTTGCCAGCAGCAAACCAATTCCAATAGCAGGAAGCGGAGGAACTGGCGCTACTACAACAACCTCGACAACACCATCAGCAATACCTGCAACAGCACAATCCTCAAGACCGAGTGTAAGCGGGACATCATCCTCCTCATCGTCTTCACATCAAACGGACAAAGAACATCAGCATCAACAAGCGAAGGATGCAAAAGCTGAAGGACGATCATCCACAACAGATGATGAAGCGAAAGGTTAAAACTTGATTTTCAAAATTGCTTAAACTAAATAAAATCTATCTATTTCTACCTAGCTGCCGCAGAGTTAGCAGCTAAAAAATCCCGCTTAAAGCAAAAACTAGTAAAAAGTGCCCGATCTGTAGCGATATTTTCTCTAAAGCTCAAGGAACGAAGACAAAGAGAGGCAGAAAAGGCTGCCAACATTGCAATAGAACATGCTAAGGTAAGTCTCCATACTTTTTCTGCTTTTTTTTAACTCTTCGAAAGTTTAAAATTTGTTTTCTAAATACCCAGGCTCTTGCGAAGCTTCCACCCATACCACCACCTGGCGGTGAGCTTTCCCTCATACCCATTGAAAAGCTTATACAAGTAGATGATATAAGACCTTCGCCGAGATCTCCTCCAACAGGAGGATCAACAGGGGGATCATTTTAAAACAACAACAACAACAAAAAGCATTCAATCAACACATGTCCTACATTGTAAATATGTTCCATCCAACTTTACACAAAAAGCACAAACAAAAAAGTTCATAAGTGTAAACAGAAACGTTTTAAGCCATACGACGAAGAATGAGACTCATCAGTTTAAGAGAAAAACCAGAAAACATTTTTTTAGAAATTAAGCATTTAGAATGCATTTAGAGAAACCAAAGCAATTAAGTTGTTAATTTTGCAAAAAAATTTAAAAAAAAATAAAAACAAATTGTTAAAACATCAACTTAAGAGAAACTATTACAAGATCTAGATTGCAAAATTTAGAAAGAAAAACAATTAATAGTTCTTTGTAGAGCAATCAAAAAATAGAAATATTATCGTCTACAGAAAACGAACAAAGAGAAATTAGTAAAAGAAAAAAACAAAACCGGGCTACAGGTTACACACACACACTTCTTAAAACCATAGTTCAACCTAGAAACTGAGCAGAAACTAAAATGAGTCCTTCCTTTAAGAGACGTCGAACAAAGCATTAGGAAAAATAAGAAGTAAAAAATAAAAATTTCGGGTAAATGAAAAACAACTTCTGGATATTTTTAGCATTTTTATCTGTAATAAAAAAGAATAAACTGATATTTTATTCAAATAATTATTATAGTTACAGCTACATTTAAAATTAAGTTTTTTTTGTAAATACAAAAAAACAAGAAACAAAAAGAAAGGAACTATCTTCATTGCAAAATTTACTATGTTTTGTGTTACTTGATAAAAACTTAAATAAAGTCTAAATGATTTTCAAACTTAAACTTAAAACTTTTAACTACATTACCAATAGCACCAAAACACATCGAGTTATTGAAAGCAGCTGGAGGTGATTTGAAAGAGAGCATCCATCAAAAACCATCTCTAAAATTTGGTGAGGGGAATGTCAGCATTGTTCACAGGATCCACAAAAAAAGTAGATCAGTCTCATCAACATCTTATCTGTCATCAATGTGTGAACATTTGAAGCCTTTCGTCAACAGCCTGATTAATTTCTTTCAGTGTGACTTCAGACCAGAAAAGTCCACAATTGATCAAATGACACACTTCACTTTGGCAGACCCTCGAGAAAACTCAAGAACTCCAAATCGATACCACCACCATCTTTTCATCGATTTTAAGGTGCCATGAGACCGTATTTACAGAGACGTTCTAGCTATGCCTGTGTTTGATGTCGATGGAGAGGCTTTCACTGCTTCATGAAGGTCGTTAACGTTCTCACCAAGATCTTGGCGTTAAAAAAGTATGTGCTGTCATGTGACTATTTAACATCATTCTTGAAAGAATTGGGCGAATCTCATAAGCTAAGACCGAAGGTATAATCTTTCAAAAGTTCGTGTAACTACCCCAACGATATTGACATGTGTATGTCAGATTGGCAGAACTTAGCACGCCGTCACCGGTACGTTCGTTAGTATTGCCAAAAACTGCGCAAATAGGTTTAGTGGTAAATGTGTGTAAAACATTGACTTGCTGTCAACGAAAAGGGACATACAATATTCACAATTTAGGCAGAACGTCACAATAGACAGCTATAACCTTGAGGTAGTATAGAACTTTGTCTACATTAGCTCTGTTATCAATCCTGCCACGGCAGAAATAAAACAAAAAATCACTCTTGCCAATCGCTGTTTCTTTGAGCTGAAAAGGGAATTGAGTTGTAAGGCCCTATCCCGAACAATTTAGGAGACTCTATGTGTATATAAGACCCTGATCATCCCAGTCCTACTTTTTGGTGCTAAACCATAGACTTTATTAAGAGCAGATTAAGATATTATTCGTAAGATATTCGGTCCTGTTTTCAATGACGAACCAAACAAGCTGTACAGCAACGTCGACCTGATAAGAAAAGTACGCATCAGTCACCTAAGTGTGGGCACAAGTAGAAGGGGATCTTAATCAACTTAGAGTGCGGGACTGGAGGCAGTTAGCTAAGGACCAGAACAACTGGAGAAGCTTGTTGGTTGAGGTCAAGTCCACCTCGAACTGTAGCGTTACCTAAGTATGTAGACAAATAGAAAGAAAAGAATTAGGCAAGAGTAATCTTATGAGGTTTAAGTTGGAAACAAAAACTGAAAAACTAAAGTCTAATGCTTCTTGTTCCTGATTCTGTGCTAAGTCCAAGTCCAATATCTAAAAGGTAGGAAAAAATTCTTGTAAAGTCGAAAAGCTTTTCAAAAATACCTCCTAGACATCAGTAGTAAATAATTTCTAAATGCTACCTTCCTTAAGTCATCTTTGACAGAAAGTAGAAAGTGGTAGGCTTGTGTAGTTCACGAACGAACTGGTTCCAAAGAGTGAGCTAAGAGAACTAGTTCCAAATGCTAATTTATTTCAATAGGTCATTTAGTTCAGTAGTTGAACAAGTTCAAATATTATACTTCAATAAGGAAACTAAATTGAGCACTTTTTGCGTTGTGCGGGTATTGTGCTGATCCTGTATGGATTGTATTTATTTAACCCATAGCACACCAGGACGAAGACATCATTGTGTTCTATGTGAAGTGAATTTTACAAACGTATCTGTCCAAATCACAGAAGACTGAATGATTGAACATTTTTTTGAGGACATGTAGACAAGTTCGCGGTGGATATTTAAATGATGTTATTTTTCACACATAATAAGAACAACCTACGTACTAACATGTTTAATTTAAAAACAACAATTTTAGTGCGACTTTTGAAAGATCCTTTATTACCTTAAAGCACTACCTAGAAGTGACCCAAAAAGGAGTCGTTGAAACGGCAAGACTCTTACAATATCTCTACATTAACGCTCCATCAGGAAAATGGCGTTATCTTGATACGTGTAGTCATACCAGACAGGTGTGCCACAGTTAAGAAGACGCAGGACATTGCCCTCCAGATACCTGGCGCCCTCTGGTTGTAATGTAGCCTTACCACATTACAGGGGTCTCTGATGTGGTGGACCTTCCTTTCCCCCATACTCGTGGGATCCAATATAAAATGAATCAAAATGAAAACAAAACAAACATAAAGAAAACAGAAAAAAAAGAACAAAAAAACATAGTACCAAACCCAGGAATCGAAAGTACAGAGGAAAATCCATTTAGGAGAAGCTCTGTACTGATGCGATCACCGCCGCTAAAAATAATGGAGGAGGCGATCGATAGTAAGGACGTAGGGACGCCGTCTGCACCAGCAACGGAGCAGACATCCCCACAAAAGCAGCCGGACTTCCAACTTACAGAAGCACCAACTGCTAGCTTGACGCCTGAAACTAACAAGGAAGAAAGGCGAAGAGAAAACAGCGAAGAAAGAGAAAGACGTGAAGCCATGCAATCCCTGGGAAAGAACATCAATACGTTGATAGAATTCATCAAAGGGAAAACAAACGTGCACCACGAAATCAGAAAGCTGACTAGCGCTATACGCAGACACTACAACTGTATAGCAAATTCCGAGAAAGACAACGTGGTAAAGAATAGATTGTCTAAAGCTACCCAAACCATTGAGTCATCCGAAATGAGCAAATCGGCGCCTTCTCATCCGTTGAAGCAACTACCAGAACCTAAGCGGAAAAGGACTAGATCTCCGAGCAATGAAGAACCCTCGACATTGACGTACGCTGAGATAGTCACGAAAAAAACAGAAACGTCAGTGCAACAAAGCGTCCAGAAGTGCCAAAGTGAGAGGAAAGAAAAAGCCCTCCCAAAAAAACCAGGAAAGACGACAAAACCGCGAGGCAAAGATGCAGGCGAAAAAACCGCAAATGAAGACCACAACAAAGCCGAGTGGAAAAGAGTGGTAAAAAGAGGTCCAGGCAAGATACATATTAAGCCGGACGCATTGGTGATCAAAAAAACTGGAGAAACATCCTATTGCGATATACTCCGAAAAGTGAAGACCAACCCTGAGTTAAATGGTCTGGGATCGGACGTAATTCACATAAGGAAGACGGCCAAGGGAGAGTTACTGCTTGAGCTCAAGAAAGCAGCAGCTGGAAAAACCTCTGAGCACCAAAGCAAAGTAGGGCAAGTTCTCGGGGAAATGGCGGAAGTAAGGACCCTAACGCACGAGGTGCTGATTGAGTGCAAAGACCTAGACGATGTCACTACCAAAGAAGAGATCTGTCAAGCCCTTTCCGAGCAATTCGAGGAAGTACGAGGTATGCAGGCCTCATCCATCAAATCCATGAGGAAAGCCTATGCAGGAACACAAACTGCAGTCATTAGCCTCCCAATAAACGCTGCCAAAAAAGTTCTGGAGGTTGGGAGAGTTAAAATCGGATGGACTGTATGCAGAATACGGGAGAAAGTGGTGCCGCTGCGATGCTTTAGGTGCCTCAACTTCGGGCATCTAGCAAAAGCGTGTTCAAATACGGCGGACAGAAGTGAGGATTGCGTCAAGTGTGGACAAAAAGGCCACGTTTCCAAAAACTGCACCAATGATGCAAGGTGCGTGCTCTGCGAAGAAAAGGGGAGCACCAACTTCAAACACGCGGCAGGAAGCGCAGTATGTCCTGTATACCAGGAAGCTAAAAAACCGCTAAAAGAATATGAAAGTGCTGCAATTAAATTTAAATCACTGTGAAGCGGCACAGGACCTCCTAACACAAGCCATTCGTGAGTCAAAAATAGATGTTGCCATATTATCGGAACAGTACAAGAATCTCGACGAAAAAGTCTGGGCAGCTGATTACTCAAAAAGAGCTGCTATTTGGACCTGTGGAGACTACGCCTTCGAAGAAAAAATGATGACACCTCAATCTGGGTTCGTTCGAGCCAAGGTCAAGGGTGTACACATCTATAGTTGCTACGCATCCCCAAACAGCACTCTGGAAGAATTCCAGCGTATGTTGGATAGGCTCGTGGATGATGCTAGAGGCCGTAGCCCAATCATCATGGCTGGGGATTTCAACGCATGGGCCACTGATTGGGGCAGCACTCGAACCAATAGAAGAGGCGAGGCACTACTCGAAGCGGTATCGTCACTAGATGTCATGCTGCTCAATACGGGAAGCGAGAATACCTTTAGCAGAAACGACGTAGGTTCCGTAGTTGACATCACCTTCGTAACCAGTTCCCTAGCGAGAGGCGCCAAGTGGAAAGTAAGTAAAAAGTACACTCACAGCGACCACGTGGCTATCCTGTTTGAAATAAACCAGAAAAGATCCAACCAGGAACTCCCACCAAAGAAGGCACAACGAATGGGGTGGAAAATAGGCACATTAGACGAGGATTCTTTTACTTTCACCCTTAGAGAATCTACAATAAGGCCAGGAACAGCAAATGCTATGGCTGCCGAGATTACGAAACATGTAATGAGAGCATGCGATGCATCTATGGTCCGGAAAACGTCAACAAATCGCCGGCCACCAGTATATTGGTGGAGCCAAGAGATAGCAGAGCTACGCAGCAAGTGCCATAAAGCTAGAAGACTGTTCCAGCGATCCAGAGGTTTGCCCTCTCACCAGAACCTGCAGGTGCAATACAAAGATAGGCGTAGAGACCTGAAATTAGCAATCCGGAGAAGCAAAAGTGACAACTTTAAAGAACTCTGTCAGCAAGCAGATGTAAATCCCTGGGGTACAGCCTATAAGGCAGTCATGGCAAAACTCAAAGGCACCACTAGGGCACCCTCGCCCTCATGCCCTTTGCTAATGCAAAAAATAGTGTCGGGCTTATTTCCACCGCAGAGAACGGCAGAGCGTATAACAGCACCTCAGGATTTACATGAAATCACAACCGTCACGCAAACGGAACTTTTGGAAGTGTGCAAACGGTTCGATGACAATAAGTCACCTGGATTGGATGGGATACCCAACAAGGCCCTTAAGTTAGCCATAAAAACAAACACGGAACCATTTCTAGAAATGTATAATAAGTGTCTAACCGAAGGGGTCTTTCCAGACCAGTGGAAGAAACAACGTCTGGTGCTGCTGCCCAAAGGGAAAAAACCGCCAGATGAGCCCTCGTCATACCGTCCCATATGCCTGTTAGACACAATGGGTAAAATATTGGAGAAAATTATATGCAAACGGCTGGAGGTGGCAATATATGAAGCCGGGGGACTCTCAAACGAAGAGTATGGATTTAGACAAGCCCGTTCTACAATCGATGCTATACGGAGGGTAACCACAATCCTGGAAGATGCTATCCAGGGCAGAAGATGGAGAGGAGGCGCCAAGAAATACGGTGCTGTAATAACACTGGACGTCAAAAATGCGTTCAATTCTGCAAACTGGGGACATATTTTGTACTCACTTAGAGAAATGATGGTACCAGAATTCCTAATCAAAATAATAATCAATTATTTCGAGAAACGGTACCTGTTTTACGATACCGACGATGGGGTAAAACAGTACCACATATCTGGCGGAGTACCACAAGGATCGGTACTAGGTCCTATCTTGTGGAACCTTATGTATGATAAGGTGCTGAGGCTTGAAATCCCCAACGAGGCAAAAATCATAGGCTTTGCCGATGACATCGCAATCGTAGTGACAGCAAAACACCTGGAAGAAATAGAGGACATTGGAAACGAATGTATCCGAAAAGTGAGACGGTGGATGACAGCAGTCGGTTTAGAACTCGCGGAACATAAAACGGAAGCAGTACTAGTAAGCAGCCGCAAGAAAAGAGAAGCAATCACCATCAGGGTAGGCAACCAAAATATAACGTCAAAACCGGTGATCAGATACCTAGGTGTGATGATTGACGCTAGGCTAGCTTACAAGGAACACCTTGAAATAACGTGCGACAAAGCTGCTCGGGTGTGTACTGCCTTATCCAGAATTATGACAAACCTAGGAGGACCCAGACAACCAAGGAGACTAATTTTGTCAAGAGTGGCGCAGTCAATAATAATGTATGCGTCACCAATATGGGCAAAGGCAGTGAAAATTAAGTCCCACTCAAGAAGAGTTAATTCCGTCAACAGACTGTGCGCGCTGAGAGTATGTTGCGCTTTTCGGACGGTATCCGATGATGCTATATGTGTTATTGCGGGAATGCTACCAGCGGATATCTTGGCTATTGAGCTACAGAGGACCTATGACGCCAAAATCCAGGAACCCCTTGCTCCAGTCAAAGATATTAAGCTGGCAGAAAGACAGCGAAGCATGAGAACATGGCAGGAAAGATGGAATCAGTCAACGAAGGGAAGATGGACCCATCGACTTATACCGGATATAGATAAATGGATGGACCGGCATCACGGAGAAGTGGACTTTTATCTCACCCAGTTCTTAACCGGACACGGCTGCTTCAGAGCTTATCTAAACAGGTTTGGGCTTGATGAATCTCCAAATTGCTCAAACTGTGGAGAGGCCAGAGAGGATGCAGAGCATGTGCTCTTTCAGTGCCCACATTTTCGCTTGGAACGCAGAGGTCTTGAGGAAATAATTGGAGAAATACCAACTCCGGAGAACATCGTAAAACATATGCTGACATCGAACGCAGTATGGAATACTGTGAAACAAACAGCAGCGGTGATCATAAAGGAACTTCGGCGGCTGGAAAGGCTCAGGGAGAGCAACCAAACCCAAATGGAAGCCCCCTCAGAACAAGAAACGCCGAACAGGTCAAGAAGAGCATAAAGTGCTAACCAGCCCCGCGAAGTAATACTTAACGGTAGTTCCGCGGGGAGAGTGGTTGAAGTGTGTAGGGTGTGGGTTAGTACGTAGGCGTATTCCTGGCATCGAGTATTCAGGTTTGCGAATCGTGCATGCCAGTAGCCCGGGTTACTGGTATCTTTAGAAGATTACACATCCGTTGGCGCAACCAAAAAAAAAAAAAAAGGACATTGCGTCTGCATAGGTACTCTAGTTGGATTAATGATGAGTCACTGTGCACCATAAGGCTTGGAATTCAGGTCAATGACATCTGTCGTGGCTGTATGGATGAAAAGAGGAAGAATCGCCATTTTGCCTTCTCTGCAGTTGGTCTACATTATCCTTATCAAAAGAGCCGAAGTTGGGGGAATAGTTCTTCGAGGAGCTTGAAGCGGTTCGGATGTCAATAAAATTTAGAAATTCGTCCAAAAATCGATATGGTTCCAGGAGTAATGAAAGCAACCGACTCGTGTGGTAGTACAAAGTACATCCTACCGTAAGGGAAGAGTTGCCACCCAACCTAACCTAACATGGTTTTGTCCTTAATAGTCCCACACACTGTCGCCCTACTTTCGATCGTCTTCGGCTAAAACTTATCACCAGCTAATTCCTTATACAAATTTGTAAGGTTATAAGGTATAAGATACCACATCATTTTGACTTTATTTGTTGACCCCTCTTAATGTATCAGTAGCACTCAGGTCAGACGTAATTAAATTTAAAAACTCCTAAGTGCACTGCAATGCACTTTGTCAGTGCTCAACCCTCTCTGTCAATTACCCCATTTATGGGGCTATTGCACTTTGGCAAATTAAATAAAAGTCACACATGCATTCCAGGGCATTCTAGAAATTTACATGAGTCATAAAACTAAGATTAAATCGTGCAAAACAACCTCATACTCGTACATCCGTGCACTTTGTTAAGAAATCCCTTTTAATCGTAACTGTATTAAAATTTTACAAGATTATCATCTAATCATTACTCATACGAATCATCATCACCAGTTTGCGAGCAATCTCCTTGCGCCGAGCATGTTGTGTGACATATGACAAATTGCGTTTACAATTTATAGCTCATTTGATGCAGAAGTCGTTTTAATTTATTTCATTTTAATTACTCTGTCGACATTCATACATACCTATGTACATATGGCTAATAGATAAACGGTAGTAGTGCAATGGACCTTGCAAAAAGGTATTCCCCTAAACACAAGATATGACAAGATGCTTGTGCGAGTACGTTCTATGAAAATGTAAAACAGTGCAAGATATAGATGAACTTCAAGATGAGAATGTTCTTTGTACGCGAATGCGCACGTATGTACATAGTGCAGAATTGCTGAAGGTAGTATCTTCAAGGTCTTTGCATTGGTCCCTTACTGGAATAACTGGATATCAGTTGTGGGCACTGTGTGTGTGATGAAATATCGCAATCATTTTGGTTGTTTATTTTTGTATTTTTTTCCTTTCATACATCTAGATCTCTGTTGTGTCATGTTTTAGTTAATTGCTGTCATTAAATAAACAACAAGAGAAAACTAGACATTGAAGATGTGGAATAATTCAGTTCTACTTTATTTGAAGTAATTTGGTAGCCTTCAGGTAGGTAATTGGCTTTTGTGTTTTTTTTTTTTATTTTATTTTGAATTTTGGAATTTTGTATTGATTTGTGTGTCAAGGTTCCTTCACTGCTGCCCATGACAGCTGAGGCTGAAAGGGTTGACTTTAAGTTGTCAAAGTCATTTAGAAACTTCAGATTTAGGCCTTTAGCAAGAATTTAAATATCAGAATAATTGGGATTGCTGGTCTTGCAAAGGCCTTATACCATCACCATTTGATCTCTTTATTTTGTAATGTTCAGTCAAGGAAAAGTGAAGTACTTCAATTAGGATGAGGATTTTAAGGTGAAGTGAGTAACGAGTATGGACGAGGAACTTTTGCAAGTTGCATGAAAGTATTTTTGAGTAATGGGAAACTTCAATATCCGACATCAGTTATGTTAGAGAAAACCAAAAGAAGGATAACAATTCTGGGAAGTTGTTACGCCGCAAGGACTGATTTGGGAAATAAAAAGAATGTTGGTAAAAAGAAGGATTTCGTAAGTTTTTCTTAGGTGTACGAGGATACACATTCAGACAGGAAGAGAACGATTACTGTAATACGACTTACAAATAATTTAAAAACCCCAGATTTTTATAGATTAAAGCATGATCTTGAAAAATGCCAGCTTACTGCGGTCGAGAGTTCGTATGTCCCAATTAAAGATGTGTGATCAATGGCTCCTATTCTCCTTCGCAGGAACTCCTGTAGAAGTAGTAATTTATTAGGCAATATTGAGTGGGCGCCGTGGCAAGGGGTTCCAGGTTTGATTCCTAGACAACACCTAAAATTTCTTTGATGGGTCCACCTCTCGCGAGACTACAACTGTAATGAAAAACTTAACAAACTGCTTTTCGGATACAGTAGGCCTCCTGTATTAAAGTAAAGAATATAACCCGACTGGTTGTGAGAAGCTAGGCTCTAGGTCCCAGAGATCTGTCCAAATATTAATTGTTTATCAATTTAATTCAGCGGAGATCATATTATTTGAACGAGGGATATGTTGCACTACGATCTTTTAATCTGTTATGCTCCCTTCTAATACTTTGAAGAGGTACTCATTAGAGGGTTGTGTACTCTTACTACACAAGAAAGAAACCTGTAGTAGAAAACTCTCTCTAATCCAATCTGAATCTGAGGATTAGAGCAGTCCTATTAGAGCACTTATCTATTTCGTTGCTCATGATCCAGTTTTGGCAAAATTTATTTCGAGTTATTACAAATTCAACTATTTCCCCATCTTAAGTTGGTCTTACCAATAGTGCACGTGCTAATTTAGTAGAAGAGTGAAATCCTTTCTCATGAGGTTGTAAACGTCTCCATGGCCTTCGGTATCAGGTCCAAAGACGACGGCCCTAATTGGCGATATTTAACTATCTACAGTGACCCAGAAGACAAGAAAATATGATCAGATAAAGTTTTTTAGAGAAGACACTACAATCCAGTCCAATGTCTTGCAATCGTTTGCGCAGAACTGTGAACTACATCAATCCACTTCACTGCACAGTTTCGAATGGATGTAATTTATATTTTCATGATTTGACCTCATGAGCATCTGTTTGCCTGACTTAGGGGAATAAAGTAAAATAAATAAATACTTGGCTTTACAGGTCGATGGGACCCAGGGCCTAGCTTCTCTCAACCATTCGTGTTGTGCGTGTTATATTCTTTACACGAATGGAAGGGGCCTACTGTTTAATGCCGTGCCAGCAGGGCAATTTGTGATTTGAGAAGTTTTCTCAGGACAATTGTACTCTCGGATGTTTGTCAGACGCTCGCGAGAGGTGGGACCGTGAAAAACTTTTATGTGTTCCTCGACTGGGATTCGATCTCGAACTCCTTGCTGCATAGTCCAATGCACTAACCACTGAGCCACGGCGCCCACAACTTAGGAGACTTAGGGGAATAGATGAAACCTAATATCTAGCGCTGCAGACGGAGTATTCCTAAGTGCACCCCCGATTAGTGTACATCCTAAAGCCTTTTGAAGAATCGCCCAGTAGAATATCAGGTAATATCAAAGTAAAAAAGGGTTGATAACCGAAACGCATAGTCAGCATGTGATTTAAGATACATATAGTACCTTCAACCTGTACGGGAATAAAGAGCTTTCTAGAAGTTTGAAAGAGATCTTTTGTATTCGTAAAATGACCAGCACAGTTTTGTAAGGATTAAGCTCTAGTGTAGTATTTAAGGTACTTCTGGTTAGTAAAAGCAAGGCAATGTTTCGGTTAAACTATCCGGCTGTCTGCCTAAGGTGTCAATTGTTTGGTACATTGGACACAAGTGCAAACTTAGGGAGTGCCATGACCCTTCTACCAGATGGACTGCCCAGCTACACTCCAAAGAAAAGTCCGACAAAAGTGTCGATTCTCAGATATGGAAGTGTACCCTGATTTGCTGCTGATATGACTTTGTTAAAAGCTCTATGAAAGTTATGGTTTATATGGGAAGGTAAGTCTGGTCTAACCGATATGTCTTTGCACTTTTGTAGTACAGATGTTGGGACAAAGAGTAAAGTCTGTGCCACGGATTATAGTACAGAATACAATAGGTAGCTTCTAATTAATAATAGATTAGTAGTTAATAAGTTTATTAGACCTTTCCTATAACACACTATGTATTCTCTAAGCTAGGATTATATTTTCTAGAGTTACATCGGTATACAGTCTCTCTCTAACAGACTGCCCTCATATTAGTTGCAATAGAATGTATGCTACCTCCCATATTCGACTCACTTAGCATTTTTGAGTTTTAAGGCATGCATTCTATGCAACGTTGGTTACGCAACATGTTGCGACAGCCGGTTAGTCGTATAAACTAAATTTCAGAGCCAAACATTTTATGTTGGCTTTGTGGTTAGGTATAGGTTAAGGAATAAGATTGTAATGGCAAGTCGTGTACCTGGCCATTCTCAGACTAGTTAAGGTCCATTCTGATTTTACTTGGAATCCACAATTAGTACGACTCAAGAACCAGAAGGAGGTTAATATTAAGTTATTGAAGCATTAAGGAAGTTATTGATTACCCAAATGCCAAATTGAGCCAGTCTGGTTCTTATGAGCTACCTTCTTTGTCCGATAAAGCTTGTAGCTTAGGTCTACCCACTTAAAATTGGTTGAATTCATTGAATATCTTTGTGTCCCGCCACCCAGAGAAGGTAAATGTTGAATTGTTCAGCCATTTCGTTAGGAGACAAGGATTCCAGAGATTTGATAGTCTATAAAATTGAAGACACCCGATTGGATGTCATACTTCTGCTACGACAATGCTACCTTTAGCGGAGAGTTTATTAGACCCTTCCCTTTCATGCTGATTCTATTTTTGATTCGTCCATAATGATACATATAGATTCTCTTCCAATTCTTCTAAATACGTTTCAAAAGCATTAAGAATAAAGGACTATCTACTACTCAAGTCAAACCAAAGAGATATAGCCTTCAAACGAGTAACTACATACATAAGTTGCCATTTGTCTACCGTATGTAAAGGTGAAGGTTGGGATGTGGTTCCTAGTGGTCCAGTGATGCATAGACAAGTCAGTATGTAATTTTGTGTTTAAGGCAAGTCCCTTGGTGATTTTTACACCAGTACAGCACTGTAGGTCCAGTTAAGTGTCTTGTCAAGTTAGTAACGCGAAGTTTTACGTAAGAGGACAAGTTCTGTTTTTTGAAAATTGACAATGCGTCCGCATCCCTTAGTTCATTTATAGAGTTTAGGGAGGGTATTTTGGAGCACCTTACAGCCTTTATCCTTACAGTGGTTCCAAAGATTCTAAAGAACCTACTTACGAACCATTCGAGCTACGGCAACGTCGCCTAGTTTTAAGTTAATTACCGCTGTTTGTCAACAGTTGGTTAACCAAGGCATCAATCGGGTTCGCAAGTCCAAAGCTGTTAAAAGCCCCTTCGATATTGAGAAAAGCTACCAGGGTTTTTACTTTGCAAACCCGTTTCCAATGATTTTCTGGTGGAAGGCTCACCAGAGGTTTATGTCAAAACTTCACCCGACATGGGTGCATCTTAGTTCCTCTTATGGTACTAAGATCTTGGGATTGACATGGGATTTACTTTTGTGCTTAAGTACTGAAAAAATGGCCAAAAGCGTCCGAGCTAAAAGTGAAAATTTTACCTGATATTGTCAAAGAGTTGTGCCCAAGAGTCTTAGGGACTAAAAATTTGCAACGTTGCTTAGAGCAAAAATGATTCAAAAACAGTGCCTGTCTACTACCAGTCTACTGATGAGCCCTAGTGACGAGTGACTAAATAGGGGAGGAATACATTTTCGGAATTAAGGCCCATATTTTCCCAGGTTTAGAGCCAATGTCATTGAGCAAGAAAATTTGCAATAAAGTGTGCCGTATAACATCACTTCATTGCAGAAAAATTTCAGAAAACAGACAAACGTTACTTTTATGGCTCGGATCATTAAAACGGTTATTTCGAGTCATCTGTTAGTATTTCTCAAGCGCTTCACATTAGCCCAAATTCACCTGCTGCAAGCACTTTGTACTCAAACCATTAAAAAAACCCCCAAACACAAAAGCGACGAAAAAGTTTCATTTGGCCACTAAATCTCCGTCAGGTGCTTAGACTGGGTCACAGGTCATCCAAGCGAAATAAGACCCACACGTCTCAAATCCGTGTATCTCCTCTGTTATAGATACTAATTAGCATACGTGAGAGAAGGTTGGGTCTACTCTCGCACACACATCCCAGCCTCACTAACGACATCAACATCAACTCGCTTTGAATGTTCTACAACTTCTCGAACATTAGTTCAGATCTCAAATAGAAGATAACCCCAAAGCCCGATGCACACTGCGCAATGAGATACATTTCTAAAAAAAAAAAAAAGTGTTTTATGGTCCGGTACTTACTCAAACATTAAAACCAAATGAAATATGCGCATAAAGTTTTTTTTAATTAATTTCTATTTTTTCGTGTTTCCTTATGGCCCCACAGCAGACACACAGTTGCCGGTTGGCGAAGAGCGCAAACGTTAAGGCGCTGCGCGAATGTGGTAATACGTTGCGATTGCGCTGCAGATAAACACAAAAACAAAAAAGTATCTGTGGACCAACTCACTAACTCAGCAACTCTCCCAGTGTGATTGGCCAAAATAAAAATGCACACAGCACTGTGTAAAGAATGTAAATTGTGTGTAGCTCCTCCCAATTTGAGGGTCCATTTGCTTTGAGGGGTGAACTCTATATTGTAGCGGTAAGGTAAAACGATACCAATCACCAGAGGTGATCTCTGGGTGTTTTATTTCCTAGAAATGAACGTTAAAACCGTGTGTTAACGTTGGTTAATGGTACATTCCGTGGAATTCGTTTGAATTGCACGGCTCCGACAACAAAGCTTTGGAAATTTGGAAATAAAATTCGGCTTTCGGTGGGATGTGGGTTTCTATGGACCACCACGCAAATGGTTGGTGCACTGGTCGAATGACAGGTGTTGGTTAATACCTCCCCATACACAGGAGCTTAGATACAAAACCGAAAACAGACGAAAACTGTAAAACCCGATACTTGTTGTAGATTTACGTTTCAGAGAATGTAGTACTTTCGTATACGAAGTTTATGTATGTATGTATGTATGTAAGTAGGTATCTTTTATTGGGGTTAAATAACTAATGAAATGTTTTTCTCAGTTTTTGCTTCTTTTTTTTTGTTGTTTTACGTTATTTTGAGATCTCGGTGTTGTGGACACTGGCGTCGTTTTGAACGAATTGGAAATCAAGGTAATTAGAGTGGCTATTACTGATTTTTTAATTGGAATCTAAGCTGCTGTAGATAGTGTTGATAAGCGCTGAACGAAGGACGTGGTCGGAAGATTTTATGGTCACGTAAGAGAAGTAGGCAAAGTTGGTGTTTAATTTGTGGAAATGAGTTTCGTTTTACATAAAGGTGCGTACAAGATATTCATTTCTGTCTGAAGGCTTATCGACGAATAGAGTCACGAATTGTTTTTTAAGAATTCCATATGTATGTGACAATGGTGTCACGATTCTATTACGTGGATACCCTTAGCACGTGCCTTACAAAGTAGCCGCTGTGCATTTCAGCGGTCTCAGTTCAGCAGTCAGTTTAGTTCATATCTGCTTGGTGAACTAGTTCGCGGTTCTAGTTCATTTAGTTCAGTACAGTTCACTGCCCTATACTCCTGTGTTATGGGTTAAACAGAAGTGACCCTTATCAGATCTACGCAATACCCATGCAAAAAGCAGAAATCACTGAGCTAAGCCAGTTGTTCTTACCGAACTACTTGTTTGCAGAACTACTGCGCTTGTTGAACTTACTAGTTCACTTAGATCACTTGTTAGAGCCCTTTTTGAAAACAAATAGAATTCATTCTGTCAAAACTGAGCCTGGTACATCTGTCATCTATTTCGATGCTAAGTTTGGGCGCGATCTGTAGACTGGTTTCAGTAGCCAAAAACACTACTATGCAGTACAATAACACTTGTTATAGAAAACAAGTAAAAAAATATAAAAAATATATAAAAAATATATATATTTTTTTAAATTTTGTGGTGGTGAAGAAAGCTTCCGGAAACTCTGTACTATCGAGAAGACAGTACTAAGAAGAACACTCAATTGAATGGTACAAAGCGTTCAAAGCAGGCCTTAAGCTACTTGAATACTTGCCTCGGCCTCGAACAGGAGTTACTGAGGAAAACATAGGTTTAATGAAGAAAATGGTGCTGTAAAAGGATTCACAAGAACTATCCATTTCTCACGAATCAGTTGGCCACAAGAGTTGAAAAAGGTGATGCAGGCACGTTAGAACGACTCAATTCGGTCTCCACATGGAAGTACCGAGACTTGGGCTTCTGAATATGGCATGCAGTCAAGCCAACATTCCTCGAAATGGTGCCATTCAAACATCTAAGTCGCTCAGAAGTCAAGGTGTTGTTCACTATTTTCTTCGGGCCGACCAAGCAGTGAGTAACAATATCATTTAAGCGTTTTAGGGAGAGTTTTCGTCAAAAAAGCCGGAATTGCGGACAAATCTTGGATTTTGCCATAGGATAATGCATCATCTCACAAAGCAACCCGCGTGAGCGACTTTTAAACCAAGAACGTTACCAATATGATCGAGCAAGCACTGTACTCTACAGATTTCCTGTTTTCGAAACTCAAACTACCACTTAATGTGACATGTTTTGAGTCGATTGAAGAGATCCCGGAATATCCCGATACTAACTTCAGAATGAATTTTCCTCAGGATAACAAACTTCAAGTCTGAAAAAGTGCAAAGTGCAAAGTTGCACATGGAACTGGTTTTCTTTTTTGAAAAGTTGCACAAAGTACAAAGTGAAAAGTGGTTGGTAAAAGAAACTGAGAGGTCTGTAGAGGGATATTTATGATATGAGGAGCCACCAACAAAAGTGAATCGATAACTGAGAAACGAACTGATTCATGGACAAGAGTATCAGCAGCAGTGAAGGAGCTATAGAAGTCATACACTGAAAGAAGACGGTGAATGGAGTGGAAAAATATAGCTAGATCTATACTTTGGCCGAATTTTATCAAACAGACAACTTTACCAGAGAACAGGCCATGAACCTATAAGCACAACCATAAAAGGAAGTAGTGTTGGATTGGTCACACTTTCCCTAGATATGACAGGTCCATAGCTAACCACACGGTACAATAGAATTCACTGACGGTTCTAAGAGTGTATGACGCAGAACAGTCGAGAAGGAAGCACGGAAACTGGGAAAAAGTTGATGAAAACTGATGCACATTCCCCGAAACCGCATACGATGCCTTTAGGCGTTGTAGAGGCCCCAGGACCTATAAGAGGGTACAAGTAAGTAAAGTAAACCACACAGTCACTCAACGGCTTCATGAGATAGGAACCCTGAACTCTTCCACAGCTAACGATCGCTAGCCGTCAAAGAGCGTATCAGAGTTTTAAGAGGCTTAAGTTCTGATGATGAATGGTTTACCTTTAGTTGTTGCTTTATTCACTTGAGCACCATGTCTGACGTTTAATTGTAAAATTACATTTCCAACGAATGTGGACAACAGAAATACCGTCAACAGCCGACTATTTCCACGAAGGCACTAGTAGGCACATACATATATTAATTACAATAATTCCCTCGCACATGTCCACCTAATGTGTCCATATAATTGCGCCCATAATTATCTCCCTGGCGGTGCATTTTACACTCCCATTCCATTGGGTCCAACCAGATTACAGCCTGCAGTGCATTGGTATCGCTTTCTGACTAAATCCACTCACCACAGATTTCTCCAAGGCAGAATTATTATTTCATATTCCTCTCGAAACACTTTTGTTGTTCTCCCTCATACATGTCATCCGAGATTTAATTATCACCACATTACGAGGACTATTAGCCACCGCAGCGGTATCTTTTTTTTATAGCCTTCCTCCTGCAACCGGAGACTAGAAATTCCACAGAAGAAAAAGGAATTTGAGAAACACATCTAATCACCTACAAAGATCTCAAAGATCTCCACCTCTTCTTTCGCGTTCATTAGTGCCTCTATTAGGCTGCTTTACAAGACGTATGGTCCGAGCTGAGTGACAGTAAAATGTCCCTTTTGGTTTGATTGACATAAAAATGCTAGAAGTTTACCTTAAAACAATTACAACGATTTTTTAAATGTCTCGTTAGGAGGGGCAAAAAAGTTAGTTTTACTTTTATTCGTCTTAACCTGTAGGAGCGGGAATAATTAGTTTTATATAAAACCACTTGTTACTCTCAGTGCGGCACTGAGTGTGCCTACGAATGGTACATTGAAGTGAGATGCAATCTTTTTAGGGAGAACTGACTTGGAGGTAGTTGGTCTTGTCTTCAGGATAAAATGTACTCATTCAAAAAAATAAGCTAATTCTTTAAAAATGAAATACTTCTTGGACTCGGTGAAAATTTCAAAAAAAGCAAACCTTGCCTCCAAGGATGCAGGTCCCCCATAAGTGAAAGAAAGACCCAACTGACGATTGAAAATTTGTGAACAATTCATTACAAGGATCACCTCATATATTTTTTCATTATACTGCGGCAACAATTGACCATTGGGGAATAACTAAAACGCAAAATCTCCAAAAATAAAATTCATAAAACCTAAACTTTTGTGATAACCAAACGATAAATAGATTGAGTCATACTTCTCGTTTGGAATAAAACTGGACCGCTTGCCTGTGGGAAAAGATAAACACAAGTTCATATCTACACCAAAATAATAAACTTTTATTTCAATTTATAACGAAAACATTAAGCGCCAGTTGAGATTGTTCATAGGGCGGGGGGCAGCGAATTACATCGACAACTCGTTCACTATCAGTCGGATGTCGTGAAGTTCTCTGGTGGCGCTTGAGCGCGATTGCCACCAGAGTGGACACTAACAGTAATACAGCGGGAAGGGTGAGCAATGACCAGCCAAACCGACGCACTAGTCCTTGCCCAAACCACACATTCTTAGTGGCTGGGGAGTCACAAGTATTATTTGCCGAAAGAATGTATCCTGTGAGGCAGACGCAAGTGTCTGGACTTTCACAAAATCCATTTAAACATACTTCGGTGCATACTGGGGTACATGTTCCATTTTCTGACTTGGTGAATCCACGAATGCAGGAACATACTCCTGGGTTGGAACAATACCCATTCGGGCAGTCTTCTTCGCATATTGGTTGACATGAGCTGCTCCCGTGAGCGTTTGAGTAGCCATCATCGCAAACGCAAACACCTGGGGTGCGACAGAAGCCGTGAGAGCAACCGCCCTCGCAAATTGGTAGACAGGAATCGTTGACTGATGTCTTGGCATAGCCCTTATCACAAGAACACTCACCCGGTCGAGCACAGTAGCCGTTGGGACAGCCGTTTTGGCAAATTGGTTGGCAGAGATTCCCGTCTCTACTGTGGTTGTAGCCATCGTTGCAAAGGCAAACTCCCGGTTGTGAACAGAAACCATTGGGACAGCCACCCTGGCAGACCGGCCTACAAGCACCCGTGGCAGGGGATTTGGAATATCCATTGTTGCACGCGCACTGACTGGGAGCAGAGCAGAATCCATTAGGACAACCCTCTGCACAAACCGGATTACAGGTCCTATTGTCGCTCGATATTTGATATCCGTCGTGACACGAACAAACGGCTGGACTTGAGCAGAAACCCTTTGGACAGCCGCCTTCACACACTGGTTCGCAGGAATTGATATGAACTGACGACAATATGTACCCAGAGTAGCACGAGCAGATACCGGGAAGGGAACAGAAACCATTTAAGCACTCGCTTGAGCAGACCGGCGTACATATGTCCTCTAATGATTTTTCATATCCCAGATTACAAGTGCAAACACCTGGAGCAGTACATTGTCCATTGAGACACCCATCGGGACAAACTGGGTCACACGTATTCGTTTCCGACATCGTGTATCCAATGTTGCAGGAACAAACTCCTGGAGCTGAGCAGAATCCATTCGGACATCCAGCGGAACATACAGGGTCACACGCCTTCGCTTCCGATATCGTATATCCATTGTTACAGGAACACACTCCTGGAGCTGAGCAGAATCCGTTCGGACATCCAGCGGAACATACAGGGTCACACGCCTTCGCTTCCGATATCGTATATCCATTGTTACAGGAACACACTCCTGGAGCTGAGCAGAATCCATTCGGACATCCAGCGGAACATACAGGGTCACACGTTTTCGCTTCCGACATCGTGTATCCAATGTTGCAGGAACAAACTCCTGGAGCTGAGCAGAATCCATTCGGACATCCAGCGGAACATACAGGGTCACACGCCTTCGCTTCCGATATCGTATATCCATTGTTACAGGAACACACTCCTGGAGCTGAGCAGAATCCATTCGGACATCCAGCGGAACATACAGGGTCACACGTTTTCGCTTCCGACATCGTGTATCCAATGTTGCAGGAACAAACTCCTGGAGCTGAGCAGAATCCATTCAGACATCCAGCGGAACATACAGGCTCACACGTATTCGTTTCCGACATCGCGTAACCACTGTTACAGGAACAAACTCCTGGAGCTGAGCAGAATCCGTTCGGACATCCAGCGGAACATACAGGGTCACACGTTTTCGCTTCCGACATCGTGTATCCAATGTTGCAGGAACAAACTCCTGGAGCTGAGCAGAATCCATTCAGACATCCAGCGGAACATACAGGCTCACACGTATTCGTTTCCGACATCGTGTATCCAATGTTGCAGGAACAAACTCCTGGAGCTGAGCAGAATCCATTCGGACATCCAGCGGAACATACAGGGTCACACGCCTTCGCTTCCGATATCGTATATCCATTGTTACAGGAACACACTCCTGGAGCTGAGCAGAATCCATTCGGACATCCAGCGGAACATACAGGGTCACACGTTTTCGCTTCCGACATCGTGTATCCAATGTTGCAGGAACAAACTCCTGGAGCCGAACAGAATCCATTCGGACATCCAGCGGAACATACAGGCTCACACGTCTTTGTTTCCGACATCGCGTAACCACTGTTACAGGAACAAACTCCTGGAGCTGAGCAGAATCCATTCGGACATCCAGCAGAACATACAGGGTCACACGTCTTCGTTTCCGACATCGCGAATCCACTATTACAGGAACAAACACCTGGAGCTGAGCAGAATCCATTCGGACATCCAGCGGAACATACAGGGTCACACGTTTTCGCTTCCGACATCGTGTATCCAATGTTGCAGGAACAAACTCCTGGAGCTGAACAGAATCCATTCGGACATCCAGCAGAACATACAGGGTCACACGTCTTTGTTTCCGACATCGCGTAACTACTGTTACAGGAACAAACTCCTGGAGCTGAGCAGAATCCGTTCGGACATCCATCGGAACATACAGGCTCACACGTCTTCGTTTTCGACATCGCGAATCCACTATTACAGGAACAAACTCCTGGAGCTGAGCAGAAACCATTCGGACATCCACCGGAACATACAGGCTCACACGTCTTCGTTTCCGACATCGCGAATCCACTATTACAGGAACAAACTCCTGGAGCTGAACAGACTCCATTGGGACATCCACCGGAACATACAGGCTCACACGTCTTCGTTTCCGACATCGCGAATCCCCTATTACAGGAACAAACACCTGGAGCTGAACAGAAACCATTCGGACATCCCCCGGCACATACAGGCTCACACGTCTTCGTTTCCGACATCGCGAATCCACTATTACAGGAACAAACTCCTGGAGCCGAGCAGAAACCATTCGGACATCCACCGGAACATACAGGCTCACACGTCTTCGTTTCCGACATCGTGAATCCACTATAACAGGAACAAATTCCTGGAGCTGAACAGAAACCATTTGGACATCCAACGGAACACACAGGCTCACAGGTCTTCGTTTCCGACATCGCGAATCCACTATTACAGGAACAAACATCTGGAGCTGAGCAGTAACCATTCGGACATCCACCGGAACATACAGGCTCACACGTCTTTGTTTCCGACATCGTGTATCCAATGTTGCAGGAACAAACATCTGGAGCTGAACAGAAACCATTCGGACATCCCCCGGAACATACAGGATCACACTTCTTTCCTCCAGACATCACGTAACCACTGTTACAGGAACACACTCCTGGAGCTGAGCAGAAACCATTCGGACATCCCCCGGAACATACAGGATCACACTTCTTTCCTCCAGACATCACGTAACCACTGTTACAGGAACACACTCCTGGAGCTGAGCAGTAACCATTCGGACATCCACCGGAACATACAGGCTCACACTTCTTCCCCGTAGTCATCGCGTATCCTTTGTTACAGGAACACACACCTGGAGCTGAACAGACTCCATTGGGACATCCAGCAGAACATACGGGCTCACACTTCTTCGCCTTGGACATTGTGAATCCACTGTTACAGGAGCACACTCCAGGAGCAGAGCAGCTTCCATTGGGGCATCCACCAGGACATACAGGTTCACAGTTTTTCGTTTCCGACATCGTGTATCCAATGTTGCAGGAACAAACACCTGGAGCTGAGCAGTAACCATTCGGACATCCACCGGAACATACAGGCTCACACGTCTTCGTTTCCGACATCGCGAATCCACTATTACAGGAACAAACATCTGGAGCTGAGCAGAAACCATTGGGACATCCACCGGAACATACAGGCTCACACGTCTTCGTTTCCGACATCGCGAATCCCCTATTACAGGAACAAACACCTGGAGCTGAGCAGTAACCATTCGGACATCCACCGGGACATACAGGCTCACACTTCTTCCCCGTAGTCATCGCGTATCCTTTGTTACAGGAACACACACCTGGAGCTGAACAGACTCCATTGGGACATCCAGCAGAACATACGGGCTCACACTTCTTCGCCTTGGACATTGTGAATCCACTGTTACAGGAGCACACTCCAGGAGCAGAGCAGCTTCCATTGGGGCATCCACCTGGACATACAGGCTCACACTTCTTCGCCTTGGACATTGTGAATCCACTGTTACAGGAGCACACTCCAGGAGCAGAGCAGCTTCCATTGGGGCATCCACCAGGACATACAGGTTCACAGTTTTTCGTTTCCGACATCGTGTATCCAATGTTGCAGGAACAAACACCTGGAGCTGAGCAGTAACCATTCGGACATCCACCGGAACATACAGGCTCACACGTCTTCGTTTCCGACATCGCGAATCCACTATTACAGGAACAAACATCTGGAGCTGAGCAGAAACCATTGGGACATCCACCGGAACATACAGGCTCACACGTCTTCGTTTCCGACATCGCGAATCCCCTATTACAGGAACAAACACCTGGAGCTGAGCAGTAACCATTCGGACATCCACCGGGACATACAGGCTCACACTTCTTCCCCGTAGTCATCGCGTATCCTTTGTTACAGGAACACACACCTGGAGCTGAACAGACTCCATTGGGACATCCAGCAGAACATACGGGCTCACACTTCTTCGCCTTAGACATCGCGAACCCACTGTTACAGGAGCACACTCCAGGAGGGGAACAGCGCCCATTGGGGCATCCACCAGGACATACAGGTTCACAGTTCTTCGTTTCCGACATCGTGTATCCAATGTTGCAGGAACAAACACCTGGAGCTGAGCAGAAACCATTCGGACATCCACCGGAACATATAGGATCACACTTCTTCACCTTAGACATCGAGAATCCACTGTTACAGGAGCACACTCCAGGAGCAGAGCAGCTTCCATTGAGGCATCCACCGGGACATACAGGCTGACATTTCTTCGTCTTAGACATCGCGAATCCACTGTTACAGGAGCACGCTCCAGGAGCAGAGCAACGACCGTTGGGACATCCACCGGGACATACAGGCTCACACTTCTTCGCCGTAGTCATCGCGTATCCTTTGTTACAGGAACACACACCTGGAGCTGAACAGACTCCATTGGGACATCCAGCAGAACATACGGGCTCACACTCCTTCGCCTTAGACATCGCGAACCCATTGTTACAGGTACACACTCCAGGAGAGGAACAGCGCCCATTGGGGCATCCACCGGGACATACAGGCTCACACCTCTTCGAATTGGACATTGTAAATCCATTGTTACAGGAGCACACTCCAGGAGCAGAGCAAATTCCATTGGGGCATCCACCGGGACATACAGGCTCACACTTCTTCGCCTTAGACATCGAGAATCCACTGTTACAGGAGCACACTCCAGGAGCAGAGCAAATTCCATTGGGGCATCCACCGGGACATACAGGTTCACACTTCTTCGCCTTAGACATCGAGAATCCACTGTTACAGGAGCACACTCCAGGAGCAGAGCAGCGTCCATTGAGGCATCCACCGGGACATACAGGCTCACACTTCTTCGCCTTAGACATCGCGAATCCACTGTTACAGGAGCACACTCCAGGAGAGGAACAGCGCCCATTGGGGCATCCACCGGGACATACAGGCTCACACTTCTTCGCCTTGGACATTGTGAATCCACTGTTACAGGAGCACACTCCAGGAGCAGAGCAAATTCCATTGGGGCATCCACCGGGACATACAGGCTCACACTTCTTCGCCTTGGACATTGTGAATCCACTGTTACAGGAGCACACTCCAGGAGCAGAGCAAATTCCATTGGGGCATCCACCGGGACATACAGGTTCACACTTCTTCGCCTTAGACATCGAGAATCCACTGTTACAGGAGCACACTCCAGGAGCAGAGCAGCGTCCATTGAGGCATCCACCGGGACATACAGGCTCACACTTCTTCGCCTTAGACATCGCGAATCCATTGTTACAGGAGCACACTCCAGGAGCAGAGCAAATTCCATTGGGGCATCCACCGGGACATACAGGCTCACACTTCTTCGCCTTGGACATCGCGAATCCACTGTTACAGGAGCACACTCCATGAGCAGAGCAACGGCCATTAGGGCATCCACCGGGACATACAGGCTCACACTTCTTCCCCTTAGACATCGAGAATCCACTGTTACAGGAGCACACTCCAGGAGCAGAGCAGCGTCCATTGAGGCATCCACCGGGACATACAGGCTCACACTTCTTCGCCTTAGACATCGCGAATCCACTGTTACAGGAGCACACTCCAGGAGAGGAACAGCGCCCATTGGGGCATCCACCGGGACATACAGGCTCACACTTCTTCGCCTTGGACATTGTGAATCCACTGTTACAGGAGCACACTCCAGGAGCAGAGCAAATTCCATTGGGGCATCCACCGGGACATACAGGCTCACACTTCTTCGCCGTAGTCATCGCGTATCCTTTGTTACAGGAACACACACCTGGAGCTGAACATACTCCATTGAGGCATCCACCGGGACATACAGGCTCACACTTCTTCGCCTTAGACATCGCGAATCCACTGTTACAAGAGCACACTCCAGGAGCAGAGCAACGACCATTGGGGCATCCACCGGAGCATACAGGCTCGCACTTTTTCGCTTTAGACATTGCGAATCCACTGTTGCAGGAGCACGCTCCAGGAGCAGAGCAACGACCGTTGGGACATCCACCGGGACATTCAGGCTCACACTTCTTCGCCTTAGACATCGCGAATCCACTGTTACAGGAGCACACTCCAGGAGCAGAGCAACGGCCATTAGGGCATCCACCGGGACATACAGGCTCACACTTCTTCGCCTTAGACATCGCGAATCCTCTGTTGCAGGAGCACACTCCAGGGGCAGAGCAGCGTCCATTGGGACAGCCACCGGAACACGCAGGTAAGCATTTATCACCGGCATATCCCGGGTTGCACTCACATTTAGTCGGAGATGAGCACCATCCGTTTTCACAGTTAGAACATATTTTTCCGCAAACTCCGCGCGAATCTTTCGGCAGGCCCGTGAAGCAGTAACATTGCTTGTTTTCTGTGCAAAATCCATTGGGACAGCTAGCACACCGATCGAAACAACTGAAAATGTTAATTTGGTCAAAGTGAATTATTTTTTAACTTGCTTTTGCAATAACTCACAGATATTGTGTTTTGGGTAGTTTCGCAAGGACTTGTCCCTTAGGGCACGAACACTCTTCCTCCTGTCGACCGTTTTTCAAAATCTTTCGACAACTTGCAGGTTTGCAAGCTGATACCGCACCAAGGATTGAAAATCCAGCCAAACACATCCATAGGATCTTTTTCATTTTATTAAGATCAAGCAACGCGGATAGATGCAAATAGCAACTGAACATGAAGACCTCACTGAAACACTGGACTGAGTGCTTTGACGGAATTAGCTCCAATCGGGACTTTGCATAACTTTGACGCAGCATAAGCGATTGCGGGTATGTGGGTGACAGACAAGAAAAAATCCCCTAAATGACCCAGATACTGAAATAACTCAGTCTTGGCGTCCGCCTAACTGACTTAAGCGATAACTTTGGCTACGTGCCGTGAACTTAGCATTTTTGCAGTAAGGTTTATCTTAGGATACATATCTGCAAGACGTTGAACAGCTGCCATACTGGGTACTTATCTCATGAAATGGTGGTGTACCCTATGGTGTACGTTGGATCTACCTCTAGCCTCTTAAAGTGCAAGGTTTGTTAGTGAGGGCATATTAAGGACTATATAGCTTCATGACTGTCCTTATGAGTATCTGTAGCATGTATCATGAGCCCGAATAGGACGTCCTTAACTTTCATTAATTCCATCTGGCACATGCTGCAATGAATGGCTGAAGATGTCAAGGAGTTCAGGCGTTCTCTTCCACATAGTGATCCGGTAAAGTCTTGGACCTTTGAGACTACACAGACGGACTGGAAAATTTATCTTCATTTTCTACTATCCAATGCTGCCCAATTGAGTTCTATACGTAACATGAAACCTAGGTATTTATACGTACTTGCAGCCCTAGGCCTACATTCTGGCACTGTTCACTGAAAGAACTGTGAAGTCAACGAAATGTTTTTAGTGCTTAGATATCGACCTATTCGTGACCGTGAGGCTATGGATAGTTGGTAACATAGAGAAATAACCAAGATGGATTTTTAGGTCCTATCAGTCCGACTGTCTGTTGGTGTGTCACTACTGTATAAGCCCTACATTTTGTGTTAGGCATTGGAGGGCCATTGCTACACATCCTTTGGAAAACCTCCCACATTTGTTTCACTAGTATCTACAATCCCTCAAAACATTATGTGTATGTGGCCACGCCTACTGGTTCATAAACAGACTGATTTTTTCATGTTTTCCAACAGGCGCTCGATGACATCTTTGTATCCCAATCCAAAAACATAGAATGATAATCCAGTTTACTAAGGTTGGGTTGAAAGAAAGAAGGATAGGATGCTATACGATTTGTTCCAAACAGATTGCTGAGTCTCCGTTTGATTTTTACTGCTTTCCATCAAGATCCAGAGTTTGTAACACATTTTAGCTGAACAGGCGCCAGATAAGAAGTTTGAAATTAATTTTTTTTTAGGACCTAAACCAAATGATAAATAGATTGAGTCACAACTCTGCGTTTGGGCAAAACTGGACCAGCATGCCGGTGGGAAAAGATTAAAACAAATTCGTATCTATGCGCAAAAAATAATTTATTTCAATTTATAACAAAAATATTGAGTGGCACTTGAGGTTGTCCATTGGGAGGGGGGCAGCGAACTACATCAACAACTCGCTCATTAGCAATGGGATGTCGTGAAGATCTCTGGTGGCGCTTGAGGGCGATTGCCACCAGAGTGGACACTAACAGTAATACAGCGGGAAGGGTGAGCAATGACCAGCCAAACCGACGCACTAGTCCTTGCCCAAACCACACATTCTTAGTGGCTGGGGAGTCACAAGTATTATTTGCCGAAAGAATGTATCCTGTGAGGCAGACGCAAGTGTCTGGACTTTCACAAAATCCATTTAAACATACTTCGGTGCATACTGGGGTACATGTTCCATTTTCTGACTTGGTGAATCCACGAATGCAGGAACATACTCCTGGGTTGGAACAATACCCATTCGGGCAGTCTTCTTCGCATATTGGTTGACATGAGCTGCTTCCGTGAGCGTTTGAGTAGCCATCATCGCAAACGCAAACACCTGGGGTGCGACAGAAGCCGTGAGAGCAACCGCCCTCGCAAATTGGTAGACAGGATTCGTTGACTGATGTCTTGGCATAGCCCTTATCACAAGAACACTCACCCGGTCGAGCACAGTAGCCGTTGGGACAGCCGTTTTGGCAAATTGGTTGGCAGAGATTCCCGTCTCTACTGTGGTTGTAGCCATCGTTGCAAAGGCAAACTCCCGGTTGTGAACAGAAACCATTGGGACAGCCACCCTGGCAGACCGGCCTACAAGCACCCGTGGCAGGGGATTTGGAATATCCATTGTTGCACGCGCACTGACTGGGAGCAGAGCAGAATCCATTAGGACAACCCTCTGCACAAACCGGATTACAGGTCCTATTGTCGCTCGATATTTGATATCCGTCGTGACACGAACAAACGGCTGGACTTGAGCAGAAACCCTTTGGACAGCCGCCTTCACACACTGGTTCGCAGGAATTGATATGAACTGACGACAATATGTACCCAGAGTAGCACGAGCAGATACCGGGAAGGGAACAGAAACCATTTAAGCACTCGCTTGAGCAGACCGGCGTACATATGTCCTCTAATGATTTTTCATATCCCAGATTACAAGTGCAAACACCTGGAGCAGTACATTGTCCATTGAGACACCCATCGGGACAAACTGGGTCACACGTATTCGTTTCCGACATCGTGTATCCAATGTTGCAGGAACAAACTCCTGGAGCTGAGCAGAATCCATTCGGACATCCAGCGGAACATACAGGGTCACACGCCTTCGCTTCCGATATCGTATATCCATTGTTACAGGAACACACTCCTGGAGCTGAGCAGAATCCATTCGGACATCCAGCGGAACATACAGGGTCACACGTTTTCGCTTCCGACATCGTGTATCCAATGTTGCAGGAACAAACTCCTGGAGCTGAGCAGAATCCATTCGGACATCCAGCGGAACATACAGGGTCACACGCCTTCGCTTCCGATATCGTATATCCATTGTTACAGGAACACACTCCTGGAGCTGAGCAGAATCCATTCGGACATCCAGCGGAACATACAGGGTCACACGTTTTCGCTTCCGACATCGTGTATCCAATGTTGCAGGAACAAACTCCTGGAGCTGAGCAGAATCCATTCAGACATCCAGCGGAACATACAGGCTCACACGTATTCGTTTCCGACATCGCGTAACCACTGTTACAGGAACAAACTCCTGGAGCTGAGCAGAATCCGTTCGGACATCCAGCGGAACATACAGGGTCACACGTTTTCGCTTCCGACATCGTGTATCCAATGTTGCAGGAACAAACTCCTGGAGCTGAGCAGAATCCATTCAGACATCCAGCGGAACATACAGGCTCACACGTATTCGTTTCCGACATCGCGTAACCACTGTTACAGGAACAAACTCCTGGAGCTGAGCAGAATCCGTTCGGACATCCATCGGAACATACAGGCTCACACGTCTTCGTTTCCGACATCGCGAATCCACTATTACAGGAACACACTCCTGGAGCTGAGCAGAATCCATTCGGACATCCAGCGGAACATACAGGGTCACACGTTTTCGCTTCCGACATCGTGTATCCAATGTTGCAGGAACAAACTCCTGGAGCTGAGCAGAATCCATTCGGACATCCAGCGGAACATACAGGGTCACACGCCTTCGCTTCCGATATCGTATATCCATTGTTACAGGAACACACTCCTGGAGCTGAGCAGAATCCGTTCGGACATCCAGCGGAACATACAGGGTCACACGCCTTCGCTTCCGATATCGTATATCCATTGTTACAGGAACACACTCCTGGAGCTGAGCAGAATCCATTCGGACATCCAGCGGAACATACAGGGTCACACGTTTTCGCTTCCGACATCGTGTATCCAATGTTGCAGGAACAAACTCCTGGAGCTGAGCAGAATCCATTCGGACATCCAGCGGAACATACAGGGTCACACGCCTTCGCTTCCGATATCGTATATCCATTGTTACAGGAACACACTCCTGGAGCTGAGCAGAATCCATTCGGACATCCAGCGGAACATACAGGGTCACACGTTTTCGCTTCCGACATCGTGTATCCAATGTTGCAGGAACAAACTCCTGGAGCTGAGCAGAATCCATTCAGACATCCAGCGGAACATACAGGCTCACACGTATTCGTTTCCGACATCGCGTAACCACTGTTACAGGAACAAACTCCTGGAGCTGAGCAGAATCCGTTCGGACATCCAGCGGAACATACAGGGTCACACGTTTTCGCTTCCGACATCGTGTATCCAATGTTGCAGGAACAAACTCCTGGAGCTGAGCAGAATCCATTCAGACATCCAGCGGAACATACAGGGTCGCACTTTTTCGCTTCCGACATCGCGAATCCATTCTTACAGGAACACACTCCTGGAGCTGAGCAGAATCCATTCGGACATCCAGCGGAACATACAGGGTCACACGTTTTCGCTTCCGACATCGCGAATCCACTATTACAGGAACACACTCCTGGAGCTGAGCAGAATCCATTCGGACATCCAGCGGAACATACAGGGTCACACGCCTTCGCTTCCGATATCGTATATCCTTTGTTACAGGAACACACACCTGGAGCTGAACAGACTCCATTGGGACATCCAGCAGAACATACGGGCTCACACTCCTTCGCCTTAGACATCGCGAACCCATTGTTACAGGTACACACTCCAGGAGAGGAACAGCGCCCATTGGGGCATCCACCGGGACATACAGGCTCACACCTCTTCGAATTGGACATTGTAAATCCATTGTTACAGGAGCACACTCCAGGAGCAGAGCCAATTCCATTGGGGCATCCACCGGGACATACAGGCTCACACTTCTTCGCCTTAGACATCGAGAATCCACTGTTACAGGAGCACACTCCAGGAGCAGAGCAAATTCCATTGGGGCATCCACCGGGACATACAGGTTCACACTTCTTCGCCTTAGACATCGAGAATCCACTGTTACAGGAGCACACTCCAGGAGCAGAGCAGCGTCCATTGAGGCATCCACCGGGACATACAGGCTCACACTTCTTCGCCTTAGACATCGCGAATCCACTGTTACAGGAGCACACTCCAGGAGAGGAACAGCGCCCATTGGGGCATCCACCGGGACATACAGGCTCACACTTCTTCGCCTTGGACATTGTGAATCCACTGTTACAGGAGCACACTCCAGGAGCAGAGCAAATTCCATTGGGGCATCCACCGGGACATACAGGCTCACACTTCTTCGCCTTGGACATTGTGAATCCACTGTTACAGGAGCACACTCCAGGAGCAGAGCAAATTCCATTGGGGCATCCACCGGGACATACAGGTTCACACTTCTTCGCCTTAGACATCGAGAATCCACTGTTACAGGAGCACACTCCAGGAGCAGAGCAGCGTCCATTGAGGCATCCACCGGGACATACAGGCTCACACTTCTTCGCCTTAGACATCGCGAATCCATTGTTACAGGAGCACACTCCAGGAGCAGAGCAAATTCCATTGGGGCATCCACCGGGACATACAGGCTCACACTTCTTCGCCTTGGACATCGCGAATCCACTGTTACAGGAGCACACTCCATGAGCAGAGCAACGGCCATTAGGGCATCCACCGGGACATACAGGCTCACACTTCTTCCCCTTAGACATCGAGAATCCACTGTTACAGGAGCACACTCCAGGAGCAGAGCAGCGTCCATTGAGGCATCCACCGGGACATACAGGCTCACACTTCTTCGCCTTAGACATCGCGAATCCACTGTTACAGGAGCACACTCCAGGAGAGGAACAGCGCCCATTGGGGCATCCACCGGGACATACAGGCTCACACTTCTTCGCCTTGGACATTGTGAATCCACTGTTACAGGAGCACACTCCAGGAGCAGAGCAAATTCCATTGGGGCATCCACCGGGACATACAGGCTCACACTTCTTCGCCGTAGTCATCGCGTATCCTTTGTTACAGGAACACACACCTGGAGCTGAACATACTCCATTGAGGCATCCACCGGGACATACAGGCTCACACTTCTTCGCCTTAGACATCGCGAATCCACTGTTACAAGAGCACACTCCAGGAGCAGAGCAACGACCATTGGGGCATCCACCGGAGCATACAGGCTCGCACTTTTTCGCTTTAGACATTGCGAATCCACTGTTGCAGGAGCACGCTCCAGGAGCAGAGCAACGACCGTTGGGACATCCACCGGGACATTCAGGCTCACACTTCTTCGCCTTAGACATCGCGAATCCACTGTTACAGGAGCACACTCCAGGAGCAGAGCAACGGCCATTAGGGCATCCACCGGGACATACAGGCTCACACTTCTTCGCCTTAGACATCGCGAATCCTCTGTTGCAGGAGCACACTCCAGGGGCAGAGCAGCGTCCATTGGGACAGCCACCGGAACACGCAGGTAAGCATTTATCACCGGCATATCCCGGGTTGCACTCACATTTAGTCGGAGATGAGCACCATCCGTTTTCACAGTTAGAACATATTTTTCCGCAAACTCCGCGCGAATCTTTCGGCAGGCCCGTGAAGCAGTAACATTGCTTGTTTTCTGTGCAAAATCCATTGGGACAGCTAGCACACCGATCGAAACAACTGAAAATGTTAATTTGGTCAAAGTGAATTATTTTTTAACTTGCTTTTGCAATAACTCACAGATATTGTGTTTTGGGTAGTTTCGCAAGGACTTGTCCCTTAGGGCACGAACACTCTTCCTCCTGTCGACCGTTTTTCAAAATCTTTCGACAACTTGCAGGTTTGCAAGCTGATACCGCACCAAGGATTGAAAATCCAGCCAAACACATCCATAGGATCTTTTTCATTTTATTAAGATCAAGCAACGCGGATAGATGCAAATAGCAACTGAACATGAAGACCTCACTGAAACACTGGACTGAGTGCTTTGACGGAATTAGCTCCAATCGGGACTTTGCATAACTTTGACGCAGCATAAGCGATTGCGGGTATGTGGGTGACAGACAAGAAAAAATCCCCTAAATGACCCAGATACTGAAATAACTCAGTCTTGGCGTCCGCCTAACTGACTTAAGCGATAACTTTGGCTACGTGCCGTGAACTTAGCATTTTTGCAGTAAGGTTTATCTTAGGATACATATCTGCAAGACGTTGAACAGCTGCCATACTGGGTACTTATCTCATGAAATGGTGGTGTACCCTATGGTGTACGTTGGATCTACCTCTAGCCTCATAAAGTGCAAGGTTTGTTAGTGAGGGCATATTAAGGACTATATAGCTTCATGACTGTCCTTATGAGTATCTGTAGCATGTATCATGAGCCCGAATAGGACGTCCTTAACTTTCATTAATTCCATCTGGCACATGCTGCAATGAATGGCTGAAGATGTCAAGGAGTTCAGGCGTTCTCTTCCACATAGTGATCCGGTAAAGTCTTGGACCTTTGAGACTACACAGACGGACTGGAAAATTTATCTTCATTTTCTACTATCCAATGCTGCCCAATTGAGTTCTATACGTAACATGAAACCTAGGTATTTATACGTACTTGCAGCCCTAGGCCTACATTCTGGCACTGTTCACTGAAAGAACTGTGAAGTCAACGAAATGTTTTTAGTGCTTAGATATCGACCTATTCGTGACCGTGAGGCTATGGATAGTTGGTAACATAGAGAAATAACCAAGATGGATTTTTAGGTCCTATCAGTCCGACTGTCTGTTGGTGTGTCACTACTGTATAAGCCCTACATTTTGTGTTAGGCATTGGAGGGCCATTGCTACACATCCTTTGGAAAACCTCCCACATTTGTTTCACTAGTATCTACAATCCCTCAAAACATTATGTGTATGTGGCCACGCCTACTGGTTCATAAACAGACTGATTTTTTCATGTTTTCCAACAGGCGCTCGATGACATCTTTGTATCCCAATCCAAAAACATAGAATGATAATCCAGTTTACTAAGATTGGGTTGAAAGAAAGAAGGATAGGATGCTATACGATTTGTTCCAAACAGATTGCTGAGTCTCCGTTTGATTTTTACTGCTTTCCATCAAGATCCAGAGTTTGTAACACATTTTAGCTGAACAGGCGCCAGATAAGAAGTTTGAAATTAATTTTTTTTTAGGACCTAAACCAAATGATAAATAGATTGAGTCACAACTCTGCGTTTGGGCAAAACTGGACCAGCATGCCGGTGGGAAAAGATTAAAACAAATTCGTATCTATGCGCAAAAAATAATTTATTTCAATTTATAACAAAAATATTGAGTGGCACTTGAGGTTGTCCATTGGGAGGGGGGCAGCGAACTACATCAACAACTCGCTCATTAGCAATGGGATGTCGTGAAGATCTCTGGTGGCGCTTGAGGGCGATTGCCACCAGAGTGGACACTAACAGTAATACAGCGGGAAGGGTGAGCAATGACCAGCCAAACCGACGCACTAGTCCTTGCCCAAACCACACATTCTTAGTGGCTGGGGAGTCACAAGTATTATTTGCCGAAAGAATGTATCCTGTGAGGCAGACGCAAGTGTCTGGACTTTCACAAAATCCATTTAAACATACTTCGGTGCATACTGGGGTACATGTTCCATTTTCTGACTTGGTGAATCCACGAATGCAGGAACATACTCCTGGGTTGGAACAATACCCATTCGGGCAGTCTTCTTCGCATATTGGTTGACATGAGCTGCTTCCGTGAGCGTTTGAGTAGCCATCATCGCAAACGCAAACACCTGGGGTGCGACAGAAGCCGTGAGAGCAACCGCCCTCGCAAATTGGTAGACAGGATTCGTTGACTGATGTCTTGGCATAGCCCTTATCACAAGAACACTCACCCGGTCGAGCACAGTAGCCGTTGGGACAGCCGTTTTGGCAAATTGGTTGGCAGAGATTCCCGTCTCTACTGTGGTTGTAGCCATCGTTGCAAAGGCAAACTCCCGGTTGTGAACAGAAACCATTGGGACAGCCACCCTGGCAGACCGGCCTACAAGCACCCGTGGCAGGGGATTTGGAATATCCATTGTTGCACGCGCACTGACTGGGAGCAGAGCAGAATCCATTAGGACAACCCTCTGCACAAACCGGATTACAGGTCCTATTGTCGCTCGATATTTGATATCCGTCGTGACACGAACAAACGGCTGGACTTGAGCAGAAACCCTTTGGACAGCCGCCTTCACACACTGGTTCGCAGGAATTGATATGAACTGACGACAATATGTACCCAGAGTAGCACGAGCAGATACCGGGAAGGGAACAGAAACCATTTAAGCACTCGCTTGAGCAGACCGGCGTACATATGTCCTCTAATGATTTTTCATATCCCAGATTACAAGTGCAAACACCTGGAGCAGTACATTGTCCATTGAGACACCCATCGGGACAAACTGGGTCACACGTATTCGTTTCCGACATCGTGTATCCAATGTTGCAGGAACAAACTCCTGGAGCTGAGCAGAATCCATTCGGACATCCAGCGGAACATACAGGGTCACACGCCTTCGCTTCCGATATCGTATATCCATTGTTACAGGAACACACTCCTGGAGCTGAGCAGAATCCATTCGGACATCCAGCGGAACATACAGGGTCACACGTTTTCGCTTCCGACATCGTGTATCCAATGTTGCAGGAACAAACTCCTGGAGCTGAGCAGAATCCATTCGGACATCCAGCGGAACATACAGGGTCACACGCCTTCGCTTCCGATATCGTATATCCATTGTTACAGGAACACACTCCTGGAGCTGAGCAGAATCCATTCGGACATCCAGCGGAACATACAGGGTCACACGTTTTCGCTTCCGACATCGTGTATCCAATGTTGCAGGAACAAACTCCTGGAGCTGAGCAGAATCCATTCAGACATCCAGCGGAACATACAGGCTCACACGTATTCGTTTCCGACATCGCGTAACCACTGTTACAGGAACAAACTCCTGGAGCTGAGCAGAATCCGTTCGGACATCCAGCGGAACATACAGGGTCACACGTTTTCGCTTCCGACATCGTGTATCCAATGTTGCAGGAACAAACTCCTGGAGCTGAGCAGAATCCATTCAGACATCCAGCGGAACATACAGGCTCACACGTATTCGTTTCCGACATCGCGTAACCACTGTTACAGGAACAAACTCCTGGAGCTGAGCAGAATCCGTTCGGACATCCATCGGAACATACAGGCTCACACGTCTTCGTTTCCGACATCGCGAATCCACTATTACAGGAACACACTCCTGGAGCTGAGCAGAATCCATTCGGACATCCAGCGGAACATACAGGGTCACACGTTTTCGCTTCCGACATCGTGTATCCAATGTTGCAGGAACAAACTCCTGGAGCTGAGCAGAATCCATTCGGACATCCAGCGGAACATACAGGGTCACACGCCTTCGCTTCCGATATCGTATATCCATTGTTACAGGAACACACTCCTGGAGCTGAGCAGAATCCGTTCGGACATCCAGCGGAACATACAGGGTCACACGTTTTCGCTTCCGATATCGCATATCCATTGTTACAGGAACACACTCCTGGAGCTGAACAGAATCCATTTGGACATCCGCCGGAACACACAGGGTCGCACTTTTTCGCTTCCGACATCGCGAATCCATTCTTACAGGAACACACTCCTGGAGCTGAGCAGAATCCATTCGGACATCCAGCGGAACATACAGGGTCACACGTTTTCGCTTCCGACATCGCGAATCCACTATTACAGGAACACACTCCTGGAGCTGAGCAGAATCCATTCGGACATCCAGCGGAACATACAGGGTCACACGCCTTCGCTTCCGATATCGTATATCCATTGTTACAGGAACACACTCCTGGAGCTGAGCAGAATCCGTTCGGACATCCAGCGGAACATACAGGGTCACACGTTTTCGCCTCCGATTTCGCATATCCATTGTTACAGGAACACACTCCTGGAGCTGAACAGAATCCATTTGGACATCCGCCGGAACACACAGGGTCGCACTTTTTCGCTTCCGACATCGCGAATCCATTCTTACAGGAACACACTCCTGGAGCTGAACAGAATCCATTGGGACATCCACCGGGACATACAGGCTCACACTTCTTAGCTGGAGACATCGCATATCCACTGTTACAGGAACACACTCCTGGAGGTGAACAGAATCCATTGGGACATCCACCGGGACATACAGGCTCACACCTCCTCGCTCCAGACATCGCGTATCCACTGTTACAAATACAAACGCCAGGAGAAGAGCAGCGTCCATTGGGGCATCCGCCGGAACAGACAGGTAAGCATTTCTCACCGGCATAGCCCGGGTTGCACTCACATTTAGTCGGAGAGGAGCACCATCCGTTTTCACAATTCGGGCACAATTTTCCACAAACTCCGCGCGAATCTTTCGTCAGGCCCATGAAGCAGTGGCAATGATTCTGTTTTGTGCAAAATCCGTTGGGACAGCTGGCACACCGCTCGAAGCAACTGAAAATGTAAATAGCGTCAGAAGGAGTTATATTTCGGATCTGCAACTACTCACAGAAACTCGGGTTTTTTTAGTTTCGCCATGACTTGTCCCTGAGGGCATGAGCACTCCTCTACCTGTCGACCGTTTTTCCAAAACTTTCGACAACTTGCAGGCTTGCACCCCGATACCGCACCGAGGATGGCAAACCCAACCAAACACATCCAAAGGATCTTTTCCATTTTAATCAGCCCGAGCAACGCGGATAAATGTAAATAACAACTGGTCACGTACTCACATGAAGAACTTACTTAAATACATTATTCGAGGTTTTGGTAGAGTTTTCTCTAATCAGGAATTCGCATAACTCGGACGTCACATGTGCGATTGCCCGCATGGGGGTGGCCAGAAAATTCCCCTGATTGTTCGAGTTTTTAAAATAACTCATTCCTCATAACATAAGCGATAAGTTCGTGTACGCGCGTTGACCTTGTCATTGTTCTCAAGTTGATCATATGTT
The DNA here is from genome assembly GCA_963583995.1 of Xylota segnis. NCBI lineage: Eukaryota > Metazoa > Arthropoda > Insecta > Diptera > Syrphidae > Xylota > Xylota segnis. The sequence continues at coordinate 69,093,375 of OY757237.1, read as the reverse complement.
AGATATCTTCAAGAGGCTGGGTACCTATGCCTAGTGCTTCGTGGTTACGCTGAGTTAGTTTGAATATATGAAGTTAATTAGGCATACAGACAGCTTAAACAGGCGGCCACAGTTGTTAAGTGATATGCTCCCAGTACTGGCCTTAGCCTATGTATAGGCCTAGCCCTAGTCTTTTAAACTGTGAGCTTTCTTTGAAAATCTCTTCTTTATCGATCTCTGCTTTAAGTGTCAGAACTATGGCATTGGTAAAGCCTAATATAAACTACTTGACGATCCCTATTTGTATCTTTCCTAATAGTTTCAATCTTACTTATGTAATGCGGAACCCTACCTTAGTCATCCCTACGCAAGTTAGTTGCCCTTAACTCCTCACCGCAGTCTTAGTTTTAAGACTAAGCCGTATACTGTGGTTATATTGTTCACAGCATGGTTGGTTGAAGTGGCTGGGCTGCCAGTTTGAAATTCCCGAAACGCTTTGACCAACAATAGGTCAATTGTAATACCACATGGATCATAGGAAAAAGTTTCGTTAAACCCTTTTTTGAACCTCCGATGAAGAGTAATAGGGTCTATACATACTATACTATATCGCTGAAAGAAAAGGCGAGAGAGAGTTTTTTCCTCTTCTTCATCCATGCATCTTCTTCCTGAAGAAAGCTTGGTATCAATCAAATTGAATGGCGTTGGAGTTAATGAGATACACTAATCATATTTTGATAGAAATAAAATTGTCGCTCTTGAATTTTCTTTTCGAACAACTTATGGTGTACCACAAGGGGCAGTTTTAGGTCCACTCTTATTTTCCTTTATGAAAACGGCGGCACCAAATACTGCTTTCATCACATGTCTGCCGAGGACGTTCAGATCAGAGTATATCCCCAATTATGGATGTGCTCTGGTTCAGATATACACGAGCTGTCCTCTCAATATGATTGCGTACTGTGTCCAACGTTTGACAACATCGTGCGTTGGTCTTAAAAATGGTTTTTGGTTTGTTAAAAATCCAAAAAAAAACTAAGACTGAGTATATTGAAACTGCTAAAGCCTTGATACCATCATAAATCGTAATGCAATATGGAATAACCATTTAAATTCTATTGTTGGGGAAAACCCACGGGATGCTTCGCCGCACTCTGGGGGTTACTCAAGCTTGCACTCCAATAAAAATGAGCCGTATGCTGGCAAAAACGTTGGTTATTCATATATAGGCGCCTTTCTTCTTTTTACTTGCACCTATACCTATAGGGCAAGTATTGTATTCGTGCAAAATTTGGAACTCGAGATTTTAATCAAACTTGACATTACTATAATGGAGAAGTCCAAAAAAGTAGGTTCGCCAATGCCGTCTGTCTGTCTGTCTGTCTGTCGGTCTGTCTGTCTGTGCACGAGGCTACAGCCTAAACGAGTGGATGAATTTAGATCAAACTTCATATATAGGGTCTGTGCGATAATCCCTAGAGGCGAAATCGGAATTTTTATTCTAACCTCAAAATTAAGGGTAGTTTACTTAAGGCCGATTTCAGTTAAAATGGATTTTCTCGAAAACGGCTCTAACGATTTTGATTAAACTTCATATTTCAATGAGTCTAGTCAATTGCAACCAGATGATGTATCGTGATGTTTACCAAAATTGGCAGCAATGGTACTTTACTTATAGCCAATTTGGCGAAAAGTCAATTTGCGAGAAAACGGCTTCTATTATTTAGCTCAAATTTCATATTCGGACTAGAACGAGGTAATGCAACACAATGGCGTACTACGTTTTGGTCTGAGTATGATATAACGGTACTTACGACCAAGGTGACTAAAAGCCGATTTGCTTGAAAGTGCCTTCAACTATTTTATTTAGATTTTGACATATGATTAAACATATCAAATTCTATCAGGAACTGTATCACATTTTTGGCCAAAAGTTAGTATAACGGTATTTTTCGCGAAATCGAGCAGTTAGAGCCAATTTATTCGAAAACGGCTCCAACGATTTTTATTAAATTTTATATTAGAATACGCCTTTTTAAACCCTATAAGATGGCATACCACGTTTTTGGTTAAAATTGCCTAAAACTCCACTTTCCTTACAACCTGCTTAACAAAAACACGATTTTCATATCATTATTAGCCAAACATGAATTTTATCCCTACTTCTTCTTACTGAACCGATTTTCAAAATTATATACCATTGGAAAAAATTTTCCTAGAACACAGCTGTTGTCATGGAAACGTTTTTTCCTTACGATACAGGTTTTGATTGGTGCGCACGTGCTACTGGATTTGTCTGAAATTACTTTGGGTTTTCGCATATTCACCGGAGTTCAAAGGCAATGAATTTATGAGTGAAATTGAAGGAAAAGTAACGACGATGCTTAATTTTCAAGAGCTTTATCAAATCCTACAGATGATATATGACGTTTTTGGCCAATCTGCTTAGAACGATGGTTTACTTATAGTCAACTTACATATGCTTACCTACTTATGTATATATTCGTTTATTTATTTTTACCTCAAATACACACAAGAATTTGAGACATAGGTGCAAGTTTGTACGGCCCAGTCGTGCACTTTATTTTACTTGTTCTTTAAATATCATTAGCTTATCATGCAGTGCACAATTTTATCACTATTTTATAAATAATAAAATAAAAGTAAAAGTACTCGTATGTTTAATGCACTATTTGTGATCACTCCTAGGTATCTGAAACACTGAATGGAAGGAACATGGAAACAGTGATGAAAGCAATCAACGTCCTTGTATTTTAATTTAATTTAAAACAATGCAGATGAACCAGTTTCGTTTTATTGCTCAGAACCATTCCATAAGCAGTGAACCAGAATCTTACAATATCAAAGTCGGTAGAACTGACAGCATTTCAGTTGAGATGAGGTTTGTTACCATAGATGCAAGCACTTCTACATATTAGTGAGTGATTGGGGTCAGAGGAAAGGGCTGGAACAGGGGTTGTGCTTTTCCCACCAAAAAAGTCAATACCACAGTACAGACACTTACGTATGAACGGAATGGATCTCATACCATAGGACCTGGAACCTAGCTATACACTGTGGTATATGTGGTCTGACCTATTTTAATTTACGTTTTGATTCTTTTATGGAAGGTTCTCGAGAAGAAGTATCACCTTGAAAGTGTGTCAAGAATTCAATGGACAGGCTGTTTCGGGGTAAAACGATCGATGATATCACAGTAGAACCAGGACCTTCTTCCAGTGGCAAATCGGAAGCTTAAATATTATTAAGGCTACGGGAAGCCAGACTATGGTCATGCTTTAATTCTAAATTGGTGGACTGTATTACGGTGAACAGAAACGAACTAAATCATTCAACTGTAATCGGAGGTTTACCACTAGAATTTCTACCAGGGAGGAGTGGGATGACGGTTCAATGGATGTAGGAGGGAAGAGCTACCTATCTATATCGATGAATCTAAAATAGATGCAGGTACTGCATGTCTCGAAGTACAAATCTGCGTGATTATCTAGGGACATGTTTCTGACAAGATAATCTGTATCTACATGTTGATAGTCAAGCAGCCAACAAAGCGCTACAGTCAGTATCGGTAAGGTTTAAATTCCTTAAATTCTACATTTAAAGACTGGAGGATATCTCAGTGAGTGGTCAACAAGCTGACCCTGGTCGATACCAGGCCACATGAATATCCATGGCGGGTGAACTGGCCAGGGCTCTTTTCAGGCCTAGGATTTTGAATAGGGAAATAAACTTTGAGTCCAGCGAGGAGAAGCTTAACAAGTAATTGTGCCTATGAAAAAGTTATGCAAATCTCATGAAACTTAGTCTCAGGGACAGCTGTTCATGTCGTGACAGGACACTGTGTGCTAGACTAGGCCACTGCGGCATCTGCGTGATTGTCGTGATTGTGTGATTGTCCAGCATTACCCACCAAAAGCAAAGACCCTTGTTACTTGATGTGTGATTGTCCAGCACTAGCCACCAAAAGGAAATACCCTTTCGGGATCGATTTCCATGAAGAACTGGGCGATCTAGGGGATTTTGAGCTGAACAATCTCCTAGGATTCGTACACGCACCTGGGTAGTCGTGGAAAACTGAAATTAGATTCCTATGAGTCTTATAATGAGGCACAATCGACGCGCAGATAGTCTTAGATATGGTCAGTGATTTGTGTATTAGGAATGAGCTTTCGGTCAATCCTCTGAATACTGAGGTTGTTCTCAATACAAGACGGAAGATGGTCACTAGTCTGACTCGTCCAGTATAAAAGGACATCACTATCCAAATCTCCAGTGAAGCGAAGTATCTGGGAGTGAAACTTGTTCGAGCAAGGCATGCTAAGTCAAATACATCAAGGCGCGTACGACTGTCTTCTGCACTAAACTCCAAAGAATAACCTGTATCGGCTGCATGGTAGGTTTCCCGAGTATGCCGGGCTCTGGTCCAGATGCTTGATTTTCATAATGCGCTGTACTATCAAATCAATCTGCTGTCTTAGATACATTGGACTTTCGATGACATTGGCCGGCATTTATCCTTCGACTACAGTTCTATGGATATGCCGTCTCATTTGGAAGAGCCGACTGGTTTCAAGACTGTCTTTAGCTAGACTCCAAGCCTGGATTGGACTGTAGTCTTATCTTCATGGATGGCCCCAAAAGCAGTCAATTGGTGTCTTCGTGGAGATTGATTACACTAGACTTAACTACTAGGTAGGTGGCCAGTATGCCTCTGTTTTTCAAGCGGAGATCTGTTTTATCCCAATTCCCTTAATTGTTAGGCAAAGTTGGGGGCGTTGAAGTATCTGTTTAACCCTGCAACCAATTACCAAAATAGTTCGTTTGGAATTCGGTCGCAAGACTAACCTTTTTGATTCTTGTCTAAGGGATTGTGGGAAATGAGATCTCCGATGAGATTGCTAACCAAGGTTCAGAGGATGATTTCTCAAGACCTGAACCCGCATTGGGTCTCCCAGTGTCCTCGGTCAGGGTCCCCATTAACGATTGGATTGGTTTGTGCCTCTTGTAAGCACGATTGTGGAGGGTCACCCATGTGGCTCTCAAGGATGAAGGCAGATTAAACATAATAATCAGACTGTAGACAACTTATTAGCGTTTTTAAGGGACACTTTTCTTTCACTAAGCACCTTGGTGTCCTAGGCTGCGAGACTTGTGGAGAGGACCACAGTACTATCGATCATTTCCTGTTTGGGCTGTTTGGTTGATATGATAGGTTTTCGGTGCTAATGTGGGGAGTGCTGATACTGTAAGCTTAAGTGCATGCTTGGTGTCGAAAAAATTCCAAAGAAAAAGGATAATAATAGGGATTTTCTTTCTTGGTAGTACCAATCTACCAGTTGCATCTGAGTGTGAAGCGATCCCTAACCCGATAAAGGACAAGCTATTTCGGTCAGAGAAGTGAAAATTCGTGTTGAAGAACTCGGTAGGTGAACCTAGGCTTTAACATTTAAAGTTTCACGTGGAATTTTTTTTTCGTGTATCGCAATTGTGAATTTGTTTACATACTTTTTAAATGTATAGGAAGTACAAGTAGCATATACTGCTACATCATCGTAATTCAGGTCAACGTTCAGATTTCGCTATGCTTACCAGGTTGACAAGACGATCACCAGTGTTCTCTTTTTTTTCGACTTCAACAGACGTACATTCTCAATGGAGAAACAACTTTTCCTTACAAATTAAAATCCTCTATCTGGATCAAAAAGAACAGCTAAAACGTTATTGCTCAAAATTTCGCCATAATGCACCCTAAGGCGGCCATTATACATTTTTAATTAGCCAACACAAAATGTATGTATTGCTTCATTTAAAAAACAAAACAAAAAAACTTTTGCAAATCCCATTATAACGGATGTCAGAGCCATAACAACTGAGAGCTCAACAAACATCAGCAGTCCGCAGATAAATCTCAAAAAATTAAATTTTCACCAACAAAATAAATTACTTACAACAACTGACCAACGAAAAAAATGTCGTATTCCCCCCAAGCCTTGTGCGAAAATTCGCAGAACGAAAAACACATTCACACCAGTTCAGTGCTGTACTGGAAAACAGCACTTTTCGGGCGTTGTTAGCTATAAATTACACGCCACCACACACACACACACACACATAGAAAGGTGCGACCAAGAGATGTCGCTCCCTGGAATGATGCTGCTGCTACTTTGATAGTTTGAAAGGTGAAAATTTCACAAAACACACGACGCGTTTAAAAGTCATTTAAAATGTTTATTCACCTGCGTTGTGCAGTCGTTTTGGGACAAAACACCATAACACAAATACGAAAAAAAGAACAACACCAATACCAATACCAAAAACGCGACGACAATGCTCTAACATAGCTCAACAGGTGATTGTTGGGTTGGATTGTTGAGTTCCCATCTTATATTATAATTGTTGTCAAATTTAAACTTCCAAATGGGCTCCACTTATTGTCAATTATAGGTAGCACAAGGACTTGAGCTTTAGGGCGGATGGATAGGTTACCTGTTGCTTGCCATAAATTAATCATTTTAATGGTAGTTTTGGGGATTCTCCTGCGACGAGACACACCATCATCGTCTCTCCGGTGTTTTGGGTAGCTTTTTGTGAAATGTCAAAGTTTTAGGTCACAATCAGAGGAAGGAATGTTGCTGTAGATATTATCGAGAGACCAACGTTGAGATTAATGAGTCCTTTTAGGATGAACACAGCTACTGAATTAAGACACTGTCGTTGTCGTTGTTTTCGTTGTTTCGTTGGGAGGGAGGTGCACGCTGCTGCATATAAAAATGGAACATGGAACGTACTATGTGTGTATTCGGAAGGAAAAAAAAAAAAAAAACCGGAAATCAGAATTTACTAGGGGGATAGATAGAGTCATAAAGATCACTTCAAGCTTCTGGTGTTTAGTTCATTTAGCAGTCCCACAGACCACTATACTATGCGGGGCGACGCGGTACAATCAATCAATTAAATTATTTCGACCTTGGTAAGTGGATTTCGCTTGCATATTTTGGGTTTTTTTTTTTTTTCAAAAAAAAAAAAGATTTAATTACTAAGGTGGCCTTGTAGTACCGTGGAACCTTTTCGAATTTGTTGGATCGAAGGCATGTGTATGCGATAGATTCATCTATTCTGAAATTATGCACATGAGTTCCGTCATGTTGCATAATTGCGCCAAAGGGAGACACCGCCGCGCATTGATCTAATAGAGATGTCCTTGTCGGAGAAGTGAGTGTTTTTTTGTTTTTGTTTGTGAAAGGCTTCTACTGAAGCATCTACTCGTATTCCTAGTCAGTTTTATTGACGAAGATTTTTGTATAAAAGTGATCGACTGGAATTTATTGTTGCCGGAAGTATTTTTCGTTCATGATGCCCGAACTTAAGACAGTGATAATGATTTTTAATTTTTATTACAGCTAATCGTGGCGTAAACGGGTTACATTCACTTAGTTTGGTTCTTTCGATGATTCCTATCTGTGAATATTTGAGAGCAGGAATTTGTAGAATACACATTTTGTAAGTTTTTTTTTTTTTAAAGTAGCCTTTGTTGTAAGTATCTAAAGATGAAGAATGTTGGGTGGGGGATTTTGAAACATATGTACATAGCCGACCTTGTATGATACATGGTTTCAACCTCGATTTGAGATTTTTGTAAAGGTTTGGAAGAATCACATTCAAAATCGAAGGAGTAGGGTCTGGAATATAATCATCTTCCAAACCACAGCAGTGTGTTCCAAGCGGAGGTAATATCAAGACAAGAACTATCAGCAAAACTGCACTTTAGAAAGTTGATCGACATCTATACTGACAGTCAAGCCCCACAGTCGTCAAATCAAAACTGGTGAAACCTGGAAATCTTGGCCTGAAGAACTTACAGCGCTTCCGGCATGACGTCAAACTCCTTTGGATTTCAAGACACAGTGGCATTCAAGGGAACTGGAGCTTACAATAGTCGTTGCCTGTGTTCTACCGTCGTTGCCTGTGTAAAATACTATATAGAGCAAACCTTCGCGAGACTATCAAATGAGAGTTGGAGCGCACTCCCATGTTGCCGTGTCTTAAAAAAAAAGTGTGCAAACTATGATAATGGCAACATTAAACAGATCCTGGCGTTTACCAGCCCCAAATTAGCACTTTTCACAGGGATTATTATCGGCCACAACCTCATGACATCTGACGAGACTGGGTAATGCCACGCAAAAGAGAGCACATCTCACTTCCTATGCGAACGCCCAAGCCTATACAGAACTAGGAAAACGACCCTCGGTGAATACCACTTCGAAGACCTGGGTGACCTTTTATAACAAACTCGATGTGGTTCAAGGAAGCCATGTAGCTTTCAAGGAAATCCACGACAGAGTCCCATAATAGATCTACTAGTGATTTGATTGTTGGCTGCGCCTACCTACGTATCTACATAGGTTTATTAACCGAGTTGGAGAAAGGGAAGCCTGTAGCAGATGATGATTTCACCTTTCATAACTTTAGAGAACTGAAAAGTTACTGATGTTAACCGCTGCAAGAACAGACTACTGCTGTTGGACGACAGGACATTCGCGATCATCCGTGGTACAGTTCATCGATCTCTTAGTGAAAATCCGGGCTTTTAAGTAAATTGTAAAACCAACTACAGATCGGTCAATAAATAGTTTGAACTTTCATGTGCAAGCATGGTGAATGGAATATTCTAAAAACTCAATTCTTACTTTTTGAAAGGCATACTCTGGCAATACCGTAGGATGATCAGCAGAACATCTACATTTGACAAATAGTGTGTCAGCTACTATAACACTTGACGTTCTTCGAGTCATTATAAGTTGAAAAGTCATCTGTCATTCCTTTGGCGTCCCCGTAGAACAAACCAGGTGAATCTATATTAAACCGCTTCAATCCCGACGGAATGGATGCCATGGTAGAAAGATCACACTGCGCTAGCATGTTCAAGAATATGTCTGGCAAAAGTGATGTCAAGAGATTTAGTGACATATGGGGTTATAGAATTCTTTGGAACAGTGTTTTACGAATCTGGTCAATATGGTAGCGAAAATTGAGTTTTATGCCACAGATGACACCCAAATCACGTAGTATGGAGATAATGGTGGAAGACGTTTAAGAGTTTGGCATTTTTTGACATTGAACTCAAGGCACCATGTGGGCACTATGTTAAAAAATTATTTAGTTTCACTTAAAGAGGGTGAGACGATTTTCATGTCATCAACATAAATGTCAAAAGTCAACGTCATTGCCAATATGAAAACCAGCGGACATAGGTTGCTACCTTGAGGAACTCCGGAGGTGGCTGTAATGGTTTCAAAGAATCTAAATTTCACCTTGTATTGTTGTGCATAATAAACCACTATTGAAGGCCAAAAGATATTAATTAGTTTAAAAGAACTGTAGACTGAGAATTATTATCGAAATCGAGATGCAGTATAGTAAATGATGAGTTTGGCAATCGGTCGATTGTTCAAGATATCATTCTTGCAACCTCGTTTGGGTCAAATGTTTCACACAATAGCAGTTGGACCGTCAGACCTGTTTGACTATTAATCTTTCCTTCAACAAGTGCTTATGTAGAAGCAGTAATCGTAATCGGGCTCAAGGAGATGGTAGGTGCACGATAGACTGAAATAGATTTGAGGTTTCCTGGTCGATGAATTGAAAAAAAAAAAGAATAAAAAAAAAACGCTTGGGATCAGAGATTAGATAGTCTGCATACGAACTAGACATTCGTTATAAAGAGAGTCGCGCAATGTGGGCAAGTTGGTATATGTGTACAAGCAATTGGTCAACTCGAGATGTAAGACAAGTTCGCCTATAGATAAACCAGGAAAGGACCGATAAGGGGTTTTTCTGCTGTCCAGAAGAGACGCCTGTCTAGGGCGTTATCTGTATGGAACTGAGAATTAAGGTTTCACGTAGTCAGTTTTCTGGAAGTCAAAGCAGTACAAGGTCTGATTGACGCCATTGTAGGAAACAAGAAGAGACAAAAGAGGGAAGGGAATATAGAAGGTAACACAAGTTGGAATAAAGATTATACAATGTTGTGTGGTGCATTTGGACCCAACACCAAAGTCTCAATACCTATGTGAATGAGTCCCACTATTTCTCCTCAATCTCAGTAAAGGTACGAAGGGCGCTAGGATATATATATCATCTATATCAGCACTTGAAGCGCTGTAGTATAATTTAATGGACTCTATATCACTTGAATTCATGGATGCACTACAATCTCTTGCCAGACACAAAATAATGGTACTTAGATGGCTCCCAGGTCATCAAGAAATTGTAGGCAATCAATCTGCAGATGAATTAGCTAGGGCTGGCTCAGAATCTGCGCTCATAGGACTTGAACCCTACTGTGGTGCCAACTGTGCTGCCGCCACAGCGATGATTAATGAAATCCTGGACTTGGAAGAAAGCTGGTAAGTACAAATCAATTGGGCAAACCTAACCTGTGCCCAGACATATACTATAGGTGAATCATCTGAGCACATCCTCTGCGAATGCTGAGCTTTTCTTTGGTTAAGGCAGAGCATTTTCCATAAGGAAACTCCCTCGTCAGCAGAAATTAAAAACTCTGACTGACTATGATTCCGACACACCATCTTAAGGCAAAAGAATTAAAGACCGAACTCTAAGCATCTGCTGTGATAGTCTCGGAAATATGAGAAGCTTTTTCTTAAACTGAGATTGTGACACTGCGTTAGTAGTTCGATTTAAGAGTGGCTTTGTAATCAACAATCTTTGGATAAACTCTTCATCTAGAGAGAGGAGGTGATTTATCTCTCCGATCTCGGCAGGCAGGTTCGAAGATCTTGCAGTGATCGTAGGGTTATGCTGAATGACGGATGAAAACGGATTAAAAAGTCTAATAGAATATTTCCAGTGCTCAAGCAAGCAGATTTGCTCTGTCTAAAGAGCTGACAGCTGGATGGAAGATGACAGTCATAAATTCCTGCTACCTATTAGGGATATTTCCCTCAATTAAGGGTCATGCAATAATTTTATATTTTCCACGCACAGGGTGTAGGGCTTTGCAACAACAGTTTGGCAGCACAGAAACCAATGCCTAATGTCAGTGAAACAATGACACTAACGCGAGGTGTTAGTTCGATAGATACCCCCATTCCGATGGCAAATGCCTTAACTCTAACACTTACAACCTATCACATCGTTTCAACTAGGATCTAATTCCTGCTAAGTTTTTACGATTATCAGCATGTGAAGCCTCTGAAAGGTCTACCGGACATTCTCTGATAGAATATGCAATAAAACCGAATACACACCCTCCATAAGCCGACACAAACAAACACATCAGTTGCGCGGCACTTTATTTGACGCATGATCATAACACTTAAGCCTCGAAATCTTTGACTTTGAACGTTTGGCCAGAAAAATCAGGTTCTCCTCAGTATAATCATAGCCTACTGTGTATGTTTTTTTCTTTTGAAGAGAAATTCAAATTACACCGAAAAATATAATAAAACAAAATTTAACAACTTTAATGTTTGCCACCGATGATGAAATACCTTGTAGCATCTTTCATTTGTTAGCGAAGTAATAAATTCGTAACAAAACAAAAAGCCGAGGAGAAATAGAAACTTCAAACCCTCCAACCTTTGGCCAAATTTTATTGGCAATCGCGTGACCCATTGTTATCTGTCAAAGTTCCATAACGAAAAGAAAAAACCACCATAATGGCCAAAAGAATTATAAGTGCCACTCAGCAGGTGCTAATTTAATAATTTTTCCACATAGAATTGTAAATCAATGTACACGTACTGCCACGCCCGCCATCTATTCCTCCAGTGCACATCAGTTGCTTCGTCCGGCACCATGGGTTGCATCGGGATCGACCTATTTAAGCCAAGCAATGTTACATTCCGATCGCGCGCCGTTTCCTTCGATCGCGCCGATGCATGGTGTAAGTAAAAGCAAACAAAAAGGGTCCCGATGTACAGGGGAATTCACTGATTGCTTCCTCTTCCCGTGGGATGTACGCAATTAGTTTGGATCGGTAGTACCACACGCTTGCGCGCCAGTTTGTATCGTTTAGTGCTATATTGGCCGCCTGTTGGCCTGTTGGCGTGTTGCTGGCCCATCTACGTCGAGATGAAAAGGAACTTGTTTTAGAGGAAGCGCACCGCAGGGTTGTGGCCGTGGTCACGTGCGAGGCGCAATGTTTATTGTACGCGCCGGTTGTGCTCTGCGTGTCGGCCTCGGCCTTCCTCTGTCAATTAGTAGCGATTTGTAACTGTTCGATGGTTAATTGGGGATATTTATGGTCACGTCGGTCGTTTGTGGGAACCGTGAGGATGCTTTACAGTAGCTCGCTGAAGGATGTGCTCGGATCGTGGCGAGGAGGATAGGTATTTTGCTTTGCGATAATAATGATAATTATTACTATTATTGTTGTGGTTTGATCATTTATTAGTTTGGTTAATTGGATTACAGGGATGGTGGATGTCAGGTAATTATTTTAATCAAAATACTTAATGGGCATGTGTGAGAAAATTTCAGTGTTCTGCAGGATTGGGTGAAGTAGGAGATTCCTTATGTTCTGAGATATAAGTATGGCTATGAGGCGCCTAATTGTATATTCCTACTCTACAGATCGGGTATATTCTTTTAAATGGGTGCAGTTGGTGTTAGGAATTACAATGACAAACCCTCAACCAAATGGAGAACCCCTTAGCGGTTAAGTGTTTCAATGTAAAAATGCAAAATCGCTGTGTCCTTGCGAATAAGTCTGAGAAACCATTGCAACTCCCAAGAGATTAATTGGTTGACGAGGAATGTCAGGAAGTTTTGCATGTGTACAAGTTTTACATGCGCCCAACATGACATTAAAGAAAAACTATTATCCCGGCTATCAGGAGTAATGCACCATTCCAGGATGAGGATAACTTTAAAACACTGAACAACAGTGATCTTGTTAAATGAACACTTCACCTTTGCCTGACTACGAATCTCCTATCATATACTGATTTTCCGTAATTGAATTTTCCAGTTTTAATGTAATACACTGGTAGGGACTTAATAACCAAGTGACTAGACACGCCTCTTTTTGTTATGTAAGTGGTTCAAATTTGACTAAAGTCTCTTAACCGTACGAGTTACTCCACATATTGACTGTAGCAGAAGGCTAGAAACAGACTTATTCATGACTCTGTAGTCCTGTGTGACAGTCATTTATTTTTGGATATCTTCATCTTGCCCAAATCGTCCAAAAGCAAAGCTCCAAGTTGGTTTCATCGGACATGATTTTCTTTTTTGTTATTATTTTCTCTGATTCTGATGACTTCTGTTCTGTGTATGGTAAAGTTACTTGGAGAGCATTGGAGCCTACGCTTCCTGTGTCGACTTGCTTACTAGTGGATTGAAAGAAAAACCCCGACATCTGACCTTTAGAGTACCGACAGTATGAAAGGAATATCATTCATTGCACGGCCAATTTTGTATAAAAAATTTTAAAAATCATTTGGGCCTCAAATCAGTCTAGAAACTACCCGAACATCAGATATTGATTGAACCATCAGGAGATGACTTGACCGAACACAATTAAAATTTTCAAAAATCTTCTGAACATTTTCTTTTCTTCTTCCTTCTTAATTCTCACAGATTCATCGATATCTGCTCCCTCTTGTTCAATTGCACGAGTAGATGAAAGTTTCAAAAGAAATGGTATGCACCTGATTCTTGTGATGTGCTTATGTGAACATTAGAAGAACCCTTGTCTATATCACGAACTTCTTGTCATAGTCAGTCTACAGAGCGCGGAGATCCAGAGAGACTACTTTGTATCAACTAGTTAAAACTATTCAAAGGGATTTTAAAGCGAAAAAGATAGTAGTGCCTGCCTTTTTAGACATCGAAGGAGCATTCGACAACACATGGCATGAGGCAATTGTACGAGCTCTGCATAGACAGATCAGAGGATTGTTTAAACTTCTGAGCACGAAATCAGCGAAGACACATACATACATCAGAAAGTGTCATCAAGCTTAGCACAGCTAGAGGATACCCACAAGGAGAAAAAACACAAAAGAGATAACTAGGAAAGCGACACGAGATCTAGTGACCTGCCGGAGTCTAGCCGGCAATCTCTGAGAATATATGTACATAGTCCGACCATACTGTGAGACCAATGATGACATATGGAACAATTGCTTAGCCGAAAAGAACCTACACTCAACAACGTGTAAAGACTAGCATGACTCTGTATTACAGGGGCAATAAGAGAATTTACCCAACTATACCCATGGAGGTACTCCTTAAACTCTGCATTTTGTGGTTGGGGAATATTGAAGTAAAATGGTTCTAAGAATGGCAAAGAAGAAAAAGGGAAGATAAGTGCGTTCAATCAAACCAATTCGATGCACTATTCAAAACTCTACGACTTCTAGCCTCTCTTAGAGTGGACATTGTTAAAAGGTTCAACTTCCATGAGAACTTTGTTACCAAACTAACCAATATAAAGAATTGGAGGAATAAATCTGCAACCTACAAACTGACCAATCAGACCAAAGTGGTACACAGATGAGTCAAGAACAGACAAAGGAACTGGCGCAGATCCTATGCACTCTGAGTCTATGCGCAAACGTACCAGCTATAATCTCATATAGCCAAGCCCATATCATGGCACTTATGTAACTCCTATGTCCTTAACTCAAAACTAGTGTGGGAATGACTGGAGATACTTAATGAGGGAGAATAAAGTGACCTATTTTGTTGGATACCTACCCATGTGGAAGTAGAAAGCAATGGAATAGTCGACTTCATAGCAAGACGGGAAGCATAAGAAACCTTCCTGGGCCCGGGAAACCATTGGGCCTGAACCATTTTGCAGACTAGCGGTCCAAACCTTCAAAGGAGAATACTGAAAATTAGAGAAAGACAATAGGCCAAGAAACTCGCTCAGGATATGAGGCAAGCGAAGAAACAATCAAAAAAGCTTCAAAGTAAATATTACAGTGAGCAAGAACAACCTCTGCATTTTAACTGCTTTCCTAAAGGGGCTTTGTATATCTGAAGAAGGTCTCTCCACATTCTGTAACGAGTCCAGTGAAATCCCAGAACACGTTCTTTATCTTCTTGTAGGGAGACTGCCAATCATCAGAGGAGAAAATACCGTCAATAGAGCTAACTTTTATCCTCAGATCTTTAAGGGGAACTAGATTAGAAAGAGTACTCTAGGAAAGGCTCCTTCCTTCAAGGCGTAGTAAGGGTAGTAATTGCGAATTTTATATCGATTGGGATCAGAGTCATTCTTTGCTCAACAATTACTGATAGTTTCTAACCAGTAAGAGCCTGTCCTGAACAACGTTACTGGTTCCATATAATTCTTAAATCGGATCTTCAGTAAGTTTGCAAATGCGAACGATAACCATTGACTAAGTATAAAAGACAAATCCAATACCCTACAGCAAGTAGTGTTCTACTGTGCATTTGTAACATTTAAATTGTCCCCAAATCTAATCGCTCAATCTGTCACTTTGAAAGGCTTCTGCATTGATGACCACTAAACGCCATGTAATTAGCATACAAAATTATTCGAATCGCTTGCAGTTGTCACATACCTAGGCCCCCGTCATCAACGTGCCACCTGAGTTAGAGCAAATCTCAAAATAGGAGACTTTTTTTTTATTACAAGAACCACCTTCTCCATTTAACTGCTCTCCTGCGCAGTCCTATCAAAAAGCCATCACAACACCTTAAAACATCCAACAGCACACTTGATGGATAGCATTCCACTTTTGACATTCGAAATCGGGGGCTTCAACAGCACACCGCACCACCTCAAAGTAGTTATTTTCCACAAAGTTCCGACAAATCACACAAATTTGCATAAAAATCTAACTAAACACACAACAAACACACTTTTAACATTTAAACCGAATAGAAAACTTTTAAATTTGTATTCATTTTAATAGTCAGTCCCCATTTGTCTTGTGGCTTGTTGCTGCGACTTCAATTTTACCCAAAATCCGAAAAAACCTAAACATACAGACAAGAAAAATATAATTAAAGTTTTGCGATTGAACGATAAGGCACTCCTGCCGTCCCAGCGCCGCGTTCGAATCACGAAATGATTGATTTCGGCCACCCTAGCCATGCAATTAAGAGTGTGAAATAAAATCCGAGTACCGGATTGGAATCTCCTCTGTTGGCTTGCTTGGTGGTAGCCATTGGGCCAAGTCTCGAATTGTCTTGAATTGATTTTAGAACAAACAAGAACAAAAACAAGAACACCGCCGTCTTTGTTCGTTTTCGTAACTATAGGTATGCGTATGAGGCGTCTCTGGGCCTCTGGGTTCTCGGCACCGGAGATCTCGGCAAAACTTGAGCGGCACACACAGAGGAATATGTAAAACAAACCATTAACGCACCAATAATCATTATTCACATGATTAAATGTGGATTTCTGATGAAAGAGCGAGAGCGTTCTGCGAATAAACAACGAAAAGCGAAGCCTATGTCATAGGCTGCCAATATCTCTGCGTCGCATCTAAGAGATGCGCGACTCAGCGCACGGCAGTGAAATGATTAAATTTTCCAGATAACTCGGAGGGGAATATTAATTGCTGGCAGTTTATAAAGCAATTAAAATCCAAATAAAAGGTAAATCTTACTCCTTAAGAAGCTTCGCAACGCACTATGGGCTGTTGATGGTGGTAGGTATAGGAGTGCTCCTACTTGGGCTTTTTGGTTAAACGACGGCGGCGGCCGGCGGCCGGCGGCTGGCGGCGAGGCATGTTTCACATCAGCACATCGTTATGATACGGATACGGGGCGGGCTGCAGCACAGCGCATGCGCGGAGACCATATGCCGTCCTCGGGTATTTTGGTTATAAATTTCCCACTCAGATGGATCTCATAAGGAAAAGTTGTGTGGTGGACAAATCCGCGCACTGCCAAGCTCCAGCGGTTATGGATTATTTATTGGTCTCGTTATTTGAGACTGCTACTGATGCTATGCGATTGTGAGCTGATTCTGAATCGGGGATGTCCATGTTTGTATAGCAGAGCCGAAGTTACCACATAAACACTTCCAAGACTATGAACTTGAATGAGGTTTAAAAAAAAGGTCTAAACAGATTCGAGAAATGTTGATGGAGGAGCTTCATTACTGAAAGAAGGGTCACCATCATATGAATGTAGAAATGCAGGTATAGTCTAGAAGTAAGGAAGAGCAGTAAGTCAAAATGTAACCAATGAGTTTGGAAAAAAAGTAAGTAGGGACATAATTATAGCTGTTATAGTAGAAAAGACTAAAATTCTGAAATTTTCTTCTGACATCACCTTCGTAGGTGGTTCTTGAGTGTAAACCAAATGGTTTATCTCTGTCGGCCTTGCACTGACAGAATGTAACACGGGGTCTCGACGTGCAGTCTCGATGTGATGGAGGGACTTTTAGGAGGCCAGGAATATAGCTAGAGACCATGTCATGCTATTAATGACTGAATTTTCAACAAATCAATAGAGTCCTACAATGTGTGGTGGGAGCTTAAGGAGGGAATTTAAAGCGCGAATTCCGGAAACAGAAAAGATTTTCGTTTTTTAGTACTTTTTTCTGAATCTTTTACTTTTGAACACTCTTAGTACTCGAGCGCCCTGTAAGGACGTATCATCGCGAGTGAATATTCTGTACTCTGTATGCCAATGTAATGTGTAGAAGCTGTTTAGACGCTGTCGTTTGAAAACCCTTTCCAATAAGAGAGGAGGAAAGACGCTAATAGTCCTAAACCAAGCTACTGGTCGAATATGCCCGATCGACAAACTTATACACCGCATATCTTAAGGAAATGAGGACCTCTTACATCCTGGCAGATAAACATGAACATAACTATGAATCATGCTGCGGAAGAACATGCAAATTTAATCGAAAAAGAGATCAGAAAGTCTAGAGAGAGCAAACGAATATGAGTAGAAAGGAATACCCCAAAAGAAAGCACAATTTGTAGGATAGAATAGACGACCGGACGTACAAATGTGTGGAACAGAATTTTCATCCAATATACATACATATATCCTGACAGTGTACGAGTACACAAGTGCAAAAATGCCTACAGTCCTAATTGCCTTCGATGTACGTATCCAAGATTCTCTTTAGCGAGAGTAGTTCTATGATTCACCAAATTTCGAAAATATACTTAAGCCATGCGGTACAGGATGTCCATAGTACACAACATTTTATTTTTGAAAATAGTTGGAATAGAAAAATTGATTTGAATTTCGAGCTAGAATGTTGAAATTTGGTGAAATTTAGGCAGTAGGCGAGAGAAGAATAAAGACTCGCTACTAGTCAAAAAAAGCACCGATTAGCACCGTTTGGAATTAGCCAAAAGACTTTCTCTGCCGATCGTGATATTTGGACACTATAACCTTTAGTCAATTAAGCAGTAAAAGAAGCGATAGGACTTTTTTTTTGCGTTTTTTGCATAAGCTCTGTTGGTTTGAATATGTTTTCCAATTTTGATTTATGAAAGTGAATCGACCATTGAAAAACCATATTAGACATATTTTACGTTAACCTAAGATTTCAAGAAACAAATATTGATCGCAATAGGATCATACGCGATGTATGTCATAACTCCTTATAACAGTTTGGAATGGATGTTTGTCAAAGTAGTATGGAAACAAAATGCTGGCTGCACTAACCCCCGATTACCAAGGATTTATTCCTCAAGTCATGCGTCCCATTTGTCGTGGTTAGTGGGTGTGATTGTTCATAGTGTCTGGTTTAATTCCCAGTAAAATTTGCTTACTTAGTTCAGACAAAGCGTTCTGGTATCCCTGATAGCTTGATTCTTAAGACAGAGCCTCTGCCTTCCTCATCGTCTTAAGCCTGGGGGCGGTGATTCTAAGATCCTTTTTGCTGGAACATTATCACCAATTCACTCGACTTAGACGGGGCAGTGTAGTTGACGCGTTTTGGGCATTTTGGACTAAATCTACATCGTGGTAAAACTAATAGAGCTCGCGGTTGTATCTCTTCTCCATCTTCTCCCCCTCTTAACATTCGGGAGCATTCGACGAAGAATTGTTTTCCCAATATTTGATTTTTCATACTTATCGCCCGAGACTTGGTTCCAGTAGTGGCAGTATTAATGTTTTGTAGAGAATGCGTCTTCCAAGTTAGAAGTTTCCAACCCATTTGTTTCTTCGTCAAACCGAAGTCACAGCGGTTTCCTATGGTGAGTCTTCGCCGAATCTCCACCAAGGTGCCATTCGTGGAGTTGATGTAGGTTAACTCCTTAACCACTTTGAAGTTACTGTTCCCCACAGTAACGTTTTGTCCTAGGCTTCTATATTTGCTGAAGCAAGTACTGTCCTCGTTTACATCAAGATCAATTCGTTTCGCCTGACAATGATATCGCAAATCCCAGCAGCTAGGCAGATTTGTTGAAGATAGTGCCTTCCGTGTTTACGTTTGCGAAATCCGGTATTTTTGGAACAGTACGCGAAACAGCTGAATCGGGTTTTCCGGGAGTCATCAAGAGATGATGAGTTCCAACCCCAAAAAACTACCAAAAAGCTATTATTTTCCTCATTACAACCTTTTCCCCAAATCTGACAAACATTTGAGGATAAAACAGTCATTGTTGCTTTTCAAAAAAAAAAGCCAGAACACCCAGCATTCCCTTAATCTGTCTAAATCTCTGAAGGCTCATACTCGTCTTACTGGAATGACCTACAATTAAGTAATGAATGTTGTCACAAAGGCATATAATTTCATAATTAACTCCTAATATTTCCCACAGTGAGAAACGTTCTTATCAAAAAAGTTCTCAACAAAAAACAGAAGAAGGATAACAATCTCAGATCCTTTTCAGTTTTCCCATCATCACTGAATTCTTAAACTCATCTAAGCAAAACTCCCAAGTACAAATGATTTGTTTATTTTAAACGACGAGAATTTTATTGCCCTCATTAATTACCGCAGCCCTCCTCTCGACCAGTGTTCAATCTCAGTTCGTACTTTGTTAATCCACGAAAAAGATTTTACCCATACTGCATCCTATCGTCTTGCCATCTGTGAGAGTATGGGTGTGCCGGTGAAGGAAAACACCTCACATTCGCAGTTATACGCATCGCGCCAGCAAATACACTGACCGTTGTCCGTTCACCGCACCTGTGTGTGGGGTATCTGTGATAACAGCGAGCAATAAAACCCTGCGCGTACCCATCAACCACCACTGCCAGTATTCGAATCAGTGTAGCTGCTGTAGCGCTCTGTTGACAAGATCGAATCACACCGAACACACAGCTTCCACATAATACGGTAGTAATGTCATGTAGACAGTTGGGACCCCTGCGGGCGATGCGGGGTGTTATATATTTTTTTTTTTCTTACTTTTTTTTATGACAGTCCGAACGGTGAGAATGATCTGTTGAGTGTCGCTGTGATGTGCGACTTTGGGGCGACCAAACCAACCACCGACACCACTCTGGTGTCCGTGTCAACAGCAATCATTTAAGATTTTGACTTCCATCGAAACAGGTGTGGAGAGGAAGCCGCTTCAGTGAAACGGAACTCGGTGAAAAAATCATTGAATCGGTTGCGATCAGAGTTAGAGAATGACTGACGTGAGAATGGGCTTGAAACATGTCATTTTGCAGCGGGTGCAGAGTTTGGATACGGCCACGGAATATAAAAGGATAACTGATTTTAGTATAAATCGAATTTTGGGTGATGAGGATCAGGCGCCGCTGAAAAAGGATAACGCTTCGGCTTCGGCTTCGGCTTCAGCAGATATCTTGGATTTATCGAAAACCGGAAGTGT
Organism: Xylota segnis; assembly: GCA_963583995.1. Classification (NCBI taxonomy): domain Eukaryota; kingdom Metazoa; phylum Arthropoda; class Insecta; order Diptera; family Syrphidae; genus Xylota; species Xylota segnis. The sequence continues at coordinate 69,072,601 of OY757237.1, read as the reverse complement.
TCAGAGTTTTTCGAGTTTCCCTCACAATGATTTCGGGAGTTTTTCATATTTCCCAAATGTGATGAATCCTTTCGTGAGTCACGCGTTGAATTTCTCCTCATCTCGTCCTGCTGGTGGTAGCGGTGGTGGTGGTGGTGGCAATGGTGAAGTGATTCGTCCGCGAGTTTGTAAATTTTTGAGCGCGACAAGTGTACAAAATTGTAACGATTGTGAGATGTTTTATAAAAATTTAAATTTCCCCAAATATCCTTTGTACAAGGACTCGACAACAGCGGCGGCGGCCAATGTCTGGTTCGGGGCTGCTGCGGCGGCGCAGTTTGTAAATTCACAAGAATTTGTCGAGAATTTGCTTGTTAATTCGGTGACTGTTAATGTTCACGCCGCACAAGCGGCTGGTGGTGCCGCTGCTCTTGTGGGCAGCAAAATCCCATTGAAGGGCCAAAGTAGTCGATGTAATAAGGACACAGAGGATGAGAGCAGTTTTAGATGTGCGATTTGTGAAAAGGTCTTCGGCTGTGCTGATACGTTGCAGGTGAGTTTTGTTTTTTGTCAGAGAAATGTGATTTACCGTCGGTAAATACGGCTGGCTTAAGGGAGATCCTTTGATATCAATTTCGCCATGTAGGGGTACTTTTGGGTGTCTCTATGTAGAACTGTCTACAGAACTGTGATATCGAAAAGGAAATGGAAATTGCGAATCAACTCACAAGAAACAAATTTTATATCCTTTCAATGACTTAAAGAATATTTGCATAAAATGTCCTCATTGGCAGGACGTTTGAGAGTCCAGATTCATTTTCTATTTTAGGCAATCCTTGTTACTACTTTCTTTGGGATGTTTTCTAGAAAACGTTGTAAAAAACTCAAAGTTTGAGCTCTCTTTTTACTGTTCTACGTTTCCTTCAACATGTTTTTAATTTATAAATGCATTTTGCTTTATATCCTTAATTTTTGCGTTAATAGTTGCCATCATCCCTTGAATAAACATATGTAACTACCCTTGAAACCTAAATGAGTCCACTTTAGTTCAAGCTATAGAAGCTGTGTCGGCAGAAAAATAAGACTTTCCTTGCCCTTAAGTTGTAAATAGTGTATCTGTATAAATCCATTCCACCTTTCTCATTGCAGTCCCATGAAAAGACTCACAAGTCCCCACGGTATGAATGTCTTGACTGTGGCAAAGGCTTCTCTCAGCTTCGAAACTACAAATACCATTTGTCGGTTCATCGAGGGACAAAGGAATTCGCTGCCGAGTGCCCTGAATGCGGGAAAACTTTCAACGATAAAGGATATCTAAGCAGTCATATGAAAATTCATCGGTAAGTGATATATTTTTTTTGTATTTTTTGTTAACTTTACTTACAGTGTGTGAAAAAAGTTAAAAAACCGTAGATTTTCAGAAAATAAGAATAGTGGCGGTCGGTGAATTTTTGTTACGAATTTTGTTTTTATTTTAAAAAACAGTAGAATCACAGAAGTGGTATCTAATTAATACGAGACTTCCTGCAAACGTTTTACAAACATTTAGTTGGAAAACAAAGGATTACAGGGTGGGCCAAATGCAAGTTTCTTTTTAAAAATACAATAAAATGAACAAAAGTAAACTTTTTCCATTTATATGTACTAAAACGAAGTTGTATTCCATAATTAATGGAAATGTTTGCTCTTAAAATTTTAAAAAGAAACTCTTATTTGGCCCACCCTGTAGATATCATACAACCCGTCTTGGAAGGAAGATAAATTCATTTCATATTAGGAAATAGGAAATATAGGTATATCGAGATTGGTTCTCCGGATTGGGGGTTCCAATCTCGATTGGCAGCCAAGCGAACGTCTGACAAACATTCAAGAGTACAATAACTATAAACAATCTTTTATACCAAATATTGCACTTAAAACAAGGCATTAGACATACAATTTTTTCATTCCACAGTGTGCTCCACTTTACAACAAAAAGTGGTCAGAAATTTATAACAAAAATTTGAAGTATTTGCTAATGCAGTTCTCATGACAGATAAGTAAAAAAGGAGCCTCCCTCCCAGTAGGAGCACCTAAAAAAAAAATGTTCACGGCCCCACCTCTCGCGAGCGTCTGACGAACATCCGAGTGTACAACTGTCATAAAAAAGCTTCTCAAACAATAAATTGCCATTTTGACACGACATTAAACAGTAGGGCCCTTCCATTCTTGTATCGAAGCACAACGAGCACAACCCGAATGATTGTAAGAAGCTAGGCCCTGGGTCCCATCGACCTGTTGCGCCTAATTTTTTTTTATTTGTACCATGAAAGAAAAGTTAATTTTAGAAAGATGTAGAGTCTGGAATACGTCCAAGAATAAAGGAATCTCATTTTAGAAAAGAGGAGAAATAATTTGCTTACATTAGGAAGAAAGGGGTTCTAACAAGACCTTAGATAGATATAGATATCTCGAAAGAACTTTGATCAAAATACGAAGAACCAAATTCCAGCAGAAGACGCAGAAGGAAGCACGTCCTACTTACTATGCTTTCGCTTATCAGCCATCCGAAAGGAAGGCACTAAACTGTTTCAAAAAAGGTCCTTCTCTAAGACTAATTCATTTTTTTGACAAGTTTTGTCTGATTTTGGGTTTTACTGTAACAAATTTACATATGTAAGCGCATTCGTCAAAGACAAAAGTTTTAAAGAAAAAATAATTTTAAATAAAAAATTGGAGCAACAATTATTTTTATAATTTTGGATTTAAGGAGCCATAACTATTTTGTGCTTGGATTTCAGGACTTTGTTGGCTATTAAATTATTTCGTTAAAATGTAGAAAATATTTGTAGCTACAACAGTTTAGAAGTTTTACTATTTAGAGTGGTTATACCTCCAAATGCCACTTTGACGGGCTATAACTTGAAATGCAGTGAGAATAGACACCCCCGTCTCCACTTAAAGGGTTATACATATGTACTGCTTTACTGGGACACCCTGTATACTTATATCAAAAATCTGGGAGGAGGTACCATTTTTAAAATTCAAATCTGCGATTAGTGAGTCATAATTTCTTGAGTAAGTTTTTGTATTTTTGTGTGGAAAATCAAATTAAACTAAAATCCATTTAAATAATCAGAGTGAGTAGATGAATCTGGTAAGTTTTGGAAGT